>OY856409.1:1608167210-1608914710 GCA_963693085.1 Alisma plantago-aquatica
ATGATCATCGTGGTGATGATGATAGATGATGAAAATTAATCCACGAATTTTTTTACCTTTTGGTTGTGATTTTCATGGACCACTTATATGCATTTTTATTGTTGCCATTTTTTATTGAAATGGTTTTCTTAGTCTTAATAAATGAGTGCTTAGGGTTTAGGGTTCAATCTATTAGTACCACATCATCATCAATACACCTTCGTCATCATCATCAATCATTATCACCATCATCACCATCACCAATCATAATGGTGATGATGATGGTGATGATTGCATCATCATCACCATCATCATCATGATCATGATCATCATCATCATCATCGTCAATCAATATCATCACTATCAATCATATATCATGATGATGATGATGATTATGATGATGATTAAAATTCATCCATGGATTTGTGTATCATCATATATTAATTTTTATGGTGATTGCGTGCACGTCTTTTTCCCTCAATCTCTAGCCATAATATCTGAAACTTTGGATTTTTTTACTTTAAAACTCTTGTTTAGAAAAATCAATGTTGATGATGATGATGAAATTATTATTATCATGAGTTTATACTTGTATTTATAATCTATTATGTTAAACATTTTATTTTGTAGATGTCGATGTCGCGCTCCATCACCAAACTCTTGAGCCAACACTCTATTGTACCTTCACCTTATATATCCATACTGCCATTGCCTCTAGTGCTAGATACTACCACTATTTGTTTTATACTGTTAAGAATATGAGGAGTGTATGTGGGAGTACCAATTATATTTTGGAGATAAACGACCAACTGACTTTCTATGGGTTGACGATTCCTTAGAGGAGTCATAAGACGATTCCTCACAGGATTCAGAGGACCAACAATCATCATTTCCTCCGATAAATATTGGACGTCGTCTGGTTTTGAACATGTTACACCTGTTCTAAAGTGGCTGAAAAAGGCAATCACTCCTTCATCATCTAAAGGAAGACAGGACGGTCCTGCCATAAGCATTGGACAATAGTGATATGGTGAGTGATATTAGTTGGTATTTGAAAAAAATTACCTTATCATGTGCTCAAACTTGTATTTATTAATTATGTTAAACATTTTTATTTTGTAGATGTTGATGCCGTTCTCTAAGATCGAAGAGGCCACATATGTTACTCATGAGACACCGAAGAAGACTTTGTGGTCTTATGGGAAGAGTATGATGACTTATGCAGGGGGTTGTTGAGCCATGGACAATGCTCAAAGATCTAATGGCTATACTTTAGATATAGTCATCTCTTATGATATCACTACAAAAAATTAGGCTTTTAGTGAAGGACAATTGTGAGGGATGACATGTCTTCAAAATAAAAATCTATTTTTGAGGGCTCTGCCATAACCAACAAGGCTTTATCCCTCAACCGTATTCTTAACACAATATCAAATTCTTTTTGACCCCCTTTCCTTCATAAATAAATTATAAATTGCCCTTACAAAAAAATTATCAGACGACCCTTGATTCCCTCCAAAACCAGCATAGCAACATGATAAATATATAAGATATGAGGCCAAAACCCTACACGCCGCTGACTCGTGCGAGTATCGGGTCTCCTGCTTTGCACTTCATCCACAGGTTTCCCACTGTTGTGTCCGCAATCTACAATCGCCAGTCTTCCACTCTGTCTGCAGTCCGCAATTGGTCTGTCGGAATGAATCAGTCGGTCTTCTACTCTTTCTAGAACTAGTCTTCCACTTTGCCAGTCTTCTCAGTCTGCCAATCTTCCAGAGGTAGTTGATGTTATCACGCTGTTAATTAGTCATCCCGTAGTGATAATCCTCCACATGAGATTCTCTTCTATGCTGCCTTCACGCAGCGACAATTCTCCATGCAAAGGGAATCAATCCCTCCTTCTCACGCCGGCTCATCCATCCAATTGCAATAGATTTTATTGATATATTTACTGTGGTCCTATATTCAGATCAATCCATCCTCATCACCCCTAATCTTCAACCGTCTTGGTCGCGTGCATTGTGCTGGCTACAGGTGGTTCCTTTAGATGCTAGTAAGTGTTAATTTATTTTCAAGCATCCATCTAATTTCTTATTTCTTGACCAACTAGTGGCGACACCAACTACACTCGTTTATTGTAAACCATTAGAGATCAATGTTAGCTAGAACATTCTAAAACTTGATCTGAAAATATTAAAAAAATCCGTGGTAACATCATATTGTTTTTCCATGTGTGTCTTATCGCCGTCCAACCATAATGTCAATTTGAAAGCTTTGCCCTGATCTATTTTGGATACTTTTGTTACATTTAGTCATGGTAAAAAATAGATGGTCAAGGAAAAGGAAAAGGGGAAGGGGATGACGAAGAGGATGGGAAAATTGTTATAATTGTCATTTAATAACATGTGTATTAGAAAAGAGATATGGATGGAAAAAAACCTAGAAATGTTGTTTGTTACATTGACATGAGACATGAAGGGAAAATTTCTTTATAAAAAATATTTTGCACAAGTATGAATCTTATTTGTTTTAAAGTTATTTTGAATGTGAGTGAAATCTTAAAAAAATATCTCATATGATTTACCATTTCTTTTCATGGGACAAAAACATGTTAGTTTTCCCAATGATTCACTATGGAATATTTTCTAAAAATTTCCCCATTGATACAATATGGAATATGTCACCTTCGTCATCACCATTGTAAATAAACAATATTTTTTTCTCTATAATTATGCCCTCCATGATTCACTATGTAACAAGCTCATCCTTAAGGACCTCCAGGTCATGCCCTTACCATCAGGTTGAGGTTCCAAGTTATCAACAAGATGATTTTTTTTTCTATTCCTCCTTTTTCATATCTTTAGTAGCTTTATCATTGTGGAAACATGTAACTAGATGTCTGATTTCTTGAGAGACTATGTATATACATTAACATAAGTTGCAACAATAGAGTACATGTATTAATCCCTCTCATATATCCTAGTTCACTACTTTTTTTCTATAAATAATTTACGTGTATGAGACAAGATGCTTCTTGATTAATTAATAATTCTCTAACTTGTTTAAACTATATTCATTGTATTATGAGTCTTTGAAGAATTTTTTTTCAATTTATAAATTTATAATTTCTAAAATATATAGATATTCCATTACACTAATTAGTATAACCATTTACAAATTTCGAAAGAAAAATAGAGTATGCTGCTCATATTAGATTTTACTCATATTTCCCTCCATTATGTCATAGTATGAGTTTGCTCATCAATACAACTTGTCTTTTTTTCCATATTAATAATGATAGATGACCATTGTGGCAAATTTGCTAACAAAAGGTATATAAAAAGTAAGCAATCACAATTGTCTAGGTTTTAACTTGGATAAGACTTTGTACTCATAAGAACTACTTATTGATCACAATTTATATTTGCATGTTACAGTATATCTACAATTTTCTTATCACGATGAGACATTTTGATCCTTAAATTAAGAAATATCTCGAGTCTTATTGTGAATAGAATCACATTAGGATTAACCATAATACAATGAGCTTAGTTATTGCATGCATTTATAACCTATCATATTTTATTCTCATATAGATGGATTTTCTAGTGGATCGGAGTTGGATGTATATTGGGAATAGAGTGCAAAGTGATGTATTATAGGAAGGGCTACAAAAATTCATTGAATTTTCTCTTATCCACCAAAAACCAACTAGACAAGGAAAATTAATTTGTCCTTGCAAGGTTTGCTTAAATAGATACCTTAAAATAGAGGAGGAGTTTTTTTCCACATGTATTACAAAAAGGTTTTGTACATAGCTATGCCGTATGGATATTTCATGGAGAGGTAATTGGTAGAGCACACCAGTTTGTGCACCAAACATACCTAGCACCCAAAATGTTAGCAAGAAAACCACTCATATGACATCTAGACTTGAAGGGGGGTGTAGAACCACAACAAGCTTTTGTAGATAGAAAGTCGTTCACTAAGTTAATCTTCTTCATTGGATACTTGTATTTTGTATAATTATTATATCTAAAGTAATAATTTTTGTTATTTTAGAAATAATTTGATTTAGGTAGCCATCCCAATGCATGGAATCACATTGATGAACTTGTTAGCAAAGGAATAACAATGTGGATGGCATGTGTAAAGAAGGAATACTATGAAAAGTTCAAGAATGACCCAGAATTGATGAAGAAGATAGTTGAGAAAAATGTATCAATAGATATGGAACAATTAAAGAATCTCATAAATGAATGGGGAATCAAAAAATATAAAGTATAGTCCTTTTAAATTTTATAATTTATTTCAAAATTCACTCGTCTATTTCATAATTAATTATTTGTTATTTATTTAGAAATTTTTTGATATCAACAAGGCAAATAGAGGAAAAAAGGTGATGGATCACACCACATGGTCTAAACCATGGAGCTGCTATCGAGAGAAATGATAGTTTGTTAACTTTTTTTCATAAATAGCCTTAAATCTAATAATATAGACAACAAACATTTAATCAATCATGTATAGGTCAGTGAAGAACAACCCAATGTACCCCTCAAAAAATTTTAGGAAAAGGTTTACGACAAAAGCCCACAAGTGGTTAGTTGGTGTGAAACTTTTGATTTCCTTCCTATCTAGAAAGATTTGCATGATTTTGCATCTCAATTTCATTTTTCCTTGTATGGTCTTTTGTAATTATAGCAAGAAATATCTGAAATTGTGGAAAATCAAGTAGCAATTCAAGAAGAATCAGATCCTAGACATGTTGATGAGCTGACACATGAAGCTTATTTGCAAGTTTTAAAACCTGCAAAAAGGGATAGGATTCGTGGTATTGGAATTGGCCACAAAGAGATAGGACAAAAAGGAAAAGCAACCCAAGTTAGATATGTAATGCTACTTGAGGAATGCAATGCGAAAGATGTATGTTGCATTATTTAATATGTTCATTGCTAGTTAAAAATATTCTTTTAGAGATATCTTTGTAATTTTTCCCCATTGCAGGATAAACTTAAGGAATTGACTCAAATAGTAGCTAGTTTGAAGAATGATGTCTATCAAGTAATGAATTGGTATCAACAATCACAAGTAACTTTTAGTTGGATTCTGTATCTCTATGTAATACTATATTTATATGACATGATTGATTTGTTTTTTCTAGGGTGGTGGTGTTAATACTCAGTGTGCAACAGAATACCCCACAAATTTGAGCAACGTTGATGGGTTTCACAATACACATGCTACAAATGTGACTTCTACATGTGTCTTACATATGCAAGGTGGCACAAATAAATCGAGTTTAGGTTCATTTCACACATAAGACAATACAAGTGGCATATATGTAGTCATATTACCCAGGAAACAAAATTCAAGTGGTGTTGGCTTAGGCATGCTTCCTAGCCAAAGAAATTCAAGTGGGGTTGGATTAGGCATGTTGCACATGCAAGGTAGTCAAGCTAGACCTACTACAAATATGTTTCAAATGTAAGGTGTTGAAAGTGGGTCTTTTGGAGGCATGTTTTCCATGCAAAGTGCTACAAATGGACACTCACCAAGCTTTCAACCACAGGTACCTCATAACAACTATAGAGTGATTTGGATGTTGATAATCACATACAAACATTGACATATAATTGTATCTTAAAGGGTACTATTGAAATTTGGTGCCCACCTTTTGATAAAAATCCACAAAGTCACCCTCAAATGCAGAACACATAAAACACGTCATCCTCAACATCCTTCACACCTAGAGTTCACAATTCAAATGAGGCATTCAATATTCTCTGAACAATGCTCTTGCCTATACTATTTTTAGTATATTGTATTTTTTCTACCATGTATATGCATACCTCTATTCCATTGTAAATTTACACATACAAGACTTGAATGCTAATTAGAGAACATGGTTGGGCACCCATAAACGAAGAACTATCTATTTAACATTTCTATTTGGTTGTCTTCGTCATCCTTAAGAAATAGATGAATTGTTAACTTACCTTATTTTCATATATATATATATATATATTTATATATAGATAGATAGGGTAGACTTGCTTTTAAAGATGGATTGAGAACCTCAATGCACCTTGGATGACACCATAATTGAATTATAAAGGTAATTCCATTTTTGTACTAAGATTTGTGTATTTATTAGTCTTTCAAATTCTATTGATTTAATATTGGTGTCATTTTCAGGAGCACAATGGAGCTAATGGTATGTGGAATGACATTCATGAAGAGAACCACACTGTTTGAAGGAATTTGAAGACATTATTGATCTTAGGAGTTTTATATGTGATGTTTTGATTATTATCAATATCAATTCTATATATCTTTTAGTTTTATTAACGTTGACCATGCAATGTATGGATAATATTTTGATTTAGTTATAAATATTGATTTGCTGATTTGACATTCTTGTGTGAAATTTCAGTGTGTGAAAGTTGTTATGATGCCATGTTCTTACTCCCTATTCATTATATAAATACTTCTTGGGAGTTAAATTCTAATTTTTTAATATAAAAATTTATATTTCCTAGAATAACAACTACATCAAATAAATAAGTAAATATATTGATAAATAAATAATATTTATTAGTCTCTCAAAAATATATTGATGAATGCTTTTAGTCCCTAAAAAATGTAGTGCTGAAGAACAAACCATCCATCAAATATGTATTGATGAGGACCATATAGCCCCTCAAAAATAACATTAATGAAGGCATTAGCCCCTCAAAAATATATTTGTTAGGACCATCAGGTCCCTCAAAAATATATTTGTAAGAATTAAACAAGCTCTCAAAAATGTATTTGTCAAGGATAATAGTACCTCAATATAATATTTGTGAGGGTCACCTAGTCCGTGAAAATAGTATTTTTGAGGGACACTAGTATTTGTCGTAGGAGTTCTCTTCACAGACCATTTGTGAGGGCCATGCCCACAACCGTTCCTATTTGTGAGGACCTGTAGAGAGGAGTTTGTCACAGGGTTAGACCGTGAAGAAAGCATATTTTTTGTTGTGATATGGTACTATCAGACACATATGCAACAATTGTATTGTGCAGTTTGAATATGTTGCGGATGCTACATCTATGTGCAGAACAATGAATACTATTAAACAATGTTCAAGAAGATTCATAATTTTTCACATAGATGCAACATCTACAACATATTCAAACTGCACTATAGAATTGCCGCACATGTGTCTAATAGTACCATCATAAGATATGACTATATCTTGAAGTATAGCCATTAGATCTTTAAACAGTGTCCCTGTCTCATACAACCCCGTACACTAAGGTTTTTTTTATATAATATTATATAAGGTTTACTACAATTATGTAATAGAATTAGACATCATTTTTGCTACCTGCAATATTATGTAAGTCTAATTATGTTAGATTTTTTGAAAGAGTTTGACTGTGATGTGTATTTGAAATGTGAGTTAAAGAAATGACATATGTTAGAATTTTGGCAGAGTTGATTGGAATGTGGACTGTGATGTGTATTTGAAAAAATGTTGAAATATGTTGGCATGTTTGTGCATGTATTGTATATATGATTGTTTTTCTTACATGTTTTTCAGCCTGTTGTCAAGCCACAATTCTTGTAGAGAGCCTGTTGTTCTTTAGAATTTTCAATTCTGGAGGACATTGGCTCTAGGCAGGTATTGTAGGCATGGACAATAGGTTTGCAGACCTACTATAAAAAAATAAACATGTACAATTCTCATCATTTTTTTGGGGTAAACCAACTACATAGAAATTCCACATCGGTGAAATGACAACAATCAACAAAAATAATTTTTTTTCTCCACTATTTATTACTGATAAACATATTCTCTGACGAGTTTTTCTTTATAACAACCTACATGGCATGGACTAACCATCGCCGGTGCCTTTGAATAACAGTCATAATAGGTGCTAGAGAAACTAGTATTTTGGCAATTGCTACATTTTATGTAGTTAGTTCTACTTCAAGAACTAGTCAATGACAAAAGAAAAACTGTCAGATAAGTTGACCGACGAAAAATGTGCTTATTTTTAGTGTCGCTCACTTAGGCATCAGTCAATAACTTTCACTATAAATCTAAAATACCTGACGTTGTATCCCCTTTATGTAGTAGTGCTGGCTGCCATTCTTCTTCCTATGGAGGTCACTTTGGGGGAGAAAAGACAACTACAAAGATCCTTCAAGCTGGATCTTATTGGCCAACCTTACTCTGAGATGTCCATGCTTATGTCAAAGGGTGTGAAAAGTACCAAAGAACCGATGAGATATAAAAATGAGATGAGATGCCTCTAAACTCCATTATGGAGATTGAGGTATTTGACGTATGGGGTGTCAACTACATAGGCCCTTTCTGTAACGCCTGGGCCCACTGCCCAAGGCTCTAGTAGAATTTCAGGAATGACGAATGACCCCACAAACCACCACTAGCCTTAACTGCTTGCTTTGTCCTCATTCACGTGCATGCCAGGATCAACTTCTCGATAGGTCACCCATCCCAGTACTACTCTAAGCTGAGCACACTTAACTATGGAGTTCTTTAGAGATGGGCTCCCGAAAAAGGAGGTGCACCTTGGTGATATGGGTAGTCCAATCATTCCTTTTAAGATCATGTTATCCGAGGCCTCAAATCCTGGGACGTTATAATTTCCCCCACTTAGACTCTTGACGTCCTCAACAAGGCTCAACTATATGACCTCATAAAATCACCCCATTTCAGTGCAGACCCAGAATGGCCCATGGACACCCAACTCTCGATCATGGAATACCAGCACAAGGGTGGCTACGTCAACCATGGACAACCCTTTCCAACATGCCTGGATCGCACGGCTCAAGGCTGGCATGCCATATGCCCATGTGGGCCCCACCTACTGGAGGGGTTATGGCTCTGATACCATTTGTAACGCCTGGGCCCACTGCCCAATGCTCTAGTAGGATTTCAGGAATGACGAATGGCCCCACAAACCACCACTAGCCTTAACTACGCGCTTTGTCCTCACTCACACGCATGCCAAGATCAACTTCCCAATAGGTCACCCATCCCAGTACTACTCCAAGCTGATCACGCTTAACTATGGAGTTCTTTAGAGATGGACTCACAGAAAAGAAGGTACACCTTGGTGATATAGGTAGTCCAATCATTCCTTTTAAGATCATGTTATCCGAGGCCTCAAATCCTGGGACGTTATACTTTCCCATCCTCCTGTGGTTACAAGTATATTTTGGTCGCGTGTGACTACGTTTCAAAGTGGGTAGAGCCCCTTCCTACCCAAGCTTCGGATGCTAAGTTGGCACTTAAGCTATTTTAGAAGGTTATTTTTCCTTGATTCAGAGTTCTAAGGGACATGATTTTAGAGGGAGGGACACACTTTAGTGAGAAATAGTTCAACAATCTTCTCACCAAGCATGGAGTGATGCACACAATCTTTACTCCATATCACTCTCAAACGACTGGACATGTCAAAGTATCCAACAAACAACTAAAAAGTTTAAAGATCTATTTCAAGCTCAAGCAAAGATTGGCCCCTCAAGTTGGATGATGCTCTTTGGGCATACGAGATAACCATAAGTACTACACCGCTCAAGTTCATCTATGCAAATCTTGCTATCTTCCTTTGAAGATGGAGCACAAAGCCCCATGGGCCATCTATTTCCTTAATTTTGACATGAAGAAGGTAGGTGAAAAGTAGTTGCTACAACTTCAAGAACTTGAGGAGTTCATGATAGACGCTTATGAGAACTTGAAAATCTACAAGGAGAAAACAAAGCCATGGCATGAAAAGAAGATTAGAATGATATATTCTGTTGAAGGAGACCAGGTGCTGCTATTTAATTCAAGACTGAAGCTTTTTTAAGGGAAGCTTAGATCCAAGTAGTCAATACCTTTATTGGTCTTGAAAGTTTATCTACATGGGATGGTAGAGTTGTCAGATAAATAATTGAGGTTCAAGGTCAATAAACAAGAAGGAGAGAAGATAGAACATGGAGCCTCTTGCTTCCTAAAGGAAATTTTCTAGTGAAGAAGTAAGTCTACTTTGGGACTTTAAACAAAAGACTTTTTTGAGAGACATCCCCACATTTAGATAGTTTGTTTTGAGTCATTTCCTTTAATGTTGTTTAGTTTATAGTCATTTACTTTACAATAAGACTTCATGGTGCTGAATTACTTAGTTTGATGTGGGGATATTGAATAGTTGCTCGCATTTTGTAGGAGATGAATGCTATTTTCAAAGGAGAATAAGGAGTTTCAAGAATCATTATGCAACACAGAATGTGGACTACTCCTCACAACATGTATCGTATTTCTCAAATCCACAGAAGATCACAAACAAAACCTCTTAAGGTGTGTACAAAGATGACATGGTGTGCCTAAGATCAAAACATTTCAATTCTAAACAACTTAATGTACACGTCGTGTACACTCACCAACACAACATGAGGCATTTTTGGGTGCAAACCAAGTTTTGATAGAATATCAGCCTTACGCCGTGTAACCACAATACACAACATGTGATTTCTTTTGAGGAAATTTGGTAAAGTTCATAGTAAATGAACCTTACACTGTGTATGTGTTCAAAATGGCATGTGAAAATCCAAGACAAAAGTTAACCAATTAGACATGATTTTGCCTTATGACACATGAACACTCCCCACCCCATGTGATTTTCATGAAGGAGATTTTGGAATTTTGGCAGTAAGTATACGTTATGTCGTGTATGTTCCCAACACAGTGTGTGCTTTTGCAAAATTGGGGGAATGTACATCGGCCTTACGGCGTGGAGCCGTACCTTATGGTGTGTCAGCAAATGGTTAAAGGGTTCTGAGCCCTAAAATAAATTCATTTCATCTCGCAATCATGGCATGTATCCACCTCTCCTATCACATTAGCATCTTCCACCTATGACCGCTACATGTCATAGAATCTTTGACCATCACCTCCTTCAATCGATGACTGAGAACAACCGCCAACCTCTATTCCTCCGCTTACAAAAACATCATCCTTATCCACCGAATCAACCGAAGGAGAGGAGATTGAGCCTCCACTTTGAGCACTGCCTACTCACCATCGAGTCATCCATAAGGGACAAGCTTCCAGTCACCACCAATCCTAAGATCTTTCATTGTCATGCAGCGTAAGACAAACTGGATCAACAACAAGAGCCGCCAAAATGACGTAGAAGATATGTCCATGCGGTGCTCCTTTTATCATGATGGAGAAACAACATCTGATAGAGACACAACATAAAAGTAGCCTCCATGTCATGTCTATCTCATGGAAGCTTTGATGAAGGAACAACTACCTACACTCTGTGTTTTCTAGCTATTATGCCATGTAACTTGTCCAACATCTACAAATGTAGAGAACCAAGATGTTTGTCAAGCGAGCACACCCCGAGCCTGAGACATCTTCCTATGATGCACCCTACGTATCCATGGTGCACTTCACACTGAGTGAAGAGGCGGACATCATTTTCTGCCATCTTGCCTCTCATCGGGTAGTCTCGACCAGGTCTGCACACCTCAATGACATGGAACATTTAGGTATTCCCAATGAAGCTAGGGTCTATTTTATTTTCCTTGACCTAGGTTTATCATGCATAAACAATGTCCCTACATACCCTCTCTTAACTTGTGAGTTTTTGATGAACTTCAAAGTAGAAGAAGACCTGCCTCGTAAGGACAAACCTTTTGGTCTGATTTCATTTTGATTGATGAACAAACCATTCAAATTGACTTTCAAACAATTTTACAACTTGATGAAATTTGATTACGAAGACAATATCATCATGCCAAAAGAATTTGAGCCCAACACTTTTAAGAGCCAGATCACTGAAGAAACCATCTATTATCCTTCTAATGCTAGGGTGTCTCAGGTTCATAACCTGATTTTTCGTTAGATTCACCGCCTTATCAGCACATGTGTTTTGCATGGAAGGAGACACAAGGTGTAGTTGGTAAATTGGATTTGTTTTTCTTGTGGGCTATGTTTCATAACTATGATATAAACATCGGGTATCATTTGATTTCACACATCATAAAGATCTAGAGAAAATCACAAGGACACATCATGATAGACGACATGATCACCAAACATGCTATTGCTTAGATTTGTCTACTATTGACCCACTAGATGGAGGGGAATACATTGATTGTGATTTTCTCATTACCTATGGCTTGTTGAGTAAAGATATGAATGGAAAATATGTTCATAAGGTCCACCAAAAATCCTCAGTCATATAGTTGCCTAACCCTACCATAATGACACTCAAAGATGAAGCCCATTGGATATATTTATAGAATGAAAGATCTACTATAGGTGCACAACCCGAGTCTTCCTCTACAAGAGATGATGTCCCTCACCTCCTTCTACCGGTACCCAGATAGACTTCACTTGGAGGTACCCAGACATGAGGCAAATTTATGGTATGTTCAGAATAGATGTGATGAATATGATACCCACATTTCACAGCTCTCCCAATAGTACAATGGCCTATCCTAGAACATTCCTAACATCCACATGGTGTCCCAGATGGATTCCTGTCACATCTCTCAGGGTCAATATGGCTATCCTACATAGCCATCTCCACCTCTAGGACCTTCCTCCTCCACATACACCATCGACCTTACCTTATTCTAGAGCACCCCCAACCTCCCTAGGATGGTTTTGACCCCGCATTCTGATGTAGATGAGGCATCTGATTGTACAACTCTTGAGTTTTTTATGAGTAGTGAGGACACTACAAATTTCAAGCGGGGGGGGGGGGGTAAAACTGACCAATATTTTAGATTTATTTTGCATGTCATTTGCTTAAGTATTTGGGTTTGTTGTTTGCATGATTTGCATTTATTTTTATGCTCTTGCATGATTGTTGATTGAAACTTTTTTTGTCATTGCGGTCAGTATCTTCCTTATTACTTGAACCATTTGCTTCAATTGACATAATGGCTATATGATGATATTTTATTTTTTTGAAATCATGGCTATTCATCTCCATATTTAGGTATTTTGCTAAACATGAATTGTAATTCTCTCACTGATACTCTTAAACCATGCAATGGTTCAAATGAATGACATCTCTCAACTTTATAGCCTTAAGTAGAAATAAGATGACTTTATCAACCCTATAATGCATACTGCTTTACTTGAATTTTTTACAAAATGAATATCCTCCTGCATGACTTGAAATAATGGGGGTTGAGTTAGCACATGACTGCATTGTTCCAAAGTGGAACCCGAATCACATAAAAAGTGGAAATTCTTACTTCATTTGGAAATCCAAACCCCACAAAAGATGGCTAAGCTGTCCACGTTTCCACCAACCCAATGAAGGTTGGGGATTACATATGAAATAGGAAAATAAATCCCCAAACGATACTCCACGACCGCATAAGCCTATCTTAGTAGCTGAGTACTACACACTGAAATCAATTAAGAATATCTCTTGAATAAAAACATCATTGGTGGAGGATGGAAAAATCTTATTTCAGTTCCTTTAAAAGTCATTGACCTTTGTGGTAAATCATTATATTTTTGGCTCAATCATCTTATTTTTACTAACTGCTCTCTAGTTGATTCGTCTAAGGAAATTTGAATTTCTACTTCAACTTAAAATCCTATTTTGAGAGTTAGAGCTAATTTCATGTTTAGTTACATATCTAATGATTAAAAATTGTCATTTTGAGATGTTACAATTCATATTTATATGGATCTAATTTTTCCCGTCTTTCATATTTAGCCATTTATCCATAATTCTACTATCATTCATGCTAGAATGTTAGTCTCTTGTCGTTCTTACCCATGACATGGTTTCAATTGTAGGTACCCCACATTCCACTCATATTAAAGGAAAAATTCCCAAAATATGACATGTTTGGCATTTTTGAAGCTTCCCCAATTTTTGGAGTTCATTATTCAACAGTTAACACGTCATACAACATGAGAACCACTCCACATGGTGTGTGACTCTCATACAAGCAAACTCCTTAGTTGAGCTGAGCTATGTTGTCTTTCTCATCTACATGGCATGGATCTAAAAATTTAGAATTAGCCAGAGAGTCTTTCTTACACCGTGTGGCCACTCCACACGACATGTCACCGACAATTTGGCCTGACTGAAGTGGAAACCATATCTCACACGACATGTTGAATTACATATATGACGTGTGAGGCATATTTTTTGTACAATTTTAGATATAAATTATTATTCATAATACATAATGAACCACACCCCTTGGGAAGCGGATCATGGGTCATTTAAAGCATTCTAAGACCACAGATGAGGCTAGAGTTGTGGAGTGGCAATTTTGGAGAAAAAACTATGGTTTCTCAGGAGAGAGCCCATTATTGACTCCATTCTTCATCTCAATTCTGTTCCAATATGAAGTTATAGAGAGGAAAATGTTGAAGAAAGGAGCGGTTGTCGAGATGAATCTCCATCCCTCATCCATCCATTTCCATTTTTTCATCACACCTACATATTTGTTTGTTATTCCTCTCTCTATACTCATGTTTTATGTTGGTAAGGTATGCCTAAAGAGCCAATCATATGATGATTGACATGACATATTATATAAGGATTTGATTAATAATAATATATAAATAAAGACAAGCTTCCAATTCATCTGTTTCACTCAGTTATGAGATAATCAGGAGACAGAGTGAATGTCTATAGAATGACAATACTCAATGATGTCTGTCTTCAAGTATGTGACTTGGAGTAATGAGATAATTTGAATGCTAAGAGTATGTACATTCTTATTACATCCCAGTCGATTGTTACTATGGAAGGTAGATAGACACAAATAACATTAAAGACTAGAATTTGGGTTGGTTGATGATATAATCTCATTAGTCATGATATGCCAATATCAAACCAAGCTCAGAGATACATGTTAGGGAATAATGTATCAGACAAACCCACCTTGAGAGTGACACATGTAAAATCACTACACTCATCACATGTCATAGTCATGCCTCATAGTGAAGGTGGTGATTGTGATTCATAGACGTAAAATCACTGCACTCATCACATGTCATTGGGTACGCTTTGGCATCATCAAACGCAGTCCTAAAACATGGGTTGTTATAAAGGTGATGATTGGGTGACTTGACACATGGGGATAGACTATGAGTGATAGAGATGGGATTTGTCCCTCCACTGGAGTTTGGTATCGTGGGCACTTGATAAGTGAGACTAAGGAAAGCATGCACATGCACATGTGAATCAATATATGATATTGAGGTCATATTATCTCGACAATCTACACTTGATTTAATAAACATGAGTTGAATGTTGAGATACATTCCATGCCTCGAGTTCACTTTGGATATTAGAGACAAAGGAATTATACATTCTCTACAACACCTTACACAAATTGTAGGTTGAATTTGTTCTCCAAATTTCCATTCACTTGGGAAGCATTGATGTGCAAATAGGCACCAATCTCTACTTGTGATGTCATAAGTTAGTTATGGATACTTACTGCCAATGTGAACTGGGACCTATAGGGTCACACACATATGAACTCATCTAGAAGAGGAGTTGAATCTTGAATGATGATTAGATTGATTACTAAAGCACTTAGGTACTCAATTCACACAACAAATTAGATGACTATGATGTTTGTACTTCTATCCGAATGTCTCATAGAGTGAGATGGCTGTCTAGGGTACCAGACGACCAAATCAAGAGTTGGGATGACTATTTGGATTGTCAGACTGATTAGAAATTGAATTGGCTAAGTTTTGCCAAAACTGAGATGTGAACCGACCAGTTCAATCTGTTGAACCAATCGACTCAGTTAGGCTCACCAGACAAGCATTTGAGTGAGTGAGATGAGTGAGTTGCATGTGTGAGATGGCTTAGTTGGGGTCAAATGAAGGTTACAAAAGTTCTCGTGAACTCATTTCGATTGCACAATTCTTGTTATGCAAGGAATTAATGTTTAACATTGATTGGAATCGAATTGCCAATTTTGTATGCAATTGGGAAACTACCAGACGACAGTCTCACAGTATGAGACGAATGTCTCACACACCAGACGATTGTATAGGGTGCCAGATGACCATTTGGAATCTTGAAGATTGCAAAAATTCAAGATCTTCCAGTCCCTTCCACTCCAGCACGGATCCCGAACGGATTGGGAACCCTGGCTTAAACTTCGGCTATAAAAAGAGGGGTATTGGGGGCTTCCCAGAGCACAATAATCAACACAGACAATTGAGAATCAACTGCATTGACAATTGTTGTCCTCTCTATTTGTGGTAACCAAGAGAGCCCAAGAAAGTCCTACCCGACTAGGGAGGGATAGCTACGGGAGAGAATAATAGAGGATTATTGTTGTGGAAGAGCAAGTTGGTGACTAGTACACCAACAGGATGGACAACTCCTTCCTATCACTTCAAGTTGAATGACAAGAGTTCTAGTTGGTCCGTGTGGATTACTCTAGAGGAAGGAGTCCTTTGGTTGCTGTTCAAAGAGTAAAGTCAATATGCAGTCTGTGGTGAAACCATAGGAGTCGCTGTAGAAACTATCCAGTCAGCTATTTGTGCTGAAGACGAGGAGCTACACAACCACAATCTAAGAGAAACTAGTTCATAGTTGCATTAAAGCAAGTTGTTGTTGCTGGACTTACTCTAGGACCAAGTATAACTCATTAAACCATCCTTCCTATTATATAGTAGTTGATGCAATTTTGCTGTTATGGGGAATACAAATAGATATTTTTTTGTTTCTACTATTATACTTTGTGCACATATTTCCCAATAGTGGTATCAAGGCCACGTCAATTTACTATATTTTAGGATAATCAATATGATCAGATTTTTGGTTTTATCATTTATTTATTGTACACAATGTGAATATTTAAACGGCTCTCATATGAATATTTGATCAAATACCACATAATCCCAAATTAATATACACACACGATATGATATATATGCAGTTCATACACATCACCCTAAAAGCGATTTTGATGGTAGATGTGTAGCATGGTTATGACCAATAGGCCTATATCTGTGTGTGATTGGATGGTTTGGTTTTATTCCTATTTATCTCAATCTATGTATCGAGCCTTTACCTTTATATTCCCAATGTGAAGTTAATTCTTTCCTACCTTTTCTCCCCTCTAATGTAACTCGAGCTTTATCTTTACCATGTAATAAGTTAATAAAAATAAGATAGTTTTCTTTTTGCAACAATGAAAAAGATGATCATCGCTAGAGGAGATGACCAGTTCATGAGATGAGCCGACCGTATGGAGGACCATAAAGGATTTAATGAAGGAACCAGACGTCTTCCCTGATGGATCTAGCCGACCATTAGAAAGGATTCCAAACATCTAGAGGCCAAATGATCATTCGAGGTGATCAAGAGGCAAGACGACCAGTTCAAGGGTTGAACTGATCTACCCAGATTGGCAAGCATATATATATATATATATATATATATATATATATATATATATATATATATATATATATATATATATATACTAACAATAGGTTCATACTTGTAATGTGATGATTGACCTAGGTGGTAGTAATTCCTTGTGGATCCAAGGAATTACAGTAGAGATGGCCATAACCATCGATTTTTGTTATATATTGCATGTTTACATTATGGGATATGTCATGTATAATATACATACCATATATGTGGTGATTGGATACATTATATGTATATATATGATATATATAAAAACCCCTCATTCAAACATATTAAGTCTAATATTCTTTCCAATAGCAATATATGTGAAAATCTTATTCAACTAAGTGT
The DNA here is from genome assembly GCA_963693085.1 of Alisma plantago-aquatica. NCBI lineage: Eukaryota > Viridiplantae > Streptophyta > Magnoliopsida > Alismatales > Alismataceae > Alisma > Alisma plantago-aquatica. The sequence goes on from OY856409.1 coordinate 1,608,184,983, forward strand.
AGGTTACTCCCTTGGGTGGTGCGTCATATACCTCATGGAATTGTGATGGTAATAATGTAGGTTCTGCCTTTGTGGGGTGCATTATTATTGTATTGGCTATTTAGTCATGCTTAACTGGTGATTCTCAGAGCGTCTAGGCCCAGAAACATAAAGATTATTATGGCAAAGAGTTGCACATATATCCTATCAAGAATTACATATGATGCAATTGGAAAAAGTTGCCTACCTTTGTAATTAACTGTGTTTTGCGGTGTTGGTCGGGCAATAGTTGAATTGTCTTGGATCTTTCTCATTAGAAAATTGTTCGTTATAATTTTCCAAATTGATACTTGAGGGTTATCAATTTGAAAAAAATAATGAGAATGATAATTAATTAAAACCTAGTTCTTACCGCCCAAATTTTAATCAAATCAAAGAGAAATGAGTTTTGACAAAATTGTGCATTCTTTTGTAGAACCAAATGGCAACAAACAACAATCACTTTTCTCTGCGATCAATCCTTGAGAAGGACAAGCTGAATGGGAACAACTTACATGATTGGTTCAGGATGTTGAGAATCATTCTCACACAAGAGTGCAAGCTCTATGTTTTGAAAATGCCAGAACCTGAAGAATCACTTCAAAATGCACAAAGGGCTAACATGGATGCTTACAAGAAGCATACTGAAGATGTCATGGACGTCAAGTGTCTGATGCTATGCTCCATGAACTATGAGTTGTATAGGTAGAATGATAACATGTGTGTGATTGATATGGTCACACATCTCAAGAACACGTTCCAAGATCAAGCAAGGCAAGAGAGATACAATGTCTCCAAGGAGATGTTTAAATGCAACATAGTAGAAGGTGATCCCGTAGGTCCTCATGTACTCAAGCTCATTGGTTATGTGGAGGATCTAGCTAGATTGGGATTCCCCTTGGGTCAAGAGTTGTCCACTAACGTGATTCCACAGTCCCTGTCAGAATCATATAGTCAGTTTATCATGAATTACAACATGAACGACTTTGACAAATCATTGACAGAGTTGTTGGGCATGTTGAGAACAATTGAGACACAAATGAAGAAATACAAGCCCAAGTCTGTGATGGTGATCAACAAGACAAAAGGGAAGTCTAAAGGCAAAGTCAAAGCTAAGAAGAGTTATAAAGCTAGATAGAAGACTAAGTCTTCAAATCTCAAAGCAAAAGGTGGAGTGAAAAAGAGAGCGATTGCCACCATTGTCACCAGCATGGACACTAGAAAAGAAATTTCCCACTTTGGTTAGAGGAACTAAAGAAGAATAAGAAAGACACTGATGCCTTCACTTCAGGTATAAACACTATAAGATAAATTTGATTACTTCTTCATCTTGATATATGATACCAAATAAAAGATTGGGCATACTTGATGTGCATGATCTGACAAGAAGTAAAATCCCTCATAGAAGGACAAAGATAGACAAGGTGGAACAAGAGTTATGGAAGACATAGTCTAAATTTAAATTTATCTTAGCCCAAAGGGCATGTAATAGAGTCAGTAGAACTATTATTTCATTATTCCAATAAATAGAAACATGTACTTTAAAGCACCTTGTATGACAAGGATGATAAGTCAATAAAGTGAGTTTTGATGCTTCTATTTTGAAAGATGTGATCTTGTTTGGCAATGCCCAAACATCTAATGATCTTTGAATAAAAGCTGAATGTTTATGACATTTATATCAAAGTATGATAATTGATAACTCAAGACTATCATTAGCATTACCCATCTTGCACGTATATATAAGAGATGCATATGTAGAATACATATTGATGTAAATCTAGATTTCCTTGGTTATCAAACCTAAGGAAACATGCAATCCTTATTCACACACAATGTGAGATGACGTCCTTCACTAGATGTAGTGGGAGGATAAGCTTTTCATCACACCTCATACATATGCATGAAGATATTATGAATGAATGCTATAGATAATTGTTTATACCTCATTTCATTCTACTAGCAATATGATGATATGTACTCAATAAAAGAAAAGCATAAATCTCTAGAAGTGTTCAATGAATTATAAATGAAGTATAACTTTGATAAAAGTATTAAGGAAATTTGATGAGATCAAATGTTGAAATACTTTACATCAATACTTTGAGTACCTTCAGGAAAGAACTGTGATAATTGTATCACAAGTCAAACCAATGGGGACATGAAGATGTGTTAGAATGAAGGAATTATACCAAGATAATTCATATTATAATTATCATTTAAATATATTTTTCTTATATTCTCATAAATGTATACCTATCACTAAATAATGTATCATCTTAATGGTTTGAGGCATCATACATGATATAATCTGGGAATGTCCCAATATGTCTAAAGGATTGAAACCTACATTGATAAAGTATCTTCTTGAAAAGGTTATCCACAAACCATATTTGTTGAATTTTACTATTAATACCAATCCAAAAAAAATGTTTTGTTGATAGGATAGCTGAATTCCTAAATAATCAATGGGAGTAAGAGTAGAACTCAAAATGTTTGATGTCAACAAAGAGGTACAATGAGAACTAAGAGAATCACAAGTTGTTGTGGAATCTCAAGTTCATTATATGGCACAAAACAAAATTAAGTAAGAATACATCTGAATTTGGAGGATTGTGAATCAACAAATCAAACAGGTTCGCCATATAAGGATAAGCCAACCAATCAACTAGAAGCAATTAATAACCATAATCTGAGCCATTTTGAAGTCCATGTAAACTAACAAGGTAGGACCTTGGTAGTGCCACCTAAAGGGGTAATACCTAAAGGGTGCAATATAGTCTTGTGAAAAGATCTACATGGATAACATAAAAGGGAAAATTGGTTGAATAATTTTTCAAATCAGTTCAAGTTGAACATGATAGAAATTCCTTTACCAATTATCATGTTTGTTTTTGTAGTTAAAATAGACTACGAGACTTGGCATGTGAAGATAGAAAATAGATTCCTTAAAAGGAATATCTGAGAGGATGTATATGTGACACAACCTAAAAGGTTTTATAACTTCATGAATGCAAATAAAGTCTAAATAACTACAAAGTTCAATATGGGATTGAAACAAGCATCTCAAAAATGGGGATCTGTTAACTTGATAAGATAGTGAAAGAGTTTGACTTGAATCAAGAAATCTATGATTACAAAAGATTTCGTGGGAGCATATATGAATATTCCACATATGATGAGGAATAACGTCTCAATATTGTGAATATTGAGAGATGGCATGAAATATCCTTCAATAATGAAGGATTAGGTGAAACATCTTATGAGATAAGGATCAAGACCTATAGAGATAGTTCTTGAAAATTTCACAACATAAGAACACATACACTAGCAAAATGTTGAAAAAGTTCAACAAGAAAGAATTCAGTGAGAGAGATTCCAAATTAGTCTCTCATGAACCATATGTTCCTATTCTTATGAAGAATGGAAATATCATGAATAAGATTCCACAGGTTGGATAAATGGATATATCATGAATTCTATAAATGTACTTCTCCCATATATTCTTGTATGTATCAGACATGACAAAATGACACCGTGAGAGGATGCACTGAGGTGCAGATCGGGCCTCATGTGTGGATCAGGAAGGCATCAGTGGCCTTTCGATCTGCCCCCTCAAACTGTCCCCCACCCTCCATATCCCAACATCATCTACCTAGGATATTCACTGACAACCAAAGGCCCAGGAGGATCGATGGTGCCACCGAGGAAGTACAACTACAGATAGACCCCTTACGTGCCGACCTCGACGTCGAGATCATGAGCCTATAACACGAGATATGTCAATTGAAAGGAGTGCATTTGCTTTTCTGTCCTTGTTCCTGGGCACCCTAGGCTGGAGGTCGTATAATGCATCTGCCGATGAAATCCCCAAGATAGACCCCCGTCCTCCTTCCTGGCACTTGCCTCGATTCAGACCGCCTTTCTTTCCAACACCATGCATGTGGGGCAAACCAGAAGGCTTACCAATGGTGGAGGTAGTTTCTGAGTAGGAAAATAACAAATACTATAAATCTCAATAGATTGCACAACACCTCCTTGCGATTGCCACAACTTGCATACAGGCTCAAGACACCAGAGCAACAACATATCTGATCTAGAAGAAGGAGAAATTCCCCCTACTGGTGTGCATCAGGTATCCAACCACCAACAACGATCTTTGTGCTCTATTGAGGTTTCTGTCAGAGGGACCTTATATTGTCCCTTTTAAAATTTCCATTATTGCTCGGATGGTAGATAGGGTAGCAAAGGCTTCACATGTATGATCTCTCATCTCAAGAGAGCCCACCTCTCCAGTGAGGAGAATTGTTCCACATTGCGGGGAGCTCTTCAAAGGGGCTATGGCTTATTTTTTCCGTATATGAGACCTTAAGGGTCCTTGATCAGTGGTTATGTGGGAAATGTATGAAGATACAAGCCATGAGTCATGCCTACCATCATGATTATGGTATTGTCCGGGTCACTAATGAGACAGGTTAGATTGAAAGTCGTATTGTAGGCATCTTAAAGCCTCTCCAAAAGAGTCTCTAGATCTCTACTGCTATGGAGGGACTGGTCCTGGATGTTGAGATTCTCGACTGAGTCTTTAGAGCACCTATCATGACAGCAAAGAGCATTCCACATAGTTGTCAACTTGCTTTCTCTCAAGCATTGAAGACATCTCTTTATAAAGTGATTGCTAAGTTGGGATCCATATCTACTTGGGTGATACTGCTACTTCTTCCATGTTGTACTTTGTAGGTGTTCTGTCCTCAGAATAGATGGGATAACAGGTCCAACAACAGAAATTCTCTACAACAATGTCTTATTATTAGCTCAATTTTTACATAGGGAGAAGTTGACAGTATTGCGAAGATATTAGACAAGGTGTTGAACGCTCCTGGACCCGAGGCAATAGACCATGACGGTGGCTACTCTAAGGAGGAAGATAAAAAAGTAAACCACAACATCAGGCAGTGCCTTCACAAGGTTGTAGATGATCATTTACAACAACCATAAAAGTGTTGTCTTCATCAGGCGTGGCACCATACAATGAAGATGCCATAAGGTTTTTGGAGGCAAAACACCCATACAAGCCACCTTCTTCCTTATTGGATTCTCCTTTTTCTAAAGTTCCTCTAGTAGCAGAGGTTGACACTATTCTTGGGTGTATCAAGTATTTTTCTAAAGGGTTTTCCTGTGGTAGAGACGCTTTGAGGGGCCTACACATCTTTGATGCTATCTGTGGAGATGGGTCTGTCGTGGCCACTGAACTCCTACATGCCATCACTCTCATGGTTAACTTATGGTTGGGAGGGAGATGTCCCTTGTGCTTGGCAGAGTTTATAGCTTCAACACTATTTACACTGCTACTTAAGCCAGACAACGACAGATGCCCCATCACAGTTGGTACTAGTAAGAGGTGCCTAGCGTCCAAAGTTTCTATGGCAGGAGTGAGTAAAGATATGGCCAAGTATCTTAATGGCTTCTAGTTTGGAGTGGGTGTATCTGGCGGGGAAGGTGTCAATAGAGTGTTGAATGCACGACATAGAAATGGTCCTCTATCCATGCTCACAGTGGATTTTTCAAATGCCTTCAATCTAGTTGATAGGTCCACCTTACTACACAAAGTGAGGGCAAGATGTCCATCTATTTCTTTGTGGGTGGAGTTCCTATATGTCCAGGCAGGAAGGCTATACCTTGGGGACGAACATATCTGGTTAGCCACTAGGGTGCAACAAGGTGATCCTTCGGGCCCACTTCTTTTTTCCCTTGTACTACATCCACTTATCCATCATATCAGGGATAACTACAAGCTTCTCGTTCATGAGTGATATCTTGATGATGGAACAGTCATTGGGGACACAAAGTAGGTGGCCAAGGTTCTGGGTATCATTCAATGACATGGACCAGATTTGGGTCTAGTTTTAAATATTCATAAAATTAAGTTTTTCTTGCCTACATGTGATGGTAGGAAGCTTCACAAAGAGTTTTTACCGATGGAAATTGGAAAACCTTTGTTAGGGGTGAAGTTTCTTGAAGGAGTTGTTAGTAGAGATAGAAATTTTATTAAGGGTTTGGCTATGGAGAGGGCTTCTAAGGCAGTGAAGTTGATGCATCTTCTACCTTAGTTGGGTGATCCCCAGAATGAGCTTCTTTTACTCTAATTGTGTATGGGTATTGCAAAACTTTTATTTGGCTTGAGGACCTGTCAACCTATGTACATGGAGGAGGCAAAATTGTTGTTTGATAGAGGCTTACATGGGTCTATTGAAGACATTGTGGTTTGTGGAGGTCCCTTTTTTGGATATCTCCAATGGAGGGTGGCTTCATTGCCCATTCTACTTGATGTATTGGGACTATATTCAGTAGTTGAGGCTTCCTCATATGATTTTGTGGCATCTAGGGCCCAATCTTGGGTGCTTCAGGATACATCTTGTGAGATAGCGAGATTCACGACATGGATTCTGACTTTGACTATGCTCTAGATCGTCTTCGGTCATGATTCCCTCCTTCGACCTCAATTGTTGTTCTAGAAAAGAAACTCTCCCCCCAAAGGCCCAAAATGCTTTGGTGAGTGCTCTTTTTAGTAAAATAATTGAGGAGATGGAGGTTAAGTTTGACATGACCATTACATAGAAGGTAGTTTTTGGGTGTCTTCAAGTTGATCAAGCTCAAGATTTTCTCGTTACTATTCCTACTGATGGACTTGGTCTACACATATAATTAGTGGAGTACCGTAGTATCCTCAGATATCGTCTCATGATCTCCTTTAATTACAACCTATGAGATATGTCTACTTTGTCGTAAGGCATACTTGGATACTTTTAGGGATCATGGAGTTCATTGCAGGGAGATTCTAGGATTTTAGTACAAACACAATCTTGTTAGAGACCTTCTATTTGATGTACTCTGACGTGCATGTGTTGCTGCTAAGAAAGAGGCACCTATAAGCTTTTTAACTAATCCATAAGAGGGGAGATCCACACTTAGACCTATTGATATTTTGATTTTTGGATGAGTCAGAGGGAAACAAGTGTGTGTCGATTTGATAGGAGTTTCTCCACTAGTGGGATTGAAGAATGGGGCCTTTACAATGGGACATGCCACCCTTAAAGCTGCTTCAGCTAATGTTGTCAAGCATGAGAAAGCGCGTATTGAGAATTAACACACTTTCATCCCTTTTGGATTTGATACTTTGGATTATTAGCACCAGAAGCTGTGGAGATTCTAAAGAGGGTCCAAAAAGTTATGAATAGTAATTTTATGGATCCAAAGTGTATGGATGTAGTGTTTTAAAGGATTGGTTTTTCCATCCAAAAAGGACTCACAACACAACTTGTTTCCCACTTGTCTTCTATTTAGATGTAAAAATTTATAAATTTAAAATATGAATATGTCAAAAAATGACACTAAAATCTAATAAGGGTTATTGGAATGTCAATAAAGATATCCATTAATACTTGTGAAGTATTTAAAGGATAAATGGTTAGTCAATAAGGATAGCAATAAAAGGAAGAGTTGGGTGTAAAGGGTTACATAGATGCAATCTATAGGAATGAAAAAAGTGATCACGATAAAATATGTTTGAATAAAAGATAAGTGTTATTAGTTGGAAGGGTTCCAAACTAATATCTATTCTACAATAGAAGCTGAGTATACTTGTGTTGTAGACACATACCTATACTCTATGAATCTAGAAGTTCATATGATGAACTTATGGATGTTCCAACCATTGATGACTCAATAGTGATATTGTGACAACAATGGAGCTACTTGTTAGGCAAGGAATATCATATACCATATTACGGTGGTTTCATATCACAACAAAAAGATAATAAACAGGCAATATACTGACTAATAGCAAAGTGTTGCTAACCCGCTGGATTAGCACTTTCACATCAGAAACATGGTGGATGATAACCTCCCATTTTGTGATGTTATCTTACTATTTTTTCTCAATTTTCCATACTCATTCTTAAATAAATTAGACACAATCTTTAATTTTCCACTCTTTTGTAAATATATCATTAGCCTAACTTTTCGCCTTTCATTCTTACAGAAAAATACAATTTTTTTTATAAAAGCTCCAAACGGTCCCAAGACCGAATGGATGTCAAACGGTCCCAAGACCGAATGGACACCAAACGGTCCCAAGACCGAATGAATCCAAACGGTCCCAAGACCAAATGGACACCAAACGGTCCCAAGACCGAATGAAGCCAAAGAATCCCAAGACCGTATAAAGACAAATGGTCCCAAGACCGTATGAAGCCACACGGTCCCAAGACTGAATAAAGGAAAACAGTTTCCAAACTGAGAGAGTCCAAACGGTTTCCAAACCAAGAGACAGTCCAAACGGTCTTCACGACTGTTTGGGCCCAAACCTCCCAAACCGTTAGAGTCTCACTCAAAGCCTATAAATAAGACCTGAGGGGTCCTCACAAAGGGAAGTTTTTCAGATGTCAAGAGGCTGCCTCTATTGTTCCAGAGCTATTCCATCCTTCATCCACTGCCTCGAGGCTGCCGGTTAGGGATCCATACTCCATCCCCAAGCTGCTTTCTCTCTCATCGACAAGGAAGGTGGGAAGAGGAGGATTCATCATCAAGCAAGCTGCAAAGTGTGAAGATCGTTTCTCTCTCTCAGGGGTCGACCTTCCTCCCTCCTTCATGGAGATGACACTCTCTCTCTTCTCGTCCCCTTCCTTGTCCTTGCCATGAGTGAGTAGTCTTATACACTAGGGTATGGGGAGTAGCCCTGCTACCCATGTTTTCATTTCATGCAATGTAATTCATAGTTTGCAATAGAGATATAATTTCTTTTTAGTTCGACATCAATCATTTAATGAATGCTTGTTGCTTGATCACCAACTTGTGTTACCTATTATCTTTTAGTATGAATTGTCTATGTTTGTACTATCAGATTCGAATCTTGATTGAATGTTGGTTCTTGATGCATGCAGCCACCATGCATCTGTTTCGGTATCTAGGAGTGTTTTTCAAGAAGTGGAGTAAACTCACTTCCATTGTTGTACTTCCATGCTATGAAATGGAATCAGTTGACGTATGAAAGTATAACCTTGATAAGTCGAGGAACACACTTTGTCAAGGGAACGATGCAAAGCAAGTGACCATTCGTTTGAGAATGGCTGGCATTGTAACATTCCCACACTTCTCGTAGTTAGTTCTCCGAAAGGAAACTAAATCTACAAAGATACTAACTGTTTAGACTCTTTTTGCAGGTTATGTTACTATGTTGCATGTTTTGATCCATGTGTAGTGGTGGTGAAAGCCGATCCCATCCTAGTGGTTCCTTAATATTGTTTACAAACTTAAATTTTACCTTCTTGCTTAATTTTACTTTACTTGCACTTAGTTTAAACAACCAAACCAACTCTTTGATCTAAATACCAACTGTTAAGGAGTTAAGTGAAATTCCAACATTTTCTATCTTATTGATCTCAACAAGACTGTTGTCCTGTGGATTCGACCCTTAACTATACTACGATAAGACTTCCACGTATCGTAGCATATGTGGGTGGAGTTTTTAATCTAGTATAAGCAAGGCTAAATGATGAGTGCATATTCATCATGGAATTCAATTATATCTTTGGAACAAATTCAACTCTATTCATACCATTTCACTCAATATGAATCATAATGTGTAAAACTACTTAGCTAATTCGATTATCAAGGTTTTAACTAAATATTGTTCATTTAACGCAGGTTTCGACAAAACTGAACAAGCAGTCAAGGTCCAACTTCATCTCTAGCTCCGACCAAGAAATCAAACCAACCGTTTGAGCCCATGCGGTCCCAAGACCGTTTGAGCCCATGCGGTCCCAAGACCGTCTGAGCCCATGCGGTCTCAAGACCGTCTGAGCCCATGCCATCTCAAGACCGTCTGAGCCCATGCGGTCTCAAGACCATTTGAGCCCATGCGGTCTCAAGACCGTTTGCTGCGATTGCGAAGACCGAATGCAGCGGTCTCAAGACCGTTTGACGCAGTTACCAAGCCGAGACCATTTGGCGGCGATCTGCCCCCCATGACCATTCAGACCTTCCTTGCCTCAACACCGCCTAGCGCCGCTTCCGCCGTCATCTTCTCCGGTGAACTCGTAGCAACAACACCACTACCGTCGCTCGCTCCTACGTCGACAACTATACGATCTCAGACCAAGACCGGTCGTACACGACCGTATGGACAGGAGCAGCAGCCCAGTTGGATGCCGAGGTGAAGACCGATAGGCCAAGACCGCGAAGGATCGTTGCAAACCATTTGAAGCTGCTGGATGCAAGACCGTTTGGCCCTTCGGACGTCATACCGTTTCATCAGCAGGGGCGAAGACCGTTTGGCAGAGGCATAAACCAAACAAAGAACCTCGGACGGAGTGATCGTTTGCTCAAGACCGCACAGAGTGATCGTTTGGTAGCAAATGGTCTCCAGACCGTTTAGTAGCAAACAGTCTCCAGACCGTTTGGATGAGATATTTAGCAACCAATACCAAGACCGTTTGGGACAAATCTGTGCCTATAAATAGGACCCCAAGGGTCCTCATTTGGGGCACCAGATCCGGACGCCAGGCTGCCCAGACACAGTTCTGATCCAAATCCAGTCCAGTTTACTCCAGTTCCATGCCATCTACTGCCCGTGTTGCAACCAAGGAGGCCGAGGAGAGAAGGAAGACAGAGTAAGGGAGACTGTCCGGTCTGACTTGACATCTCCCGTTTGCATCCAGATCTGCTCTGACACGACGTAGAAGGCCGTATCTTCTTCACTGAGCTGTGACTACCTTCTGTACCGAGCTCATGGTGGATCTCTCTTTCTTTCTCATCCTCCTTGTTTCTCGCATCATGAGCGAGTAGTACTTTTTTGCTGGGGTGCGGGGACTAGCCCCGCTGCCCATGTAAACCATGTTCTTTTGTCAAACTCTCCATGGCAATGTATATAACTCTTCATTTTGTCGTTAACCATTATGTTCGTAGTTTGATTAATTGCTTGCTTTCATCTTTGTTCTTCCTATGTTGCGAGAACATCTATATATAGGATTGAATGTCGTTTAGCAAGTTTGACTCCTTGACGAGAACTTCTGAAAGGATTCCTTGAGGTCGTAAGTGTATGATCCGCGAGGGGACGAGCCATCTAGCCTTCGGTGACGCTTCTGTGCGCCTAACGCCTGTATAGGGGGTTCACAGCCTTAGTTGGATTTTGTATCTTCTTGTTAATTGTCGATGCTTCTCATATATTAAATCGCCTACTTGCTTATCGGTTAATGCGGCAGACTCCCAAACTAGAAATAGGATGGGATTCCATCAAGGTCGTAAGTGTATGATCCGCGAGGGGACGAGCCATCTAGCCTCCGGTGACGCTTCTGTGTGCCTAACGCCTGTATAGGGGGCCCACAAACTTCGTTGGATTTTTGTATTTTGAGAGTCGTAAGTAAGTGATCCGGATGGTGACGAGACATCTGATACCTAGGGTGATGCTTACGCGAACCTAACGCCCGTATGGGTTTTTTTTGCAGTAGCTCTACTTGGACGGTTATATCTTGCCTGGATTGTTCATGATTGAATATGTTTGCGTGTGTAGCGGTGGTGAAACCCGGTACCATCCCAGTGATTCCATATCATTGATCTAAACCCCAACTTTATTTCAGCTTTTACTTTCTTACAATTAGTTTAAGTAACCTCAAACCAACCAATCGTTCTAAATGTTAGTTTTACTTGAGCTAGATTCAACTAACAAGGATTCTTAAAAATGTTGTCCTTTGGGTTTGATCCTTAACTATACTATGATAAGACTTGTCTGCTTGCAGGTGGTATTATTACACTTTGGTTTTAGTAAAAGCTCGGGGATTTCAGCCCCGAGTGAGTTTGTTAGTGCAATCAAAAATACCATGTCAAATTCTGGCACTGTTGCCGGGGACAACGGAATCAGTCAGTCAAATCTAGCTCTTTTAAGACTAGTCTAGGATTTTGCTTTTTTCTTTTGAAAAAATTAGTCATCTACTTGAATTTGACTCTACTTTGTGGATCTCATTTTCAAAATCCTTCTAATTTTCATGCACAACCCAAGGCATAGTGTATGCACCGTTCAAACAGCCCCAGACTCACAGCGAGCTTTGATCCCAAAATAGGCAGAACTTTCCATCGTCAGATCAGAGAAAATCAAGCATGGATGGCTCAAGAAGAAGATGTAGCCCGAAGGGTGGCTCAAGCCATCAATGCACAAAGAGAAAGAATAATGCAAGAAGCTAGGGTTGCAGTTCAACAGGAAATCCTAGCAGCACAAGCAACAATGCAAGCAGCTGAACTACAGAAGAATCTTAGAGAGTTCTCAATCCTGAAAGCTGCAAATGTTCATCATCCAGTACAACCTCCTCCCATCAATGCTGCCAATTTTGAGATTAGGGCACATTGGATCACATTGCTTCAAAACAACCCTTTCTATGGCAAACAAGCAGAGGACAGCCAAGAACATCTTATGAGATTCATCGATCTATGTGCTATGACAAAGCAAAATGGAGTCACTGATGATGCCATTCGACTCCGTCTCTTCAAGTATTCCCTTGCTGATAGAGCCATAAGTTGGTACAATTCATTGAAAAGTGAAATACCTATCACCACCTAGGAACAACTCCAAAATGTGTTTCTGGAAAAGTTCTATCCTCCATCTCTTACATATGAAATTAGAGGTCGGATAACAAATTTCACTCAAGTCCCTGGAGAAACTCTCGCTGAAGCATGAGATAGATACAAAGAGCTTCTTCACAAATTTCCACATCACAAAATTCCTAAGAATCAACTCATCGAAATTTTCTATAGGGGTGTGGATGATGATATCAAGATGTTTCTAGATTCCTCATCTGGAGGAAACTTCATGCGGCAAAGTTATGACAACGCATGGAGAGTCATCACCCTGGGAGCAGAAAATCAAGCCAATTGGGGTAGATCTATAGGTAGAGGAGTCTTGAAAGTAGCTATGGCCGAAGCTATTCCCGAGTACAAGTCTATCGCTGAAACCTTGATGGTCTTAGTTGCCAAGCAAGACCATATTGAATCATCTCTAGCTGCTATTGGAAGAGGACGTTCACCCACTCGGCAACCGGAATAGGTCAAGTCCACTTCCCTATTATGTGAAGCATGTAAGAGCACCGATCATTCCACCTTATCATGCAATGTTCTCTATGACGTTGTACTGAGCAATGCATGTGGACAAGGAGATAATGTTCAGATGGAGAATCTTAATGCTATCAACACATTTCCTGGGCAAAGTTATTACAATCCGAATTAGAGTAGGAATCACCTAGGTTTTCAATATGGAAACCCATTTAGAGCAGTAAACTCGCAACAATTTGGTTCAAACAATCAACCAAGAGGCCCACCAGGATTCCAGTACAATCAACAACAGAATTTTGGGAATCAAGGAAATTTCAAGGGAAACTTTCAGAATAGGAACTACAATAACTATCAAAACAACTCTCAGTATCAGAATCTTAACCAACAACAAGGACAACAAGCAAGACCCATCTCTTCTGATGACAAGCTATCAGCCATTGAAAAAATGTTGCAAACTCAGCAAACTATGATAGCCAACCAACAAGCTCAGCAGAAGGCTATTGAATCTCAACTAGCTCAACTTGCAGCTAGCATAAAGCCACCCACTGGAGTCTTTGCTGGCCAACCCGAGAACAATCCCAAGCATCTTGAACAGTTGAAGGCAGTCACCACCAGGTCAGGAAAAGACTATTCAGATCCCCCAGTAGAGATACCTGTGGTTATTACAGATGAAGATGAACCTATGATTGTCTAACATTTAACAACACTAGAGTCTCAATCAAAAGAAGATAAGATAGATAAGGGAAGTCCTGAGAAATCTACTGATGAAGAAACTAAAACACTAGAACCTGATATTCCTGTATATAAGCCTCGTATACCCTTCCCATCCCATCTAAGGCAAACCAAGCTCGATACTAGATTCAATAAGTTTAAAGAGGATATGAAGAAACTTCATGTTGATATACCCTTCTTAGATGCTCTGGATGAGATACCAGCCTGGACTAAGTACCTAAAGTCACTCCTAACCAGGAAGTACATAACTGAGGAATATGAGACAGTAAAACTGGCAACAACCACATCAAACATCATATTGAGCAAGATGCCCAAGAAACAAAAAGACCCGGGAACCTTTGGAATTTCATGTCACATTGGCGACTCATCATGGAAGAAAGGTTTGGCAGATCTCGGCACAAGCATATCTATTATGCCACTAAGCCTATGTAAAAGACTAGGGTTTGCAGAATTGCTTCCTATTGGCATGACTATACAGCTCGCATACAATTCGATAAAACATCCGTTAGGAATCCTCGAAGATGTCCCGGTCAAGGTAGGCAAGGACACATATGTTCCATGCGACTTTGTCATTATGGATATAAAAGAAGATATCAGATATCCTCTCATCTTCGGTCGTCCGTTCCTCACCACTGCAAGAGCCCTAATTGATGTTGAAGCTGGTACCTTATTGCTCAGATTAGGCAAAGAGACTCTCGAATTCAAAGTATTTGAAAGTATGAGAAGACCAAGTATGGAAGAAGAAGTATATTTGATTGATTGCATTGAGCAAATGTCACTTCTGACCCAAGGGCATCATGAATCAAACGATCCCTTGGAAATTGCTCTATCAAACCAATCAGTTGATGAACCAATCGACAAATGAGCAAAGGATTACATCGAATCCCTCGACTCTGCTAAAGAAGATGTTGAAGCCACTAGTGAAGAACTCAAAGATACGTAAACCACAAAAGAAATAAGCAAAAAACTAGAGGCTCCCGAAATGAAGCCCCTACCCGAAGGACTGAAGTACATGTTTTTAGATGATCTCCAGGTTTGCCCAGTTATTATAAATTCTGATCTAACAGTTGAACAAGAAAATAAACTCCTGGAGAAATTAAGGGAAAGAAAGCCATCAGTTATAAAATGAGTGACCTCACTGGGGTCAGTCAAACATTGTGTATGCATAAGATCCCTATGATGGAAGATCACAAGCCGACTATTGAGCATCAACGGAAGTTGAATCCTAATATGAAGGAAGTGATCCGTCATGAGGTCATTAAACTGCTCACAGTTGGAATAATCTATCCGATATCAGATTCGCCATGGGTGAGCCCAATACATGTAGTCCCGAAGAAAGGTGGAACAACTGTTATACGAAATGAAAACAACGAGCTCATCCCCACTCGAACTGTCACAGGGTGGAGGATGTGCATAGATTATAGGAAATTAAATAAGGCATCTCAAAAAGATCATTTTCTTATGCCCTTCCTTGATCAAGTCCTAGAAAGGTTGGCTCACCAAGAATATTTCTATTATCTTGACGGTTACTCTGGATTCTATCAAATGCCCATACATCCAGATGACCAAGAAAAAACGACTTTTACCTGCCCATTCAGAACATACACATTTAAAAGAATGCCGTTTGGTCTCTGTAATGCACCCACAACCTTTCAACGTTGTATGGCCGCTATTTTTGCGGGTCTTACTGAAACTATTATGGAGGTTTTCATGGATGATTTTTCTGTATACAGAGACTCATTCGATTCATGTCTAAAGCACCTCTCCCTGGTCCTCAAACGTTGTGAAGAAGTGCATCTTGTGCTAAATTGGGAAAAATGCTATTTTATGGTAAAAGAAGGCATTGTGCTGGGCCATAGGGTTAGCAATAGAGGAATTGAAGTAGATAAAGACAAGATTAAAGTGATTTCTAAATTGGCCATTCCCACAAATGTAAAAGAAGTTCATGCTTTCCTTGGTCATGCCGGATTTTATAGAAGATTCATTAAGGAATTTTCCAAGATAATGAAGCCAATGACAAACCTATTACTAAAAGATATTGATTTCAATTTCAATGAAGAATGTGTCAAAAGCTTCAACACATTGAAGCAAGCCCTTACAACCACTCCCATCATTAGAGCTCCCACCTGGGACCATCCTTTTGAAATTATGTGCGATGCCTGTGATTATGCTGTGGGCTCTATTTTAGGGCAATATATAGAGAAGAAACACTATGTGATCTATTATGCATAAAAAAATCTCGATGAAGCCCAGAGGAATTATGCAACTACCGAGAAAGAACTTCTAGCAGTCGTGTATGCCTTTGAAAAGTTCAGATCCTACCTAATTGGTTCAAAGGTCATTGTCTACACAGACCACGCTGCCATTCGTTACCTTCTGGCAAAGAAAGATGCGAAACCCAGGTTGATTATATGGATCCTCTTATTACAAGAATTTGATTTAGAGATAAGAGATAAAAAAGGGTACAGAGAATGTTGTAGCAGATCACCTCAGTCGCATCCACACTCTAGATACTGAGAAGATTCCGATCAATGATTCCCTGCCAGATGATCAACTAATGAGAGTCTCAGAATTTGTACCATGGTACTTAGATTTTGTAAACTACTGTGCTGTTGGGGTCATCCATCCCTAATGCACCGAAGAAGTTCATGCATGATGTGAAGCGATATGACTGGGATGAACCATATCTTTTTAAGCTATGTGCTGATGGTCTGTATAGACGTTGTATCGCCGAAGAAGAAGCTCAATCTATTTTGGAACAATGTCACTCAGGACCTGTGGGAGGACATATGAGCTCTAAAAAGACCGCTTTAAAGGTTTTGCAATGTGGATTCTTCTGGACAACCATATCCAAAGACTCTTATGATTTTGTCCTATCATGTGACAAATGTCAACGAACAGGCAATATAACAAAGAGAGATGAGATGCCACTGAATCTGTGGCAAGAAGTAGAGCTATTCGATGTTTGGGGGGTGGACTAAATGGGTCCATTCCCATCTTCTCATGGATTTTCATACATCCTAGTGGCGGTGGACTACGTCTCAAAATGGGTTGAAGCTATACCAATCATCACTAGTGATTCCAAACCTGTCATCAAATTATTCAAATATATTATTTTCCCCCGTTTTGGAGTACCACGAACCGTGATATCTGACGGAGGGTCTCACTTCCTTGAAAGAAGCTTTGAAGCTGTACTGGGAAAATACGGTGTAACACATAAGGTAGCATCACCTTACCATCCACAAACAAGTGGACAGGTAGAGGTCTCTAACCATCAACTAAAGGCTATTCTAGAAAAAACTATTGGACGCAATCGAAAGGACTGGTCAACAAAAATCAACGACGCCTTATGGGCCTATCGTACTGCTTATAAAACTCCCCTTGGGACTACATCTTTTTGATTAATATATGGAAAGGCTTGCCACCCACCAGTCGAACTGGAACACAAGGCATGGTGGGCAATTAAACAATTGAACTTTGATATGAAAGAAGCAGGCCAGGCCAGGATTCTACAACTCCAAGAGTTGGATGAACTCAGGATGACAGCTTATGAGAATGCACAAATCTACAAAGAACGCACAAAACTTTGGCACGATGGACATCTGAAAAGAAAAGACATACAAGTGGGAGATCAAGTTCTAGTATTCAACTCAAGATTAAAGTTATTCCCAGGAAAACTCCACTCACGCTGGTATGGACCATACACCGTCAAGAGCATCTCTCCTCATGGTGCCTTCTCATTATGGAATGAAAAGTCAGGTGAATTTGTAACAAATGGTCACCGCTTAAAGAGATATTTCATCTCAACTGATATAGGCACTAAAGCGATGCTGGAACTCACCAATCCAAAAGACCCACCGTGAAGCTGAAGAATTCAGTCGAGCCATTGATGTAAAACAAAGGCGCTTGTCGGGAGGCAACCCGATCAATAATTTTGTTTTACTTTTCTTTTCAAAATTTTGTTTTTACATTCTAGTCAATTTGTAAATTCACATCGCAAGATGCTATTTTAAAAATCTAATTGCCCTTCACCTTTGAGTCTTTCAGATAAGAGGATGCGCGCTGATCGGAACGCAACCACATTTGGTGGTTATTTTGGCATGATTTTTCCCCTCCATCTTGGATTTAGAGTTTGCTCAGGACGAGCAAATCTCTAAGTTCAGGGTGGAGGGTGGGTGGTACGTACCTCACTTTCCACCTACACCCATCCTTTTCACTATCACTTTCCTGATAAAATTTTCAAAATTTTCAAAAATTATAATGATTTTCAAAGAAATTGGACAGATACTTGATGAATTTTTGACACTCCCTAGTTTTATCATTAGTCACGAACTAATTTTCTATGCATTTTCAATCATTATACCCTCCTTATTCGAAGTAAATCCTCAAAAGGACCCCTCTCTGAAACAAGCCTTCTGATTCAAATCATCTTGTGAAGCTTATGATTCCTAATCTCATGATACTCTTTGCAAAGATGATAAGTGTCCATCAAGATGATAGGGATGAACCATGTCGTGCTTCCTAACTAACTAGTAGAACAATAACATGGAATCTCCACCGGATCCTCATCAAGTCACTATTTGAGCAGAGTACGATAAAGAGAACAACCCGGTACAATGAATTGTAAATCAAGTTGCATTCTGATCTGAACTCTCTTCTACACCTCTTCTATCATCTTCGTATCCTTCCATTCATCAAAAAGAAACAAAAATAGCCGAATTTGTGCCAAACCCTAAGTTTGGGGTGGCACGCCATTTTCCTCTTTATCCGCTTCTTCCATACCCCTCACAAATAAATAGGGGCGTACCACCAAAAATGCAATCTCGAGTCGAATAGAGGAGAGATTTGCAAACAAAAGATGCCAAAGTGCACACAAAAAAATGCAATCTCAAGTCGAATAGAGGAGAGATTCGCACAAAAAAAATGCAATAAATGAAATTGCAAAGCAAATAAAATCTCGAGTCGAATAGAGGAGAGATTTTCTTCTTCTTCCCATACCACCTTTCACTCCATTTTCTACCTAATGGCACAATGCATGCCCCCACTATCCTGAAAAACACCAGTGTCAGATCGGATGCACACTTGTTGTTCAGTGGGTATCTCTGGACTCCTACCAAACTCTTTGACATGCTTGTTGTTGGAAAAAGTGAGGAGGAAGTGATATTGGAAAATGAACTCAGGAATGAAGATATGGTAAGATGTGTTTAGTGGTCTCAGGAGGTTGAGATACTGAGTCATATTGAGCAGCAAGAAAACATTCATGATGTGAAGATGAAGAAATCACACGAATTGAAAGTATTCATTTGGCAACCGTTTCAGATTTTGTGTTACTCGAGGACGAGCAATGTTTAAGTTCGGAGTGTTTTGATGAGTGCATATTCATCATGGAATTCAATTATCTCTTTGGAAAAAATTCAACTCTATTCATACCATTTCACTCAATATGAATCATAATGTGTAAAACTACTTAGCTAATTCGATTATCAAGGTTTTAACTAAATATTGTTCATCTAACGCTGGTTTCGACAAAACTGAACAAGAAGTCAAGGTCCAACTTCATCTCTGGCTCCGACCAAGAAATCTAACCAACCGTTTGAGCCCATGTGGTCCTAAGACCATTTGAGCCCATGCGGTCCCAAGACCGTTTGAGCCCATGCGGTCCCAAGACCGTTTGAGCCCATGGAGTCCCAAGACCGTTTGAGCCCATGCAGTCTCAAGACCGTTTGAGCCCATGCGGTCTCAAGACCGTCTGAGCCCATGCGGTCTCAAGACTGTCTGAGCCCATGTGGTCTCAAGACCGTCTGAGCCCATGCGGTCTAAAGACCGTTTGAGCCCATGCGGTCTCAAGACCGTTTGAGCCTATGTGGTCTCAAGACCGTTTGACGCAGCTACCGAGCCGAGACCGTTTGGCGACGATCTGCACCCCCCATGACCATTCGGACCTTCCTTGCCTCAACGCCGCCTAGCGCCACTTCCGTCGTCATCTTCTCCGGTGAACTCGCAGCAAAAACACCACCGCCGTCGCTCGCTCCCACGTCGGAAACTACACGATCTCAGGCCAAGACCGGTCGTACACGACCGTATGGATAGGAGCAGCAGCCCAGTTGGATGTTGAGGTGAAGACCGATAGGCCAAGACCGCAAAGGATCGTTGCAAACCGTTTGAAGCTACTGGATGCAAGACCATTTGGCCCTTTGGACATCTGACCGTTTGATCAGCAGGGGCGAAGACCGTTTGGCTGAGGCATTAATCAAATGAAGAACCTCAGACAGAGTGATCATTTGCTCAAGACCGCACAGAGCGATCGTTTGGTAGCAAACGGTCTCCAGACCATTTGGATGAGATATTTAGCAACCAATACCAAGATCGTTTGGGACAGATCTGTTCCTATAAATAGGACCCCAAGGGTCCTCATTTGGGGCATCGGATCCGGACGTCACCAGGCTACCCGAACATAGTTCCGATCCAAATCCAATCCAGTTTACGCCAGTTCCATTCCATCTACTGCCCGTGTTGCAACCAAGGAGGCTGAGGAAAGAAGGAAGAAGGAGCAAGGGAGACTGTACAGTCTGACTTGGCAGCTCCCGTTCATGTCCAGATCTGCTCTGATATGACGTAGAAGGTAGTATCTTCTTCACCGAGCTGCGACTACCTTCTGCACCGAGCTCATGGCGGATCTCTCTTTCTTTCTCATCCTTCTTGTTTCTCGCATCATGAGTGAGTAGTACCTTTTCACTGGGGTGCGAGGACTAACCCCGCTGCCCATGCAAACTATGTTCTTTTGTTAAACTCTCCATGGAAATGTATATAACTCTTCATTTCGTCGTTAACCGTTATGTTCGTAGTTTGATTAATTGCTTGCTTTCATCTTTGTTCTTCCTATGTTGCGAGAACATCTATATATAGGATTGAATGTCGTTTAGCAAGTTTGACTCCTTGACGAGAACTTCTGAAAGGATTCCTTGAGGTTGTAAGTGTATGATCCGTAAGGGGACGAGCCATATAGCCTTCGGTGATGCTTCTGTGCGCCTAACGCCTGTATAGGGGGTTCACAACCTTAGTTGGATTTTGTATCTTCTTGTTAATCATCGATGCTTCTCATATATTAAATCGCCTGCTTGCTTATCGATTAATGCGGCTGACTCCCAAACTAGAAATAGGATGAGATTCCATCAAGGTCGTAAGTGTATGATCCATGAGGGGACGAGCCATCTAGCCTCCGGTGACGCTTCTGTGTGCCTAACGCCTGTATAGGGGGCCCACAACCTTCATTGGATTTCTGTATCTTCAGAGCCGTAAGTAAGTGATCCAGATGGTGACGAGACATCTGATACCTAGGGTGATGCTTACGCGAACCTAACGCCCGTATGGGGGGTTTTTACAGCAGCTCTACTTGGACTGTTATATCTTGCCTGGATTATTCACGAATGAATATGTTTGGGTGTGTAGCGGTGGTGAAACCCGGTACCATCCCAATGATTCCATATCATTGATCTAAACCCCAACTTTATTTCAGCTTTTACTTTCTTACAATTAGTTTAAGTAACCTCAAACCAACCAATCGTTCTAAATATTAGTTTTACTTGAGCTAGATTCAACTGACAAGGATTCTTAAAAACATTGTCCTTTGGGTTCGATCCTTAACTATACTACGATAAGACTCATCCGCTTGCGGGTGGTGTTATTGCACTTTGGTTTTGGTAAAAGCTCGGGGATTTCAGCCCCGAATGAGTTTGTTAGTGCAATAAAAAATACCACGTCACTAAACCTAGAGATTTGTTATCTTTAGGATTTTTAGTGGTGCACGCAATTCCACACAAGTGGAAGCTCCATCAGTGGACATGTTTAAATCACTAAGAATGAGATTTGTGGGTGATTGGCTCTAAGTACAAGTGGGAGTCTATTAGCAAGGTATGACCATAAATCCAATAATATGAGTATTGGAATGTCATATTACATAAAGGATTTGATTAATAATATATAAACAAAGGCAAGCTTCCAATTCATCTATTTCACTCAGTTAAGAGATAATGAGGAGACAAAGTGAGTGTCTATAGAATGACGATACTCAATGACGTATGTCTTCAAGTATGTGACTTGGAGAAATGAGATCATATAGATGCTAAGAGGATGTACATTCTTATTACATCCCTAGTCGGTTGTTATTGTGGAAGGTAGATAGACACTGGTAGCACTAAAGACTAGAGTGTGGGTTGGTTGATAACAAAATCTCATTAGTCATGATATGAAAATGTCAAACCAAGCACATAGATACATGCTAGGGAATAGTACATCAGAAAAACCCACCTTGAGAGTGACACATGGAAACCATAATTGGTGGTCATAGTCATGTCTCATAGTGAAGGTGACGATTTTGATTCTTAGATTTGAAATCACTACACTCATCACATGTTGTTGGGTATGCTTTGACATCATCAAATGCAAACCTGAAACATGGGTTGTTATAAAAGTGATGATTGGGTTACTTTGACACATGGGGATAGGCCGTGAGTGATAGAGATGGGATTTGTCCCTCCACTGGAGTTTGATATCCTATCCAGTTGATAAGCGATACTGAGAAAAGCATGCACATGCACATGTGAATCAATATATGACATTGAGGTCATATTATCTCAGACAATCTGCTCTTGGTTCAAGAAACATGAGTCAAATGTTGATAGGATGATTTTCCATGCCTCGATTTCACTCTGGATATTAGAGACAAAGGAAATATACATTCACTACAACACCTTGCACAAATTGTAGGCTGAATTAGTTCTCTGACTTTCCATTCACTTGGGTAGCATTGATGTGCGACTAGGCACCACTCTTTACTTGTAATGTCATATGTTAGTTATGGACACACACTTCCAATGTGATATGGGACCTATAGGGTGACACACATAGGAACTCATCTAGAATAGGATTTGAATCTTGAATGGTGATTGGATTGATTACTAAAGTATTTAGGTACTCAGTTCACACAACACATCAACTAACTATGATGTATGTACTACCAACCGATCGTCTCACAGAGTGACACAACTGTATGGGGTACCAGATGACTGGATCAAGAGTTGAGATGACCGTTTGGATTGTCAAGCTGATAAAAAATCGAATTGGCAAAGTATTGCCCTGATGGTTGGAAATGATGGTGGCTTTAATACAAAGTTGCCTGATGGGATTCTTCTTCCTAGTTACTTGATGACATTTCTACACTCAACTACAAGCGTCCAACCCTAATGGCTTTTGCTAAATCTATTGATCGACAAGGACTCATACCTGACAAAACTTTGCCCAATAAAACTTCAGTATCTCATCGTGGAGAGCCTTCAGTTCTTGATGCCCAAGCCCCGACGGGATCCAAACTCATTGATCGATAGTTGGTTAGACATATTCACCCCAATGAGTCGAGCGAACCTCTTCCCAATGACCTCTCTATTTTTAGTGGCCCGAAGAGATCACTACATACAAGTTCCATCGATCGACAGTAGATCAAGATCGACAAAGCTCCTGTTGCTCTGTACTCAGCACACTATTAATACCCGACCCCCTCCTCCATTAGAGGGGATATCTTATGATACCTTACATAGATAGGATATTTCTTTACTCCCAACTAAGGAATATGATCCCATTGACCATGCTCCATCAGCCACCCTTGTGGCACCTCTACAACACCCTTCATCCATCATCCATCCATGAATGTGGTTGGGTCTTCAACACCATAACCGTTTTTCATATGCTCCCTCTTCTTTGACGGATTAGAGTCTGAAAAGAGAAGGAAGAAGTAAAGAAGGAAATCATCAACACCTATCCTTGGTGTGCTTCCTTTCCCTCGACTAGATCATCCTCACCATGAGAGTAGGGGACTGTTGTTCCATCGCATCTTCTCTAACATGACCATGACTGATTCTTCCTTCTCCCCTATTTTCTCTATTTTGTCATGAAGAACAAGTAGTCCTTCTCGCTATGGTGTAGGGACTAGCCCCTCTACCCATTCTTGCATGTCTATTTCTTAATGACCCATGGCTTGTATATAATTCTTTCAATTCAATGTTAACCATTCTATGCATGTTTTTTGGATTGATCACCTACTGTGAGAACTTCAATACTTAGGTTTTGAACACCGATAGCTTGGTTGATGCCTAGATGAGAACTTATAAAGGGATGCCTCTGGAGCTGTAGGTACATGATCTATAAGTAACTAGACATCAATCTCACAAAGATATCTGTGCAATTTCTCATATCTAATTAGTGGATCTTGCTTTTGCTCCATTTGAATGGTTGTATGAAGCCTCGATATGTTATTGATAGTTTTGTGTGTGTGCTTATGGTGAAACCCAATTGCACCCCATTGAATTCCATCATTAGTCTAGATTCCATTTTAATTCCACTCTTTTACTTTCCTTGTAATTAGTTTACTCAACCCAAATCAATTCAGTTCAACAAGGTACAAACTAGCAATATTGTTAAAAATATTATCTCATAAGATTCGATTCTTATCTATAATGCAATAAGACCCGTACTCTTATAGGTGGTTTTATGGCACATGGTTTTTATAAAAAAATAGGGATTTCATCCCTAGGTGAATTTGTTAGTGTAGTAAAACCACATCAAATTCTAGCTCCATTGCCAGGGACAATGAAATCATCTAGTTAATCTAGTTCTATAAGATGAAATTAGGATTTTACTTTTATCATTAACACCATTTCATATTCACTTGCACTTAATCCTTCTACGCCATCTGACCTTTGAGAGATCTTTTCATCTTTGGTATCACAAACTAGTGCATGCAACACTCTAGCAGCATCGACATCGCATCAAGCTTTGATCCTGAGGTAGATCAGAACTTTTATTGTCAAAGCAAACAAAATCAAACCAGAATGGCTGATGAGGAAGTCAAGAAAAGGGTGAATCTGGACATTGTAACACAAAACGAAAGGCTTGTACAAGAAGCTAGAGCTATTGTTTAAGAAGAAATTTATGCAACCCAAGATGCTGTATAAGAAGCCAATAGACAACAGGATGTTAGGGAGTTCTCAATTCCTAAAGATACTAATGTTCAACATCCAATGTGACTTCCTCCTATCAATGCCCCTAACTTTGAAATTAGGGAACACTGGATCACTTTGCTACAAAACAACCTCTTCTTGGGCAAATAGGGAGAGGATTTTCAAGAGCACATTCGTTGATCTATGTACGAGGAACAAGCAAAATGAAGGTTGTTGATGATGCTATTAGACTCTGTATATTCAAATACTCACATATAGACAACCAAAGAAGTTGGTACAACACTCTGTTAGGTGCCCCTATCACCACATGGGAACAACTTTAAAACAAATTCCTTGAGAAATTCTATCCTCCTACCCTCACAAACACCATCAGGATCCAGATTATGCAATTCACACAAGTCCCTAGTGAAACTCTAAAAGAAGCATGGGAGAGATACAATGAGATTCTACACAAATGCGAACACCTTGGTAATTCTAAAATTAAACTCATTGAGATCTTCTATAGAGGTGTGGATGATGATATCAAAACGTTTTTAGAGTACTCACTTGGAGAAAACATCATGCACCAAAGTTATGATGGTGCATGGAAGGTAGTCACCCTCAGAGCTGAAAATCAATCCAAGTGGGGTAGATCTGTAGGCAAGGGAGTGTTAAAGGTAGCTACGATAGAAAGTAGTTCTAGATTGGAATCTCTTGCATAATCTCTAAATCTACTAGCACTCAAGAAAGATAGTCTTGAGATGTCTTTCAATGCATATGAGAGAAGAAATTTGCCACCAAGACAACAACAACAATAGGTCAAGGTAGTGATATAATTTTGCAAAGCATGAAAACTGACTGACTATTCTACCTTGGTTTGTAATATTCTTTTTGATATTTTGATGAGCAACATTGTAGTTTGAGGAGATGACAATCAAATGGAAGATCTAAATTCTATCAATACTATTCCTGGACAAGGAGACTATAACCCTAATCAAACCAGAATCCATCCCGATTTTTAGTATAGAAATCCCACGGGAGTAGAGAACTCTCAACATCTCATACAAGGTAGAAATCAACAAGGAGGTCCTCTAGGCTTCCAGAACAACCAACAATAAGATTTCAAAAATCAAGGAAACTACAGAGGTAAATTCTAGAACATGAAATACAATCAGTGCCAGATTCCAAACCAGGTCCCACAAAAACAACAACATGAACAATAGGATAATACCCCTTCATCTGATGACAAACTATCAACCATTGATAAGATTCTATAGTTGCAATAGAGCATAATTGTGAATCAATTAGCTCACCAAAAATCTATTGAATCTCAATTGGAAGCTTTCTTTAAATCTTCTCCCACCTATAAGAGCATTTGTAGGACAACCCAAAGATAACCCGAAGCATCAAGAACCATTAAAGGTTGTTGCAACATGATTAGGAAGAGTCTTCAACGGTAAATTTACCAAGGCCCCTGTGGTTGACACAAATGAGGATGATTTTGTAATCATTCAAGACTCAGATGCACCTAAGTCGGAATCACAAAAAGTGGTAACACCAAATGCAGAAGTACATGACATCGTGGTCACTGAAAAAATAGATAGTTATCTCAGAGGAACCAATCATCATAGACAAGAGTGTAGCAAACCGCTAATACTAGTCTATATGCATCGTCCCCCATTCAAAGCCTACCTAATGTAGAAGGGACTTTAAACTATTTTATGAAGTTCAAGGAAGCAATGAAAAATCTTCATGTTGATATTCCTTTTTTAGATGCCTTACTTGACATACCCACATGGTCAAAATATTTAAAGATAGTCCTCACAGGAAAGTACATAAATGAGGAATATGAGACAGTTAAGCTTCCCTGAACAATAACCTATATAATCAAGAATAAAATGCCAAAGAAGTAGAAGGATAGAAATTCCTTCAGAATTTCATACCACATTTGCGATTCCACATGCAAGAAAGGTGTGACGAATTTAGTGTTAATATTACTATTATGACCTATATACTATGCAAGAGTCTAGGATTTTCAAAAGTTCTTCCAACTAGCATTACAATACAACTCTCCCAATCTTTAGTGACCATTCCATTGAGAATTATTGAAAGTGTTCCAGTCAAATTGGGTGAATATTCTTATGTTCCATTTGATTTAGTTGTCATGAATATAAACTAAGATCTCAGATACCCTCTTATTTTTGGTTGACCCTTCCTTGCCACAATAATGGCATTGATTGATGTCGAGGTAGGAACCTTATTTCTAAGGTTAGGGAAGGAAATCCTTGAATTTAGAGTTTTTGACAACATGAAGAGGCAAAGTATGCAAGAAATTTTTTTCTTATAAAATTTTATAGAGCAGATGCCACTCCATACACAAGAGGACCTGAAATCTGAAGACCCTCTAGAGATTCCTCTCACTAATCCTAGTTCTAGTGACTCTATTGACAAACAAGTAAAGTAGTGCCCACTTCACCTTGACTCAGCAGAAGAAGACCCAAAAGTTGAATTTGTATGAAATGCAACTAGTGAAAAGACCTAAAATATAGTACATAAAAAAATGGGTTTCCTCCCATAAGAACCCTTGTTTAATATCCTAGGCGTGACAAGGTGATTTTTTTCAACCTGGGTTGTCACAGGATGGTGGTGAAGAATCATCTGACAATCTAAACTCCACTCTATCATCATCTATCCCGAGTGTCAAGTAAACTCTACCCATGGCAATGATCTCATTGGTTGTAGCTTGGAGCGGCCTTCCTAACAACATCTCTAATCCTCACATCTCATGCATTCCATAACCAAAAAATCAATAGGATAAATGAATCTGTCGACTTTGACTACAACATCCTTACATATCCCACATGGCCTCACTATTCATCCATCTTCCAATTGGATTTCCATGGACGTCATCATTGGTTTCTTCAAACCCAACTTCCAAAAGGTAACAAGAGGCATGAGATTTATGCTTGCTCTAGAGTCAAACTATGCTTGCTGGAAATACTTGCTGCCTATAAAACAAGGAATGTAGAAGAATCTTGGGTCCTTTCTGTTGACTGGTAGCCTGCCCTATATCATAGAACTCACTACTTCATCAACACATAAGAAATATCTATCTTTTTTTCAATTCTTCTTGTTGATGATGTCCTTTAAGAATCTTCCATATGTAGGAATTTGTTCTATCACCTCCACAAGTGGGATGGTGATGTGGAGCTTTCAGAAGATGTCTAGGAACTTCTTAAATTTCCCTTTCTCTTTTCTCATCTTCAGATAATTCGAGAATGGAACATGTGGCTTCCTGCATGCTTGTGTGGTGGAATGTGTGGCACCTTAGGGATCTCCTCCCTTAAGATTGCTTCAAGGTCACCTTCTAGAATAGAATTTGGAATAGAATCTGACATGTTTCATGTAGATAATATGACATGTGACCATTCCTTTTGAATTGTGGGTGCCTCCTTATTTACTGTGACTATTCCTCTATGGAGTAGAACCTTCACATGTTCTTGTTGCATATGCACCTTTTTTGGAACTGGAGGCATGGTAATGGAAATGGTGGAACTTTGAAGTTCTTTGTCCTGTACAGCCAATGAAGATGTGGTGTCATTGTCACTTATTATTGACCCTATATTTTTCGAGGTGCATGTGTGAGCATACCGTAATGGCATTCTGCATCCTCCTGGTCTTACATATAGGCTACGGGGAAATGGAACTTTTGGTACATACACCCAATTTGTCTCTACAATGTGTTACTCTAGTGACTCCTCAGTAAGATGTTCTGGCTCATTAACAACAATGACAAACTCTACTTGGTGATGTTGATGAGCTATCTATGTATTCCTAGGAAATCCCTTCTGAATGGGCTTATGGAAGGCACCTCTGCTAGTAGCTGAGAAATTTGATCTTCAATGTTGTGGATCTACGCCTCATGATTTTGCTACACCCATTTTGTATGGTTGAGTGAGGTCTCATTCTGACTCACTAGACTACCTAGCATGTCTTAAATTTTATGTATCATACTGGGGCCCATGTCCTGTTGATACTACTGACGTAGGTACATGCAATCTTCCTCTTCACCTATGATGAGGTGCCAAATTTTTGCTCAAAGTTCCTTGCGAGTCTGTCCATCTAGGATTTGAGTTCAGTGATCTCCCTACATTCCATAGAAATTTTAATAGTTGCTCGTGCTTCATGCTCTTCCCCCATAACTGATTCTTGGCCATGCTCTTTAAGATCTCATCACACCTAGTCACTTTATTGTTTAGAACAAAACCTTCTCCTGCACTATCCAGACTAGTCCTCTCCCCTTTATGTAGGCCATATTAGAATGTATTTGCCTGCCTGTATAAATCAATCCCATGATGAGGGACCTTTCTGAGCATGTTCTAAAATCACTCGTAGGCTTCAGAATACAACTCTTCGACATGCTGCTTGAAGTTGCAGATCTTTATAACCAATTCATTGGTCTTTTGGGGTGGAAAGTATCACTCAAAGAAGAAATATATCATTTGATACAAGGTCTCTATTGATTCTGGCGGAAGACTAAGGAACCATGATTTGGCATTGTCTAACAATTAATAGGAGAACAACTTCATATATATCATTGTATTTGGGACCCTGTCGATCTTCAACATATCATAGCTCTCCACAAAGTTGTTGATGTGCTCCATTGGGCCCTCCATGGTGTGGCTGGAAATGAATGTGATTTGATTAATGCCACCAAACCAACATATATCTTGTAACTTCATGCATTGACTACCTGCCTTTTGATTGGTCCCAACTCAGCTATGACTGAGGAAGCCTTGATCTTATCCTAGGTAGTTCTCTTCAACTTCCACATTACCATCACAAATTTCAAGTTTCTCTGGTTGTGTCACTTATGGTGATGGAGTTTCAGGTGGTGGCATTTGGAGAAGTCCTCCCAAAGAACTACTATACTCCTGTATTCTATGTTGGAGTTCCTCTACACTGGAACTAGGAGGGGTCATCTCTCCTTAGTCGGTGGTCCTTGTTAGAACCATGCACTAGTACCTGAAAATAGTAAGATTACTGTGATAAATGGATACTAAAGATTGAATGAAGATTTGAATTTTTAGCTTAAAAATAATTAAAAAAATTTGTGGCCTAGAGTGGCTGGTCACAACACTCATAGTGCTGGATTCATTGTTTCCCAGAAACTGAAGCCAAAAATTTGATGTATGTTTACTGCACGTGTTATATACAAGTGCACGTATCACATAATATAGGTCAAAAGAGGCCTAGATATCGAACATGGGAAAACATGAATCTAAAGACTATTACTAACTATGCTCGATCAACTAGACCTGTTGAAAAAGGTGATTGAGTGATTAACTAATTAACTACAAGAATTAACACTAAGTTATTAAAGTTGTGATCATAGATGGAATGGATTCCTTAGGATTGTAGTTTCACCATAGTTTATACTGTAAACGACATTATTTATCAATATATAGTTCTCGTATCCCTATACCAAGGGACCTGTAGAAAGAATTACCCAGTCTCACAGCATAATCCACTACCTAGTCTGATACAAACCCCATTCTTGTAGTAGTTTAATTATTAGTTAGGCACTTAGCAAATTCTATGGGCTATACCCTTCACATATGTAAGCCCTCTCTTGAGGCGCAGTCTAAGCTATATAAATATACAAACTTTCCAACCCTTAATCCCCTTTTTGAAGCAATTAATGGTCTAAGAAATCAACTATGGTGATCAAACATAGGTAATTCATGAAGAAATCATAGAGTTATGTCCATAAACTAAGAGAAATATAGATAAAAATTCATAATGTCAAAAATAGTTCATAACCAGGATACTCTAGGGTCCTAAGAAACAAAGGGGGTTAGGCCTGTATGATTTCCGATGTCATACACATGGGAGAAGATAAGTAAAACATCAAAAACATTAGAAATCTAAATTAACCCCTAAAGAAGTTGATTTGGATGAATCCTTCTAATAAACGTGTTAGTTTACTATCCTTTGGCTGTAAATCTACCCACCAGAGGTTCCCAAATCGTCCGAAACATGGCTTTCTCCCCTCTTAGCTCTCGAATGTCATACAATGGAATAGAACGTGATTGATATGTCTGGCCGAACTCCCTTAGGTCATAAAAAGGACTCCCGACCATCATTAAGTCATGGTCGTCAAATTAATCAAGATTTTTAAATTCACTTGATCATGATAAGTTGGTACCACTGACAGGGTGCTGGTGGTACCATCTGAAATGTCGATACTACCGACTGAACTGTCAATAACACTGAGTTGCTCTCTGACATCTCTTAATGAATTTTCCAAGTACAAGTTGTACCACCGACAGGAGATTGCTGGAACCGAATGACAAATGTTGTAATAATTTATTATGTAAGTATATGTTGAATTGTGAACATGTGTTGTATGGTTTTGTTCTTGTTCATGTACATGTGCTACTATAGTTTCCTTCTGACTTCCTCTAGTTTTCTCTTTCTTAGACTAGTCTGTGGTGTTTAAAGTGGGATTCTCACTGAGGTGAGGTTTCAATTTGATGTCACCCATTAGATAAAGTTTTAGAAAATCTAGGGGCATCATAGGTGGTATCAAAGCATGAAAAATAGCAAAACCTAACATTTTCTCACTATGCAACTCAAAACTAAAAAACCTTGAACTTTAAGAATCCTTAGGGTTAGATTAGTCATATTTTAGAGACTAGATTTGACCTAGCCTCTAGGCTAACACCTGGATGTCTGAGAACTAGGTCTTGAATAGTTCTTGTTGTATAGAAAGTCCTAAGATGTTATTATTTTCTTATATTGTGGCGGTATGGGACGTTGAAATATTTGGAGATGATGTGCATCAAGGGAAGAGAAATCCTACATATGACACTCGTTGTCTAGGGTAGCTACATTAGTCTACACCATGTTCTCGCCCCTTTAACTAGGTGACATGTCACTAGACTGGAGTTGTGATTGTTGTGTGAGTGGTGATCTTTCTTTCATGCCCTTCCTGGGTGGTCTTCTAGCTCCAGGGAACCTTGTAGGGTATGGTGCCCACGTCGAGCCAACACAAAACTGAGGTTTGTCTTGAGACCCCTGATGAACTTCTTTGTCTTGCATCTTTCATCATAGTGATAGACATAGTTCTACAAGATCTTAATCTTCATGGCATACTGGGTGACCGTCATGTCACCATGCTGAAGAAGGTTGTGAAATTCTTCTTCCTTCTTCTCGATCATGGCCTAGGATATGTAGTGGTCTTCGAAGGCTTCTAAAAATTCCACCCATGTGAGTGGAGGAACATCTGCTTCATGAGAACCTAGCAGATTCTCCCACCAAGTCCTAGTAGCACCCTTCAGCATGTGTGTCCCAAAGTGAACTTTGGATTTATTAGGACAATCTAAGTGATGGAGGCAGTGTTCCATGTGTAGCAACAAACTCTCATCTTTTCCTACTACATCCACCTCTTCCTCTCCAGTGAAGGAATCAAGTTCGATCTTCAAATAGTTGACTAGGGAAATCCCAGGGTTGACCCTAGGGTTACCCACTTGGTCTTCTTTTCTCCCCATGGTAGTAGCTAGAGATCTAACCAAGACATCAAAGGGAACCGTGGGGGTTTCTCGACATGGAGATTCTTGGCATTCTCCTATGCTAACAGATTCATCTTCAACCCCACCCATGGCTACTTTTTCATTATCACCCTTCCTCTTAGGAGGCATTACTGTGAAAAAGACATAAACTATATGAGATTATGATAAAATCTTGGTGGCCAACTATATTTTGGGCTATGATACTATTATTGTAGCACCAGACTTGTACAACATGGAGTGGAAGCAATTATATTCATTCACATCAAGGGGATGTCACAACCATGATATTCATAGATCAAAATAAAGTTGAAGTAAACCATCACAGGGAAATATATGTAATTCTCTTTCTCAAAAACCTTGACAAAGTTTACATATATGCAGATAAAGAAAGGAAAACCTTAATCTAGGTATAGTTGGAGCCCCACCAAAGCTTTTCTCCATGCAGGTTCTCAAACTAGGGTTTGATTGTCTAATATATTTTCCCGCCTGAGTTTTCTCCTCACATGTGGGCATCACACCCCCGACCATGCATAAATCCAATCGGTAAGTGAAATTGAACATATTATAATTTAAATAAAACTTGAAAATAGAAAATAGACATTCAGTGAACACTGAAAGACACGTAAATTCTTTTAAGTCAATTTCTTTTATATTAACCTATATAAGTGTCCTCGAGTTTCACATATGTTCCTCTTCTCTTATGCACCGAAGCGCCTATTCAGTTGCACTGAGGTGCCTCTTCTCTTATGCATTGAAGTGTCTGTTATCTTATGAGGAACTTATATAAGTCTACTTTTAACATTTTCTTTCTATTGAAACTCTTAACATTATGTTTGACTTTATTGTAACTTTATCATTAATGTTCATGAAGGTGATACAATATACAATATAAAAGTCCATCCATCATAATTTTACTAACTTTAGCAATTGGAACAATAAATAACATACATATGATATTCATTAAGATTTTCATACATACATACACACACAAACACACACACACACACACACACACACACACACACACACACACACACATATATATATATATATATATATATATATATATATATATATATATATATATATATATATACAAACGATTTAACCATGTTCAATTTGCATGGACCACTTACCTTTTCACTTGGAGAGTATCTTCCTCTATTTCTAAGTCAAGTAAGCCCTAATCACTTACTGGGTCAGGAAAAACCCTAATAACCCTATTCAAATCACATTTCATATTAATATACATTTTGTGTACAACATTAAACCCTAATTGCCATTTCCCATAAAATCAACATTTGGAAATTTATAAATAGACCCTAAAACCTTAATAATTGGGTTCCTTATGAAAAACCATTTCCAAAACATGTTTTTGCTCATTTTTTGACACCCAACGATTTACTATGATTTTTAGAAAAATTGACCAACCAGAAATTAAGAAAATGCCACGTAGGTGGTCGTTTATCCAGTAAGGAATCTGAGCCCCACTTGACATGGACTAAAAAGATTCATCCATTCAACTCAGGCCTTCTCAAAGCAAGATGCTCATTCTAAAAGAATCATGTCCATGAAAATGACTCAACTACCCTTGTGATAAAAATTGACTAATTGAAGGTTCATGGGCAACATAGGACTTCTATCCTTGCCATTGTTCCAACCTCAAGCCCAGATCCAAAGAGCTTCATGATGACCTATGATCCTTGACCAAGTAGGAGGAGGATGACATTTCATCAGCAATTGAGACTCCAGGCTGCTTCATCAAATGACGACGAAGCTATGCATCCTTTCCACACAACTGTCAGTGGTCAGAAGGTTGATTTCGACTCAACGGAAGACCACCACAAACTAGGGAACAAAGTCTGATTGAGGCGAGGTGAAGGATATATAGTCACACCCTCAAAACCAAACTGGAAACATTGAAAAGCAAAAACAGAGTCGATGGTAAAGCTATTGGGTGACGACATGGAAATATACCATAGTCGCTGATATACAGACAATACTACTCCACAAAAGGGTAAGGTTGTGAAATACCTTACGAGGTGACTGGGTAGAGGTCTAGGGAGCTTCTTTGAGTCCATAGGAGACTCATCGTACAATTATCACAAGCTGACACTCTCTGGAACTCCTTGTCGAAAAAGATTTTCCCACTCCAACAATCAATTTGTCGGGAGACCACCCCGGATATACGTGAGCCAAACCGAGGAATGGATTGCATTGGATATGATATGTAGATGGTCTCAGGCTAGGTCATTGAGTGGGAGTCGTACAAAGGTTGAGAACGGCCCTGAACATCAGTGAGGGAAAGGTGTAGTAGGTCAGAGAGATGTCGTGGCTCGGGGAGTCCAACTGAAGCTAGAGGAGGGAAGGATGAAGGGAGGCAGTGGATTTGGTACCCTAAAATAGGAATGAGGTTACCTACACCTCATTCTATAACCCACAACTACAAGAGACATGAGCCCTAACTTGGGCATTTTGTCAGTTATCCATGAAAGGAAATGAGTAGTAGCTTGCTAGACTCAGAGGAGTAGGATAGATTTGAAGGAGGAAATTTTTTGAGAAACCGACCAGTTATGAGGGAGAGAGGGATCATCGAAGTGAGCTATGAGTGTGTTCCGATCACACAAGATTAGCGGAAGGTAGGGGATGACCCTCTGACTGTTGGATTCATTGAATGATGAAATTGGAGCCGTCAGATGGTGCGTGTGTAAAGGAAAAATCAAATTTAACGTGTGATCGAATAAATGGCCTGAGACTATAGGTTTAATAATTACATTATTCAAATTTGTACTAAATTCTTAGTCAAACTATATGGAAAACTTCCTCAATCAATTTTGTGGGTCAAACATGGCCTAACAGACTTCAAATTCGAACCATAGGCTAATTTGATAGTCTAGAACATTCCTATGCAATCAAATTTTAGTCTTCACGTTTGGTCCATTATTACCTATAATAACTATTAATCTCAATTATAATGTATTTAAAGGATAAAATAAATTTAAAAATGTTCCTCTTGTTAAACATTAAGTCAAAATTCAAAATATATATTATCACCCATTCAAGAGTCATATTAAACATTTTCATCCCCTTTTTGAGTAATCTCCTTAGAGGAGAGAGAAAATGAACATTAGTGACTTCAAATCTATAAAAAGGAAAAATAGAACATTTTGCCCAAGTCTTTAGTTCAAAATTTCGAACTCCTTGCCTCTTATCTTTCTCTTTCTTATATTTTAAATTTCTTTGATAGAAAATAAAAGGAAAAATCATTTAATATTACTTTTCAAATAAATGTAACACATTATAAAGGAAAAAGGTGTCTTTGAGTTCCTTTTTATTTCCCCTTGCCATGTTATTTAAAAAGAAATATTACTTTGGCCTATTTGCATTAAGTCCCTCAAAGAAATTCTATTTAGGGAAAACCACATTAAAATTTTAAATTAACCGTACAAATTCTAGGGTGTTACAAAGAGTGTGTCTCATTAATCATTATCGTGGTGGTTGGATGTGTCATCTAGATCTAGGTATCATTCATCAGTGATTTTATGATCTCAAACTAGGTCATGCATTATCAATATCATGTTGAATCATACTTCTTATATTCATCTAAACCTAGGGTGACACATCGCAACTAAGACAATGGGTCATGAGATTAGGGTTGCATGGTCTTAGTAGAGAAAACATGAGGTTTGAGCAAGATTAAGCAACATGAGTATCAACATAGTGAAACTAGTCATTTGAGTCATTATCATGCATTCTAGTCATCATTATAGTATATATGGGGTCTACTTAATTTAGGTTTCATAAGCATCATTAAGATATTGATTTGAATTCATAATGTATCATACATCATCATTAGAGCAAGATTCATACAAGATTTGAGACTTGGTTATCAACATGTATACCAGATCACATTTCAAGTCAAGATTAGGACATTTAGACACATCATGATACAAGAATGTTCCATAAGGCATATAGGGATACAAGGAATGCAAGATTACTGATTTTTAGTGCACATAATAATCTTGAGTAAATTTAGATCAATGAAAGCATAGGGTTTAACATTCATTACAAAAGTGCACATAAGGCCATATTAAGACATATTAAGAATTACAAGACCATCATTAGTGTCCAAGAAGGGTCATGATAAAGAATGATTGCATTTGAGGGTGAAATGTACTTATCTATATAATTCACATAGACTAGAAGCATGATTGGACAAGTTTTCAATAAAAGAGAAGGGATCATTTTCACATAGGTCCAAATTATGTCATTTAGGCAACATGAGATCATTTTAGGGTATAAAATTAGGCAAGTTTGGATTATGATGCATATATAAGTTCAAGTGACTTATATTTGGCTAACATCCAATTTTGGGGCTTGAGGAGTCAAACTTGAGCATTAAATAGAACAAGACATGAAGAAAGAGATCAAAACTTATCATCCTTATCATATTAGGGAACTACAAGCAGAAACAAGCCATTAAACTAGTCCCATTAAAAATATCTTGTTCTCTAGATGCAAATTCATATATTATATGACCGAAATGGACCAATGAATTATGAGATATGAATCTTTGAACAATTACATTAAAGCTATATAGAAATTGGGAAAGGGGTGTTACATTTATATGTTTCCTTTGATGCAAGATCAATCTTGGACGTATGATGTTGATACGACGGTGGAGTCCTGTCTGCCCTTCACCTCCTCCTTGTTTGCTTGGTCCACTGATTGGTCAACATCAGTCCCATGGATCGGAGAACCCATTCATGATCCAATCATCAAGGGAATTTGAGTGTCACTCCCGTGAATGTGAGGCATCCCACCTACTAGGACGCGACACCCCTCCCCGAAGGTTGTCGGAGCGTCGAGGCAGAGATCACCCAAGGTGGCCATAGTGGACAACAACTGGCCTCCTAGGTGCGGATTGTCCTGGCACACCACCTGGGAGGGTCATCCTGCAATAATGCTACCTACAGGTGCTAGAGGAACTCGTCGAAGGTGATGACCACCATGGAAGAAAGGAGGAAGAAGAAGGAAGAGAGGGAGCTTCTGAGTGAGAAAGCAAGGGAAAAGGGGAGGAAAAGAGTGAGGGGAAAGAATAAAGGAGGTTGGGGGTTCAAAATGGGGTGAAAAGGTGCAAAGGCTGGTCATGCCACCTATGCCAACAACTTGCTCCTGTGTTAAGGGAGTAGGTGAGGGAGAATAAGTCCTAGCCTCTAGATTCAAGCACTATTTGTTGGGTGGAGATTGGCAACTTGTATCATCTGAGACACACTCTGAGGGATGTCATTGGTTGGAGACTTTGAGTCTGGATCACGGGTAAAAAAGAAGAGTCACCCATCCTATTGGGTCGTGTACGCCTCCACTGGGTTAAGGTTAAAAAAAGATAAAATCAGCATTAAAACAAGGGTTAAGTAGCAAATTTTAAGAGGCTATAACTATGACTACCATGGTCCAATTGATGTGATTTTTATGTCATTGAATTCATAATTGAATCCTTAAGAACATGACACACATTTCATAACAATGAGAGTTCATTGAAGAAGTTCAATTTTAATTTCAAGTTGGTGATATATAATGGGCATGACACTTAGTTCAAAACTCAAGCTAAAGTCATATATAAGTACAAAGTGATGCTTAATCAAAATTAGTTTATCCATTGGGCATAAGGTGAACCAAATTCATCAAAGTGGTGATGAGGGAGGTTGTTTTGTACATTAGAGAATCAAAAGAGTCAAGATGGTCATTAATTAGATGAGAGAGAAAGTTCATGTTATCATAGATAGTATGCTTGGTCTATTAAAATTGACCAAACAAGAATAAAGATATACCTTAATGAATATTGTTTGCACATTAGGTGGCATATGGTTTTATAATTAATATCTCACATTAACATAATAACATGTGTATGTGACATGTAGATAAGTGCATAAAATATGTTACCTATATTTCTTTGCCTTAGTAATATTTGCATAAAGTTTAAATAAGAGGAATAAATTCTTAAAATATGTGTTATAATAACACTTGGAATTTTCATGTGCAATCATATAAATTAAGTGGAAGTAATGAATAAAATATATTAAATGTTAAAAAAATTTCATACATAATAATATAATATATCTCTTTTTGTAACAATATGAAATTGATGGGACTCCCTTTTAAGAAAAAAAATTGGAATTTATTCATCCTGTTGCCATGGGGTTTCAAACTCGTGACTTCGAAGTCATACAACATCTGCTTTACCACTCGTGTGCCACTACGTTGGCACTCTATTTAATATTATCAACATATATTGAAAAAATAGTCCTCTACGATTTCGAAAAAAATTGAAAAAAAGTGATCGGAAGGGTGGGCGGGTAGCTATCCATGCGGGCAATAAAGATGGGCCCTATATATATATATACATACATACATACATATATATATATATATATATATATATATATATATATATATATATATATATATATATATATAGGGTTTCCTAGCGATATATACATATATATATACACACACACACATATATATATATATATATATATCTACATATATACATATATATACATATATATATATAAATATATATATATATATATATATACATATACATATATATACATATATATATTTATACACACACACATACACACACAGACACACACACACACACACACAGATATATATATATATATATATATATATATATATATATATATATATATATATATAGACACACACATATATACATATATATATGTATATCCATATTCATATACATATATATATGTATATATATATATATTTACATACATATATATACATATATATAAACTGTACCCGTCTTCATTTATGATGATTGCAAAATTTTCAGAATCATCTAACCTTATGGATGTGTTACATACCCCTTAGATAGCATGTGTGTACGATATCACGTCAATATTGCATTCATAGATCATCCAGTTAAATAAATTGTATTTTTTGATCAACGGTAAGTTGCTGAAATTGTAGGAACCGTTGGATAATATATTGTTATATCTCATGATATACATGTGATATGGTTGTGATCTTTTAAACACATCTAATCTAAGAAATTTTGATTGAATCTATATGGTTGACTTTTATTAATAGATTCTATATACGCCATTTTAATGGTCGGTACACATAAGTTACATGTATCCGCCGGTACACACTTCCTAACGTATATATATATATATATATATATATATATATATATATATACACACATATATATATATATATACATAGAGAGAGAGAGAGAGAGTCAGGCTAGAATACACTCAAGTGTACAGATCACACCGCACACCCCAATGGTGTTTGCCTATCTAGACTATATTTTTCCAAAATATAATCCATTGATCTTCATGGTTACAATAATAATTGGTCAATACAAAATTTGAACTCATTTGGATGAGTGTAAGTCACTCATCTAAGGACAACAAAATCGACTCACAAAACTAATTTGAAATACAAGATTTTTGCCTCCTTTAGATGAACAACCTATACAAGTGTCCGAATGAGATAAAATTTATTATATAGTATGTTCTTATGATAATTAATAAGATCAACGGTTTATATTTTCTGAAAATTTATTGCATCTTCAAAAATGACTAAGGTCTACGGTTCCTCTAGTACACTCGAGTGTACACTAGCCTGACTCTCTCTCTCTCTCTATATATATATATATATATATATATATATTATATATAAATGCAATTTACATGAAAATCTAGTTTTGATGGTGGATGTGAAGCATGGTTATGGCCAATACCATGGATCTTGTACTTGGTTGGTTGTGTGGTTGTTTATTCTTGTTTTATCTCAATTTCCATATTGGACATACATACCTAGAGAGATATAACAAGAATAAACAACAACACCATATATATATTGGGCATACATACCCAGAGAGACAATCATATGATGATTGTTGTGGCATATCTTGTAAATGATTTGATTAATAGTAAAAACAATCTTTCAATATATATATATATATATATATATATATATATATATATATATATATATATATATATATATATATATATATATATATATATATATATATATATATATATATATAACGAGGCCGATCATGTGTATTAATCATAAATATATGAAGATACAAGGTTTAAAAGAGGCCGAGGTATATCTCCAGCCTCACTGGTGTACATGAAGTCACCATCTTTGGCCATCTTGGCCACCCCACGTGCCACCTTATTATAGGATCGACTAACATGCATAAAAGAAACTGAAACAAAAGAAGATGAGAGGGATATAATATCATCGACAAGCATGCCTAGATAGTCCTGTCTCTTCTCCACACTAGATATCATTGAGATCAGGGTGAGTGAGTCAGACTCTACCTCTATCCTTTGCCACCCGCATTGGCGAGCTAGTTGCACACCATGTAGCATGGAAACAACTTCCCCAACATTCGTAGACCATTCTTCTCATTGTAGCCGACCATAGGCCATCACCAGAAGACCTAAATGGTCACGACAGAAGATGCCAATACCCGTCATGGTGCCTTCCTTGCTGGCTACATCAGTGTTGAGCTTGACCACTCCCACCACCGACTTCGTCCATCTTCCATTAGAGGTACTCCCAATAACTTGATACTATCCTAGTGTTGGAGAACAAGAACTCTCCACATCCCGAAGATAAGCTCGCACTGCCCGGGTGAAAAAGGCCAATCCCTTTCCACCTTTTTGGAACATGTTGTGGTTTCTATATGAGCACAAACCCTACAAAGTAGCTACCACATCTGAAAAGTTCTGCTGATTAAGACCATCCTTCATTTCCAAAAACGTCTGCCTTGGAGACTGAAGGTGTGTCGAGGCGATAATGGTTATTGCGGGTGAAAGACTCCACTACTTCCAGGATTCTACATAGTAAAAAAGCATATGTTGTATCATTTCCCTTTCGTCATGACAAAGGGGACATATACCATCCACAATACACTGCCTTCCTAGAGTCTTCCCATAGTAGCAATGCCTCCTGTAGTAACCCGCCACAAAAAGTGAGCCACTTTCGGGGGCCAATGATTGTCCCAAACAACTTTCCTAATCTACTCCGTAGTCGCTCACCATGCAACTATAAGCTCCCTCTTTCCCATTAGACCCATCCAGTAGGCCGACCTGGTAGTGAATATGCCCCTTTTTGTCCAGCCACCAAAATGGGATATCTTCTGATAGTCTAGAGCTAATTAGGGTATTTGCAATCAACTTACTCACCTCAAGCAAGAAAAATTGATGTATCACCTTCATGTCCCACACCTTTGTTTGTTGATTTATCAATACTTGGACCATAGAAGGTTGTCATGCGGTAATATCTCAAAAGGATGCAAGATCATCTTGAGAGTCGTAGAGCCATTTATCCTCCCAT
The DNA here is from genome assembly GCA_963693085.1 of Alisma plantago-aquatica. NCBI lineage: Eukaryota > Viridiplantae > Streptophyta > Magnoliopsida > Alismatales > Alismataceae > Alisma > Alisma plantago-aquatica. The sequence goes on from OY856409.1 coordinate 1,608,226,801, forward strand.
ATTCTGATGTTGCCACCATTCCCCACCCTCCATTTGATACCTTCTAAGACCACTACCTTTGCTAACCAAAGACTCCTCCATGTATAACTTGGGTTATACCCCTAGTAGCCTCCAAGATGGATGTGTGAGGAAAGTATCTTGCCTTGAGCACCCAGTATGCTAGAGAAATCTTCTTAATCAACAGCCTCCAAATCTGCTTAGCCAGAAGAGCTTGATTTAAAACATGCATATCTCTGAAGCCTAGACTGCCATCTATTTTTGGTTTACATAAGGAAGCCCAACATTGCCATGAAATTTTCCTCTCTATATCTTTAGATCCCCACCAAAATCTAGCAATAAAACTCTAGATATCGTCCAGAATCCCTATAGAAATATGGAAACATTCATAATATATGATGGGACTGCCTACACAATAGACTTTATCAACACCTCCTTCCCTAGTTTGGACAACAACTTTTCTTTCTAGCCTTGCAGGTTCTTCCAAATCCATTCCTTAATAAAGCTAAACACCTATTTCTTAGACCTCCTAATGACGGTGGGAAGCCACATGTACTTAGCATGTCTGTCCACTTGTTCCATTCCAAGCTGATTTTTTTATAACATATTTTGTCTCTTGTGACACACCTTTGCTAAAAGCAACCTCAGTCTTAGAAAGATTAATCTTTTGACTCGATGCCTGTCCGTATTGGCTAATAATATTAGCTAAATTCAGGCATTCATGATGAGATGCTCTAGTAAAGAGAATGTTGTCATATGCAAAGAAAAGATGAGAGATGCACGGTGCATGTCTGTTGGCCTTGATGCCATGTATCAAATTAGCATTTGCAACATGCAAAAGAGATGTAGAAAAAGCTTCAACACAAATAATAAATAAATATGGGGAAAGAGGCTCACTCTATTGCAGTCCATGGGAAAGCTTGAAGCTTTGAGTCCTATCACCATTGATAGCAAAAGAGTGGACAACATATGTTACACACTCCTAGGTCTTCTGTCTCCACCTACTACCAAATCCCATTCTTTGCTGAACAAAGTCTAGAAATTTCTATTCTACCCTATCATAGGCCTTGGACATATCCAGTTTCAGCTCTAGGAAGCCCTTTTATTTTTTCCTCCATGTTTCATTTTATAAAACAACTCATTCGTTATAAGTGCATTATCTGTAATCATTCTACCCGAGATAAAGACACTCTGGTTTTCAGAAATAATCTTGTCCATGAACGGCTTGAGCCTATTAGCCAGAACTTTAGATGTGATTTTGTAGACCACGTTGCATATCCTGATTGGCTGGTATTCAAACATCTGAATAGGTTTCTCCACTTTGGGGACCAGAACCACAAGCATTGAGTTTACAACACTAATATCAACATTCCCTTTCCACCACCCCTTAATATAGCTTGAGATGTCTTCGCCAATGATATTCCAAAATCTTTGAAAGAACATGGGTTTCATACCATCTAGACCTGGAGCCTTATTAGGGTGCATTTATATAAGGGAATCAACAATCTCAGCATAAAAAATGTCCTTTTCCATCATATTGTTCATGTACTCATCCACCATTGCAAATATACCTTTAGCCACTTCCATGAAATCCAATGGATTACTACAAGAAAACAAACTCTAAAAATAATATGTAATAACCTATTATACCTCCCTCTCCTTGCTGTTCCATAAACCATGCTCATCTTTCATCCCATCAATATAATTTCTTCCTCTCCTCTACGATGCCTTATGGTGGAAATAAGCAGTTATGTGATCCCCCTCTCGTAGCTCATTCACTCGTGCTCGTGTACATCAGTAGGAATCCTCTGATTAGTGCCAGTACTCTAGTTCTTTTAGCAACTTAGTGCACTTGTTAAGGACTGCTGCATCTGGAGGTTTCCTTTGTTCCTCACCTAAGAGCTTCTCCACCTCTTTCATCCTTTCTTTCATCTTTCCAAACTTCTGAGCTGCCTACTTGGTAAGCTTCTCACTACATCCCAGAATCTTTTTATTCAAATCACCTTCAATACTATTGATCCAGGAATCTCTAACAACATCTTCACACTCCTTCTCTGACAGCCACATTGGTTCAAAGTAGAAAAACTTTCTCAACCTCTTCTTGTTATTGTCCCTCCTGCCAATATTAATGATGATAGGCACATGGCTAGATCTATAAATCGGAAGATGAATCACCTTACTATATCTGAACAGCTGACACCAGTCATAAGAAGCTAGTCCTTTTTCCATACATTCCTTTATGAGAGTCTCCATCGTGCGTCCTCGTTGCCAATTAAACGGGCTTCCTGTGAAACCCAAGTCAAGCCACTCACAACTATCCACAACATCCCTAAAGTTTTGAATCCATCTCTCCAGTTTTGGTAGGCCTCCACACTTCTCTTCATTAGACATAATTTCATTAAAATCCCCAAAGAAAATAGTTGGTAAAATAGATTCCCCTATAAGCCTGTGCATGAGATCTCATGTGTGGTATTTCTGACTTTGATAAGCCCATCCATAGATAGCAATAGCTCTCCACTGCACTCCATTGTTTTCCACCTCAACCAAGCAATCCACATGATGTTGAGAAAAACTTTAGATCCCCACATTAATATCTCTCCACCAAAGCCCCAGTCCCCCAGATCAGTTCTTACTAGATAAGTAGAAACCATCCACAAAGCCACAATCCTTCTTTACCCGTTCCAATTTGTTACCAGCTATCTTGGTTTTCGATACAAAAACCAAGCTCGGGCGTTCTCTCCAACACCACTTCTAGAGAGACTACTTTTTATCAAGATTTCCTAGCCCTCGATAGTTCCATCTTAGGATTTTCATTGCACTTTTTGGGTATGGTCAACCCCAGAACCCACTATTTGAAGCTCAATGCTCCCTAGTGTGTCGTTGACTCCCGTACCTTACCTGTGGTGTTTCTTCATAGGAAAAATCAGCCCAAGATCTGTATCAATATCCATTACCCCTTGATCTGGGTCCCATCCTCACTTATCAGTCAAATACATCTTCCCCTCTTTCACTGGACCCACTGACTCTCTTTCATCAATAAGCACTTTTCTCCTAATAATCTTTAGTTTTTGTGGCAACTTGCATTCCTTATGTCGATCCACATTAGTCTCTTTCTTCTTCTTCTACTCCCGTGTTTGCACCCTTGATTTCTCCCAGCCTTTTTCAAAAGTCAAACCTGTTACCTCTTGTTGTTTCTATCTCACAGAGCAGCTATCATCAATACCCACTTCCATCTGTAATATGGAAAACACTTGTGAGGTAGGTACATCTGTGTTGATTTACTTCGGGTCCTTCTCACTACAAATCAACGTATATTGATTTTCCCTTGCCTCCTTGTCAATGAGGTCACTGCTTGCTATCGGTACAATACTGTTTTGACATCATACATCAACATCAGTAGTAGGAATAATAACTATCCTTGTGCTTGCATGTTTTCCTGCCTTTGACGCTGTGCCAGTTACATTAATGAGCTCTCGACCCCCACTCTTCTCTCCTGATAATTCCTTTAGCCCTTCCCCTCCTAAACTCCAACCTATGTTATCATTAAAAGCTGCCTAATCCCTCACTCCACCATGGCCCTCGAGATACATAGTGGCCCCTTTCACTACCTCCTTCCTCGTTGTTTCTCCTTTTCTATCTACAACTAAAATCCTCATGCTACTATCCTCTCGATTTTGCAACTCACCATGAGATCTACCTGGTTTCATGCAGAAACTGAGTTTCTTCTTTGTCAAACCCACCCCATAGACCTCCTCCACTGATGATAGCTGCAACTTCCTTGGAGACACTTTCAACCAAGCCCCCCATCCACAATGGCCCTCCTGGTCTTCCACTCGATCACAATCTCTGTCAACATGCCCCTAGCCGACCACACAAGAAGCATAGGTTTGACAACCTCTCATATTTAATTTCAAGTGTAAAGATTGATCCATTCTTGTCTTGAATCTTCAAGACTCTCTTTAGGGGGTGTAGGACATCTAGACAAAATCAGACTCTAAATGAGGAATCTCATCCAATATCATCAAGATCCACCTATACTACACACCACAGTATGTTGGCAATCGATGACACAACCATTTCTGATCTGTATCCAAGAGGTAGTCCATAGATTCTAACCCATAACAAGGCTTCATTGTAAGTGATCTATCCTAGTAGGTCTCTATCCTCCACCTCTTTCACTAGAAGTAACCAGTTCTCAAAGTTCCAAGGCCCACCTTCAACAACTTTTAGCTTGTCCCTCCAGTGAAGGAACTGGATGATGAACACTTCCACATCCAATTGCTTGAAGGTGACTTTGTTTTGGAGTGACCATGCCTCACTCAAAGTGTGTTTCATAGACCATAAATTATAAGGTCGATTAGTGTGTAGGAGCACCACCACGGCTAGCTCCATATGTTCCCTTTGCTTGTCCCTTACTTCATCTGCCAACACGATAACTGCATCATCCTCTTCGTCCCATAACCCTAGCCATGCGCACGTCTAACAATTCTTCTTCCATCTCATGACCATAACTCAAAGATCTAGCTGACCTTGAACCTGCAAGAGAGATGTAACCACTAGGGAGATTTAGGTAACCACTCAGGAGAAGTATCACACCCACCGTCGCCCTCCTATCGCTGGAGCTCTAGGGTTGCACTGAGGGAGAGTATACGATCTCACTTATTTTTGTTTAATTTAGTTATGAGATTATGATGTAACATAATATATGTCTAAAGAATGATATTACTCAATGATGTATCTCTTCAGATTGAGGACCTAAACAATGAGATCATATGGATGTCAAGAGTATGCACATTCTTGTTATGTACCTAGTCAGATGCTATTGTGGAAGGTTGATAGATAGAAATAACACATAATACTGGAGTGTGTGTTGGTTGATGATAGAATCTCATTAGTCATGATATGTGATATCAAACCAAACACATAGATATGGAAACCATAATTGATAGTCAGAATAATCTCTAATAGTGATGGTGTTGATTGTGGTTCTCAGACTTGAAGTCACTACACTCATCACACATCATTTGATGTGCTTTGACATCATCCACCGTGACCTTGATTAAGGGATCCAAGTGGTTCTTGATTGCAATGTGACATATGGGGATGGCTATGAGTGATGTAGATGAGATTTGTCCCTCCTATAGGAATATGATATCCTGGCCACTTGATAAGTGAGACTGAGAAATGCATGACCATGTTCATGTAAGTCAATATGTGATATTGAACTTATATAAATCTTAGACAGTCTACTCTAGTTCAAGAAACATGGATTGAACGTTGAAGAGGATGAAAACTCCATGACTTGAGTTCACTCTGGATATCAGTGATAAAGGAACTATATAAACACTATAACACGAATCACATATTATAAGTTTTAGTTGTTCCCCAATTTTCTAAATTAGTCAGGTAGCAATGATGTTTTGCTGGATACCTCTCTTTGCTTGTGATGTCATAAATTGATTATGGACATTCACTACCAATGTAAATTGGAACCTATAGGGTCACACATATAGGATACACTTGGAATAGGAGTTTGTTTACTAAAGTAGTTTAAACTTGATTACTAAAGAGTTGGGTATTCAATTCAAACAACAATGATTTAAAGTTGACTGACTGGACTGTGAACCTATTGGTTCAAATGTTGAACCGATCAATTCAAATGTTAGGTCAATTGAACCAAGTTTGGCAATGTGAGCCTTGAGATGACATGTTCAGTGGGTGAATTGATTGGCTTAGGTCTATGAACTGACCAGTTTAAGGTGTGAACCGACTAGTTGGTTTATGAATTCGATTAGATCAATGATTAGTGCTAATGTCATGTTGTGAATTAATCCAATATTAATTACCAATACAATTTCAATTACATGTTGAAACAACCAGTTCAAGGGTTGAATAGATCAGCTGACATGCCAACCGGTCAGTTCACCTTTGAACCGACCATTCATCATTTTCTGGTTACTAAAATTCATGAAATCATGTCCCCTTTGTCGCTTAGACTAGAAGCCATAACTCTAGCCCTCCTATAAATAGAGGGGTACTAGGGGGCTTCCAAAGATGCATCAAGCACTGACAATTGTTGTCTTCTCTGGTTGCGACAATTGAGAGAACCCGAGCAAGTCCTACCCGTCAAAGAGAGGGATATCAAGGGAGAGACAATTGGGAGAGTAAGTCAGTGTTAGTATACTAACTAAAAGAGATAACTCCTTCTTGTCTATTCATCTATAAGGTAGGAGTTCCCAATGGTCCATGTGGACTACTATAGAGGCAAGGAGGCTGCTGTCTACTTCTTGGAGGACAAAGCCAATTAGTGTCTGTGGTGATCAACCAGGAGTTGGACATTGATATTTTCTAAGTGCAACTTGAAGATAGGTGCGCGCTATTGTGATGGAATTGTTACTAGACTTTCTCGAGGACAAGGTATATCCTCGAAACCATTCTTACCATTATATAGTTTTTGACACGATCTACTTTATATAGGGGAATATGATAGTTAAATTTTTGTTTCCGGTACTTATTATGTTACCATATTTCCGTACAGTTCCTAGCTGTTATTTACTGCATATACTCAATTTTTTCTAACGTCCCTTCCTATTGTTTTCCTCCTCCTAGGTGTTTTTTTCAACGCACCCAGAGGTAGTACAACCCCATATGTAGGACATAGAGGACACTACATGCAAGCATGGACCTAGTTTATGGAGTAGGCTTTTAATGGGAGGTAGAATTGATATAGTTGGATATCCCTCGACTTAGATCTTAATGATGTTGTACTTTCAAGTAAACCCTATATGGGAGATGATGATGTACTTTTATAAAATTAAATATAGTCATGATTTTATTCTGCTACTATACTTTGGTCTTTTTATATACTATCATTTAATTTAATGAAAAATATACACCAATTCTAGCATACATTTTAGTGTGTTTGGAACAGATGGTTTATTCCTCAAATTAAGTAGGGAGTGGATCCCCTATCAGGTCTCACTCCTTAGAGATGGGACCAACTCCATGCACTAATATTGGTTAGGGATGAATGTCCTAGTTGGAGTATGAAAGTTGTAGTCATGCTTCTCCTCTCATGAAAAAACAACAAAGTGGAAGATGTCCGCCTAGGTTTTTATTGTCCCATCGTCAATTTCATTTTGTTTTGTCACATTTATAAGGACATTTCCATCTTTTTTCCCTCTTCACTATGGTTTAATTGAAATCAGTAGTGCGGTAGGTCAACTATTGACCCTCATTAGTTGATCACCACTAATTAGGCCATCTCAGATGAGTTCTTGCAAACATATAATGCTAAATACATGGATTATAGGAAATTTTTGATTGGTTACTATTTCTAAAATTCATAATAAATTATTTATATCTCAAAAAATAAATGAAAATATCTTTTAGAATAAAAAAAAACATTCTCTACAAGATGGTACTAGTTTCATCGCCTAATTGAATCAAATAAATATGGACAATTTATGGATTTTCATAATTGGTAATTTTTTCAATAATTCATAATTAATAATCTATAAGGAAAAAAATAAAATCAAATATGTTTCAAACTTAAAAATATAATCTACAATATAATATGATTTTGAAAACCTAATTTGATAAAAGTAAAAATCACTTTTAGATTTATGGAAATTGATATGAAATTAACCCAAAATTTGCATATATGTTTCATAAGTGTTTTCAAGACCATGGCTTGGACCTAGGGTTATATATGGAATCATGTAGACTTGTTTTGAGGTATTGGGTGTATCTTTGTGAGATATATTTAGAAAAAAACTAATTTCTCTATCTCCCTTAATGTATGTTGCATCCATATTTATCATATTGAGCAAATCACCCATATTTATCTATTTCTCTTGGCCCTATGGACAAATTAGCCTACACAATTTCTCTCTCTTCTAAGAATTTAACTCATGTGAATGATTTTATGTTGATTATGATCTTGTGATCATCTTCATTTTCTGGATATTCTTATTCGACTCTTATTTATATCTTGATCATTTTATTCGATGTTGAAACCCTGATATCACAAGTGGTGATCTTTGTTGTATCTTAATTATGGTAATTGTTACATTCTTATTTATGGGTCCTCTAACCCATTGATATTAGTTGGATGATCTCATCTTTTATTTAAAAATGACTATACTTTATCTTCTCTTCCTATTTGCATGTGTGATTGTCTAGTCATAATTAGAAGTAGTGACAACACATTTATTTTGGGCACTGAGGTTTTAATCCTCCTGCAATATATTACATTTTGGGAACTACAATTTTAGTCCTCCTACTAGGCATTTAGGTTTTAGTCCTCCTTCTAAAGAACTGAGGTTTTAGTGCTCCTATAGACTCTATATTAATTTGTCCCTAAGGTTTTAGTCCTCATGTCCTTTAGTATGCAATTTATGGGTTCCTACCCTACTTTTTAGTATATGCTAGTTCTTATTTTACTCACCATGCAAATGTTTATGTTTTGTGATATTAATGATATTGTTTAAAGGTAAGAAATCCCTTTTTTATCTTCTTCATGATGAATTATTTTGATATCCACTTGGATAGTACTTTTCCTCTTCTATAGGAAGCCTTGTTATATTTGATGTATTTATTTGATAATGTTGCTCAATTCCCTATTAACATGTGCATACCAACTTCTATGTTGGAAAATTCCATTTTCTCTTCTCTTGTGGGGTATGCTTCCAACCCGAGGTGTAGGACTTGGAAGAATTGACATGGTGACATGGACCAGGATAGGTGGATCTTTTGGGGAGATAAACTTGAGATAGTTGGATATCCCTCAACATATATTCTGATGTTGTTTATTTCATGTAAACCCATATGGGAGATGATGATGTACTTTTGTAAACTTGAAAATAGTCATGATTTATTATTCTAATGCTATACATTGGTCTTGTATACCACTATTTGAGAAAAGAAAATTTACACCTATTCCAACAAGGTTGTTATTATGCTTCAATTAGATGGGTTTATTACTTGAATTTAGTAGGGAGTGGGTCCCCTCTCAGGTCCCACTCTTATAAGATGGCATCAGATCATGGTAGTTAGAATCTAACTATTTCAATTTTGTCTCCCAAATTAGAATCCTTGAGTAAGAAATTTACCCTAGAATTGACTTATACTATTAATGAGATGATGAAAAGTCAATTTAATATGATATGAGGTATACATAAGAATTGTGATGAGTAAACCCTAGTGTGAGGAGACCCTTAAGATAATATGTAGGTCTTTTGTAATATATCTCTTTGGAAGTTATGAGTTTTAACATTTGGATGGAGATAGGTATGAGGATGGCAAAGTAGTAGGATACTAAGATGTTACTATGGAATATTTTATGATTCAACTCTCTCAATTAATTTTGGACCCACCTTTTTTTTATTTTGAATATACTTCATCGTCAAAAATTGTGTTCCATTATACTAATATATATACAAAGAAAATTTTATGGATTTATTGATGTTTTCTCAAACTGAGTCACAAAGAAAAAAAAAGTTGATATAGAAACCCTAGATTTAGTTGGAATGGAAATCATAAACCCTATTCTTGAGGGGAAGTGAGGACTAGGATAGTAAGGCTTGTGCTAAAGATTTATCTGAGATACCATGATATTCCCTATGACTTATTGGTTTCTCATGTGAACCTTAGGGTTGTTAGGTTAAAACACAAGGACATAAATTTTTTATCCTAGGTGGTTATGATATGTTAGTGGGATGCATGAACAACATAAAAAGTCTTCACAACTAAAAGGCCCATAAGTAACCTTAATACCTTGATGTTTCTTAGCTTGGCTTATTAGGTTAAACCTTTTAAGGGATTGAGGGAAGTTGGTTGATAGTATAAGGATGGTAGGATTTTAAGGATGAAGTCCTCTTTAAGGGGTGGGTTGTTGTAACTTGTTGAAGCCTATAATCTTCTCCTAATCCATGATTGGGAGGTTTGTAATCTTGTTTCCTTAAATTTGAACAAACAAGGACAAAGTTATACTTTAATGTATGTAGTTAATACATGTATATGTGTATCATGGCTAACCTAATGGTAAATCTAATACATATAAGTTTGAAAACAAATACAATACATTTAATGGCAGCACATAACAAGATATACATCACATATGTTTCCTTTGATAACCAATATACACATAATGGCTAATATATATTTAGTAAGTGGCACAATGTACTAAACACACACATAAGAATACAATATGAATTTTCATGTCCATAAATATGAATAATGTTCCATTATTTAAATAAATATTAAATTAATGGACTAAATAGGTTAATCAAGTAAAATCTAGAAATTTGTGATTAACAATATAAGGAAACACTTTTGGTAAAAATATGAAGATAATAGGACTCTAAATAATAAATAATGATGGTAATGATATAATGTTATAATAATACAATGGTATAAAGCCTAAACCATAATTGTATTAGAACTTACAAAAGGAAATCCCAAAATCCAGACCTAATGTGAAAATGGTGTATCTTTGGTCCCAATTATCTTGGGTGCCAAGTTACACATTATTTGAACAATCCTATCTATCCTAATTTCATAAAGGAAATAAAGTATAAAACAAAACCCAAAAATAATTAATATAATATTAAATGATCCTAAATATAAATATAATGGTAAAATCAGATTTCATATTCGCTAATTAGCCTATGTGTAAATTTTCATCTTCATTGGTATTTGGTAGCTAAACTAATTGAAATAGGAGAGAAACAAACCTTGAAATTGTCCTAAATGTTTGGTATTTAAGGTAATATTTCAATTTCCTATGTTTACCACTTAATGCTTTATCATGCAATTCAATCCCAACAGTACCTTGATCTGCTATTGCGTGGGCTCATCTTGGATGCCTATTTTGGGATCGAACAATTGATCATTTTATTCTTACTTGGTTTGAAGACGGAAGCTAGGTGCTCAATAAATATTCCCCTCTCCGATCTTTTCTCTTCTCTCTTTCCCTCTCACCTCATCCTTTCCCCTAATTCTTTCTCGTTCACTTTCTTTATCTCCTTCTAAACCAGGGGTTATTTATACCCTAGGATTTCAACACCTTTCGCACCAGCCACACCCCACCTTAACCTTCCCTTATTTCCCCCATCACTTCCTTCTCCTCTCTTCTTCCAATCGTTGGACCCCTAAAAGATCACTCACAAACCTCTACGCTACCCAATTGACTATATTCTACTATCTTGTACACCCTCATTTTTCCCTGGGTTATATATTCCCTACCCAGCCTACCATGGAGCCAACCATGGTTGTTGTAATGAGGTCGGGGGGACTACACACACCTCTAACCACCAAGAATGAATCAGATCATGTCTATAAAATCTCCCCAACCACTCAATTTGTACCCAAGGAAAGTGACCCTCTTTTCTCTGGTGATTTCATCTATGGTTAGTTCCTATATTTGGTGGAGATTTCATGTTTGTAATCAATTATTTGACTTTTTTTGGAGCTCAATAATTAATTCTACACCTCTCCTTCACTGAATTATTCTCTTTTGCTCAAATACCTAAAGTTTCCCTCTACTATCCATCTCGGAAGGAACCACTGGAGATCCTAGTACCATTTGGTTCGGGTTGGGGCTCTTTGAGTCTGACATGGTTTGGGGAAGAGGATATGACCAACTCCGTGCACTAATATTGGCCAGGGATGAATGTCCTAGTTGTCATGTACAAGTTGTAGCTGTGATTTTACTCTCATGAAGAAGCAACAAGGTGGAAGATGGTCACCTAGGTTTTCACTATCCCACACTCAATTTCGTTTTTGTTTTGTCATTTTATAAGGGAAGCTCTAACCCTCCTCCCTCTTCTCTATGGTTTCTTCAAGATCAATAGTGCGCTAGGTCAGCTGTAGGTCCTGGCGAGTTGTCCACCACTAATTGGGCCATTTCAGATGAGTTTTACAAAGGGATATTCCTAAATATGTAGATTATTAGAAATTTTCAATTGGTCTCTAGTTCTAATATTCATGATAAATTATTAATATCTCAAAAAATATAAGAAAATATGTTTTAGAATAAAAAATTATTCTATGTAGGATGGTACTAGTTTCATAGCCTAATCCCAATCAAATGAATTTGGGATTTTTATGGATTTTTCATATTGGTAAGATTTTTCTAAAATTCATAACTCATCACCTATAAGTTAGGAAAATGAAATACAATATGTTATGAACACAAAAAATATTAACTACAATATGATATGATTTTGATAACCTAATTTTCTAAAAGTAAAGATGCAACTTTTAGGGTTTATGAAATTGATATGAAATTAACACTAAATCTAAGTATATATTTAATAGGTGTTTTTGAAGATGATGACTTGAACATAGGGTTAGCTATGGACTCATGTAGACTTTATTTGAGGTATGTTGCATCTCTTTGTGAATTATATTGAGAAAAAACCTAATTTCTGTCTCTCCCTTAATGTATATTGCATTCCTAATTATCATATTTATCTATTGCTCTGGTCCTACAAAAAAACTAGGCAACACAATTTCTCTCTCATCTTAGAATGTATTTCATGTGAAAGACTATGTTGATTGATTCTGTGGTCATCTTACATTGTTGTATATTCTTATGGAAGTGTTATTTATATCTTGATCATTTTATTCCATATTGAAACCTTGATATCAGAAGTGGTGATATTTGATGTATCTTAATTATAGAAAATTTTGAATTCTAACTTTTGTGTCCTCTAACCCCATGGATACTAGTTGGATGATCTCATCCTTTGTTTGAACATGACCGTACTTTATCTTGTCTTACCTATTTGCAAGTTTGATTGTCTAGTCATAACTAGAAGTAGTGACCCCATATTTATGTTGGGCATTGAGGTTTTTCTCATCTTGGCACTCCACTAAGATTTTAGTCCTCCTACAATATATTATATTTTGGGCACTGAGATTTTAGCTTCCTGCTAGGAACCGAGGTTTTGTCCTCCTATCGATGCAATGAGGTTTTAGTCCTCCTACAAATGCTATATTTATTTCGCACTAAGGTTTTAGTCCTCCAACCCTTTGGTATGAAATATGTGGGTTCCTATCCTACTTTTTAGTATATGCTAGTGGCCATTTTACTTACCATGCTATTGTTTATGTTTTGTGATATTAATGATGTGATATTGTTAATAAGGCAAGAAATGTATTATTGTCTATCTTCTTCATTATGAATTCTTTAGATATCAATTTGGATAGTACTTTTCCTCTTCTATGGGAAGCCCTGTTATATTTTACGTCCTTATTTCATAATGTTGCCCAATTTCCTATTAACATGCACATACCAACTTTTAGGCCAACAACTTATATTTTGTCTTCTCTTGTAGGATATGCTTCCAGCTCCATGTGTAAGACTTGAAAGACTTGACATGGTGACATGAATCTGGCTAGGTGGAGCTCTCAAGGAGATAAACTTGAGATAGAAGGATATCCCTCTACATATATCCTGATGTTGTTGCTTTCAAGTAAACCCCATATGGGAGATGATGATGTACTTTTATAAAATTGAAAATACTCATGATTTATTATTATGGTGTTATACATTGGTCTTATATAACACTATTTGAGAAATGAAAATTTATGCCTATTTCAACATGCTTGTTAGTATTTTTTGATTAGATGAGTTTATTCCTAAAATTTAGTAGGGAATGGATCCCCTCTTGGGTCCCACTCCTTACATTTATGACTCTACATGCTTCATCCATGGTCACAATTGTATATTGATTTCCCACATACTTCGTCTAGTGGGTTCCTATCTTAATGTTCACATACCTTGTAGCATCTTTGTCTTCCAATTGTCCCTAATCTTTTCCTCCCCTTCATCCTCAATTGAGATAAGTAGATACTCAAGAAGCACTAATTGTGGAGGAAAAGATGAACTACAACTGTCCCATGAGAACATTCTAACCACAATTCATGAGGATGACTCATAGAAAACAAAACTAATGGAATCCTCTTCAGGAAAACTACACAAAGCACATTTAAAACAACATTGAAACCAATAATTTCTAAATAAAATTGGAAGAATCAAGTTATAATCCATATGCATGCATGATATATACAATTCCTGGGGATATTTTTCTCCCTAGCGATCTAGACACATTCTATTTGTCTTACTTGGATGCAACTCCCATACTTGACTAAGATTAATCATCTTGTTAAAATAACTAAGGCTTACTTTTTTTGCTTATCATATATCATATGCCTCTATAGGCATCACGCTACTTTTTTCTTTCCAAAATTAAGATTTTATTATGTCCTTTCTCCGATCTCATATGCTTCAGGACGTATTACACACTTTCTAGTCTCTTTTTTTTTTTGAAAACCTACACTTTCTGGTCTCTTTGTTGTAGGAAAACTATGCAAATATCACCTATTCCTGTAGTAGTAGTTGCTTGCCATTATTATCATGATCGTGATATTCAATTGCATGTGATCCAAAAATTTACTTTTGGACGAAACACGTGTGATCGAAATATCTTATTGATGTATAACGGCTAGAAATTTGCTTGTACTAGGCATACACAAAATAAAGCTACAACTAAACATTTTTACTATGGAGCAAGGCACATTTTAAATTTAGAGCAATGCACTATTAAAAACTTATACACCACATCAATATAATTTTAATAATTTTTTACTTGGGAAACAAAAAATTTGTCTAGTAGTTGTTGCTTGATTGCGTAAATAGAGACTGATTCTGCAGGATCCATGATAAACGGGTTTTTTTACAACTGTCAAGGTGGATCTGGTAGAACTTTTCATTAGAAAATGCAAGACCAGGATAGCATCGAGGTAGTTTTTACTTACTATAATTAGAAACTAATAGCCAAACAACACATATAGAGGTTTTGTCCGCAAACGTTTTAAATATCCCCGTCACAAAGTTGAGAACACTATTTGAAAGATAAACTTCTAGCAATGTCTTCAAGAGGAAGAACACGCTTTGCATGTTTTTGTATTATACTCTCTTTTCTTATAACAGAGGAGGCATTTGCTACAAAGAAGGTATACACAACCAAATTCTAGACTCTATATACAACACATTTAGCTAATATTTATAAACCATTGTCCAATGATGTATCTCTTCTTAATTTTTCCTTGTACTCATAGATGTAAATAGGTGTGTTTAGTAAACTATATTGTTATATCATGAGCCTTTTTTTTGTTAGGACCATGTTGTTTATATGGGATCGCACCCCCATACTAAAGAAACAATACATTTGATCAATCATGAAGGCATCATTAACGACCACCATGAGTTTCTTGGCTCTGTTCTTGGCTGGTTAGCAATAAATTTACAGACTATGGTAGCAGTATAGTTTTATTTCTATTAGAAATGTAGCTCTAACATGATGAATATATATATTTTTCATTCGTTCATACCAAACAAAGCAAGGAAAAGGCTAAAAATGCAATTCTCCAGTCTAGTACAAAATTCATCAATGCCTTCACTGCAACACTGGATGAGGATGAAGTAGAAAAGCTAAAGAGTATGTGAAAATCATATAACACTAGTTCTTTTTGTTTATGGACGGTCAACTCTTACACCACTTTTTTCTGTATGCAAATAGAACATCAAAGTGTTGTATCGGTGTTCCGAACTAGGAATCTGAAACCACACACAAGCAATGCTTTTGCATATGTTGGACTTGAAACTAAGAGCGGAACAATTCCAGATGGCACTTTGTGGGAAAAGACTAACTACGGAGAGGGCATGATCTTTGGGAGTTTTGATACTGGTATTTCGATGCCCATGATTTTCTTACATTTGTATTATTTTTATGTAATTCTCTTCTTCAATTATTAATCATTGCCAACATAATGAGGCGTGAATTCAAATGGTAAACATGAATATTAACTGAAACATAACTAGTTGAATATTTTTTAATATATTAATAACATTAATATAAAAATAAAGTTGATGGTAGTTGGATGGAATCACATTGATAAAATCTAGTAACTTAAATATAACCACAAACTTGACAAGATTGTGTAGACCAAATCCATTTGCGTAATCAATTTATGTTATTGATAGGAAAAAATCATTAGACAAAGACTAGACTACTTCAAGCGGACAAGATCTAGGAT
Source organism: Alisma plantago-aquatica (assembly GCA_963693085.1). Lineage (NCBI taxonomy): Eukaryota > Viridiplantae > Streptophyta > Magnoliopsida > Alismatales > Alismataceae > Alisma > Alisma plantago-aquatica. The sequence goes on from OY856409.1 coordinate 1,608,242,905, forward strand.
ATATTGCCAGATAGTAGGAAGCAACCAATACAAATTCTTTACATGGGATGTCTTATAGTATCTAGTTCATGAACCTTTAATGTAGGGTGTATATTACCAATATAACCTCAAAGAAAGGCTGAATAAAATAATTTGAGTGCACAAGATCCTTAATTAAATGCATCCGTGGATAACATAATCTGACAAACAAATATAAGTAGAATCTCCAATGTAAAGACACTCATTAAAAAAAACTTATATATAATGAACATAAATCTTTATTTTGATTATAATTTCTTAGAAAATAAATTTCATCATTCAATTTGAGTATACATATAAATGCGATGAATATGGTGGAGCGCGCACACACACACACACACACACACACACACACATATATATATATATATATATATATATATATATATATATATGTGTGTGTGTGTGTGTGTGTGTGTGTGTGTGTGTGTGTGTGTGTGTGTGTATACCACGTTTAGGTAATTCAACATAGCTGGTTGGGTATGTGAAAGGCATGTGCTACATAGGATGGCACATAAAAAAATGGATTACAAAATTTGTAGCATCTACTTTATACCTTTGTCATTATTGCTAATGATTGTCAAGACTCTCATTTACAATGACTCATATATGTTGTAGGGATTTGGCCTGAAAGTATAAGCTTCAGCGATGAGGGATATGGTCCAGTTCCTTCAAAATGGAAAGGCACTTGTAATACTTCAGAAGGAGTTCGTTGCAACAGGTTTGATGGTCCTCCTTATTTTAATTTAGTGCCAAGGATAGAAGGCGACATAAACCCTTCTTGTCAAAAATAGTCTTTTATCCAAATGGATTTTATTACCCACTTAGTGTAATTCTGATATATTTTCCGTATTTTACATTATTATAAATGTTGTAAATTGAAGCTTTAATCATTTTAATACCAATCACACATAAGCATACTTTACTTTGACTATTAGTAAACACGGCATTTGACTCAACCACATATCATTTACTCCATGATAACATGAATTATATTATTTGTCTTTTCACCTCATATTGCCCACAATTTTTTTTTATTTATATGATGTATAATTATGTCTATAACACATTTAAAAAATAAAACTTATCATAATAATTTTCTTTAACCATACAGAATATTGTTTTTATGTTAAATAAGGGTGTGGAATGGATTTAAATTTTTAGGATTAAGACATTGAGATTTAAGACTTGACATTTCAACTACAACATTACAAATGACATCATTATTTCCCTAAGATTCATATATTCTATGCACAAAATGTTTTGGACACACATATGCATAAATATAGTATGTAAACAAGTAAATATGTACTTTCCATTTTATAATATGACTCCTAGTATGTTAACGTTTTAGAACAAATGTACATTATAATATTTTGACATAGCATTTAGCTGTTTTGAATTATAATAACCTCCAGTTTCATTGTTACTACCTCTAATATAAAAAAAAAACATCCTAAATTTTTCAAACATTTTCTATAGGGTAGAAATATATTGAATGTGAATTCTTGATTGATATTAACTCATAAGAAGTTTGTGTTAAGGAAACAAATATTCAGAAAATTTTTGCAAATTGTAAACACACTTTTCCTAATGGAAAAATTCAGATCCAAACTTATGTCTTATATGTGGATATTAAAAGTTATGAAACTATGCTAGATATATGACTGTTTATCTAAATTAGTTCACATGAACTTAGACATGACACTTGTTTCTTGGTTGGAGTCAACAATTAAATGTATGATTACTTACAAGAATTTGTACGGATTGGAACAATCACCTATTATTTCTTACACAAATATTATGAATCAACTCAATAAAAGACAACCTACTAAGAAACATAACAAAACCCATATCAATCGAGATTGGTGAGATGAATGGGTGAAATTAAAATAGGCAATGGGTTACAACTTTTGAATCTATTGACTATTGTTTTTGTGTTTGATGAGAGTTGTAAGGATGTAATATAGATATTGAGATAGATATTCAAATAAAAATTAATAAAGCTAAGTAGGGAGCCTACTTTCTCAAGAAGGAACTAATGCAAGTCTGTCTAGTGTTGATTCTTAATGACATACATCATCCAAATAAAGCGGCAACACAATCACCGCAACGCAACTCATATATAATAGTGATATAGAGATGATATAGACATGCAACTCATATATAATAGTGCTATAGAGATGATATAGACATGCAACCTACACTATTCTACAAGGAAGGCTATTTTGGGTGTAACTATCTCTAGTATGGATTCTAGTAGTTGCGTATCACCCATAACCTACCCATTTCACCATTAAGGTATTGGTATTGCAAAATAAAAAAAACTTAGTTATTCGTTATCTTCTATTTGTCTTAGGTATTGAGAACGAGAAAGGATTCACACAAAAGTTACATATATCTTATTCATGATGTAAAATGATACACTGGAAGAATAATCATTCCATATATGTACGTATATTAAACAAGTATTTCACAAAAAGAATTCTATTAAGAGTTATTCTAATTTTATATTGCATCGGTTCGTGGAGTCATTCTTTTTAGCCAAAACTTCACAAGTCATAAGCATTCTTGCTCACAAAGGGTGCCACAAATGAGAAAACATTTCAAAAATAAGTGAGAGAATCTTCTCCCCTATCCCAACGCTTCTCATAACTTTCATCTTTTCAAGAATCCCACTAGTTTGTTAGTTACATGCAAGATATGATTTGGATATGCAAGTACTACATTCCTACTGCTTGTTTAATAAATATTACAATTAACAAAAGAATATAATGCATATGGGTTCAAAGCTTATTTCCCAAATTCAATAAGTTATAGAACCTAAATTTACAACTTCATTTTTTTAAAATGTCATGTTATTACTTATGTATCTCATAGATCAACTCTTCTTATCAAAATCATGGGCCTTTTAACATATGTGGCACCCATATAGCAAGCCCATATGTATACCATCTGTGATAAATAACTTTTTGTATCAATATTTTAGAAACACATAAGATGATGCTAGACGAATAAACATGTCCTAACAAAACTAACTTATACTATATGCTCAATAACATACTCTCATACAATTATGTATACATCCTTATTGGTGGTATATAGAAAAATATCTACTTGTAAGATGTCTAATATCTCATAACATATATAATGGGGTTCATGACATATTCTATTACTATATCTAGTTTTTAAAAGTCTTCCAAACAACACATTTTGAATTACAGAAGAAATATTATTAATAGTTCAAAATGTAAAAATAGATGTTCTTGTATTTTTAAATGCAATATTCTAATCCTAATAATATATTCTTTGATTGTCATTAATAGCTAAAACCATAAGAAGATGATGATTTTTATACCAATACATAATACGATTTCATCACTAGTAAAATTGCTGAATAAAATGTATGATTTAGGCATAATTGTAGCTCCAAATGTATAATTTGTGAGAAGAATCATGTTAGATATTAAACTACCAAATTTTACAAATGTTATTTCCTTTTAAAAACTAGTATGTCTCACATGTATTAATATTTATACATATTATTGTAATGTAACTAATGACCTACTTGTGGAGTTGCATTCTAGTTTCTAGAAAGAAATGACGAAACACACACAATGTACCTATTTGTGATGCATGTCATTAGGATAAAATGTGATCTAGTTGATTAACAACAACAAATGACCGGTTCAGAAAAAACATAATAGAAAGAATGTTGTACCATTTAGGTTAGCGAAAAAAACCTATGCCATTATTTTCTCTTCCAGAATATATAAGTTTCACATATAACTATGTGCATGAAACTTGAAATGGTGCTAAAAACTATTATGTTTCAATGCATGATATAAAAATATGATAACATGATGCTCTCATAAGAATTTCAAGAAAGGATATTTGTTATTTTTTTAGTTTGAGTAATTAAAATATTACTAATTTTCTTATGAGATTTCCATCTTTAATCCTTATGGTGTTATTGTCACTCTCACTCACTATCTAAAAATAATTCATTATGATAGCAATACATGCTTCTTTTATATTATTTTGAGATTTGATATATTGTTAAAGATTAATTAGAAATGACTTCATATTTGATATATTATGTTATCTAATGCTTAACATCTAGCACTAGAATCTATATACCACTACTTAACATTATTGTTGGATGAATGGATTTGCGAACGGGGAAAATGAAATCTAGGCCCCTAATATCTCACAAAACATATGATGGCTATGTGCATGATGACAAGATAAGTTTTGAGGGCTACTACAACTAGATCTTATCTTGTATTGTCGGTGGAAAATGCAACCTCCAATATTCAGGCCATTGAAAAAGAAGCTTTGTGTTGCAATGAATGTCTATGCGTGCATATAATTGAACCTATTTACCTAGTAAGAGTTAGTTTGAAAGTGTCACTTCAAGTGACATTTTTTGATCATGTGGCTAGAACATCCCTTAAAAATTATAATTTCTTTAAAATGTGAAAAAATAAGGAATAAAAAACAAATGAAAGGCACCAAATAATGTGGAATTTTCATTTTCTATTTTTTTTGAAATGAAAATGTCAAATGTTGTGGAAAAGTTGGATTGCAAATTTAGAAGATATTTTGTGTAGTTTTCCAATAAAAAGTAAAAGATTTTGAAATTTATTCAAAACAATGTTGTGGAGGGTGTTATTTCAACCAAACAATGCCAAGTTAAATTCAATTCTCATATATATGCTTTCATATAGTGGGGACAAAAATAAAACCAATGAGTTGGGTGTAAATCCATATCATGTATTGTAATAAGGGGTTGAAGATGCAAATTGTTAATATTATTATAAATTATATGGATAGTATATCAAATTTGAGGTCATTAAGATGCTCATACAATGATAATGAGAATTATTTTTTGAAAAGTCATGTTTTAGTAAAATTTTGAGTTCGGGGATGCATGACATGTTGATAGCTAATTGAGATCAAATACTATATAATGACAAATGATTGGGATATTTTTTACAAGAAATGCAATCGTGACTAGAAAACTATGGAGTTGATCATCAAACTATTCCTATATATATGTATATGCATATATTATATATGTATATATAGATACATACATGGGCTTCAAGGTGTCCCCACTCCGACTACTATGGTGCTCCCCACTTCTTTTACCATGTCTTTCCTTTTGATGGGATTCAAATCCAAATAAGGACTAACAAAAGGGAATCCTTTTTCAGTGGATTGTCATACTTGTAATCTTTTACAATGACCAATTGGATATCAAACCATTTAGGGTTGATGTTAAGATATTTTTGTTTATCAACCTCATTAGATAAATGGATGATGAACATCCCTCCCTCCTTTGAGACAAAATCAAAGTCTCCCTTCAATTTCCATACTATTCTCACCCATGAAAGAAAGAAGGGTAGATCTAGATCAAGTTCTAGATACGATCTGGATGGGCATTCTAGAAAATAGACGATCACATCCAAGATCAGCTACAAACATATTCCCAGAAACTGTCCAAGGTATCGTGTCTTTGTACACAAGAATGAAAACTATCCACTAAATCCAACTAAAGATAAATAGGATGACAAAGAATAGGAGGGGGTCCAGATCCCAAATAAAGTATGGCATGTAAAGAAAGGAAAGAATGACACATGCAAATTTTTGAGAACCTAAGTGATCGACGAGAAGACTGAAGAATGGGAGATCCTAAATCTAAAAGAGAAATAACTAAGGGAAGGGGTACAAGTTCACCCAACTCCTTCAATGTGTTAAGAAATACTGATAAAGAAGAGGACAATATACTGAATAAGGAGAAGTTGAAGAATGATGGGAAGAATCATAAAAATAAGGGGAAGGAGAAGGAGACTATGAAGTGAATAGGAATCAAAAGATAGTTTACCATGTCCATAATGGAATGGAATGTGAAAGGGATCTGCAAACCTATAAAAACAATACAAGTCAGGGATTGGATTAAGTACACTGGAGACAAAGATAAAATAGTGTAATAAGAACTATGTGACATCATCATTTTTGAACACTTGGAGTCACACCACAAATCATGAGAAGGTAGAGTTGGGTAGAATCTTCCTAGGATGGAATCTAAATGTTTAGAAAGTAGACGTATACAAGAGAGTGGGACAACTGATTACATCAATATGCACCAACTATGGGGTTTGAGGGTATGGTTATCAGCAATCCATGCCTTCAACCTAGACTCATAAAGACAAGAACTTTGGAGGGATCTAATCGCTATGTCAAAAGAGATAAAAGAGGCATGGTTGTTAATGGGCGATTTTAGAAATTTATGACCATAAGAGGAATGTTGAGGAAGACTAGTCCCTGAAGTTGTCACCAAATATTTCAACCACATAATTAGTGTGATTGATATATGCCAGGTGCCAATGACCGGAGACATGAATTTCTCCTTAAATAATGAAGAACCTGGAAGGCAAGTTACATGTAAATTAGAAAGAGTAGTTAGTTACGAGTGGCTTCAGAACCTACTAAATGCACAAATATGAGTGGGAGGGTATGATATCATTGACCATGTGCCCATGTCATGCAATTACAAGAGAAAAATAAGAATAGGCCCTTCATATTTGTAAACTTATGGACTGGATGGAAGGGGTACAAAGAAGTTATGGAAGAGACCTAAAGCAAGAACATATAAAGAAACTCTCTCTATGTGTTTGTGAGGAAGACAATGAGGTTGAAAAAAGAGGTGAAAGCATGGTAAAAGGGATACGCAAACATACCAAAGCTACTAAAGGACACAAAGAGGGACATAATGGAGGTTAAAAGACTTTTAGTTTAAGACCGACTGTATTGTGATTTCCATCAGCTATCCAAATCTTATGGAAACATATTAGACAATATTGGATAGCCGATGGAGATCAAAATACAAAGCTATATCATAACCCCGTCAGGAAGTGGGAAACCCAAAAAACCATCTCTGAGCTAGTTAAGTGAATTAGAATCATCGTGAAAAACCAAGAAGACCTGGATAATCAAACTACAAAATTCTATAGAGAGGTATATAATAAGGAGAAATCCATGGAATTGAACCTGGATGAGGAGATTCAATGGAGGTCCAAACTATCATAAACTCACAATAATATTCTATGAAAGACAATAAATGAAGAGGAAATCAAGTCCACCTTGTGAAGCATTGGAACAAGAAAATCATTGTGGGTTTAATGCCCATTTATATAGGGATTCTTGAGAGATCATTAATAATGACATATGTAGAGGTGTGAAGTGGTTTATGGAGGGTGGGAATATCCCGAGGCAAGTTAATCATGTATTTATACTGCTCATTTCAAAGAAGAAGACTACAACATCCTTGTCTAATTTTAGGCCAATCGCGTGCTTCCATGTCAAATATAAAGTGATTGCCAAGATACTAGCCAAATGACTGAAGATGGTTCTAATGCTACTCAACTTACATAACCAAGGGACATTTATTTTAGGGAGAAGCATCAATGAATACACCCTCCTAGATCGAGAATTCATACTAGATTTCAATTTGAAGAGAGGACATAAGAAGATATGAATGAAGCTTGATGTTTCAAAGGCATACAATAGCATGAGGTGGGATAAGATATTGTGGGAAATTGAGCAATTGGGGTTCCAAGAATGATGGATATCACTCATGAATCAGTGAGCACAACAAGTTTCTTGGTACTGGGAAATGGTACACAAAATCAGTTTTTTCAATGAGTGAATGGCCTAAGTCAGGGAAACCCACTCTCCCCAATACTATTTATCATTGTTATGAAGTACTATTTGTAATTTATGATTAGGTAAGAGAAGAAGAAGGAAATAGAAAGCTATACAGTTCATGGAACTAGGGTACTCAACCATTTCATTCTGCATATGATGTGTTGTCGTTTACTGAAGACAAACCAGAGTATCTTAGAAACCTGAAGTAGTTACTGATGATGTTCGGTGAACAGACGACTCTATAGATAAATGAGAAAAAACACAATTAATTACCTCAAAAACTATCTAGACATTAGAGGAGAAGTTGAAGAAGCATTGTGGATCGAGATCAATTCCCTACAAACCTAGTATGTAAAAACTTGATCCTTATGATCAAATATTTATAAATTGCATCAGAAAATATCAACAAATATTTTTATAATCATGCTTTACATCAGAGTCATGGAATATTTACATAAGCTTACAAAATTAGGTATTGATTCATATCTACTCTTCAATAGGGGACAACTCTTGCACATATCTTCAAGGACTTCTTTGATCAGTTGTCCATGAATTCCCAAAAGAACAAAATCACATATTATCCCCGAGAAGGGAAATATGGGTAAGTCAAATGACGGCTATAGAGTTAATAATTAGAAAGTAAAAGTATGAACCTATCTATAAAAGGTGAAAAAATGCAAAGGAAAAAACAAAATAGGCTAGTATTAAAAGGTAGTAATGGGTTTTCAAATTCAATAAGAATTCCATATCCTATTTTTTAATTATTAATTCAATTTTTTAAAATTACAACGGATCTCAATATCTATGTTGTTGGGGAAGCCATATGCTTTCTCGATGGGGAATGACAACACATTGTGTCTCCCAATACACTGAGGGACCTCATGTCCTTCTCTTTGCATAGAGTTGTAGAAACATTATTCCACTAAACTAATGGACACTAGCCTTCCCTTTTTGACATTTAAACAATGTGCTACTATTTTTAGATTTTATTGATAGTGGATTTCAATGGGGAGGGATCAGGTTTACAACAATAATCCAATCAACCTATGCAATCATGCATACAATCGATGAGGGAAATAACTATCCAAATAGAAATATAAGTTTCACACCTTTGGATAAAAATATGCAAAATTGCGAGTTCCGACTATTCAACTCAATGATTTAATTAAATTAGAGAGATCTACAAATGCAGAGGAATACTTGTCACTATATAGATTGGAATCAATTGGTATTCAGGTTTTATTTTGTTATTTATGACTAGGGTTTTCCATCTAGGAGTGATATTCATATTTCCCATTGTTCTCATTTCTAGGATTTCTCTCTAGGTTATACACAATGAATATTACATACTCAATTGTTTTATTACATTTTCTCTAGATTAAATATTAAAAATGTTATTTATCTTACATGCAAAGTTATTCCATTTAGTCATTAGGATCAATTATGTTTTTTAGGGTTTGAGACACACATAGTTTAGTGCATACTATTAATAGACTCATGTGTAATTACATAAGTACTTCTTATTGTACATGGGGTTAAACCAATAGGTACATACCAAATACTACATTTTGGGTTCTAAAATCAAATTTTATTGTACATACACTTGCTCTAATATTTTATTTCAAATTAGATCAATCTAGATAACAAAATGTCATAGATCCATATTGTATTTCTATATACCATCTAATAAATATATTAAAGTTTTTAGTTCCTATGTAATAATAAATTAAGATAGAAAAAGAACTAGATTAAATATGTGTATCACCATGTTTCATACAATTTCAAGATATATACTAAGTAGTTTCCTAAAATTATAAATCACTAATACAAAAACCTTGCTATGTGCATTAGTTGGATTGATATTAGGGATATTGACTCAGTGCTATGCTTATTCTCATTTTCTCATTAACTAATTTCTATGCAGTGAAAATGAGTAGGTAGATATTTATTGACCTTTGGGATCTGTATTGTTTCCTTGAGAGGGTTGGATATTTTCCTTCATCTAGTTCACCTATGCTCTCCCATAGATAATCTTGAGTCAATGGAAACATGTCTCTTGACCATATTTTTCTGCCTCCATGGTCTATAACACCTGATCTTCAGTCAAGGTCTGGGTTGAAATGTCATGATAATATAATATTCTCATCATCTCATTGCTCATGAAAGATTCAAAATTGTAGTTCATCCAAATTAGTGGCGAGTCAAGGTAGAGTTTACTCAATCACTAGACATCATGGAATTATGGTCAAGGAGATGAGAATGGTTCTAGGGTTGAGTAGGTAGTCACTATCAACCCAAGTGGATGCAACACCATTGAGAGGTTTTAGATTTTCAGATGAACCTAGTGAAGAAGATGATGTCTAGGTAATTCTTCTAAAATAATTCTTGAGATGAGGGGTTGTCTCAATCGACTGTGGTGAATCTAGGTGGAGTTAGGAAGGTATTCATAAGATGATTGATGCTTAATATTTCTTCTTCACTCAGTCATGGTGATGGCTATGTGAAGGAATATGTCAAGGAGTTGTAGGTATGTGCTTTTTGGGGTTGTAGGTTCATTATTTCCTCCGGTGTTGGTGAGGTAAGAAATAACTGAACTTGGTGGTGCAACATGTAGTAGTTTCATTTGCGTTCAGGTCTTTGAGATGGTTGATGGGGTGTTGGTTGTAGTCAGTGCAAGGAACCATTCGTGGTGGATGAACCTGGAGGAGTTGTAGGGTTGGGGTTATGTAGGAATGCGATGACAATTTAGCATCACTGGTCGCTGGGTTATAAATATGATGTTGGCGAGAGGATCGAATGTAGGTTATATGGATTAAGAAAGGGCTTCGATGGATATACAAAACTCTAAGGCAGTATTAGTCGAGGTAATGTAAAGCTTGCAATCTCAAGGAGGTGATAATGGATGACTGAACATAAATTTTAGTCAATGGGAGAAGACTACATCATGGTGGCAAAGGGATATGAGTGTCTCCATTGGGTGTGCTACTCAAAACAAAAGGTCAAAAAGTTAGTTCCTTATTTCAAATCTATTTATGGGGGAACAAGAACAATGGGCTATGAGGTTCCGTCATCTTGGCGTAGTCGTCAGTTAGGGTTAATATGGAAGCAGATGATGATTTTAGTTCTTGACTCAATTGATTCCCTTTTAGGGTTATAACTCCACTTTTCTAATTACTTCAACAACTTATAATTACTAAACAAAAAAGTCAATATCAATGAGATTTTAACCCATGAGTCTAAATATTGAAAATATTAACTCCTATATTTATGCTCCTTAGATGACTAACTTAACTACTATCATCAATATATAAAAAATTAATATTCAATGTTTAAAAATGTATTTTAGTGTGATTCCAAATCCTAGGGTCAAAATACTAGATGTAATATTGTAATACTAGGTCAAATCAAAGTATTTGAGCTCAAGGGTTTCAAATCATTCTAAATGCTAATAAAGTGATTCAAGGATATAGGTTTTAGGGACTAATTTTTAAATATTTCCAAATTGAGGAAAATGAACCTATTTAGACATAAGAAATTCAAGTGGAGGATTTATTAGTATCAAACTACAAGAGAATTGATCTAAATCTCCAAAAAGGAAGGTCTACAATACTCTTCCCATTTTCATACTTACAATGGTATTAGATGTTCTAAATCTACATACATGTGTATTAAACACTACCTCTTCAATAATATCTCCATATAAATCTATGTCAAAGGGAGTCCAAAAGCTATTAGGTGAACTAGGAATCTTTCATGAATTTAAAAGTTAAGGTACATACCTCACCTCCTAGTCTCTTAGGGTATCTTACTTGTAGTCTAGCTAGGTATATTCCAATAATTGAGCCAATGATATTAGGGTTTATTGTCAACTATCTACTCCATTTGTATTCCTTACTAACCTTATTTTTCTGAGGCATGCATGAGTTTCGATTATTTATAGGCTCTGATACCATGTTTATTAAGACATGATCCCTATGATCACATATTTACAAAATTGCATTACAAAATATAAACAATATTTTTACAATCATACTTCACATCAAAGTTATGGAATCCTTACATAAGATTAGAAAATTAGTCATTGATTCCTATCTACTCTTCAACATGGGACAACTCTTGAACGTCTCTTCTAGGTCTTCTTTGATCACCTATGCTTGAATTCCCAGAGGAAAAAAACCACACATGGATCCCAAGAAAAGAAATATGGGGAAATCAAATGAGCAATACATAACTGATATTTAGAAAGTAAAAGTATGAAGCTATTTACAAAGGATGATAAAATTCAAAGGAATAACACTATAGGCAAGTATCAAAAGGCAGCAATGGGTTTCAAATTTTATAAGAATTCAATATCCAATTTTTGAAACTAGTAATTCTATATTTTAAATAGATACCACATGTCAATGTCTATGTTGTTGGGGAAGCCATATGTTCTCTCCATGGATAATGACAATGCACCAACTATGTTTCTCAGTATAGTGAGGGACCTCATGTACTTCTCTATGTGTAGAGTCATTGAAGTGTTATTCCATTAAAATAATGGGCACTAGCCTGCTCTTTTTGACGCTTAAACAATGTGCTACCATTTTCAAGTTTTATTGATGGTGGCTTTCAAGGAGGAGGGCTAAGGTTTACACAAACTTTAAGACAACAAACTTATATAATCATGAATGCAATCAATGAGGGAAATATCTTTCCAAATACAAATAAAAGTCTCTTATGTTTGGATGAAAATATGCAAAACTGTGAGTTCCAAGTATTCAACTCCAAGGATTTAATCAAAATAGAGAGATCCACACATGTGGAGGAATATTCTTCACTCTACAGATTGGAATCAATTGGAATTCAATTTTTATTTTGTTATTTGTGACTAGGATTTTCCATCTAAGAGTGTTATTCATATTTCCCATTATTCTCTTTTCTAGGGTTTCTAACTAGGTTATATACAATCAATATTCCATACTCAATGGTACCAACTCCTGAGCGCACTGTAATTACCAACTCCTTGGGTCATTCGGGCTCTGGCACCTATTTGAGGAGGAGGGGGAGCGGGGTCTCCCTAAGACTCAAAAAAATATTACATACTCAATTGTTTTATCACATTTTCTCTAGAATTAAATCCTAAAAATGTTATTTTGTCTTATATGTGATGTAATTCCATTTATTCACTAGGATCAATTATGTTTTTTTACCAATATACCCCTATTAGGGAAATATCTCTCCAAATAGAAATAGAAATCTCTTACCTTTGGATGAAAATATGTGAAACTATGACTTCCATGTATTTAGCTCCAAGGATTTAATCAAAATAGAGAGATCCACAAATCTAGAGGAATATATGTCACTATATGGCTTGGATATAGTTGGCATTCAATTTTTATTTTGTAATTTGTGGCTAGGGTTTTCCATCTAGGAGTGTTATTCATATTTCCCATTATTCTCTTTTCTAGGGTTTCTTGCTAGGTTATACACAATCAATATTACATACTCAATTGTTTTATCACATTTTCTGTAGATTAAATCCTAAAAATGTTATTTTGTCTTATATGTGATGTACTTCCATTTATTCACTGGGATCAATTGTGTTTTTACCAATATACCCCTATTAGGGATCTAGGGTTTAACACATACATAGTGAAGTGCATGCTAGTTACACTCATATGTAATTAGATAAGTACTTCTTATTGTACATAGGGTTAAACTAATAGGCATATACCATTATACTACATTTTGGGTGCTAGAATCAATTATATTATACATAAATTTTCTCTAATATTTTATTCCAAATTAGATCGATTTGGATAAAAAAATTCATGAATCTATATTGTATTTCCAAATTCCACCTAATAAATATGCATTAAGGTTTTTAGTTCCTATGTAATGAAAATAAGATATTAAAATAATTAGGTCAACTATTTGTATCACCCTATTTCATACAATTTGAAGATATATATACTAACTAGTTTCTTGAAACTACAAATTACTAATATTGATACCTTGCTATGTGCATTAGTTTGTTTAATATTTGGGATGTCGACTCTGTGTTCTAATTATTTTCATTTTCTCATTAACAATGAAGTGAAAACAAGTAGGAAGATATTGCTGAACTTTGGGATCCATTATTTCAATGAGAGGGTTGGATAGTATCCTTCATCTAGTTCACCTATGATCACCCATAGATGACCGTGAGTGAATGGAAGCATGTCTATTGACCATGGTTTTCTACCTCCATGGTATATAACAATTGATCTTCAGTCAAGGTCAGGGTTGTAATGTCATGAGGATCTAAGATGCTCATCATCTCATTGCTCATGCAAGATTCAGAACTGCAATTCATCCACATCAGTGTTGAGTGGAGGCAAAATTTACTCAATCATTGGATATCATGGAACAATGGTGAAGGAGATGTTATTAGCTCTAGGGTCAAGCAGGGAGTCCCTATCAATTCAAGAGGATGCAACACCATCGAGTATCTACATCTTTTTAGATGAAGTTGATAAAGAAGACAATGTGTAGGTAATTATTTTACATATTATTCTCAAGATGAGGGGTTGGTTCAGTTGACTATGGTGGATCTAGGTGGAGTTGTGAAGGGATGCAAAAGATGATTGCGGCTTAATATTGCTTCTTCACTCAGTCATGGTGTCATGTATGTAGAGGAACATGTCAAGGAATCTTGCATGTATGTGCTCTACCAGATTGCAGGTTTATTAGCCCCACCAATGCTAATGAGGTAAGTTGTGGTTAGACTTGGTGGCACACCATGTACCAATTGTGTTTTTGTTCAGGTCATTGAGATGGTTGGCGACTGGGTTGGTTGCAGTGATTGCAAGGAACCATTTGTATTGGGTGAAACTAGAGGATTTGTGGGGTTGGGGTTCAATAGGAATGCGATGACAATTTAGCGTTGTAGATCATTGGGTACATTTTTTATTTTGGTGACGGGATCCAATGTAGGTTATATGGACTAATCTAGGGATTCAAAGAATATACAACACTCTAAAGGAGTATCAGTTGAGGTGAAGCAAGGCTTGTACTCATCAAGGAAGTGTTATTGACCAATTAAAGATTGCTTTCAGTCAATGGGAGAAGATTGCATAATGTAGTAAAGGACAATTGGTGATGTTGTTGGGTGCACTACTCAAAATAGAAGGTAGACAAGTTGGTTTCCTGATTCTAACTAGTTTATGGGAGTGGAAGGAACAAAAAGTTGTATGATTCCGTCATCTTTGGGTAATCGTCAGTTAGGGTTAATATGGAAGCAGACAACAATCTTATTTCTTGAATCAATTGATTCACTATTAAAGTGGTTATAACTCCACTTCTCTAATTACTTTAACAATTTATAATTATTGAATGGGAAGTCAATATCCATGAGATTTGAGCCATGATTTTAATTTGTGCTAAAGTGAGTATGAAAAATATTAACTCCTATATTTATGGTCCTTAGATGACTAACTTAATTACTATCATCAACACATTAGAAATATATATTCAATGCTTAAAAATGTATTTTTGTGTGATTCCACAAGCAAGGGTTGGAATATTACGTGTAATATTGTAATACTAGGTCAATGCATTCGAGCACAAGGGTTTCAAATTGTTCTAAATGATGAAAAAGTGATTCAAAGATATAAGGTTCATGCACTAATTTATAAATATTTCTAGATTGATGAGAATGAACCTATTTAGACATAAAAAACAAGTACATGCTTTATTAGCACCAAGGTACAAAAGCACTTATCTAAATGACCAAGTAGGACTTGAAATGAAGGGCCATATATGCAAATGGATCCAAATTAGATTTTTTTAGTAATCATAGCTCAAAATAGATTTGGTACTGAAATTTCAATATGTTCCAAAGTACCTAGGTTTCCCTCTTGTTGGGGGGATTCTCAAAGTTAGTGACATTATAGAATGTATCGATAAGCTAGATGAAATGATCAACATATGGCCCTTGGCCAAAACATCCATGGCGGGGAGAGTAACTTTAACAAGATCATCTATTGATGGATTATTGAGTTTCTGGGTTTAGTAGGATGAAATACTCAGAACTATATTGGAAAGAATGGAGATGACCATGTCAAATTTTATATGGGCAAGGGCCACTCATCAAGGAAGTACAATAGGTTGGCTCTATCAATGATGAAAGTGGATTGGATCTAAGATCTCCAATGGAGATAGCAAACTGAAATATAAAGTACCATGAGGATGACTCTATGTGGGAAAAATAGATGGGGAAGAGATACCCAAAAGGGTCAGACTTACGAACCAACTATCAGGGAAGGGTACTCTAGGGTCATCAATAGAATGACAAGTACTTGGGAAATTATCAAACACACCTTTGTTGTTAATGGGGGAGGTAGATGGAGATCAAGACAACCTAATATGGATATATGGGAGTTAGTTAGAGAAAGAGGAGATGTTAAATACACTACAAGGTATATATGACTGAGTACAATGTTCTAAAGTGGAGTTTGTGCATGTATCAAGTAGTTCATGAATCCCTTCCTACCAGGCATAGAGTTCTGAGATGGTATGATGAAACCTACACAAACTACTTCTTGTGTAGGGGGTCGATGGAAACACATGCTCATTTGTTTTAGGAATGCGATTACACTAAGAAAATTTAGAAGGTTGTTAATGAAGGACTAGAACTACCAGGTTGTAGACTGTCATCTACAAAGGATACGATCACCAAACTAGGTAAAAATACATGGAAAGAGAAAAGTAAGTGTTGTTGACCCTCTCACCGGTATATTTTCATACATGGAAAGAAAGGAATACTCGCAAACATGAAGACAAGAAGAGATATGTGGATAACTTAGTCAAAAATATTTGTAAAGTAGTTTAAAGTAGACTAAGATTAAAGATAGTTCATAATAGGTGAAAGGAATGTAGTGTTGGACCATGTTGTATTTTTTACCCTAAGTTTATCTTGAGAATTCTAGAATAGATTTTAACAAATTGTGATAAATACATATTGTTGGCAAGGGATAGTGTTGAGGAATAGGGACGATATATAAGGCAACATAAATAATTTTTTTAATCCCTATTCCTTGCCATAGAGATCACGTCAACAATAACGTATCTAGGATTAGGGTAGCAAGAGATATACCTACATCTTGAAGAAGTCCATCGACTACTCTTGTGTGATGATGTGCTCTTTACAAGATGTACATGAACAACTAGTCATGGCCTACTGGTGCAAAACAACAGATGGCATTGGTTGTTGTCCTCCTCGTGTGGCGACAATGGATTCTACGCTTCTACGTAGTTGACACAGATCACTGGAAACTCCTTGTTGCGTTACTCGAGCCAACCATAGGGAGTTGTCCCTTCTAACGTCAATGTGCTAGCATTAATTCTCTATCCCGTGCTGTCTCTCCCTTGATATCTCTCCCTTTTATAGGTAAGACTTGCTAGGGATCTCTAGTTACCACAACCAGAGAGGACAACACTTGTCAGAGAGTGTTGTGTTCTTTGGAAGCCTTGACTAGCTCTCTATTTACAAGAGGGTCATGGACAAGGTTTCCAGATCAATAAGAAGACAAAAAGACTAATTTTTACAAAACTCTAACTATTGTGAATCACAAAATGATCATTTCACTTTTGAAATATATGGTTCATATGTAAAATAGTTAGTTCAACACTTGAATCGATCGATTCATATGTGAATCAATCAGTTCAACACTTGAATAGATAGGTTCTCTATGTTTCCTATGCCAAATATATGGTTTCCAATAGCTAATGTACAACCAATTTTCTTTTAATTAAATACCTAAATACTTTAGTAATCAAGTTAAATTGTATTCATGAGTAAACTTCATTTCTAGGTTCATCCTATGTATGTGACCCTATAGGTCCTAAATTACGTTGGCAGTGAATATCCATAACCAATTTATGACATCATATGCAATGAGCGGTTACTAGCAACACATCATTGCTACCCAAATAATTAGAAAGTTGGAGAATAGTTCAACCTACAATCTATTATCAGTGTTGCCATGATTGTATTGTTCCTTTATCTCTGATATCCCGATTCATTTCAAGGCATAGAATCGTCATCCTCTTTAACGTTCAATCCATGTTCCTTGAACTAGAAAACACTATATGAGATGCATGTGAACTCACATATCATATTGTGTCACATGAGTATTGCCATATGATTCTCAGTCTCACTTATCAAGTTTTCTTGATATCAATCACCTATAGGAGGGACAAATCCCATCGACATCACTCACACTCAACCCCTACATGTCACAATGTACCCGAGAATATCCTTTATGGCAACCCTTACCCATGGTCATGTTAGATGATGTGAAAATACATTAAAGGACATGTAATGAGTGTAGTGACTTCAGGTCTAAGAACCACAACCACCACTATCACTATGATAGTTGGAGTTGATTCTGACTACCATTCCATAGTCTCCATGTATCACTCTCAAGATGGGTCTGTCGATACATGGTTCTCTAAGAAGTACCTATGCGTTTGACTTGATATCACATATCATGACTATTGAGACTCTATTATCAGTTGAAAATCACTTTAGTCTTATGTATTACTGTTTTCTATTTTACTTTCACAATAATATCCGAATGTATGTACTCTTATCATACATATGATCTCATTATCCAAGTCTTAAACCTAAAGACATATGTTATCATGTAACATCATTCGTTAGACATCTAATATGTCTGTGTCATCATCTCATGTTGAGACAAATATAATAGACCAAATTACCTTTATCTTTATCAAGTTCATGTATCTAATTCCCCATTATAATCATTGTATGATTGGTTCTCTAGGCATACATACCAACAGATAGTACGTTGGTGAATTCAGGTGTTCCCAAATGAAGGGACCCAGGTTCAAACCACCGAACTAATATTTCTTTATTTAATACTCTACGGGCATCCAACCTCCGCTAAAGTTGTGGGAGAGGGAGGGAGAAATATTTCTCTTTTAATCCCATACATACATACATACATATAAAACTAAAGATAAAACTATACCTTTTAACCTCTTAAATAAATTACTTAAATATATATAAATTGGAATTCTTAACTTCTTTTAAATATCCCTTAGCACTTTTCTCCACCAAAAAAGCTACATATATCCCTTAGCTTGAAGAAAATCTTGGCCACAGAAGAAGTACTGGAAAATATGATGCTTATAGAACCCCTAAAATGGTTATTACATCAAGAAAAGTCATACTTACCATTAGGAGAGAATGTCTTTAAATCTCTAAGAAAATATTAACATTTTGTTTATATTTGTAGGAAGCTAATCGGTGCACAAGTATTCATGGACCACTATATTGCAGAATTAAATGATAAATCTCAAGTCACAAAAGCATGGTGGTCTCCTCGTGATCTTGTCGGACATGGAACCTCTGCAGCATCTTGCGCTGTGGGGAACCTTGTCAAGAATGTGACCATGGGTGACCCCAATGAGCCTGGAACAAGGAGCATTAAGGGTGGCGCGTCAAGAGCTCGGTTGGCCATCTACAAGTCAGATTCCAATGACTGGGGGTTCCTACAGGCGGTGGGTGTTGCGATTCACGATGGAGTGGATGTCATCTCTTACGAGTCTGGCACTAACGGCTACTACCCCTATAACAATGACGGGTACTCCATTGCCTCACTCCATGCTTTATTTCAAGGCATACCAGTCGTGACTTCTGCAGGTGATGCGTGGACAACTCCCGCAGCTGTTTCTAACAACGCTCCATGGATGATGACTGTGGGAGCTGCGAGCACAGACAGAAATGTATCAGCAGACATCGTGTTGGGAAATGGAGAACACATTCAGGTAGGATTTAACATATTATTTATACAATAATATTTGTGATGATATTCCACAAGATAACATGTATCCATATGATAGTTTATGTAATTGACTTACTACCAGCTAAACTAAAGAAAAAACCAAACTAACCGTTGTTCTAATAAACAATCACCAAACTAGCACCTCTTAAAACCAACTTCCAAACTAGTAATTTTTTCACTGGCACATTTATTACATAAAGTTAAATGTGTCAAGAAATTTGGTATTCATTCATCCTAAAAAGGAGTGTTATCAAGGTTTGTATGTTTAATCATGAAATTAGCACCATATTACTCTTAAATTATATCTTATTCAGAGAAGCCATGAGGTGATGTATGCTCCACATCTGCCTTGTGTAGACACTACATAAACATTTAGACTCGTTACAACACATAATAGTAATGGAGTTTACGGTATCATAGCTATCTACTTTGAGAAATAAACTAGCTAAACTAACGGGGGGGCTCAACATAATTACATTTAATCATAAGGGAATTGAGGTGTAACTTTGTTAACTCCTCAACAAGTTGATTGGCTTGACTCACACATGTTTGAACTCACACACTAACTCTACTCCAAGATTTAAAAACTATTACAATATATATTTCACTTTCTAGGAACTTCCCTCATTATTACATGTATAATGTTTGAAATATTATATATTACCTCAACTTTATATGTGTACGTAGGATTTAACATTAAGATGCTATTTTAAAAACTTATTATGGTACATATAAACATTTATGTGAATCTATATTCACACACACACACACACACACACACACACACACACACACACACACACACACACACACATATATATATATATATATATATATATATATATATATATATATATATATATATATATATATTGTTATTCATGTTATATATATACATATATTGTTATTCATATTATATATATACATATATATGTATATATATTGTTATTCATATTATTTATACATATTAGTTAGAAAAAAAATATACATAAATTTATGTATATAGCCTTGTATTATATATTATGATCTATAAATACGTTTTTTTGTATACTTGTATAAAATAGACAAATATTACATGTTAAAAGTTATGTATATGAATTCTTGTATCAAGCTATATGAATGCATATATTTATTTATAAATTTCAGTATGTTTAAATTATTAATATCAGATTATTTACATATATGGACAGGTATATATTTAAAAAATGGTCTAGCAACTTTCTGGGTGTATGCACCAATTTTTTGGCGCTCTCATTTTTGCAGGTATCACAATTACAATCACCACGTATTTATCTCCTGTACGCTACCCTGCGCAGCCAAGTTTGAATCCATGTGGCCACACTTTCTAGGTGAAAAAGCGAGTACTCAACGTCCATGACCATATTACAACATTTAAGGAATAAGAACACGATACAACAGCAGTGCGAAAGGTTACTGGATTGGTTTTACTTGCTCTACTACTGCCTAGAGTTTCAAGGTTGATGGCCATTTAAAAAAAAATGATAATGACAAATTTGATTGAACCCTTCCTAACCTATATTTCTGGATCCGTTACTGATTAGTTCAACTTTTTCTTATAAAATTATTCCTTTACGAGACACATGATGTCGTTTTCTTTCTGAAATATATACTGACCACATGATAAATGTATTTATGTATGCAGAGTTTTTGTTGCGTAAGTGGTGTATTGCATGGTTCTACACCATTGATCTACGCTGGTGACGCCAAATTAGACGCTGTCCCATATCATTTGGCGTAAATCCTGCTCGCATATCCATCACTCTGTTATTGAGTTTATTAATCACAAACAGACACCGCCTCCAGCTTAATTAACGTACGTACACTAAATCATCATTGATTTGATTCCTTAGGGTGACATGCTCGCCAGACAGCTTGGATCCAGAGAAGGTGAAAGGAAAGGTTGTAGTTTGCGAACTAGACATGGATGTCGTGTTGATTGAACCTATCGTCCGCAAATCTGGTGCTGCTGGTGTCATAATTCTTGCGGTGGATAACAGCACCACAATGATCCCACAAAACACTGCCCTTCCTTGGCGTCAGATCCGTTACCCGGAAACCCTAAAGCTCCGCTCTTATCTACAGTCAACCAAGTACGTATACAATCCTAATTCAAATATATTTATAAAGTTATGTGAACTGATATATGTATATACACAAGCATGCACGTTTTCGTATGTACTAATGCATCTCCACACTCTGCAATTTGATATAATTGATATATCTAGGTCTCCGGAGGCAAAGTTGTTGCCACCAACAGTCACTTTCAATCCAGATGTAGGCCCAGCGGTTTGGGCGTACTCATCCCGAGGACCCCATGAGAAAACCCCAGAGATAATCAAAGTGAGTATCAGCTAACTAAGTCAACATGCATTTTCCTGACCCGATATGACCGTGAAATGCTACTGTTATTATTACTTGAACCATCACATATATTTTTCCTTAATTGGAGCTCTATTTCCAAATTTGCAGCCGGACTTATGTGGGCCGTCACCCGTTGTAGTCGCTTCTGTGCCATTTGACATGGATAGAAATGGAAAGGTTCCTTATGCTATTAGGTTCGCCTCTGGAACTTCAGTTTCTGCGCCGGCTACCGCTGGGATGACTTTGGTACTGAAGGCCGCCCACCCAGAGTGGAGCCCTTCCGAACTTAAATCAGCACTAATGACTACAGGTGATAATTAACACTTGCTCATTGATAAATTTTGTTGTAGTTTAAAGATTGCTCGTTGATAAGCTGATTAATTGGAGACTATTAAAATTGTGCCTATGAGGTTGTACAAAGGAAACCACACGCCTGTCATATATTGTGTCGTTACCATCTTAATCTGTTTCCTTCCGATTTTTCCCTTCTATAATTATTAATTTAATAAGCTTCAATGTGTATATGTATCTAACTTTTTGCGTTATTTCATGCGTGTTGTTGATCTGGCTTCCTTTGCCAATTGTCAAAAGCTACGCCAATTCCTGATCTTGAAATCCAAAATAATGTCGGCGGGTCCTGGTGCGATTACCAACCAGAAGTGCGCGTAAAGGCGACCCCGTTCGAGACGGGTTCCGGATACGTCCAACCCAACAAGGCCGACGACCCTGGTCTAGTGTACAAGACGGAGATTGAAGAGTACCTCCTGTATCTATGTGCGATCGACTTTGGCACCAAGGAGTTGGCCAGCATGATCGACAACAACAACTTCAAGTGTCCATCCAACCCGCCAAAAATCTACAACATGAACTACCCGTCCATCGGTCTCGACAACCTGACGGAGCCAACCACGGTGACTCGGCGGGTGAAGAACGTCGGCGAACCTGGGTCGACGTACACTGTCAAGGTCGAGCAACCCCCAGGGATCTCGGCGAAAGTTTCGCCGTCCACTTTGAAGTTCGACAAGGTTGGGGAAGAGAAGGTGTACAACGTTACCTTTGCAGTGGAGGACAGAGCAGCAGCACTAGCAGCGACGAAGAAACAATATATGTTCTTCGTATTCGGGAGCCTAACATGGAATGATGGCAAGCATAATGTTAGAAGCCCCATAGCTGTGCGGATTGCCGGGACCAATACTGTGTCATCAAAACAAGACTCCGAGCTTTAGTAGCTACTTCTCGTATTCATGTTATTCTTCTTTTTCTTTAGTAAGCAATATAAGACATAATAAGTATATGATAATAGTTACGATGGTCTTAATTAAATGAAGAGAAGCTGATCCTACTATTTGAACTATGTAGACGTGTAGACAGATGAAAACAAGAGTAGCATACTCGGTCCCCCGATGGTGTGGAAATGACACGCTCACATCAAAACCGATTTAGAATATAAATTCTAATAGATGGATTCTATTTTTTATTTATTTAAATACAGACCAAACTGCATGTGCTGATCTAATCTTTTGCAAATGAGACTTGACTGCTAGTAGGGCCTCAACACGAACTCAAGTTGACCGGGAAAAGTGATGCCATTTAGTTATGCTAGGACTACAACTAAATATTATTTATATCTACTACTAGAATACTGAAATTAAGCACATTGTAGGCACCATGAAAGCCACTGAGCGAACTATCTTTTCTTGTCCATTTTCCACCAGAAATTGTTTAAAGATCATTCTGATATATCAACCACTCTGATACGCAAGGGGGCTGCAGAAATAGTAAGGATGCACCAGGGCTTCTAGATTTAGTTGAACTCTACTAATTATTGTTGTTCATCTAAACTGCCAGAACAAGAACTGTTAATCTACTTCTTCATTCTGTGTAAAAATTTCCAATCTACTTTCTTATTTAACTTGATTAAACTCCTCATGCTAAACATCTAGATCTCTCGCGTTCATAATCATATCATGCATCAAACTAGATTTTTTAACAAAATATCTCAGCACATGCTTAATCTTCTACAAAATCTTGTATGTTCGTCTTAAACTAATATATTCTCTTTAATGCATCTTAAGTTAAACATGTCCACGTGTGCACATCAAGATCATCAAGCATACAAACCTAATTCACTCAATCTAATTGTCTTTGATCTCCTCTCTCTGTATCCTCACATGTCTTACCAATAGCTTGGGATGGAACTCTAACGAGGAAGATGTTGAGGCGATTGAGAATCCTAAATAAAATAGATTATTCGGGGATGATGACAAGAAGTTCATGGTTATCTTAAGTCCTCAAGACTCACACACCTTAATCATATTTTTTTTCTTATTTTATTTTTCTAACTAACTAAATCGCTTGCTTTTCACAATCTCGAGATTAAAAGCTAGCGGTTTTTCAGACAATCATGGATGCCAAACACCATTCGTGATTTCAATAGAATTGTCAATATTGGCCTCTTGTTCATATTTTCCACGTCTTGTTCATCCTTGAGTCAAGCCATCTACAATTTTCATCATTTTTCTCCAAAAATTAACGTGGTGACTAAATCACTTCTCTTTTGTGTTTCTTTAGTTTTACAATGACTATAGGGATAAGCTCTTCACATATTTTCTACACAGTAAAATAGTCTGTGACTCTGCTGAGGATTTCTAAACAACAAAATTGCTTTTCTTATTATCTTAAGTTTTCTTTTTTTTATTTGGTTTGTATGTAGGGTTTCCTATATGTTTCCTTTTCTTTCCTTCTTTTTGGGTTTCCCATATGCTTTCTTTTTCTATTTCCCCATTTAGTTTCTTTAGGACATATATTCCTTTTTGTCTCTCTTTCATTTCCTAGTTTGTTTTCAAAACAAAACAAATACTCAAAAAACATAAAAATGTGATGTTCCATTATGAGCAAGGTACTTTCTTTCCTTTCATATCATTTCATGCTTTCTTACATGATTCGTTGATTTTGGGATTGTGGGGAACATTGTATGTCTACTTGGGGAATTCTATGTATTATCTATTTGTTATATCTTGCTATTGCAGGATTGTAGTCGAAGACCTAAAAGTTTAGACACTTGCGCTTTGCACTACTGCAAGCCTGTGCATGTACAAAATGAGTGAAAACATATATATTAAATCCTTAGATGAGGAATGATATGACTTAGGTGTGCATGCCAAACACAACTATATGCGTCGAAGTAGTAAATGGACTCAAGGGGGGCAGATTATCATACACATGGAATTGGGACTGCTAGAAACGACTATTAACTAAAACAAACTCAGAGAATTGAGACTTATAAAAACAACCACTAACTGAAACAAATCACTTAGGCCTAATTAAGAAGTTGATTGATTAAAAACTAAAAAAAGAATTAGAAGTGCCGAAAGTTAAGTAAATGAAAGAGATGGGTGGACTCTTTCATATACTAGTTTGATCACAATGTGGACCTATATGTGCATTACATTAGATACATATAACTTATCTTGCTTCTTTGGACTAAGCATTTTTAGAGTGTGCTACCTGCTTTTGCAATGTAGCACATGGCTTAGCCTTGTTAGTAATACACTTTGGAAACATTAATATAAGAGACTAAACTCTGGACATATAATTCGAAATGGTAAAACCCATTTTCACAATAGATTATTGAATGTGATAGCAATGACTTTTTTAACTATTAACCCTACTTTTGCAATAATGAACCAAAATGTCAGACTTATGGTGATCATGCATAATTAAGGAAGTTAAGATTTTTCATTATTAAAATAAAAACTAATGAAAAGACTATATTGAATCAAATTTAAATATGCATAGAGTCAATATTGGGTTATTTTTGGGTTCTAAGAATGAGGGTTTATCCTCTCATTATCAATACAAAATCAAAGTAAGCAAAGAGGAAGAAGAAATCAATATAAATATGCTAAAAGGTTTCTTTATTCTCTTTACATCCTCCACCTTGGGCTTTGATTCTTCCATGGATGGATGATGTGATGGCCTCCAGATGAGATGCCTCCAATGTGATATCTTGCCATCTAACGATATTTCTCCAGGTGGTTTCCTTGTTTGATTTATATGGAAGAATTAGGACACCACTTTTCCATAGACCATAAAATGTGCCTTGTTTAAATCTTGGCCATCAGAATAATGTCAGTGTCATGGACTTGGGTGGGTTCACGGATAACAAAGAAACATTAGCTTTTGACTATATCCAACCTTTACAAAAGGCACACAGTGATCTACAATTCATGTGCCCAAGCAACAAAATGCTATAATATTCCACGATGTCAAGGCACGTGAAGTCTAGAACATCCCCATAAGATTGTAGAATGCCATATAGAAAATGGGGTTCAATCAAAAAATAATTGGAAATACTTTGGGATCAGCACAAAAGTCCCCCAAGAAAAACTTGATCTGGGGACTTTGCTTTTATTGTGCTTAGGGCGAAGGAGGCTATGAATAGGCTAGTTCCTTTCAAAATATTTTTATGGATGATTTGCACAGACTATGCATTTTTTTGTTGTAAAGAAGGCCACTGTTATGCCCCTCCAAGCACATACATGACAGCAGAAGCAAACCCTATGTCATCCATAGCATGGGTCACTCATCTTGGAGGAACACTACAAAACATGATATACATTGTAACAAGATAAATGAAACACCATGCATTAACTCAAAAGGTAGATTCATACATAGTTCTATGAAAGGGAAAACATAAATTGTCTCATCTTGATCTCAAGCCTAATACATTCAGTCTAAGGTAATCTAAAACATGGAAAGACTAACTAGACTAAAGAATCTACTAAGTGGTAGATGTCACCCCACAAAACTAAAGTCTCCTTGATGTCAGCTACACTTGAAGGGTCACTTCAATTCCCTCTTGCTCCTTGATCTAGGGACATCTCATCCCACGACCAAATGAAACAAAGCAACAATGTAAGTAAGCAACACTATGCATTTTATAAGAGTTGAAAAGTAAGCATATATACTTGAACAAAAATAAACTTGACATGAGTTAACATTAAGAATTCTCATTACACTTTATCTTTCATTACATCAATGAATTAAGAAACATTACCATATGTGTTTTATCCATCACTTCCCCATGGGGCACATCATGCTCGGAAAGCCCATCATTTCTAGGAAGCCCATAACGACCATAAAGGTCCATCATTGTTAGAAACATATAATGAGTTACTTAATTCTCTTAACTTAACATTAACATCATTGTTCTTATCTTGCCATCAATGTAAATTGTCCTCATCCAATAATTGCACTAAAGATGCTCATCAGGCAGATTAAGGCTCATCTTAGTTGCACCAAAGTTCTCATCAATGCCATAAAGACAAATTAACATAAAAAGGAACAATTCACAACTTAATTACATTATCTTAGTCATCATGGGATTTCTCCCTCTTAATCTTGAAATTATCATTACATAATTTACATGAGTCTTTCGTAAATTTCTTAACCATTACATGAGCATAGCATTAGACTAATAAGCATCAATGATAATCATAGGACTTTATGATTATAGAAAGCAACATGCAATAATAAAATCTGACGCATCATCATTATCTTAATTTCATTCATTAACTTGGAATTCAAAGCATAAATATTTAATCCTACATAACATGCAATTTATTCAAAATACATATGCATAGTGGCATGATCCGCTTACCTGGAATAAAGAAAATCCTAACTTGGTCTCTCTGATCTTGAGTCAAATCCTAAGTCTCCTGAAATTAGCATGATTTGTATTATTTACCACTTTAAACACCATCCTAAACCTCAATTTGAGTGTTTTAAGAAAGAATGGTTGGAGACAGTAGAATCAGGGTGTGGAAACCATATAATCAGGTTGTTCATAAAAAAACCTTCCAACGACTATTTATATGTATTTTTCTGACCATCCAATCAATTATTGTGAATTATTAAACTTCTGACCAATCACAATTTGAGATAAAGCCACATTGGCAAAACATCCAAAACGGTGGCAGTGATGCTTAGCTGGGCCAATTGAGGGTGGCCACACGTTCCAGGGTTCATAGATGCACATTGGTTGATCGAAATAGGCTAAGAGTCTGACTTTACCCAAAACATGTCATGACTAAAAACAACGGAGGCGGGGAAAAATGGGAAACCAGCGATCGTCTTGTTCTCACCTTGGTTAGCGCAGAACAATGAGAAGAACAGAAGAAATCATTCAATCCAAAACTTGATTCATACTCTCATCCATCAAAGAAAAGGGTTCATCCTTTCTTTCCAAAGCCTGACGAACTCAAGGAGCCCGACAAGAGGTTCTCCAGTGATCGAAAGCCCTAGAAGTTGATTCATCCATGGCGTGAACAACCTGAAAGATGATAACTCTAAAAGAGGAAAAACCTCAGAAAACCCAGACTCTAGGCCAGTTCGACTAGTCTCGGCGGAGCCAAAGAAGCCATAAAGCAAGGTAAACAACGACGTACGCATAGGTATTACCCATGGGATCAGAGTTTACTATGAAAAGGGGGGAAACTAAAATACCTAAAACCAAACGAGATAGACTGGAAAAAGAGGGTTTTGAAGCTTCACTGGGACCCCACGATGATTCTCAAACCCTCTGAAGGTGTCGGGGCCGTTAGGAGGTTGGGGACAAAATTTCGACAATGATCAGATCCAACAGTAGTTCAGTTTCCATGGTGGGAGGGGGACAAGGAGATTTCGTGTAAATGGGAAAACTTTTGGAGGTGCATTGTTGCTTTTTGAGGTGTTAGATTTATAGGGGAGGGTTCAGGTTGCTCCCAGTTTGCTGAGTTCCGATGGAATAGGGGTTTTTCTTAACTACAATATCCAAGGTATAAAATCCTTAAGAGTTTGGGATCATGCAAAATGAGGGAGTCCAGGGAGTGTAGAACTGGTCCCATCTTGCTCGCAAGATTAAGCGGGGACGTGACACAACTTTGTTGGATGGGAGCCACTCACACCCAGAAGAGTCCCAGCGGGACTGGGAAATGGGTGAGGGGGATGACCCCTCTACACGAATACCTACAAGGATCTGAGAGCCCAAGGACTCAAAGGTCTGCATGACAACAACATAAATTGCTAGACTTAGGTATATATAGGATATATAAATACATTATCAAATATTTCAGGTTAAAACTATATGAAATCTATCCAAATTGTTTTGAGGGGTCAAACAAAGTCAAATTGACCTCTTTGAACCACATGTTAATTAGAGAGTCTAGAATATGCCTATCCTCTTAGATTTAGGTTCCATCCACATTTTGTTCATCATACTCAAATGGATCATTATCTTAATGCATATATTATTAGAAGGTGAGATTAACAGAATTATCCATTCTTTAGTGACTTGGTTGTACCAATATTCGAGTTTAAGAGAAGATTTCATTATATTTGGGACTTAGAGGTCACATTAGACTCTATTTGATAGCTGAAATCATTAAGTTGAAAATTAAGGTTTCAGATTAAGGATAATTGAGAAGATTAAGATTTTAATGATGTTACAATTCTACCCACCTTAAATAAATTTCATCCTCAAAATTTTCTTAGACCACCACCCACCTTAGGGTTGTCCATAATCTCATAACATCATAATATATTAATCAAAAGATCAAGACTACACACATATATGGTCTAACGATAAGGTCATAATCTAAAGGTGACAATTTAAACCATACCTTGATCATTTTCCTCCTCCATGTTCATTGCAAAGATTCTCACCTATCTCTTAGGAGTCGGGTTCTGGTTCTTGGCTTCCTTCCTTTGTATCTTAGGGAAATCTGGCTTTATGTGTCCATGCTGTCTACAATAATAGCATAAACTAGTACCAAACCTGCACGACCCTCCATGGGCCCTCTTACAAGTCAGGCACTGTGTTTTCTCTTGGGAAATAGGGGTTTCAACCTTAGGAGCCTTCCTCTTGTGGATGGGAGGTTGATGTTGATGTTGGGTGTTCTTTTGAATAGCTTCCTTCTTGTAGGACCTTCTAGGGTGGTCTTATAGCTCTAGGGTGGCATCTAATGCAACCTAAAGGGTTCTGTGGCCTCTTCCTGATAGGGAAAATCTTAGGTTGGGCTTGAGTCCTCGGATGAACTTCTTTGTCCTGCATCACTCATCATAATCATAATCATTCAGACTTGAGTCCTCGGATGAACTTCTTTGTCCAGCGTCGCTCATCATAATCATAATCGTACTTCTATAGGATCCTAAACTTCATGGCATACTGGGTCACCGTCATGTCACCGACCTGGGCTAGATTGGAAAACTCTAACTCCTTCTTCTCTATCATAGCTTCAGACACATAGTGCTCCTAGAAGGCTTCAACAAATCCTTCCCATGTGCAGGTGCATCAACCGCTCTTTAGTTGAGGAAGTTCTCCCACCATGTACGGGCTGCTCCCTTCAGCATGTGGGTTGCAAAGTGAACCCTAGACTACTGAGGGCAGTCCAGGTCATGAAAACAATGCTCCATGCTCATAATCCATTCTTCTCCCTTGGTAACGACATCATCCTCTCCTTCTCTAGCAAAGGAATTGGTCATGATCTTCAAGAAATCCACCAAGGTTAGCTCGTGGTGTCTGGGTTGACGTTGTTCTTGTCCTAGGGCATTGGTGAGTAGTTGTACTAAGTCCTATAAGGTTGCCTTAGGGTTCCTTCTTGATCCACTTCCCTCACTAGAAGAGCTAGAACTGTCTTCCCTATCCTTTCCCTTGTCAGACTTCTTAGGAGCCATCTAGAAAAACAAGGTATACCTAGGGTTAGGACATGTGAATCTTTAGCTTAGTGGCCATCTACTCATTGCTCTAATACCATATTGTAACACCCCTCCAAGAGCATACATAACAACGAAAGCAAATCCTATGTTGTCCATAGCATGGGTCACTCAGCTTGGAGGAACATTACAAAACATGATATACATTTCAATAAGATAAATGAAACACCATGCATGAACTCAAAATATAGATTCATACATTATTCTATGAAAAGGACAAATATAAATTGTCTCATCTTGATCTCAAGCCTAAAACATTCAGTCTCAACAAATCTAAAACATGGAATGACTAACTAGACTAAATATCTTGTAGAAAACTAGTCAGAATTAGGTATGCCATCCAATTCATGCCGCATTGTGAGATCACTCTAGCACTCTATAAATGGAGACTCAATCAGTTACTTCATCAAATGAAAAGAAATTGATTACTAGCACGTATGGATGTTGTAAACTTTTACAATTGATGCCGAAATGAGGCCACTCAAAAATGAAATTCAAGGGCACCGTAGAGTGCTAAACTTCCTTTTGAGGAGTGTGAGAACCATGGATCCTGCAAGGAAAGAAGTGACATCGTGCCCTATGCAGAAGTTGGAGAAGAAGCTGCATCGAGAATTGTGTTTTGTTCAAATCGGAAGGCCACCAAGGAATAGAAGAAGCTAAGCTATGGGACGAGAGGCCATTGCTACTGCTCTCGTACAAGTAGGAGTTGTGAACCTGTCAGCCCAACCAGTAGTCGGTCTTGCATATCATATAAAGAAGATGGCATCTCATGGTATTCATACTGTCCTTCGTAACCTGATTCCACTCCTTTCAGTAGAGTCATTTCCTATACCTCTTCATTACGATCGAGCCACTTAGTTCCTCTCATTCTGACTTTTCTTTATTGCCATTACCTACTTTACGGATAAGGAATGACCCGTATTGGGAATAGAATAGGAATCCAATCTTTCCTATTGTTTGTCTTGAAGGAAGAATCAGCTATACATGAACAAGAGTAGCCTTACAACGAACTTTTAGAAGGGGATGTGAGAATGCCTTGTTATAGGTTCTTTGCAAATCGCTTATTTTCTTGACATAAGGCGCATTTGTCCAGGGAAAAGTACAATGGGCTCTTTGATGCGGCCGGTCTTTACAAGAAGGAAAGGAACCATTGGAGGAAGGAATGGACATATAACAAGAAAGATAAGATGCAAAGAAGGAGAAGCTATTGAATTTGAGTTAGCATGCATTGTGGGACTTTCGGTACCGTATAGATTGCAACTTCTTCCTCACAGGAACAAGATTCGCTAGCCAAGAAGGGTGCATGATGGGCTCAACGAAATTTGCATCCAACTACCGCTACCTCTCGCTTAGCTCGACTGATAGGGAGAGGGTCAGGGGAGAGGCACCAGCAATGGAGAGAGAAATCCACAAAGGGCGAAGGGGAGTCTGAGGAAATAGACAGAATTGTGGAGGAGAGGAACAAGCAACTTCACACTAAAAGTAGGGAATGATTTTCAATACTTTCAGTATATGGCAAGCGAGGTACGTTATTTGATCGGTTGGATCATTGTAAACATGACTTAGAGATTCACTCACAGTCTATCAAGGTATGTCGCGAGGTGCAAGAATGATTGTGGTGGGCTGAGAGCCTCATGAATAACATTAATAGCTATTTTACCAGGAGATGTGATACTCTAAGTACCATTCTCGGACATGGCCTCTTATACGTGATCTTGTCCCAGTATAGCCTTACTCAACAATATATGTTCCTTCTCTGTGAAGCTATAGAGCATTTACTGAGTGGAAGATGGCACCCCACCAAGCTAAAGTCTCCTTGATGTCAGCTACACTTGAAGGCTCACTTCAATTCCCTCTTTCTCCTTGATCTAGGGACATCTCGTCCCACAGCCATGCGAAACAAAGCAACAACGTAAGTAAGTGGCACTATGCATGTTAAAAAAACTGAAAAGTAAGCATATATACTTGAACTGAAATGAACTTGACATGAGTTAACATTAAGAATTTTCATTACACTTTATCTTTCATTACATCAATGAATTAATAAATATTACCATATGTGTTCTCTCCATCACTGCCCCATGGGGCACATCATGCTCGGAAAGCCCATCATTTCTAGGAAGCCCATAACGACCATAAAGGTCCTATATGTGAGAAACATACAATAAGTTACTTAATTCTTTTAACTTAACATTAACATCATTGTTCTAATCTTGCCATCAATGTAAATTGTCCTCATCCAATAATTGCACCAAAGTGCTCATCAGGCCAGTTAATGCTCATCTTAGTTGCACCAAAGTGCTCATCAATGCGATAAAGACAAATTAACATAAAGAGGAACAATTCACAACTTAATTACATTATCTTAATCATCATGGAATTTCTCCCTCTTAATCTTGAAATTATCATTACATGATTTACATTAGTCTTTCTTAAATTTATTAACCATTACATGAGCAAAACATTAGATTAATGAGCATTAGTGATAATCATAGGACTTTATGATTATAGCAAGTAACATGCAATAATAAATTTGAGGAATCATCATTATCTTAATTTCATTCATTAACTTGGAATTCAAAGCATAAATCTTTAATCATACATAACAGGCAATTCATTCAAAATAAATATGCATAGTGGCATGACCCGCTTATCTGGAGCAAAGAAAATCCTAACTTGGTCTCTCTGATCTTGAGTCAAATCCTAAGTCTCCTGAAATTAATGTGATTTGTATTATTTACCACTTTAAACACCATCCTAAACCTTAATTTGAGTGTTTTAAGAAAGCATGGTCAGAGATGGTAGAATCAGGGTTTGGAAACCATAAAATCAGGTTCTTCATCGAAAAACCTTTCCAACAACTATTTATATGTATTTTTCTGACCATCCAATCAATTATTGTGAATGATTAAACTTCTGACCAATCACAATTTGAGAAAAAGCCACATTGGCAAAACATCCAAAATGGTGGCAGCGATGCTTAGCAGGGCCAATCGAGGGTGGCTACATGTTCCAGGGTTCATAGATGCACATTGGTTGATTGAAATAGGCTAAGAGTCTGAGTTTACCAACAACATGTCATGACTAAAAACTACGGAGGCATGGCAAGATAGGAAACTAGCGATCATCTTGTTCTCGCCTTGGTCAACACAGAACAACGAGAAGAACAGAAGAAATCATTGAATCCAAAACTTGATTCCTACTCTCATCCATCAAAGAAAAGGGTTCAACCTTTCTTGCCAAAGCCTGACAAACTCACTGAGCCAGACAAGAGGTTCTCCGGTGGCCAGAAGCCCTAGAAGTCGATTCCTCCATGGCTCCAACAACCTGAAAGATGATAACTTTGAAAGAGGCAAAAACGTGGCAAACCTAGAATCTGGGCTAGTTCTACTAGTCTCGATAGAGCCAAAGAAGCCATAAAGCAAGGTAACTGACAACCTGCGCATGGGTATTGCCCATGGGATCAGAGTTTACCGTGAAAAGGGGGGAAATTGAAATACCTGAAACTAAACGAGATAGACTGACAAAAGAGGGTTCTAAAGCTTCATTGGGACCCCACGATGATTCTCAGACCCTCTGAAGGCATTGGGACCATCAGGAGGTTAGGGACGAAATTCCAGTGATGACTGGATCGAACAACAGTTCAGTTTCTATGGTGGGAGGGGGACAAGGATATTTTGTGTAAAGGGGAAAACTTTTGGAGGTGCATTGCTGCTTTTTAGGGTGTTAGATTTATAGGGAAGGGTTCAGGTTGCTCCTGGTTTTTTGATTTTCAATGGAACAAGGGTTTTTCTTGTCTACGATATTTAGGGTATAAAATCCCTAAGAGTTTGGGATCATGCAAAATGAGGGAGTCTGAGGAGTGTAGAACTGGTCCTATCTTGCTCGCAGGATGAAGCGGGGAGGTGACACAACTTTGCTGGATGGGGGCCTCTCATGCCTAGGAGAGTCCCAACGGGACTGGGAAATGGGTGAGGGGGATGATCCCTCTATGTGAATACCTATGAGGATCTGAGAGCCTAAGCACTCAAAGGTCCGCGTGACAACAACAAAAATTGCTCGACTTAGGTATATATAGGTTATATTAATACATTATCAAATATTTTAGGTTAAAACTGTATGAAATCTATCCAAATTGTTTTGAGGGATCAAACAAAGTAAATTGACCTCAAATTTGAACCAAATGTTAATTAGAGAGTCTAGATTATACCTATCTGCTTAGATTTAGGTTCCATCCACATTTGGGCATCATATGCAAATGCATCATTCTCTTAAGGCATATATTATTAAAAGGTGAGATTAATGGAATTATCCATTCTTTAGTGACTTGGTTGAACCAATATTTGAGTTTAAGAGAAGATTTCATTATATTTGGGACTTAGAGGTCACATTATACGCTATTTGATAGATGAAATCATGAAGTTGAAAATTAAGGTTTTGGATTAAGGATCATTGATAAGATTAAGATTTTGAGGATGTTACAGTCATCTATGGCATGTTCTTATTACACAATCCATCAATGTCTCCAGATGTGGATGCATAAAGACTATATACATGGGTGCCTCTAATAGAGAAGAGGTCATGGTGGGAGGTTGACACACTGAATAATTATCATTCTCATAGGTTATTCATTTGGATTTTGTGCTCTTATTCACTACTACAGAAACAACATTCAGTGTCGCTTTTCTGGGCGTCGGTTATTTAGGAAAACCGACGCCTATAACATTCAACATCGGTCATCTAGGTCATCCGACGTCTGTAGCCAAGACACGGGTACCGCTTGTATTAAGCGTCGGTTTTTTTGGTAAAAAACCGACGCCTAAAACTGCCGCGAAATCCAATTTTCGAGCAAAAAAAATATGTCACATACGGCATCGGTTATTTACCTAAAACCCGACGCCTATATAAGATGAAAATTTGCGCGAAAATTTACAGCTTAGGTGTCGGTTATCCTTAGATAACCGACGCCGATAGTGGTTCCCGCCAATTTATTTAGGGCAAATTTTATCTAATTGGACGTCGGTTTTGTAATAGGAACTGACGCTGAAGACCTTAGGCGTCGGCTTTGTTAGATACCCGACGCCCTTTACGAACTTATTAGACGCATGATCGATCGACTTTAGGTCCCCTTTTCTGTTTCATTGTCTTCATCGCCCGCGCTTGCTACTGCTCACCGACGCCGCTGCCCGCCACCCTCCGCTACCGTCGCCCGACCCTCCGCTGCTGCTGTTGCTTGTGCGCCGCCGCCGCTTCCTGCTCCTTCTGCTGCCGGTGTCGCCACCGCCTGCCTGCTCCTTCTCCGCCGCCTTCCTGCCCGCCGCCGCCTGCCTGACTTGTGCAGGTGGTCCTGGAGCTCGCCGGTGTCACCGCCGCCCACTGCCTCTCCTCCGCCGCATCTCCGCCTGACGACCCCCGCATCTCCGCCGCTGCTGCCACTGCCCTACGCCGCTGCCGCCTCCACTGCCTACATCGCCGCCTCCACTGCTCAACGTCGCCGCCTCCACTGCTCTTCTTCCTTAACGGAGCTCGCTACCGACAGAGCTACTCCTCTTCTTCCTCCACGAGCTCGCTACTTACAGGTACGATTTTACTCTGTTATAGGATCCTTCAATGTGTGTTCTTTATAAGGTCAGATTGGTTTATGAGTTGTTGGTCAATCATTTGGTTATGAGTTTTTATACCTAGTTACACAGCTCATTTTTGCTTCAATCATATTCATCATATTGTTGTTTTTTATTGCAATTTGGTTCATTTTGTCATTTATATTTGCTTGTAATTTTTCAAAGGAGAACGGTTTGTACAATAAATCCTAGTAGATTTGGATTTGGTTCTGATTCTAATTCTAATTTTTGCTTTGACCTTGCCCTGAAAGTTGTTCATGTTCTTCTGATAAGTTGTATTGTGGGTGAACCTAGATGACCGACCTCAAAGATAGACCTTCAACTCAAATTTGTTCATGTTCTTCAACTCAAATTTCACAATGTTAATCCTGGGACAAATGACCAACTTCCTTGTTCATTGGCTCATATGGTAGCCAAGGACTACAAAGATGGACCTTCATCATCCTAAGATGGATGGTTATGATGGACCAGTTTTCTAATTTGTGCATATATTTGTCATACATTTGTGCTTGCATATATGAACAAATCTTTTGCTTGCATATATTTGTCATATCTATTATTGTGTTTGTTGGCCTAGAAACCCGTCCAAGATTTACTCATTAGGAGTAAATCTTGGATAGTCCCCGGTTTGGGACTATTCTTGAACACCTAATCTCACTTAGGATGTAAGTGTATAATGTGTATTGGGTTTTTGAGAAACTTTCAGTAGCATTTCCCTGTTTGTTCTCTAAGTACATATGTACTTAGAGAACAGCGGGGAAATGCTGCCGAAATTTTCTTGAAAACCAATTACGCATTATACACTTACTAGTGAGATTAGGTGTTCAAGGATGGGATAGGTGGTACACATTTATTATATATAAGAATGACATCAAATGTGTTTGTTGGCCTAGAAACCCGTCCAAGATTGACTCATTAGGAGTAAATCTTGGATAGTCCCCGGTTTGGGATTGTTCTTGAACACCTAATCTCACTTAGGATGTAAGTGTATAATGTGTATTGGGTTTTCGAGAAAATTTTGGTAGCATTTCCCCGTTTGTTCTCTAAGTACATATGTACTTAGAGAACAGCGGGGAAATGCTGCCGAAATTTTCTCGAAAACCCAATACACATTATACACTTACTAGTGAGATTAGGTGTTCAAGGATGGGATAGGTGGTACACATTTATTATATATAAGAATGACATCACATGTGTTTGTTGGCCTAGAATGTGAACAATCATTGTTTTTTATATTACTTGTACATTGGTATAAATTAGAATGAACAATCACTAAATTATATACTGTTTGTATGGAATCCGGCTTCATTGTAGATATCTGTTATTGTTGGCCTAGAAACCCATCCAAGATTGACTCATTAGGAGTAAATCTTGGATAGTCCCCGGTTTGGGACTGTTCTTGAACACCTAATCTCACTTAGGATGTAAGTGTATAATGTGTATTGGGTTTTCGAGAAAATTTTGGTAGCATTTCCCCGTTTGTTCTCTAAGTACATATGTACTTAGAGAACAGCGGGGAAATGCTGCCGAAATTTTCTCGAAAACCCAATACACATTATACACTTACTAGTGAGATTAGATGTTCAAGGATGGGATAGGTGGTACACATTTATTATATACTAGGGAAATGTTGCCTAATCTTTTCCTAATATATACTTGTTTCCTAATATATACTTGTTTTCTCTGATCATAGAATGGATAGATCATGGATGTCCATTCGTAATCGTTGCACCCCAGAGTTTATATCTGGTCTTGATCAGTTTATTAGATTTGCCGAGGAACATAGGAAAAAACCTACAGATAGGTTCTACTGTCCATGTAGGCATTGCGGTAACAACTTGAAAGTCAACACTGGTGAGGAAATCAAAAGTCATGTCATGTGCAACGGGATTGTACAAGGCTATACAGAATGGCACTGGCATGGAGAGATTTCAAAATCAAAACCAGTAGATGTCGATAGCAGTGCTTGGGTGGAAGAAGAAATTGCCTCTGATGACGTAAATGTGAACGAACCAGTTCCAGCAGACATCGTTGATGCGATGCTGGATAGTTGTAGGGTAGAGCACACCGATCCACCTCCTATCTTTACAAACATTGTGCATGATGCTGAGATACCATTATACACAGGTTGTGCTAAGTTTACGAAGCTTAGCGCTGTCTTGAGATTGTATAAGTTGAAAGCTAACAATAGATGGAGCGACAAAAGCTTCACTTCATTGTTGACTTTGTTGAAAGAAATGCTTCCTGAAGGAAACGAGCTTCCAATCTCAACATACCAGGTAAAGAAAATGTTGTGCCCAATGGGAATGGAGGCCAAGAAGATACACGCATGCCCGAATGATTGTGTATTATTTCAAAAGGACTATGTAGATTTGAAAGATTGTCCAAAATGTGGTGCGTCACGGTATAAATTGACGACTTCGGGGGAGTCCAAAACTTGTTCTCCTGCCAAGGTGTTGTGGTATCTACCTATAATATCACGGTTTCAACGCTTGTTTGCAAATCCGAAAGATGCGAAGAATTTGAGGTGGCATGCAGATGTTAAGAAAAATAATGATGGGATCCTACGACATGCGTCTGATTCCCCACAGTGGAAGAAGATTGATCTATTGTACCCTAAATTTGGTGAAGAAGATAGGAATCTAAGACTTGGGCTTTGTACAGATGGGATGAATCCGTACGGGACATTGAGCAGCCAACATAGCACTTGGCCAGTCATCGATAATTTGCAAAGAGAAGTGGTTGTTACCCTATGTCAGCTTGAGATGTATTTCCCTCCTTCGTTCTTTGATATCATGGTACATCTTGTTGTCCACTTGACTAGGGAAGTGAAAATGTTGGGACCAGTTTTCTTGCATTGGATGTATCCCTTTGAACGATACATGAGCGTTTTTAAAGGTGATGTTCGAAACCGTTATCAGCCTGAAGGGAGTATTATTGAAGGTTATGTGGCGAGAGAGGTTATGGATTTTTGCAATGACTTTCTCAGTGGTAATGACACTCCTGATAATGACAAGAATATTGAGGAGGGCAAAGGAATTTTGGGATCACGGGTGAAAGTAATCAGCCGTGAGCAGTTGGAACAAGCTCACTTGTATATTTTACACAATATGGATGAAGTGAGTGTTTATATCGAGGAACATACCAATTTCATAAAGAGACAACATCCTCGAGCAAGTTCAATGTGGCTTGCTAGAGAGCATAATAAGACTTTTACTAAGTGGTTTGAAGATAAAGTCTTACATCAACTATCTCAAACACCACATGATATTACAGAAACTATCAAATGCCTCGCCTTTAAACCAAAACCGAATGTTATGTCTTATGAAGGGTTTGACATTAATGGATTCACATATTACACAAAGTGCCAAGATGATAAGAGTGTCGTCCAAAATAGTGGGGTCACTCTTCAAGCGTCGACTATGTACTTTGCAAGTGCAAAGGATAAGAGTCCACGTGAAGCTAAAATGTCATATTACGGTGTCATTGAGGACATTTGGGAGTTTGACTACATAGATTTCAAAATTCCGCTCTTTAAATGTAATTGGGTTGATAACACCAAAGGAGTTATAGTGGATGAATTGGGTTTCACTTTGGTGAACTTTGAAAAGATTGGCGAGAAGGGTGAACCATTCATATTGGCATCACAGGCGAAACAAATATTCTATATCGATGATCCTGCAAATGATAAATGGTTGGTTGTTCTTCATGGTAAAAGACAGTTCATTGAAGATCCTATAGATGAAGAAGAGTACTATGATAAGTATGATGACTCCAGTCCATTCTCAGTTGGGTTGCCAACTCCACAAAATATTGAAGCTAATGATGACTTATATGTGCCCGGAGATCACAATGAAGGATTGTTAATTGATAAAAGATCACAATTTTAGAGACATGTATGTTTATACAAATGCTAAATGTTTGCCTTTTTCTAGTTAATACAAATGCTAAATGTTTGCCTTTTTCTAGTTAATACAAATGCTAAATGTTTGCCTTTTTCTAGTTAATAGAAATGCTAAATGTTTGCCTTTTTAATGACATTTTCAGATGGCTGACCATGATGAGCATGATGTCCATGATGAGCATGAAGTTCATGATGAGCATGCTGTCCATGACGAGCATGGCGAGGATACTAATGTAAGTTCTAAAAACATATCCTGTATTTCTATAAAATTCATTATCTTCTAGTTATGTCATATATCCTATATTTCTATATTGGGCTAAGTTAGTGTGTTTTATTTTTGTCAAATTTTAGGTTGATGCACCTGTACCCACTGAAGCACTGGAGCAACTTGATGCGCAACACCAGACACTTAACAAGAAAAGGGGCATCACTCTGTTGAAGAAGTTATTAGCGCTAAGTGGTAGTGGATCTAAATTGGTGGTGGAGTTTGATAATGGAGGAAATCCAATTGGAGTGAACCGCAATAATTTTGTGAACTATCTTGGGTGTACCACTCGGAGCCATTGTGGTGTTAAGTATGACAATTGGCATAAAGTTCCTCAAGGGAAAAAAGACTTGATATGGAAGGATTTATGCGTGAGTTATTATTATTTGCAATTCTATTTTGTAGATTACAAATTCTATTATTTGCAATTCTATTTTGGATACTAGTTAATAACATTTCTATTTTACAGAATCTGTTTGCATTGGATGAGAAGTTGCATCGTAAAAATGTGATGCAACGCGCTGGAAAGATGCTTAGGAATTATAGGACAAATCTGAACAGAGAATACATAAAAGAGGGTGATAAGAAGAAGAAGTCAGCCCTTGAACAATGGAACTTCTTGGACAAAGAAGATTGGGACAATTTTGTTGCTTCAAGAAAATCTGAAGAATTGAAGGTATTAGGTGTCACTCCTAATTTAATTAATATACATTGTATTCACCTGTTTCAAGATTAGCATTTAGTGCTACTAACCAAATCATTAATGTGCATACTAACTAGGCCCTCAGTGACGCACAAAAAGCAAGGCGTGCACTGAATGTGCATGACCACACTATGGGTCCAAAAGGCTATGCAAGCGTTCGCCAAAGACTACAGGCGGAGTCTGCGGCTACTCAGGAGTCTGCTCCTACTCAGGAGTCTGCCACACCCATGCCTCGCCATGATATCTGGATAGCTGGCAGGCAAAACAAGAAGGGTGAAATAAAGAAGCCTGTAACTGCTGAGGCGGCTGCAAAAATGGTAAAATACAACTCTTAGAGAAATCGTTTGAATATTGATTATTTGTGGTGTTAACTTACCAATTTCTGTTTATGGTGATTAGCGGGAGCTGCACGAGCAGAGGAAACAAGGCACGTTCATCCCTCAGGGCACAAGGGATGAATTGACAGTTGCTCTGGGTAACCCAGAGCATCCTGGACGTGTTAGAGGTGCCGGCGCTGGTGTTGGCATCAAAGCATTCTTTGGGCCATCCCAGCGCAAACCCAGAGCGGGACTTTCTCAAGAAGAGGTAACCTATTCTTTTTTTAGAATGTTACTGCAAAAGGAAATTCATTAATAAACCGCTAATGTTTCTTTTATCCATGTATAGGAGAATAAGAGAGTTGAGGATTTAGTTGCTAAGAAGATCAACGATGTAGTTGCTGAGAAGGTCAAGGAAGAATTGCTGCGGTGGCAGGCATCTCAGGCTTCCAATACGCCTATGGCGACCCACTCTTCTCCTGATGCACAGACTGCGAGTAATCCTGGAGACCCATCGCCTAGCACGTCTGCTGTAAGTATTATTTATGACATTGTAGTTAGTCTTTTCAAGTTGTTATGTTTTCAAGATGATATGTATATATGTATAATATTCTTTACGTAAATTTGTAGGCATTGAAGCCATGCCGCTTAAGAATGCAAGACTACGTTGTTGCAGAGGCGCAGGCTTACCCGTCCCTTCCTGGGGCAATGTTTCACGGGACTCCAATGCCACAGGGCTACGTTCGTGTGAGCCCGATACGTGTGTTACCTGATTGGAGAGAAGCTACATTGCCATATCCCCACCCGGATATTGATAGACTTGCTGATGCAGAAGGCGGGGTGATATTGTGGCCCAAAGCAGATGTCGTCTACACGACTGAAATTGTAAGATAAATTTACATTGATTTAGACTGTTAATGTGTATATATGATGTCAACTGATCTGAAATTATATGTACAGGTTAAAAAGAAGACACCAGGAGCACCTAGGTCTCCACTTCCACTTCCCGCATTACCCGATTGGGTTCCAACTGACCTAACATACCCGTTAGGTCCTGCTTGTAGGGGAATGGCATGTTGGCTACGGGCACATAATGTACATTGCCCTATAATTATTTCTTTAGATGCAGATTATGCAGGTCAATCATACGATAGCTCTTTATTTATACAAGATATTATTGAGCTGTTTATGTATGATTGGCTGAATACATCAATGATAGAGACATGGATAAGGTGAGATCTTGTTTATACATCCATATACCTTGTGTAAGATCCGGTGATCTGGTTTCTTATATATTAATGCATACGCCTATATGTTTTGCAGCTACCTAGTCGAAGATCATTGCAAACAATTTGCATTTGATCATGTGGGATTTTTTATTCCATCATTGATTAGTTTGGTAGCTAAAGACCTTGATAATGTTCAACAATACTGTATAGATGCTTTTACAATTTTTGGTCAGCAAAAGAAGACGATAATAATAGCTCCATTCAATGTCAAGTAAGTTTACTTTATTTATAATTTGGACTTAAGAAAATTCCATTTTTATTTTGCATTTTGAGTTATTAATTGTTAACTTCTTACTTCTAGCGGTAGACATTGGGAGTTACTAGTTATTGTCCCCGGGACATTCACTGTTTATTATCTAGATCCTGCGGGGAGTACATTGAACACTAAAATTGGACACGTAATGAGAATGCCATTATTCTGGTGAGAAATATTTCATTTTTATATCCGTTAACATCTTTTATTACATTACTATTTACTTATGCAATTTATTGTGTTATATTAACATGTAGGGGTTTAGATGCATTCAAAAAGGCTGGAGGAACGGTCCCAAGGAAAAAGAACCAGCCAATAAATTGGCAGAACGTACAAGTAAGTTCCCGACTCAAATATATATATTATTGATGTGAATTGTGCTTAGTTGTATTATTTTGTATGTTTCAATTTATAGTGTGCTACACAAGACAATGGATGGGCATGCGCATACTATGTGATGCGATTTATGCAGATGATTATCAAATATGCCGCATTGGACATCGATACCATACATGAGGTATTATATATAGTCTCATTAGTTAGTATGCAATATATCAATCTTATATTATTTTTATATTATTACTTATATATATACATCATTCTCTTTGCAGGTGTTTAAAACTGACAACACTACAGGTAAACGTTTAAAAAATATACATGCTCCATATACGATGGAAGCATTAAATGAAGTAAGAGAAGAATGGGCAAAAGCCATACAAGCAGTGGCAACTGTAAGATATAATTGGGATGTTGATAGCGATAATGAATGATACTATGTAAATGAATATTTCTGAATGTTAATACATGTATTTGAATGTTTCTATATGTGTGTGAATGTGAGAATTGAATTGATGTCTGAATGTATGTACTTGTGTAGAATTTTGCTTGTGACTTTTGCAGGTTTGCGGCCTGTTTGTAGGCTGATATCAATGGATGTCGTAAACCTGCAGTTCAGAAAACTGAACTGCAGGTTCTCATCCTGCTGACCAGCCACAGCAGGCCTGCAAACTGATAT
This sequence comes from Alisma plantago-aquatica, assembly GCA_963693085.1. Classification (NCBI taxonomy): domain Eukaryota; kingdom Viridiplantae; phylum Streptophyta; class Magnoliopsida; order Alismatales; family Alismataceae; genus Alisma; species Alisma plantago-aquatica. The sequence goes on from OY856409.1 coordinate 1,608,286,973, forward strand.
GAAAAAAAAAAATATAAATAGGCGTCGGTTATTTATAGAAAACCGTCGGGAAAGACCTACAGCGTCGGTTTTTTCAATAAACCGACGCCTAATGTGGCCAAAGCAGTCCTGGAAATGGCGTCGGATATTCATATCAAACCGACGCCTATTTAACTATAGGCGTCGGTCTTTTGGTTTATAACCGACGCCAAAAGTGTTCGCGCCACAAAAAATGGCGTCATTTAGGACACTTTATGCGTCGGTTATCTACTAAAAGACCGACGCTATATTCCGTAGAGGCGTCGGTTATTTACTAAACAACCGACGCAGAAAGTGCCCTAGATGATGCCGTTTTCTGTGGCGCGAACCCTTTTGGCGTCGGTTATCTACTAAACGACCGACGCCTATAGGTTAAATAGGCGTCGGTTAAAAAACCGACGCCGAAGTGTTCCACCTTTAGCGGCGCCCACATAGGCGTCGGTCGGAAACCGACGCCAAATGGGGTTAAACGACCGACGCCAAAGGCCGTTTCTGTAGTAGTGATTATTTGTTTTTATATCATTTGTGTTCTATTTATCATCATTAGGTTGTGATACTTAATTGCATCAAATAATTTTTATTTTTACTACTATGAATGATTTATCATTATTTTGAAATTATGTTCTCTATTGTTCACATTTCACATGAAAGTTACAAGAAACAGATCAACTCAGTACCCCCGATGGATCGTCAGTGGTACCGATACTGATGAAAAAGGAACAGGCTGATTCCAGAGAAAACTCAATAGTTCCGACAGAGGAATCAATACTACTAACATTCTAACATGAGTGCACATGATGGTATGTTAGTACTACCGATGGTCTGTTCGGTGGCATCGACTCGTGCCAAAAATCCAATAGGGAACTTCAGAAATAATCTCGGTACTACCGACGGTCAACTCAGTAGTACCGATAACTACCAAGGATCATAGCTAATTGAGGGCGTCAATACTATTGGCACCATGTCTGTAGTACCAAATCGATGCGGTCAGGCCATATTAAAGATCGTCGTTAATCAAACGGTTGGGACTTAATGACGCCCTAAGTTGTTTCTATGACTTAAGGGAAATTCGACCAAACCTAAGAATCATGCCATATTCAATTGTAAGACAAAGGATAAGGAAAGAGAGAAAGGAAAGGAGAAAGCTACGTTTCAGGAGGTTTGTGCACTTCTAGTGGCCTGATTTGTAGTCGAAAGATAGTAAATCACAACGTTCGTCCTAAGGAACCATACATACCATCTTTCTATAAGGGCTTTTCTCTATTCTTAATGTTTTCATAATTACTTTCTTCTTCTTCTATGTGTAGAGTAATTGAATCATACGGGGCTAATCCCCTTGATCCTTAGGACCCAAGAGTAGCCCAGTTTTGTATTGTAATTGACGATTATGATCTAATATACATGTTTCTCTTAATTTCTGGACATCCTTCTATGAGATCATCACAAATTATTTGTGCTTGATCACCATAGATAGTTGTTTAGATCGTTAATTTCTTGGAGAGAGGGATCAAGGTTTGGAAAACTCATAGATTTACATATTTTATATTGAACCTCGAGAAAAAGCTTGTGAATGGGAGGAGAATAACCCAGAGATTTTGGTAAAGCACCTAACTAATAATACAATTGCTATGAGAGTGGGATTGGTATTAGATTAGGTAGTGAATTATGGTGTAGAGTGGGTAATTCTTGCTACATGTCTCTTTGTCCAGGGTTAGGAGAGATTAATATTAATGAAGTGATATTAATTGCAATATGAACTGTGATGAAAGAACAATCCTAAGGAATTCATTCCACTTGTGATCACAACCAATAATATTAGTTTTAATTCTTTAAATTTATTCATTAAGTCAACAAAATCACTCTTTTTCTCAGGCCTAGCTGATTGGGTCATTGTTAATAATAGTTTCTAGATACACAATTTTCCTGAGTTTAATATTTGGGCCTCTTTAAATGTATATTACATTGATACGTGGAATTGCATTTTTGACGTGTAGTTATCAAGTTTTTGGTGCCGTTTACCGAGAAAACAATGTGTCCAACACTACGAGTGCTATGACCGGCCACTCTAGGCCACAATTATTAATTTTCTTTTACCATTTCAAAATTGAATTAAAAATATTTATTCAATCACTACTACCGTGTTCTCACATAGATTTCGTTATTCTTCAGGTACTAATGCATGATGCAGATGATAAGCACCGATTATGGAGGGTCAACTCCACAGAGTGCATTTTAGGAGGATTTCATACACAGAGCACAGGAGTACAATAACTCTACACCAATGTTGATTCAGACTCTACCATCTAAAACTCCACCATCTCCAGTAGAATAAACCGAACTAGCTGAGTTGAGTGATGTAGATGCAGAAGAGAAAACTATCTGGAAGAAGATCAAGGCGCCATCTACAACAACTAAGTTGGGCCAGATAAAAAGGAAGGCTATCAATGTGGGCAGCTACAAGATAGACCCTGGCTTTGTGGCACTCATTAAGTTGTAATTGTTCTATGGCCACAACACAGAGGATCCATTAACACATATCAACAATTTTGTCGAGAGCTACGATACAGTTAAAACTCATTGGGTACCAGCCATAGTCATCTACTTGAAATTGTTTCCTTCTTCATTGGCAGACAATGCAAAGTCTTCGTTCCTTAACCTTGTACCTGAGTTAATAGAAACATGGGATATGATGATAGACATTTTATTTGAGCGTTATTTCTCATCATAGAAGACAAATGAGTTGGTCAGAAAGATGTAAAATTTCAAGAAGTAGGCAAAAGAATTGTATTCTAAAGCATGGGAGAGGTTTCAGAATATGTTGAGGAATGTCCCTTGTCATGGGATCGGTATTTATGGGCAAGAAAAGATCTTGTATTATGGGTTGCATCAAGGAGAGAGGACCACACTCCAAAGTACAAGAAATGATTCACAACAAAAAGGAATCCAGGTGTCATAAGATTCTAAATAATATGGATAAGAATCAGTCATGGGGAGAAGAATGAGAGTGTCCATCAACAATTATAAGTGTTGGAGAGTGTAAAGTCATCATGCATTGAATGAGAAGCTTGGCCCCATAGCCTAGAAACTGTATCAAAAGGATGGAAATTCCTTTGGAGGAGATGAAGAAGAATTCATGTTAGTATGACAACAAAACTACAAGGGAAATGACTACTCTTAGAGGAAGGATCCCAAGTTTTCCTGGAATGATCGCAATAACTTTCAGTAGGACCCATCGGAAGCACAGCAAGCCAAGCAACAGTAGGTTGATGCACAACAAAAGGACATGGCCCCCAATAAAATAGACTACATTGAAGACATGCTAGGCAAGATGGTCAGTCAAAATGAGGTGATCATTGACTAGACCTAGAGGGAATTTCAGAATCAAGGAGCACAGATCTATAGTGTAGAGAATAAGATCTCTCAGATAGAAACAGAAGTGGCTTCCTTGAAGAAACCCGTTCATCAAGGATTTCTAGGAAATACTGACATACCTTCCAGGTGAAGGCAGTGTTTCTTTGTCACTGGAAGAAAGTGCTGAATGAAAATAGAATAGTTCCAGAGACAAAGGATAATGCCGGTGACACATGACCAATGGCGACTACTAATCTAGTTGAGCCGAATATTGCAGCTCAGGACAAAGAAGCTAAAGAAGAAAGTAATAAACCAATGGAGACAAGGAAGGAAGCATATGTCCCACCTCACCAAAGGAAGTTGGTGATGCTAGATCCCTTTCTGAATAGCTTAACGGATAAGAAGGTTGACCAAAAATTTCATATGTTTTTGGATTCTTTTAGAAAATGGCATGCCAACATTCCCATCATTGATGCAATCGAGTATATTCCTTTTTATAGAAAAATTTTTATGGACATAATCAATAAAAAGAGGAGAATAGACGATTCATATGTAGTGGTGCTGAAAGAGCAAGGTAGTGCTTTTATTCTAAGAAAACTACCACCAAAAAGGTATGATCCAGGCTATTTCAACATATCATATTACATTAGGAAGACCAAGATTGGGGAGGCTTTATGTAATTCAAGGGCAAGTATCAATCTTATGCCCTTAACTACCTTCAAGAAGTTGGATCTTAAGGAATCCAGAAAGTGCAACATGACCATACAGCTAGCAGGCAATTTCGTGGTTAGGCAATGTGGTATCTGTGAAGATGTTCTTGTTAAGGTGGAAAAATTTGTGTTTCTAGTAGATTTTATGGTAATAGAAATGCATGATGATCATGGCAATGAACTACTACTAGGGAGGCCATTTCAATCCATGTAGTAGATACAATCTTAAAGATGGGAAGATGAAGACTAACACTAGGTAATCAAAGAACACCACTTTGAAATCAAGATGCCTGAGTCTACACAAACGACCGAGGAGAAGGCACAATGTCACATGTTACAACATGTCCAAGGAAAGGTGTCTTTATTTCTTGGGAAGACATTCCTAGACATGTCTCATATGATGGCACATGTACATAGAGGCACATTGGAAGTGGACATTATGGGGAATACCAAGGATATTTCATTAGCCAAGGTGGTTCAATACTCTAATGATGAAGAGGAGGAAGATTGGCCAAAAACAATTAAAGAAGCAACTTCCTCCATGCTTGTTCAAGTATATCCACAGTTACCTCTACACACGTGCACTATGAATTTGATGGATGACTACACTCGATGTTGTTCCTTGGAGGAGTGTGTCTTATTTCTCAAGGCATTGATGTGTTACTAACCAGACACTATGAGGACTTGGGACCACCTCCACCACCGCTGATTCCATCTCTACAGAGTCCTCTAGATCTTGAGTTGAAATCGTTGTTTCCTCATTTGAAGTATACCTTTTTAGCAGCAAAGTAGAAGCTCCCAATCATTATCTCAGCCACCTTGAACATCCAAGAGGAGGAGCAGTTGATTTTAGTGCTGAAAAACCACAGGGTAACACTTGGGTGGTTGGTTGTAGATATCAAGGGGATCACCCCTAGATTTTTCTAGCATAATATCCAAATTAAAAATTGATCCAAGCCCATAGTGAAACCTCAAAGGTGTCTCAATCCCATCATGATTGAGGTGGTGAAGAAAGAGGTAGTCAAACTTATTTCAGTAGGTATAATTTATGATATCTCTGACTCTAATTGGGCAAGTCCAACTCAAGTGGTTTCAAAGAAGGGGAGGATAACTTTCACCACAAATTTAGCTAGTTAATTGATATCAACTAGGTTGGTGATTGGGTGATGGGTTTGTATTGACTATCATCATTTAAATGTCGCTACTCTTAAGGATCATTTCCTACTTCTTTTCATTGATCAAATTCTTGAGCTGCTCACCGACTGCTCTCATTTTTGTTTTTTGGATGGGTATTCTGGGTACAATTAGATTTCCATTGAGCCACATGATCAAGAGAAAATCTACTTTCACTTGTCCATATGGCACATTCACTTACCGTCATGTGCCTTTTGGTTTGTGTAATGCACCAATGAATTTCTAGATGTATATGCTTGCCATTTTTTCTGATATGGTAGACCATTGTCTTGAGGTTTTAGTGGATGATTTTTTAGTGTATGGAGAGTCATTTGATAACTTTCTAGACAAGTCTTGACAAAGTCTTGCAAAGATGTGAAGACATTCACTTGATTTTGAATTGGAAGAAGTGTCACATGATGGTGAGTGAGGGAGTACTTTAGGGACACAAAGTGTCCCATAATGGTATGAAGGTCGATCAGGTTAAATATGAGGTTATTTATAAGTTGCCTCAACTGTCCAATGTGAAGGGAGTTAGGATTTTTTTTGGACATGTCGATTTTTATTGACGTTTCATAAAAGATTTTTCAAAAATTGCAAACTGCTTTCTAAATTGTTGGAAAAAGACACTAAATTTAAATTTGATGAGAGGTGTTTGAAAACACTTGAGGTGTTTAAGGAAAAAAATGTTCTTCACATCTGTTGCTTAGGCTCTAGATTGGAGCCAACCTTTTGAGCTGATGTGTGACATATCAGATTATGCAGTAGGGGTTGTTTTAGGCCAACGCCTAGACAAGAACCCTGATGTCAACACTTCTTACTTACCAAAAAAAAAGAACCCCGATGTCATTTATTATGTGTCTAAGACCCTAAATGATGCCCAGTTAAATTATACAACCACTGGAAAAAAAATTTAGTGGTAGTTTTTGCTTTTAAAAAAATAATGCCAATATTTCATTGGGGGTGAGGGTCATTGTGTGGATTTTGAGGAAGTGTGTGCCCAAATGTGAGATGGGGAGTATCTTGACACATTGTCATTCCGTACCTACTGGGGGACACCATGCTAGCTCAAGGTCAGCGACTAAGGTCTTAGAATGTGGGTTTTATTGGCCAATGCTCTTTAAGGATGTATATAATTTTGTGCTTTTTTGTGATGTGTGTCAACATCCAGGTAATATATCAAAAAGGCATGAGATGTCCTTAAAGTTCTTTCAGGAAATTGTGGTTTTTTATTTATGGGGAATCAATTTTATGGGCCCTTTCGTTCATCTAACTCCAATTTATATATATTTCTTATGGTTGATTATGTATCTAAGTGGGTGGAAGTAATTCCAACCCGCACCAACGATGCTTGTGTTGTGTGAAGGTTTGTAAAAGATCACATATTTTGTAGGTTAGGACTCTCAAGGGTGACAATAATTAATGGGGGATCTCACTTCACCAATAAGAAGTTTGGTGCACTGTTGGGAAAATATGGAGTGAGAAACAGGGTAGACACTCCATATCACCCACAAACCGAAGGATAGGTTGAGGTGTCTAATAGGAAGATTAAGAAGATCTTAGAGAAGGCTGTCTCAACCAATAGGATAAATTGGAGCATGCAGCTTATTAGCGCTATGTGGGCATATAGGACAACCTATAAAACACCAATAGGAACCAATCCTTTTAGGTTGGTTTAGGGGAGAGCATGTCACTTACCCGTAGAGTTTGAACATAAAGACAAATGGGCTATGAGGAAATGGAATTATATTCATCATTGACATTATCATCATTATCTATATCTTCTATGCCACAACTATTAATATCGACATTTTCTGATCCATAGTTAAATTTCTCTCCATGCCAATACCATTCATTATAACCTTGTATGATCCCATTGCATATGACATGATTCTTGATTTCCTCAGCAATATCAACTTTCAAATTGTTACCACAATTTCTACTTGGACAATATAGCCTATATGTAGGTAGTTTCCTATGTTCGTCAGCAAATCTGATAAATTAATCAAGACCTTTGGCAAACTCTAAACTGCAACGATTCTTGATAGACATCCAACTTCAATCCATTTTCTATATCATATTCAAATTAATTATAAAACTAAGCATTTAATATTGATACTATAAGCTGTAAGTTTTCATTGGTAGGAAGTTAATTACTTTTATACTAAAGTGTACCACCTATCCCATTTTTGAATATTTAATCTCACTAGTAACTGTATAATGTATGTTTAGTTTTGAAGAAAATTTCAGAAGCATTTCCCCTAAGTTCTCCAAGTACATCGATGTAAATGGCAAATAACCACCCACATATGTACCCAGAGAATAAATGAGGAAATACTACCAAAATTTTCTTCCAAACTAAACATACATTATACAGTTACATCCTAAGTGAGATTAAATATCCAAAAACAGTCCCAGACCGGGGACTATCCAAAATTTACTCCTAATGAGTAAATTTTGAATGGGATTCTAAGTTGATATATGCATAAATGTATTATTGTCATATTTATATATTAAGTTAAACATCATGCATCGATGATCTCATCTATAAACCCTAAAGTGTCAATTTGGAAGTACACATGTCTAATCTCATATTAATTTCTAGAATTTATATAATGATTACATATGAAAAAATACATGTTTTTATTATCAGTTGGGTTACCAATCATATAAAATAGAAAAACAATATAATTTTCCAATTAAAGGTGCGTAGGTCCACTCTCGATCAAGAATTCATCGACCGAGAGTCCACCTACGCGTGGCATCCAGGTCCACTCTCGGCCGATGAATTCTCGACTGAGAGTGGACCTGGACGCTACCTTGGTCGCGGTGGTGGTACCATGGCGGGCATAGATAGACCTATATAAATGGTCTTACCTCTGGAAAGTCTTACTTGGAAGCGGCGATGACCTTTGTAGAAGAGGCGACCACCCAGTGTCGTGCGGTGCGGTGCGGTGTGGTGCGGTGCGGCAACAAGGTCTTGACGGTGCGGCAACGAGGTCTCGGCGGTGTGGCAACAAGGTCTCGGCGGTGCGGCAACAAGGTCTCGGCGGCAGTGGAGCTTTGGGGGCATGGGAGAGAGTGAAATAGTAGAAGATGACCCGATTCATGATGATATGGTTGATGAGATGCTACGTAGTTGTCGGGACAATGCCATTGATCCACCTTCTTTATTTGCAAACATTGTCCATGATACTGAAAAACCATTATATAAGGGTTGTACTAAGTTCACAAGGTTGAGTGTTGTGACGTGATTATATACTCTTAAAGATCAAAACCGATGTAGCGATAAGAGTTTCACTTCACTGTTGCCTTTGTTAAAGGAAGTTCTTCCTGAAGGCAACAAACTTCCAATTTTAACATATCAAGCAAAGAAAATAATGTGCCCAATGGGAATGGAGGCTAAGAAGATTCATGCATTTCCAAATTATTGTGTGTTATTCCAGAAGGACTATAGTAATTTGATAAATTGTCCAAAATGAGGTGCGTCAAGGTATAAGACTACAAATTTAGTTAAGGCTAAAAATGGCTCTCCTGCCAAGGTTATGTGGTATCTACCAATAATACCATGATTTCAACGCTTATTTGCTAATACAGAAGATGCGCAAAATTTGTCTTGGCATGGGGAGTTAAAGGCCAATGATGATGGCATCCTACGACATGCATCTGATTCACCACAATGGAAGAAAATTGATTTATTATACCCTCAATTTGGTAAATAACTAAGAAACTTAAGACTTGGACTCTATATAGAAGGAATGAATCCCTATGGTACATTAAGCAGCCAACATAGCATGTGGCATGTTATGATTGTTATATACAATCTTCCTCCTTGGTTGTGTATGAAAAATAAGTATGTCATGTTGTCAATATTGATATCAGGGCCCAAGCAACCTGGAAATGATATTGATGTTTACCTTCAACCTCTAATTGATGACTTAATGAAACTATGAGAAGAAGGTGTTATGACATATGATGCTTCATGTAAAGATATCTTTACTTTGCGTGCTATGTTGTTTTGCATGATTAATGACTTTCCAGCTTATGGAAATTTGTCTAGATATAGCATAAAAGGATACAAAGCATGTCCTATTTGTGAGGAAAATACTGATTCAATCCGACTAAAACATGGTGGTAAAATCATATATCTTGGTCATCGGAGATTTCTCCCACCAGTGCATCCTTATCGAAGGCAACACAAAACCTTTAATGGGTCAATTGAGGAACGAAGTGCTCCTAAACCTACACCAGGAAATGTTGTATATGATTGGGTGAAACATATTGTTAGTGAATTTGGAAAGATTTCAAGTAGTTTTACTCTCGCATGTGACAAATCTCTATACAAGAAGAGGTCAATATTCTGGAATCTTCCTTATTGGAGATCTTTGGCAATTAGACACTGCATTGACGTCATGCATGTTGAAAAAAATGTTTGTGATAGCATCATTGGTATGCTATTGAACATACCGGGAAAGACTAAAGACGACATCAAATCTAGAAAAGATTTATAATTAATGGGTATAAGAAAAGAATTATCAGTGGAGATCAAGGGTCACCACACATATTTACCACCAACTTGTTACACTTTGTCAAAGTAGGAGAAAAAGACTTTTTGTGAGTGCTTGTATAATATTAAGGTTCCACAAAGATACTCTTCTAATATTTGTAGATTGATATCAAAGAAGGATCTAAAGTTGATAGGTCTTAAATCTCACGATTGTCACACCTTAATGCAACAAATTTTACATTTGGCTATTCGATCTATATTGCCGAAGCATGTAAGGTTTGCAATCACAAGACTCTATTTCTTCTTCAATAAAATATGCAACAAAGTGATACATCCTGATACTCTCGATAAATTATAGAAAGATGTAATTGTTACCATGTGTCAGCTTGAAATGTACTTTCCTCCTTCATTTTTTGATATCATGGTTCATCTTGTAGTACATATTACAAGGGAGGTGAATATGTTGGGTCCAATTTTCTTACACTGGATGTATCCATTTGAACGCTACATGAGTATTTTTAAAGGTGATGTTCGGAATCGTTATCGTCCTGAAGGGAGTATTATTGAGGGTTATGTGGCTAGGGAGGTGATGGACTTTTGCAATGATTTTTGAATTGCAATGAAACTTCTAACGATCTAAAAAATTTCCATCACACTAAATCTTATTGTGCCAAAGGAACTCTGGGAGGATGAGTGAAAGGAATCAGTCGTGAGTTGTGGGAACAAGCACATTTGTATATTTTACACAACATCGGTGAAATTAGTAGCTACATCACAAAACACAATGATTTTATCAAGAAAAATCATCCGCGATCTAGTTCAATGTGGCTTGCAAGAGAGCATAATCAAACATTTATTAGGTGGTTTGAAGAGAAAGTCTTTAATCAACTATATGAATCACCGAATAATGTTGCTGAGAACATAAAATGGCTCGCCTTTAAGCCAAAAATGGATGTCATGTCATATGAAGGTTATGACATAAACATATTTTCATACTACACAAAGCATCAAGATGAAGGTAGTGTAGTTCAAAATAGTGGGGTCACTGTTCAAGCTTGTTCGTTGTATTTTGCTAGTGCCAAAGATAAAAGACCACATGAAGCTGAAATGTCATATTACGGCGTCATTGAGGACATATGAGAATTGTACTATACAAATTTCAGAGTTCCTATCTTTAGGTGTAAGTGGGTTGACAACAACAAAGGAGTTTTAGTGGATGAGTTGGGTTTCAAATTGGTTAATTTTGAAAAGATTGGTGAGAAACATAAGCCATTCATCATGGCATACCAAGCAAAACAAGTATTCTATATTGTTGACCCGATAAATAAAAATTGGTTTGTCGTTCTTCATGGAAAAAGACAGTTTATTGTAGATCCTATAAATGAAGAAAATACTACAAAAAGTATGATAATTCCAACCCATTCTCAGTTGGTTTGCCAAGTGTAAATGTTGAAGATAACATCGATGAATACTATAAACGTCAAGACCATGCTGAAAGAATTTTACTTGACTAACAACTCAACCAATACTAGAGGCATGTATTCTTTGAATTATTTATTTTATTATCATTCAAGAACATAATCTTTTAAATATACATCATATATCATTCAACCACTTGTGCTTTTATTATCAGTTATGTTTCTTTTATCATGTATATTTGTAGGTTCTAAAATGACAAGTGAAGGTGAACATTCTCAGCATGAGCACCATGAGGATGGTAGTGGTGATGCTAAGAAAAGTAGAGGTCCCACACTGATGTGTAGGCTGTAGGAGCTCAGGGCCAAAGGGGAGAAATTGGCAGTCCAGTTTGATGTCACAGGAGCACCTATTGGGGAACATGCTAGTGCTTTCAAGCATTACGTAGGGGCGACCACGCGCTGTAAAGTGCCAATAGATATAGAAAATTGGCATGATGTTTCTAATGCCTTAAAAGACCTCCTATGAAAAGATATATCTGTGAGTGGAAGTGATATTATTTTAATATATTTTTGTTTATTGATTCTAATTTAGTTTGCTTGGAAAGACATATCCTTTTTAAGACAACATTATTGCTTCTTTTGCATGGGTAGGGTGTTTTTCATCTAAATGAAAAAGATCACAAGAAAAAAGTGCTACAACGTTGTGGTGTACGATGGAGGGCTTTTAAGACACATCTCAAAAGGGAATTTATAGATAATCCTAAACAAAAGAAGAAAGCAACAAATATGTATATTTTTATAGATCCTGAGGTGTGGGAAAGATTTGTTGTAGCTAGGAACACGGAAGAGTTTTAGGTAATAAAGATTGTGATGTATTGTATGAATCTTTAATTTTATACAATTAAGGAGGTGAATCTTTTTATATATGTTTGCCAAGTCTAAATTGCAATACCTCATTTTAAATGATCAGGCTATTCATGAGGCCCAAAAAGAAAGACAGGCCAAAAATGTGCATGACCATCGCTTGAGGCCCAGTGGTTATACCTTCTGCTGCCAACTACAAGAGAAGCAACTCTCTTCTAGAGAAGAGTCTAGTACAACTCAAGCTGAGCGTCCACCCCGACACTTGCAGTGGATTGATGCTAGAAAGAATCGAGCAGGTGAAATTGTCAACCCTGCAACTAAGGAGGTGGCACAAAAGATGGTAGTTTTATCCCAACTAAGTAAAGAGTAACTCCCACAAACTTAGATTTATTTATATCTAATTGATATTGTGATTTAATATTTTTATTAACTATAAATAGATTGATCTCCACGAGCAAAGGAAGGAAGGAAAGTTCATCCCAACTGGCCACATGGATGAACTATCAGTTGCTCTTAGTACGAAGGAGCATCCTGGCCATGTTAGCGGATTAGGAGCTGGCATAGGATTCGAGTCTTATTTTGGCCCTTCGCAATCAAAAAGAGGTCATGCAGGAGGTCTTACACAAGAGGAGGTTGAAATATTAGTAGCACAAAAAGTAAAAGAAATAATGTCTTCATTTCAGCCTACTCAACCTTCTCAACCTATTCATATTATGTGTTTCTCAAGTGATGAGGTACAAGCCCATGCTCCAGTTGTAGAAGGTCATGGGAGCACTCCCAATGACCCACCACAACAATCTGTAGTAAGTTTTTGTTCTGTATGTTGTGTTATTAGCATGATATATATGATATATATATACATATAGTTGTAATAGGTATCTGGTTTACCACTTCGTATATAACTTATATTATTTCAATTCTAGGTTGGTATGAACTGTAAACTTGCAGTGGAGGTTCCAGAATATAATATTGTGGCAGCGGACAAGGTATACAACTTTGGTGTTACATTGCATTGCCAACAAATTACTGATGACATTTATCGTGTGTCCATCCATCTTGTGTCTGACGGAATGGGGGACAAGCCACTACCCATACCTAATCCTAAATATAGTATAATTGAAGAAGTTGAGGGTGATATGGTGGGTTGGCCTAGACACTTGGTTATCAATGACAAGGTATACCTTAATTCTACCATATTTTTCATATTTGACTGCATATATGAACTCGTGTAATATAAGTATGTAATTTAATTAACAGGTTTGAAAATCAAAAAGTAAAAATTCTACTAGTCGTCCTCCTATGCCCAAGCCATCTTTTATTCCAGAATCCACATTTGATGAGTTGGGAAGTGAATGTAAATGTTTTTGTCGATACTTAGACAACCAAAGCTCTGGATTACAAATGCTGATCAATTTAACAGAAGATGCAACTGGGAGGGACTTTGACAGATATATTTTTCTTGATGATATTATAGAGTTGTTTCGGTATGATTGGCTGAATACTGTGATAATAGAAGTATGGATAAAGTAAGGATCTATCAGTATAGAAAATTCCAATACACATTTTTAGCTTATTTCTATATATGGAAATAATTATAAAAGTCTTACAACCATTTATATACCAAGACCACAAACTTTGATATAAGAAATTTTGGATTCTTAGTTCCTTCAATCACTAGTCAAGTGGCGACACATATTGAGGATGTGAATGAGTACTTCTCTACTGCATTCAAATATTTTGCTAGTGAGGGGAAGGAAATTATCCTAATTTCTTTTAACATCCAGTAAGTATTATTATTCAATATAATTTTAATAATGAATAAAATTATTTGTTTTAATGTTTGTTTTATTCTTACTTAGAGCTAGACATTGGGAATTAGTGGTGATTGTCCCAAAATTGATGAATCTTTATTATCTTGACCCAATGGGTAAAACAACAAGGGGTCACTAAGTGAAATTTCCAGCTATGGAGTAAGCAATAAGTTAGTCAATGCTTCAACATGCTATTTCTATTTAGAATTTCTATTTTACCAACTATCATTTAATTGATAGGGGTATAAAGGCTTTTTGTGAAGCTGGAGGACAAATACCCACAAAATTAAAGACATTGACTTTGAAAAATGTCAAGGTAGCTACTTTGACAACTGCTTAGTCTTATAAGTATTAATTTTCAACTCGTATATGTCAACTCTTATAGTCTTATCTCAACTCCTATTTATAGTAGTTTACTAACATTAAGTATAAATTGTTATTTGTAGTGTCCTATACAAAATAATGACTAGGCTTGTGGATACTATGTAATAAAATATATGCAAGCAATTATCAAACAAGCATCACATGACATTCAAACTATAGATCAGGTAATAAAGAATAACATCATAAATTTACAAGTGATTGTAGTCATTTTATAAAATATTAGCATGTGCATTTTCTATTACAGATCTTTACAACTCAGCCTTACACACGTGAGGACTTAAATGAATTCTAAGAAGAGTGGTCAGTTGCGTTTCTAAATGAAGTCAATATAGCATTGGATTAAACATGTCAGCTCCATTTATGTATGTGGTTTTAATACTCTTTCATATTTACTTTTGTATCTGACATTTAATATCATCTCATACTTGCAATCTATCATTTTATAAATTATGATGTGATTATGTGTAACTCAACTGAATATATAATCATTTTTGTTATGAATGTGTGGTTTGGAATGGTGACGGTTGAGCATCAATGCTCCCCTCTCCCAAAATATATGAATCCTCTTATTCTTCTATTTTGTTTCTGTTTCTGTAGAATTGTTTTAAAAAAAATTGTAACATCTAGCATCGGTTTTCTTAAATAGCCGACCCTAGAGGTCTGGTTATCAAGCTCAAACTATAGACCTTCTAGTGTTGGTTTTATTAAATAATTTCCCTAATAGGTCCTCTATAAGGTCGGTTTTTTAAGAAAACCGTTGATAGTAGGTCAAAAAATTGAGCTCCAGACCCTCTAAGGTCAGTTATTTATAAAAAACCAAAATAACCGACCCTAAAGATTTAATAACCGATTGCATACACTCCCTCGATCGACAATTTTGTCGACTGAAAACCTCTCGGTGGATAAATTTATCGACCGAATAAATCTCTGATGCTTCAGACTGTACTTTCTTGGTCGACAATTTTCTCGGCCAAAATAATCTCGGTCAAAATATTTCTCGACCGAGACTGTTTACAGGGTCAACTTTTTTGGAATAACCGACCTTACATGCTCTTCTTTCTCGTTTGAAATCATCCCGGTCGAAATATTTTTCGATCGAGAGAGTTTACAGGGTCGGCTTTTTTGGAATAACCGACCTTACAGGATCTTCTTTCTTGCTTGGGTCAGATTTTTTATAACCTCTTGGGTTGGTGTTTACTCTGTAAGGTCAGTTTTCTTTGGTCAAGAAAACCGACGCTATAGAGAAAATTCTACAGCGACGGCCACTTAGGGGTCGGTTATAAAGTGACACTACATGCTTAAAAAAACCAACTCTACAGACCATTCCTGTACTAGTGATAGTTGCATTTTATTAGTTTCTATATAAAAAAGGTGCTTTGATCATTTTTGTGTGGTGTGCATATATGGAAATAGTCGGTACCACCGACAACGAAGTCGGTAGGACTACAAACATACATGGAAAATAGGGTCGAGATTCATGAAAAATCAGTAGTACCAACAAGCACGTCGGTAGTATCGATGGTTCTCAATAGGGACGACCGTGATTTTTCTCAGATGTATTGACAACAAAGTTAGAAGTACCAATTTTCAATAGAGATGAGCAAGTTAACTAAATAGGGCTAGCTTGGTACTACCGACAACAACCCGATAGTACTGATTCTTGAGCCACACTCAATGTTTGAGATACCGAGAGACATTTTGAGTGTATCGAGATTTTTAATGACTAGGTACTACCGACACTCAGATCAGTAGTACCAAAAACATTCAATAGGTTCAAAAAAGACAATCAACTCGGTACTACTGACACCCACTCGATAGTACCGATATCCAGAAAACTAGAATCCATGGGTGAACCATTAATAGTCCAAAATTGTCCCCATATAATGGTGGGTAGCACAATCCGAAACTCGCCTTCAGAAGTCGGTACTATCAACATCTGTAGGCACTATTGACGTGGGACGATCCACACACATCAAAATTAATGGATGAGGGACGTCAGTATCAATAGTCGGTACCAATTCACACAGATCATGAAGAAAATGTCGGTACTACCGACCGCCACATAAGCACTACCGACACAACGCCTGAAGGGAATTCAAAAGATATAAAAGGAAGGGTGTGGGTGGTGCTCAAATCATACCCACACCACATATTCTACTAGCTGAAGAGTGCAAATGCTCCTAGGCATTTAGAGTCTTCACTGACCCTTTCTTCTCCATCCCTTTCATGTACGGGGCCAATGTACTAGTACACATCTGACGTTTATTGTCACTTTCGCTAATGTCAGTTCCTTAGAAAAACTGACACCAATCTACCAATAACATCAATTCTTCATGCCCACTATCACCATGTGTGAAGTCTTATCGATTAAGAAAAGACACAGGTATCGCTTCACTTAAATATTAGTTTCTTTTCATAGAAACTGACATCTAAAATTGCCCACAAAAATATAAATTTTTAGTAGGGAAAATTTGTCTCCGAAATTTTCAATCCGATGTCAGTTTTATATATAACTGAAGACAAAGTATTCACATCATGTCCCCACAGAAAAAATATCCCCCCATTTGTCTTCGGGTCTACCAAATAACCGATGACTAAGTCCCCTTGGTGAGACGTATATTTTTTTTCTAGAAATGCGTCTACATCGTCTATTTTTTAGAAGAAACTGATGAGTAGGTGTTTTTACATCATGTCCCAGTGAAGTTTTTACCCCCGAAATTGCTTCTTCTTCATTAATTTTTCTTGTTAAACCGACAACTATACCCCTAAACCGAGGGCTATTTTTTGTTTGGATATGTAGTTAATCATCTATTTTTAAGATGAAACTGACGACTGTGATCCTAAATCAGTGTCTATTTTTTGTTTGGTTTAGGAGTTATTCATCAGTTATATTTACATAACCGGCGACCATACCCCTAACCCTAGGGGAATATTTTTTTTTGAATATGTATTTAGTCCTTGGTGATCAACTTCTTCCTCGGAGGAAGGAAATGCCATCTTGGTACCAAAGCCAAAACACATTGCTCACCTCAACGCTGACCACAGGAAGATCTATGAAGAGCTTATGAGAAGAGAACTATTCCCAACATGGTATGGGGACTGTGCTTTCCTTGCTTCCATAGGCTTCGCCGACAACCTCTTCTAGGTCTTCAAAACCCAAGGCGTGGTGGGTGATCACCCCTTCTTCAGTGATTAGCCCACCTATCAAGACATCGTCTGTGAGTTCTCATTTTCCTTGGAAGTTTGCTACATCCCTGAGCATGGGAAAGGATGGCATGAAGGATGGGTGAAGTTCTGCCTCTTAATGCCCCTCACTATATAACACTAAAGGAGTTCAACACCATATATGGATTGCCTCTTGGAGAGGTACGATGCACCAAAAACAAGTTCAGATACACAGGTACATGGAGGTAGTTGACAGATTTTCCACAAAGCTACTCAATCAGTTGGCATAGGAACTCTGTCACTGACATAGAGCACCCGTTTGCTCATATCCTGCACTGCTACCTCACCAAAACTATATTGATTAGGTCCAGTCAGGCATAGGGGAAGGTACATTAGGTGGAACTTTATGCCCTCTGGTCTTTGTTGGACTTAAGGGCAGAGACATTTGACTTTGGCACCTTCTTTCTGCAACACATGATGGAGGTAAAGTGACAAGTGTAGACAAGGCCCGCGATCCACTTCAGAGGGCTCATTACTCCCATTGCAATGCATCTTAACCTTGATCACTCCACCTCCACGCCTTTGAAGAAATCCTCCAAATTGGATCTCAAGCACTTTAAGAGAGCCAACCTCATAACTGAGTGTCATGGGAAGGTGTATGCTTGTTGTACACTGAGGGAGCAGTATTGCAAGGGAGAACTCCATGACCCCATCTTCAACTTGTGAGGGGTATGACACATGAGGTGACCGGAAGTTGACTACATGGAGGGAGATGAAGAAGAAGAGAACAATGTTGAATAGGACTAAGACCAGGAAGAGGAAGAAGAAGACAAATGTAAAGAGGTGGGATCACCCCCTTACTAAAAATTTGAAGAATAAAACATCCATTCCAAACACACTCAAAGGTATGCTAGAATAGGTGCAAAATTTTCCAACTTTTAAATGGTATTCAAAACAACCAAAGTATAGAAGCGAAATAAAAATGTTGACTATATTCAATTTTCACAAAGTTACAAAAGAACATCATAATATCCCACAAAGGGTTTACATGTATCACTCAAAATAAGGATCTAGTAGAGGGAAATCTAAACCATAACAACTTTGTGTCCAAACTTTAACTACTTAAGCTAGTCCAAAACTTCATGCCTTATCATACAAGTCCATCACCTAGGGTTGGAAGCATACCCCAGTAAGAAGAGAAAATAGATGACATCAACAAAGGATGGTATCTGCATACTAAATAGGAAACTGAGCAATATATGGATAGGACATAAAATACAAAAGGCTTCCCATAGAAAGGATAAGGACCACCCAAATGGGTATCAAGAGAAAAGGAATTGAAATCATATGATAAAAAAAGAATACTTTCCATTAATAAAACATAAAGATTGTGCCACACAAGCATATATAAAGAATTAGGGCACAAAACCCATATCATCAACCTGCATGCATGTGAGATAAACATAGACCTACAACAATATAAAAACAAAGGCGGCCAAGTCTCATAAATTTGAAACCTGATAGAGAAAGGAATACTACCAATCTCCCAAATATATAAAACATGGGCCAAGAATCACACATCTTGCCCTAGGTATGAGGTTCCTTTCCATCCCAAAAGAGTAAGAAATATCACATTTGCTCGACAGGAAATAACACATCTGCCATAAAAACCATTGCAATTACACTACTCTAGTGCTACTGAATCACATAGTATGTTAAATGTAGAGGCAAGTAGAAAGTATAGTTAGAATATATAAACTAGTCACCACATAAGTGACCAACATATACATTCACCTCATAAGTAGGCAAAAGACATCACATGTCATCTTTTAGAGTTCCATCATGAACAAAGCATGAAATAAGAGTTCAAAAGAATATCCATGATCACATGATCAATATCAAATAAGGTAGTCCACATGAACCATGATTTTCAAAAGAAAAGACATTGTGTATTGGTTAATGTCCATAGGACAAAGAGAATGAATAAGCATAGGTGAATTGTTCAACATAGAAGAATAGGGGATACATCATACCTCAACTTCAGAGTCTAAACAGTCCAAGTCAGTCCTAGATCCAAGCCTAGGCCTACAAAGAACCTATAGGGAAGGTGGACATGTCCAATAAGTAAGGCTACCAAGCTTAGAGTGGTTGGTTTCTCCAACAAAGCTCCTATCTTGAGCAAGAAGCACCTTCTCTACTTTAGAGGTGAAAAACCCCAACAAAAGAACATGGAGATGAGGTGTTTATGGGTTCTAGGTGGGGTTTCACCATGGAAGACCGGGGTTTTGACCTGGAGGAAGGTGGAAGGAAGACTAAAAACATGAAAAGAGGGAAGGAAAGGATGATACTTACTAGTTTTGGTTAAAATCAACAAGGAGGAACTTTAGAAACCCAAAATAGAGCAAATTTGGAACCCTAGAAGCCTTCTTCACCAAGGTAGGCACCCTATTTTACCTTGGGATAGAAAATTCATGGACAAACATAGAAGGAATGATGCTCTAAGCTATAGGAAATAAAAGAGAGCAAGAGCTTTCGAATTGGGAGTTGGGAAGGGGTAGATATGGCTATATAAAGGAAGAGGTCAAGTATGAGGTGTCTATGAGACTTTCCATGTGTCTTGTATAAGGGTGTCCATGGACATGCAAGCCTTTATGGATAAGGAAGATGTCAAGCATGAGGTGTCAAGTTACTTTCCATGTGTCCAATGCTAAGGGTTCCTATGGACATGCAAACCTTTATGGATAAGGAAGAAGTCAAGCATGATGTGTCCATGGAGCTTTCCATGTGTCCATAGCCTAGGGATTTCATGGCCATGCAAGAGGAAAGCTCATAGAGGCTTATTGAATATCAAATTTCAGTTTATGGACACTTATAGGCCATCCCAACCAACCTCCAACCAAATAAATAACCCCATTGGTTGATAGCATTTAAAGATAAGCTCATTTATAAAGAGAGTAATCCCTAAAACGCCCTTGGAAAGAAACACCTTCAAACCAAGGTGCAACAAGGAGCCCTATGGTTCAAAAACTCGAGAATGGTAAGAGAATATATAAGGATTATAATTCATGTGACAATTTGCAAAGAAAACCTCCCAATTGAGTAAATTGTAGAAAAGTCCAAAATGTACCTAAAATTGCATAACTTGCACTAACATCATCCAAACTGGACCAAACTTCATCCATAAGTTATCTTTGATGTGTTGAATATGAATTTTACATTATTTCTATATTTTTAATTTATATAATCACATTATTCATTACTTATGCCTTTTACTCATTTTCTCACTCCTAAACTTATCCTAATATTTCAAGGTTGCCAAATTAGATGAAATTTGACATGTAGGCTAATTTTGATATGTAGATTTCAAATTTGAAGTTTGTTTCCACTTTTGAGACTTCTGTTTATGAGATATTTCATATGGCCCATTAACACCCCATTATCTAAATTATTCATCCAATGATGTTTCTTATCTTCATATTACCACCAAAATGAGTTATGTGGCATATTTTATGTATCCATTGTAAACCTAAGATTAATGTTAGAACATTAGGTTATATTAAGGTGATATATACATGCATTAGATCATTGGGGTTATACTAAACATCTATTTAGGTCTAACCTTCAACCTTGTTTGGCTAAGTCCAAAATGTCAACTTCCAGGGTAGGGTCTGAGATCTAGTATGCTACAACACACCACCCCTTAAAGGGATTTTCTCCTCGAAAGCAAAACATCCAAATATGATAAAAAAACTTATTCAACCCCTTAAAGGATTCATCTTATTAAGTCAAAACTATTCTTTAGGTACAAAATGTTCAACTACACTTCCTTACATCCAACTACATAAGCATCATGCAAAAGAAACATAACTTGTAAAGACTAACTATGAACTATGGGTTAACTTGCTCTTGTCCATTCTCAAACAAGTCTTTACATTTGGGAGACTAGTTCAACATATTAGGGTCCCCAAAGATAAATCATATAGATGTCTAGGGATACTATTGCCTAAAAGCATGCTATTTCAGACAATTCATATCAGCTTAGGCCAGGCCGATATCATATGGATTCGGTAGTCCTCGTAAACCAAGCTAGTGGTGCGTAGGAAAATCTTAACAGCCCACGAACTATGATCCTTTCTAGACACCTTTGCTTTCAACTTCATGTCCTAGTAGCTGCCTAAAGACCAAGCTAAACAACCTCAGGTTACTATGGTTACTTATACATCTTTTAGTTGAAAGTATTTTAGGGATCTATTGATCATTATTCTAATGTGAAACTATAGGATCCTAAATCAACCCTTCATCATTTATTGATCAACTCTAGGGAAAACATGTCACTTAAAGGTAAGGAAATGATTCTAACTAGGGAGATAAAATTGAAATAGTCATATTTCAACTACTATGGGCTCTGATACCATGCTGTAAAGAGGCGAGATCACCCCCTTACTAAAAATTTGAAGAATAAAATGTCTATTCCAAACACACTCAAAGGTATAATAAATGGTATTAAAAACAACAAAAGTATCACAGAAGAATAAAAATGTTGACTATATTCAATTTTCACAAAGTTACAAAAGAACATCATAATCTCCCACAAAGGGTTTACATGTATCACTCAACATAAGGATCTAGTAGAGGGAAATATAAACCATAACAACTTTGTCTCCAACCTTTAACTCCTTAAGATAGTCCAAAACTTCATGCTTTATCATGCAAGTCCTTCACCTAGGGTTAGAAGCATACCCCAAAAGAAGAGAAAATAGATGACATCAGCAAAGGCTGGCGAGTGCATACTAAATAGGAAATTAAGAAATATATGGAATAAAGGACATCAAATATAAAAGGCTTCCCATAGAAAGGATAATGACCACCAAAATGGGTATCAAGAGAAAAGGAATTGAAATCATATGATAACAAAAGAATTCTTTTCATTAATAAAAAATAAAGATTGTGCCACACGAGCACATGTAAGGAATTAGGGCACACACCCTATATCATCAACTTGCATGCATGTGAGCTAAACAAAGCCCTAGAACAATATAAACACAAAGGTGTCCAAGTCTCATAAACTTGAAACTTGATAGAGAAAGAAATGTTGCCAATCTCCCAAATATATAAAACATTGGCCAAGAATCACACATCTTTCGCTGGGTATGAGGTTCCTTTCCATCCCAAAAGAGCAGGAAATATCACTTCTGCTCAGCAGGAAATAACACATCTTCCATAAAAACCATTGCAATTACAATACACTAGTGCTACTGAATCACATAGCATGTTAAATATAGAGGAAAGTAGAAAGTATAGTAAGAATATATAAACTAGTCACAACATAAGTGACCAACATATGCATCCACTTCATAAGTGGGCAAAAGACATCACATGTCATCTTTTAGAGTTCCATCATGAACAAAGAAGATAAGAGTTCAAAAGAATATCCATAATCACATGATCAATATCAAATAAGGTAGTCCACATGAACCATGATTTTCAAAAGAAAAGACATTGTGTATTGGTTAATGTCCATAGGACAAAGAGAATGAATAAGCATAGGTGAATTGTTCAACATAGAAGAATAGGGGATACATCATACCTCAACTTCAGAGTCTAAACAGTCCAAGTCAGTCCTAGATCCAAGCCTAGGCCTACAAAGAACCTCTAGGGAAGGTGGACATGTCCAATAAGTAAGGCTACCAAGCTTAGAGTGGTTGGTTTCTCCAACAAAGCTCCTATCTTGAGCAAGAAGCACCTTCTCTACTTTAGAGGTGAAAAACCCTAACAAAAGAACATGGAGATGAGGTGTTTATGGGTTCTAGGTGGGGTTTAACCATGGAAGACCATGGTTCTGACCTAGAGAAAGGTGGAAGAAATACTAACAACATGAAAAGAGGGAAGGAAAGGAGGATACGTACTAGTTTTGGTCGAAATCACCAAGGAGGAGCTTTAGAAACCCTAAATAGAGCAAATTTGGAACCCTAGGAGCCTTCTTCACCAAGGAAGGCACCCTATTTTAACTTGGGACAGCAACTTCGTGGCCAAACATAGAAGGAACGAGGCTCTAAGCTAGAGGAAAGAAAGGAGAGCAAGAGTTTTTGAATTGGGAGTTGGGAAGGGGTAGATATGTCTGTATATGAGGTGTTTATGAGACTTTCCATGTGTCATGTATAAGGGTGTCCATGGACATGGAACACTTTATGGATAAGGAATAAGTAAAGAATAAGGTGTCAAATTACTTTCCATGTGTCCAATGCTAAGGGTGCCTATGGACATGCAAACCATTATGGATAAGGAAGAAGTCAAGCATGAGGTGTCCATGGAGCTTTCCATGTGTCCATAGCCTAGGGATTTCATGACCATGCAAGCGGAAAGCTCATAGAGGCTTCTTGAATATCAAATGTCGGTTTATGGACACATATAGGCCATCTCAACTGACCTACAATCAAAGAAATAACCCCATTGGTTGATAGCTTCAAAAGATAAGCTCATTTATAAAGAGAGTAATCCCTAAAATGCCCTTGGAAAGAAACACCTTCAAACCAAGGTGCAACTAGGTTCCTTATCATTCCAAAACTCGAGAATTGTAAGGAAATATATAAGGATTATAATGCATGTGAAAATTTGCAAAGAAAACCTCCCAATTGGGTAAATTGCATTAAAGTCCAAAATGTACCTAAAATGCATTACTTTCACAAACAACATCCAAATTGGACCAAACTTCATCCACAAGTTATATTTGATGTGTTGAATATGAATTTTCCATTATTTCCATATTTTGAAGTTATATAATCACATTATTCATTACTTATGCATTTTACTCATTTTCTCTCTCCCAAACTTATCCTAATATTTCAAGGTTGTCCAAATTAGATGAAATTTGACATGTAGGCTAATTTTGATATGTATATTTTGAATTTGAAGTTTGTTTCCACTTTTGAGACATATTTTTATGAGATATATCATATGGCCCATTAACGGCCCATTATCTAAATGATTCATCCAATTAAGTTTCTTATCTTCATATTACCACTAAAATGAGTTATGTGGCATATTTTATGTATCCATTATAAACCTAAGATTAATGTTAGAACATTAGGTTATATTAAGGTGATCTATACATGCATTATATCATTGGGGTTATACTAAACATCTATTTAGGTCTAACCTTCAACCTCGTTTGGCTAAGTCCAAAATGTAAACTTCCAAGGTAGGGTCCGAGATCTAGTATGTTACAAAAAAGAGGAGGAAGAAGCCACCATCCCATTCATGAGGATGCAAGTCATACAAAATTGCTCTAGAGGACAGGGTGCCTCCAATTATTCTTCTCCACCACCTGCCCAAGATGATGACACATACTCAATGATAGGTATGTAGGGGATGTTAAAGGAGATACAATAGGGGAAACAACAAAAGACAACAACACTGGAACGCATCCAAGATTTCCAAGGACAGCTACAATAGAATCAATAGGACATCTTCGAGCATGAGTGACTTCTCTTGGAAAGCCAAGAGAACATGCATGTGCACCTGTAGTGAATGGTGAACTATCATCAAATGTTCTTTAACAACTACTGGATTCAAGACTATTTTGGTAGCTATCCATAGCCTCCAAAGATGCCACTGTGGCCCCAGACTTTCCAGGGGACTTTCCATATCCATGAAGGACCATGTTGCAACCACCACCACCATTTTGATTGATACCACTATTCCAACTCTATATTGGATTTTTACTTTGAGGACATAGTCAAGTTTAAGATGAGAGGAGTGTTGGAACAACTCTATCATTCATTTGTTTTTCAATCTTTATTATTTCGATTTGTAGGATCCACTTCTATCTACCATAATTGTGGAGAAGTAAAAAGCATGATTTCTATCTCTGTTATCACAGAGTCTGTTCTTCTATGTTAATGCAATGAAAATAAAAAAATAAAATTAAAAATAAAAAATGGCTTAGTTACAAATTTTTCTTCAGTGATACAACCTAGAGGAAGTGTGTCAGTCAGCTTTTGGACATTTGATATCAATGAAAATATTAATTATTCACGAAATGTGGATGAAGATAGGATTTGATCCTAAATTGATCAAACATTTAACGAGACCTTAGATTCAAATTTTGGAAATAAATCCTAATCAAAAGAGGCAGAAGCATAGATGATTTATTTATCACTAAGTAGAGATGAAGATTATATGATAGCAACAAGAAATTCTTTGGCCTTGAATCAGGGTATTCAAGAAGAACAGGTTGTCATCCTAGTCACTATGGACGTATTTTCCCAATTTACACGTCCAAAGGAATCAATGTTGGGCTTATTGGATCTTTAGCTATTCATGTAAAACAAAAAATAGAGCTCTTTTTAATTTATTAGTTTTATTTCTAATATATATATTATTTATATAAATAAAATATATATACATATATTAATTCAACTTATTAGTATTATTTTTTATTAGTATTGGTTACCATGTAAAAAGGTCAGTAGCATAGGGACATTTCATATATTAAGAAAGGCATTGTCTCTTAGTTATGTGATTCCATCCATTTTTCATCCATTTTGATCCACCACTTTAAGATGACCAAGTAACTCGAATTGTTTGCTTTTGATTGCATTGCATGCCATAATAGGTGACATGATAATTAGTTTCATTTATTGCATTTGTTACAAACTGAAAAGAAAAAGAGAAAAAAAAATATGCATATCATCTAGTTGCATAACAATTGCATATAGATTGCATACCTTTTGCATAATTCATTTTTACATCACTTGTCTATGTTGTTTTCTTTTGAAATTAGAGTGTAGGGATACACATCCATACCCTTAGAAAAAATCAAGAAGAAAAAAAGAAGAATGAGATATGTTGGTGAAGCCCAAGCATAACTTTCTACCATGCTAAAATAGTGGGCCAATAAAAATAAGGAAAAAAGAGAAAAAGATTTGATGTTATAAAATAACAAGGGAGAAAGGATTCCATAAACTCAGGTTGGAATTTTACTTCACAAAGAAATGGAAACATTCACATGATGCATTTTCTTCTTTATTTCACTCTCATCCATTTGATGAGATTTTTAATACATGCATCATTCCACCGACTATAGTAGGAATTAGGATTCATATGTTTCTCACCATCTTCATTCAAGTAGGTTCATCATGTTTTATTTTTGCATAAATGATTCAAATGTTACTTGTGGTTCTTCCTAATCCACCTACTTTATTTCATCCGTTGCTCTTATATGATTGATCTCCTCATTCATTCTTGTAAGGAGAGTGGCTTCCAAGTAGTTGGTAGTTAGGAAAACATAAATGTAGATAGGGAATCACATGATGCACCAAGAAAAAGCCTGATAGACTATGACATTAACCGCTCCACTAGTAGTGTTTCACTAATCTAAGGGTGGACATCGTTTATGGATATTTTTGGTCGATTGAGAGTAGTTGATTGTTCATTGGTTAGTAAAGGCCGGTTTGAGACCTCCAGGTGGGAGTAGTTTAGAATGGAAATTGATATTTTGTGTCCTTTTGCTGACTTGTCTCAAATAGATCTGAGGGTGTGTTACTTGAGGACGAGCAACAATTAAGCTTAGGGGAGTTTGATGCACTGAATAATTGTCGTTCTCAGAGGTTGTTTATTATGGAATTTTGTGCACTTATTGTTTGTTTTGATATCATTTGTGCATTATTTATCATCATTATCCTGTGAAACTTAATTGCATCAAATAATTGTTATTTTTACTAGTCTGAATGATCTATCATTATTTTGGATTTATGTTCTCTATGGTTAACATTTCAGGTGAAAGTTACAAGAAATGGATCAACTCGGTACTACTGACGGATCATTGGTGGTACTGACACTTGATGAAAAAGGAATAGGTTAATTTGAGAGAAAACTCGATAGTACCGATAGAGGAATCGATACTACCGACATCCTAACAAGAGCAACCATGATGGTATCTTGGTAGTACCGACGGTCAGTTTAGTGGTACCGACTCGTGTCAAAAATCTAAGAGGGAACTTTAGAGATAATCTTGGTACTACTGACGGTCAACTTGGTAGTATCATCAACTACCAAGGATCATAGATAATTGAAGGTGTCAATACTACTGACACCCAGTCAGTAGTACCGAATCAACACGAGGTCAGATTAAAGATTATCATTAATCTGATGACTGAGACTTAATGACACCATAAGTCGCTTCTATGACTTAAGGGGAGTTCGAATAGACCTAAGAATTACACTATATTCAGTTGTACGACAAAGAAGAGAGGAGAAGAGAGAAAGCAGAGGACAAAGCAATGTTTCAGGAGGTTTGTGCACTTCTGGTGGCCCAATTTGTAGTACAAGGATGGCAAATCACAACATTCATTAGAAGGTAACCATCCATATTGTCATTCTATAGGGGTTTTCCCTTGTTCTTGATGTTTTCATCATTTCTTTCTTCTCTTTCTTCTATGTGTAGAGCAATTGAAATCATGTGGGGTTGATCGCCTTGTTCCTTAGGACACTGGAGTAGTCCGGTTTTACATTTAAATTGATGATTGTGATTTAATATACATGTTTCTCTGAATTTCTAGACATACTTCTATGAGAGCAGCACAAATTATATGTGCTTGATCACCATAGGTAGTTGTTTATATCATTAATTTCTTCAATATAGGGATTAAGGGTTGGAAAACTCATAGACTTACACATTTTATACCGCACCTCGAGAGAGGTCCTATAAATGTGACAGGAATAACCCATAGATTTTGGTAAAACATCTAATTAATAACACAATTAATGCTACGAGAGTGGGATTGGTATTAGATTAGGTAGTAATTATGCTGCAAGAGTGGGTAATTCTTGCTACAAGTCGATTTGTCCAGGGTATTGAGAGATTAATATTAATGAATTGATGTTAATTGCAATGTGAACCATGGTGAAACTACAATCCTAAGGAATTCATTCCACTTGTGATCAAACCCAGTAATTTTAGTTTTAATTCTTGCAATTTAGTCATTAAATCAACCAAATCACTCTCTTTCTCAGGCCTAGCTGATTGGGTCATTATTAATAGTAGTTTATGGATACATGCTTCCCCATGTTCGATATCCCGGTATCTTTAGACCTATATTACATTGATATGTGCACTTGCATTTTTCACGTGTAGTTTATGCACATCAGAGGTATGAAAGGAATCATTGGTGGATCCTACAAATCGGAAAGGGCTATGGAGTGGTAGAAAGGATGGTTAGCCATAGAGCAACAAATGGAGCTAAATCAGCATCCCAAGGACATAGTAGTATTAGTGGAGCAGTAAATAAGTGAATCAAAGACCAACATGTAGTAGAAGGTATAGAACAACCCCCTCCAACAAATAGTAGTGAAGAACTAGTAGCTGTGAATACATGCAAAGCCACCTATAGATATAGAACAACTATAGGAGGAGGGGGGACTGAATGATGAAGTATTCACTATCCATCTTGAAGCCTAAAGGGACACTTAGGATTGTTGATGCAACTTTCTCTAACTTTTACAGGTGGGCGTATGAAAGTCTATTGTAAGTTTAACTAGACTTTTTCATGGACATGCTCAAAGAAGACAATGATTCTAGGGAAATTGTCTTCCACAAGGGAAGGATATGCATCTTAAAAGACAATCTCTGAGGTACACTAAAGCTCAACAGATATATGTCACTGAGCGTGATGTCAGTCTACCATCCCTTTTGGGAGATGTATTGCCAACTGTGCACATGGCATATTACCTACTTCAAGAAGATATACCATACAATAAGAACTCATGAGATAAGAGAGACTTATATGATGCCTAAAAATGTCTCCCATGGATTTCATCTTTCTCCCTCTCCTACACAACAACCACTAGACACCCTTAGAAATCAATAGCATGACAAAAATAGTGATCTTACATAATAGTTTAAATGTTAAATATAGTCCCAAGATATACACAAACATGACATGGCCATACAACGTCACTGAAGAAAAATTAAGGTCATTCATAGAATAGATTATCATGCTAATCCAAACACATGGAAAGGGTTACAATCTAGTCCTAGGAAAACCCTTTATGAAATAGTAGTTTTTCCAT
Source organism: Alisma plantago-aquatica (assembly GCA_963693085.1). Classification (NCBI taxonomy): domain Eukaryota; kingdom Viridiplantae; phylum Streptophyta; class Magnoliopsida; order Alismatales; family Alismataceae; genus Alisma; species Alisma plantago-aquatica. The sequence continues at coordinate 1,608,316,443 of OY856409.1, forward strand.
AGAAGCCCTCAATAACTCCCTCACACAAATGATTACGACTTCTATTTCCCTAGATGGATGCAAGCCCTTGGTCTCGAGGGGTGTAAGGGTAGAAAGTCTGCAACATGAACACTATAATCTTATTCATGACAAATATGTTTCTCAATATTGCGCTATAATTGGGCGAATGAGGAATTGCAAGACAATGAATAAAACCTCTCTAGTTTACATTCAACCTCATTCTTTGACATTTTGAAACATAGTCTATCATAAGTTTGAGGGGATCTAAATGGGAGAGGGAGTTACTATCATATTTTGTCAACATTATCTATTTTGTTTCTCTATCAATTGCATTGTCACCTCAACATTGCACATATTATGTTTGTACCTTCCATTTTGAATATTCTGAATGTTTTAAGCATATACTTGTTAAGCTATTTCATGTTGATAATTAACAACTTTGCTGAAATTAGAGATAAAATTTTGATGTAGACAAATTTTGAATCTAGTTTTCCTAGATGTTTTCTTCACTCCCTTCTTGGACCGTTCTGTCTTCAAGATGCTTCTTAAGGTAATAATTCTAACAATGACTGATTTGGGAAATATATTCATTTGATAAACTAGTATTGATTACATCTTTATACCATCATCCCAAGCCACTACAAACTGTACAAGAATGCTCACTATCATTGAAGAAATTCTCAGAGAGAAGGAGAACCTAATCTAGTACAATCTTGATCGATCACTCTAGCCTCCTAGTTCAAGTTGGAAAATGCGTACATCTCTCAAAAAGGAAACAAAACCCCTTCTAGTGATTGATCCTAAATAGGGACAAAAAGAGGCCTGGTAGCTCATGCATCTTGAAAATCCCATCACCCTAAGCCTCGTGAGCAAGACTAAAAGCCTGAGATAAAATTATGCGATTTGGTCCTGATACGACGTTGAAGGGTTTTGCCCAACCTATGTATTGTTGGACTCAAGAATGTAGATATGTCACTCCCACTAGTAAATCCTGGAAGCAAAAAATATCACCCCATATCTTTAAAGGTAATCTCAAAAACAAGATGAAATTATAGTAGGACCAACGGTTGAGTAACATTGTTATTATCACAGTTGTCATGGTTGAGTGACCCCAAGAAGGACAGAATACACTGCAGCCTTAGCCCACCCCCCCATCTCGCTTAACCACCCAAAAATATAAAAGTTGGGTGTCAAAGATACCTTCATCAAGAACCATGCATGACTACAATTAGAAATCAAGGATGGAGTGAAAATCATGAAGGATAAATCTTTCATCAAAAAGATTGTAATATAAAAACGATCATGTAATTCTAGATGTATGAGCATGAGAAAGGTGATACAATAAGCAAATAGTGTATTCAGTCAAATATATTGACCTAAAGATGGCATAAGGACATGATCAATGCTAAAAAGTACTAAACTTATAGAGCCCTTAGATTCCACTTGAAGTTTTGATTCTAGTTATTAGTTTGAGGACAAATTAGACTTTATGTTTGGGGGGATGACAACATCCAATTTAATGGATGTTTCCTACCTATTTTTTCCTCATTTCTATTAACATATTATACTTTATGATTATAAATTTATCTTTTACTAGCATTTCAAGAAAAAAATCATTTCTTCATTATACTTCATATCTTTTATAGGGAATGAGTCCTAACTAGCTTAACCTTCTATCATAATCAGATGGCACCTTGGATAGCCCCAAAATAGCATCAAGGGATTCTCACAGGGGACTCATGGGCCACCCACCAAAGGGTATTCATCCCAATGGCTTCACAAACCGACCCTAATAAAAGTCATTGGTATCCTTGTTGGTCGATGGCCTAAAGGCTTGCCTACAATAAGCCACCATCAAACCTTTGGGCAGTCAGCACCTGTCGAATTCACAGCCCGATTGCCCAACAAGAGACGCTTACCTCGATGAGGCTCAAGCCAACGATCATTAACCATAGACCGACAGTTTAAAATCATGCCAACTACTGAAGAACTTGAAGACTGAGCACTGACAGATGGTCAGAGTCATCGAATGATAAGAGCATAGATGTAGTCATTGCCTGATAATGCTACAGACTGATAAAGACACAAACTCACTGACTGATGATACTTTTGCAAAGGACCCTACCACTGTAGTTAATTAAAGAACACACCCCACAACATGTGCTTTGATGTTTGCAACACAAGTAAAGTGCCCTACACCTAGTAGCCTCAGGTACAAATGAATCACCTATAAATGAACGCCTAGGGCCTCCATTAAGGGGACCTTTATTTTTCTGCCATGAACTATTATTATTTTCCATATAGTTCCATTGATTATCTGTTGATAAGGATGAGAGTCAAGGCCTTCGTAGGTCACCTATGCTTTCCCAATTCCTGAAGGATCTTCTTTGAGAGAATGAGATATTCTAGACATCAAGAATGTTGCACCACCATCAGATCCAGTGGAGAATGAGATCATCACTAACATCAATATAATAGTAGTGGTTGTTTGTTGTATCATATTTCTTCTTTTTGGATTTATTTGTCCCCCTTCATCCATCCATCCTCCATGGGTGTATTCACTTGTAAATATGTACTTTAACTCATCACTTGAGTGGCTAATCCATTTTCTTGGGTGGGGAGTAGCCACTAAGGCTTTCCCAACATTTAAATACTTATATCCATTTATGTATATACTCTTAACAATGTTTGTCCCCATACTCTTGCTCTTTAATGCTTCACTTGCATGATTAGCTACCGTCTTGTGTTGTTTTATTTTTAATGCATCGAGAGAGTGGTGTTAGCATATATCTAAAGTTATGGAGTAGTATGAATACATGAGAATGTCGGAATACTAAATCCGATGATCATATGGTGGAATGTTTGATTATTTCTTGCCATCGAGAGAGAGATATATTATTATGATCTAGATCTATCCTACGCTCAAGAGATGAGGGAATAGACATTGTGATGATTACTTGTAAACTATTCTAAGGATATATAATGGGTATGGTATTGCATATGTTGGAGGGAATTCCTAAATGGTGAAACCTAATCCAAGTTTCTATCCATATATTTGAAAACAACTAAAAATTTCAATTCCCTTTTTTATCTTCTCCCTGAAGTTCTTACCTAATTATATGCACAGCAATTTTAGCCAATCTCACATTATGAATCACTACAAGAAACCTTGTCTATACCGACACCTTATCCCATCACTATATATTTTGAGCTGGTATAAATTATATTTACCGACACATAAAATTGATGTTGGTATATATATACTATACCTCATTGTACATTTAACTTAGCCTAATATGTATCAATATAAAAAAATATCCTAAATAAATTGATTTCTGGAGTCTTGATGTGCTGGATTTTAGGCGGGAGTTTTAGAAAGCCGACTGCCTAAAAATTCCAAATAGAGCGCTATGGCTAAATACACGCAGCGCCTCAACCTAGGGTTCACTACCTTACTCCCAAAGATTTTCCGCCACCCAGTCTGTGCTGGCTGTCGGCGTTCTCAGATCACGGATCGCCTCACACGGTTCTCAAATCATTTGCACGATTCTCAAATCACTGCTGTGCCTCGCATGGCTAATTGGCTATCGGGTCACGGTTGCCTCCATACCACCACCAGCTTTTGGCATCTCGTGAAGATCAAGCACGATTTGCATCATATATAAAGACTCGGAGGCCATGCGGTGATGCTACACTTCTGTAAGATTGGAGTACAACTTGGATTATTGTATGTGGCTAATAATCGTGAGAGATCTTTATGCTCATGTGGTAAGTTTGGATGATCATAAACGGGCCTGGATGAGGAAGATTAGAGGATTATTTAATTTGTATCATGCACCTCCGTCCAAAGGAGGATCTGTATCCGAAAAAGAAAACTGTACCATCTATCATTTCAACAACTTTTTCAACTCCTTACTCTACGTTCCATGAGCTACTGCGTGACCAAGCAATAGAGATGGATTTCTATAAAGGGTAACTTCCCACGTTCTTACGTTGCATCTTCTTCCATGTTATATTGTATGTGCATTTTGCAGGAACAAAGTCTGAAAAGGGAACATGACGACCACAAGTAGGGGAAGAAGCCAACTAATCTTGCAAGTCAGAGCTTTCTACTCCGATGAGTCTCCTTATTGCTGGCGATTTTTCTTCTTCGTTACTAGGTGTTATCCAAACAAATGATTTTTTTTGAAGGCTGTCATCCAAACAAGTGATGCTACTTACTTGCTTTACGTTCTTCATTTGCAAATATGACTTACGTTTTCCTTTGTTCAATCAAGAGTTGTGTATATTGATTTTGGTTACTCTTTTCTAACGGTAGATTTCAATGCATTGATCATGACTCTCATATAATACCACCTTTATTTAAGCTAATTCTTCGGAACAAGTTTAACCAAATAATCATATTTATTGTACATTCACTGCAGATACATACCCTTGGAAGAAAGTCAGTTGTTCATATGACAAGGGTGTAACTAATATCGCTCAAAACTAGTCCCCAACATGCTACTGAATATATAAACCTCCTAGTATACAAACAAATATTTTTTTTAAATATGTAAAGAAGACTTCTATGAAATTATTATTTTTGGGGCTTCGAAAAGTTGCATTCTTATGCTACTTTCTTATTCAAGTTTTCCTTTCAAACTATCTTTACTTTTAGGACTTATTTTATAGTTACATAGGAAACCATTTGTATTGCAACACAATGTTTTCCTAATTCTACTTCTACATGTCTCTACATACTAATAGAATGCTATCATTTTTTTAGAACACAAGAAAACGTATCATGTACTTAGTTACTAATGGACATACACTGACAAAGTAAACTCCATCCCCCCTCTGCTCCATGCAAATTGGAGGGCAATTATAAATCACACAGTTGGAAACCTACATGAAGGAGTAAATTCATCTTGGGGAGCACAACCAAGGGTCGAAATAAAGTTAGGCGGTGGAGAAATTCGGTAAGCTAAAATCTGCACCTTTTTTACTTTATATTTATTAGCTTGAACTATCACATGATTATACTCAATATATTCTATATATTTATTCTTGAGGACTGAATCATGGTATGTGAAACATTTTGTTGTAGATAGGTGAGGGACTTTCATGCTACAAATATGGTACAAGGAGTTGAAGTGATATAGTGATTTAATTGACTGATGTTTTGTGTATCACATGATGAATGTAATGAAATTATGAACATCACATGTACCTATAATTAGTTTCATATCATTATTTATTATTTGCCTACAAGGGACAAGGTTAATGTCCTCCCTGTGTAAATGATTTTTAATATAAATACAATTTGCACCTTTTCTTGCAATGTTTGTCATACTCATGTGGTATTATTTTCAAGGTCAATTAATGTGTCAATGTATGGAGCGGTTTTTGCATTTTACTACCAAATAACAAAAACATACCAACAATTATATCACCTACATATACATATTCCAGATATGGCAAGAAAAACCTCTATATTGTAGCATGGGTTTTCTTGTATATGTGTCATGACATGTACTCAAATATCACAATGTCATGTTAAAATATGTATACAGACAACGGGAAAATGTTGGCTTTAGGTGGTAGGTTGGTTATCTTTGGCACCACCTTTATCTATGCCAACGAACACACAAGTTGTACCGGCACCTCATAAATGACGGCTTAGAGGACATAACAACTGATGGGATCTAACCCGACACACATTTACTGGCATTTACAACTGTTGGCATAGGCTAAAAAAATGTTGGTAAAGGTCTATGCCGTCATCAGTTTATCCAGCATTTGTTGGCTACTGGTATATCCTATACCGACATTTATAGGCCTATACCAACACTTTTCCGAATATTGGTATAGAACAATATTGTTGTAGTGAATGGTGGATCCAAGATGGAAAGAGTAGATATACCAAAATGTGATAGAATTTGCTACTTGGGATCTATTATTAAAATATATGGTAATGTACAAGATGACGTTTGTTATAAGATAACTACATGATGGTCTAAACGAAGGAGTGAAACTAGAGTATTATGTGATCATAAGATCCCTCTCAGATTAAAAAGCAAGTTTTATAGAAAAACTATATGACCAACCACACTCTATGGGAGTGAATGTTGGGTAGTGAAGAAATAGGTCTTCAACAAGATGAATGTGGCTGAAATGTGTGTGCTAAGATGATGTGTGGGAAGAGAAGAAAATATCACTTCAGTAATGAGAGTATCAGAAATAAAGTGGGGTGACAAGCATTGAGGACAAGTTGCATGAGGACCGACTCAGATGATATGGACATGTGCAACACATATATACTAATGTGTATACAAAGAAATGCTATTGAGTCAGTCACAATTAATAGAAGAACGGGAAGGAATAAATTAACATGGGAAACTCTTATAAAGAGAGATTCCAAATCCTTACATATTGATCAGAATATAACCATGACAAAGATGAATGCAAGTGAACGATCCATGTAGTTGATTCCACATGGTTGGGACTGAGGCTTATATTATGATGAAGATAATGATATAGTTTTTACCTTACTTTTATTATTATATTGTTGTTTGGATACCATCATTTCATAAGGAACACTAATCTTTCTTTTGTTAGGTGTAACTGGGCTAAGGGATTAGATTATTGACACCTACCGCCATTATCCCTGAGATCAACCCCATTTACTACATAAGGCCCCATTATTATCGTTGTGGGACTCTATTATCGGGTTATAAACAAGAAGTAGGATTAATGTAGAATTTTATTGGAGCATGTCTTCAATTTTTTGATGAAACTACCATCTTGTCCCAAATCAACGTTGCATCCACATTGAGTACCAGAATAATGAATTAGTGATTGGCAAGCATCCTGATATAGACACATGGATCCACACTTGTTAATTTACAGATAACTACTCTTCTGCCTTGACATAAAGTCCTTCTAGCTGCTCCATGTCAATTTCCACTGCTAGATCATTGTGAAGAAATGTTACCTTCACATCCATATGTGTAAGATTCAGATGTAGGATAGAAACCAAGCCTAAAACCAATATAATAAAAGTCATATACACTATAGGAGAAAATATCTCACAAAAATTCACCCCCAGTCTTTCAATAAAAACCTAGAGAACTAATCTGATTTGTATGTGATATCCTTGATAGTATCATCTCTCTTCAACATGTAGGCCCACTTATTATTTAGTTCTCTCTGGTCCTTGGGAAGCACCACAATCTCATAGGTACCAACCATTCTTCTGTAAAGAAGGCATCTTCTTCTGCATTGCCTGATGCCTCTGTGCTCTATCTCTATGAGTTTATGCCTCCTAAAAAGTCTTCAGACGCCCCTGATAAGTAAGCAAAAAATACTAACATGTAAGATATCTAGATGAAGGATGATGAACTCTATTATACCTCCTCAATTGCTTCTATGAGGACTCTTCTTGGACATGATTTTTCTCCTCCTACCCAGTAATCTATGACTTCGAATCTGAATCACTCAAATGTGCATCTTGAATAGGAACATTTGAAATGTTATCATTTTGTTGCTTAAGGTTATTATGATACTCTTCTTTGTCATTTGAAGACATCACTTATGAAGAAACTAAAGCATCCTTACACTCATCATTAGAAGAACTATCACCTGATCATGTAGCCTTTGCATCACCACACTCTCACTTTATCACTTTTTGACTCTTATAGAATGTCACGTTTTATGTTTGTCTATTATCTTTTTTACATGATCCCATAACTTGTAGCTAAAGTGTTGATCTCCATAGATAAGAAACATACAAGCACTACTTTGTCATCCAAATTTTTTTCACTTTTTTTGTGGAACTTATGCATATATATATATATATCTGGCACCCATATACTCATAGATGAGTATAGGATGCCTCCTTGTCTGTCCATACCACCTTAGGTATCTCAAACCTCGATGAATATGATGAGTATTGATTAATCAAATAGCATGAAATACTCATTAGCTCACCCTATAATGTCTTTGGAAATTGTACAGTCTTTGAAAAGCATCTGACTTTATCTGATGTTGTGTAGTACATCTCTTTGCTATACCATTGATTATGGTGTAATGGGATATGTTCTATCATTCTATATGTCATTTTGCACATAATATTCCCAAAACTCCCTAGAGGTGTACTCTCCAGTGTTCAAGAAATCGGTCTGTGCGGACGCATATGCGGCCGCTTAAGCGGTTCGGACAGGGGACCGCACCACATATGTCAAAGCGGACCAATAATTGGTCCAGGCTCAATTATGCGGCCGATTACCCACTTATGCGGCCACTTAATCACTGCTTTTCCAAACACACATACATGGAATTGAAGAAATGAAATTTATATGATATTTTTGTTGTTTCTAAATAAATATTTATATGATATTGCGACTCCCTTTCTTCTAATTAATCATTATATGTTGTCCTTGTATGTAATTGTTCAAGGTGATATATAATTCTATATGACTGATATATAAATATACATAGATATATTAAGTTATTAAAAAAATCCAAAACCGCATATACTCCCGCATACCGCATATACTCTATTCAGTGCCCCGTCCGCCCGTACACCGAATAGCACTTTTCTGAACACTGCTCTCCCCCATTGTTCATACAGAGACATTTCAACCTTTTCTCTTTCTCCAGTTCCACCATGGCATGAACTTTTTGGAAACACTAAAAGACACGATCCTTGGTCTTCAAAAACTAGACCCACACCTTCCTAGATGTGTCATCAATGAATGTGACAATTTATCTATTGACAAATAGTGAATCCGTCTCAAAAGGACCGCAGACATCTGAATGAACCAATTGTAAAAGTTATAACGCTTTGATCTAGTCTTGAAAGAAAATCACTGATGGTGTCCTATTTGACGTGAATCACATGAGCTAAGATTGGTGTCCTTGCCACAAGGAACACATCTATGCTTTGACAAAAATTGCAAGTGTTTCTCACTCATGTGTCCTAGTCATCTATGCCATAGATCTATTGCTAATCCTATGCTACATGTTTACCACTACTTTTGAGTACTTTAAGTTGGGTCTTGTACAATGTATGACATAATTTACCTCATATAAAAACCAAATAACCCTTCTTAATCTTACATTTTCCACCACCAGAGTCCATAGGAAAACCTTCTCTATCAAAGAAGAACCAGATACCAAACTCAGTAGAAAATGTTGAGCATGAAAAATACCCTTCAATGTGAGTTTGCAACTAAACTTTTTCTTAATAAAATGTCTCTAATCCAGGTGACTCTAGAGAAGTTGTAATTTCACATATTCATCATCTGAAGTTTCCCTTCCTTTATTAATTGAAGAACTCTTTATTGGGTGACACATGATAAGAAGTTGTAGTCTTCACAACCACTCAAAATCGTCATCATAAACATGCAAACAATGCTCCTGAATAGTCAAGATGATATCATCATTAGTGTTCCTGTAATATGAAATTTCTTATCATCCTTCTTATCTTTAGTTTCATACCCATTTTTACCTTTTCAATCCTTGCAATCATTTTTAAAGTGATCTGTCTTGTTTCAATGGAAGTGCCTCTACTCTTTGACTTGGATCACCACATGACATTACATGGTCTTGGGACTCACTACAACTCTAGCATCTACTATGATAACTTGTTCTATCAGTGCTCCTGATCTCAGTAAAGTTCACCTCTAAGTCGTTGTCGCCTAAGACTCATTGTTAAGTATCTTCATTTCTTAGACTGCTCTTCACCCAATCTAGTGTCAACTTCCTTCCTGTGCAGAGTTGCTAACAATTAAAATGAGTGTTTCCCAACTGTCAGGTAACGATCTAAGAAGAAGTAGAGCCTGGAGTTCATCATCAAGAACCGTCTTTGTATACCCCAACTGCTTGAAAAGAATCTCAAATTCATTCATGTACTCGATGATGCTAGTACCATATCAATACTTCAGGTTCACCAACTTACTAATCAAGAAAGCTCTATTTATTACAATATTCTTCTCATACAATTTCTTGAGTTTTCTCATAGATCTGTACAATGATATACTTTGAAACATGATAGAACACACAAATATCAAGATACTTTCACACTATTCTCATAGTCTTTCTGGTTTAGTTACTGCCAATCAATATCAAATATACTCTTTGACTTTTGTCCCTCTATTGATCATACAAGTCTTTACATTATAGAATATCCTCTAACTTGTATTTCCAAATACATACATTCATATTTGTCAACTTAATCATTGTTGCATCATCATCCTTTCCAATCTGGATCTACAACATGTTATCTGCTACCACATTTTTGTTATTGGAGAATATGTGCATGTTTGTTATGCAACCACAATGTGATGAAAAATATTTTTTTTACGGAAGTGTTACCAGCAAGTGTGTAAACCCAATATAAGACTGTAAAAAGATAAAGAGAGAATATCATTTTATGTGGAAAATTGTCACATTGTGTGAGAAAAATCCACATGACCAACTGATTGGCAAATCCACTAAGAAGAAAAGATACAATTCTTATTCTTGGTTTTGATCACAAACCTGAGATAATACAGTTAGAAAAAGGTATGAGAAAATATCATTGTAGGGAGAGACTCCTACAACTCTACTATCCTAGAATTTCTCATTAAGAATCTTCCTACACAAAGTGTAGAGTAGTAGACGTTCCAAAAAGAATATGGATATGTTGCTTCCTGTCCACATCTCTCTCTTATAGGAGGACCACTCTCGCTACAAGAATATGCTACGTGGACTAAAATCACAAACAAACATATTTCTCATTTTTCTTCTATCTTTATACATACAGAAAGATAAAAGGAATGTGGGATTGTGTGGGTTTGAGTCCACATGGCAATCCCCTCACTAAATACAGTCATCAGGCTAAGCCTTTCGCTGCACTCTATGATAACATAAATAAGCAGATTTCAAGTGATCGGTCGGGTGTCAAGCCCTGCTCCTCTGCTTAGTTTTAGTCAAAGCCTGGGATCATATCAAATTCTTGCCGGTGTCTAATGAGCTCGTGACCTAGAGTTCTGGTTAAATTCTTGCCATTTGACACCCCAATGAATTAATATCAAGGGCCTCCTATGAGTGGATATGTACAACCTAAACGCCTTCACGTCTGGATGCTGCAACACCGTGCTTAACTCTCCCATGTTGAGAAGGTTTGACGCCATCTGGACGTGGACATCACCTTCCCGTTGTGCAATAATGGAGGGAGTAAATCCATGACTGTATCACGTCTGTCCAGCATACCTTTGCCATTAACAGAGACTAGACCAAGAGGAAAAAGCCATCATGCGGACTTTTCCAGGATGACCCTCTCTCCTTCTATCTTTTTATTATTTTTGCTGAAGCTTTTTCTACTTTACTTGCCACTGATGCATGTAACAACCTCATACACAACATCAAGTTGAGTAGAGGGGCGATGCGTATCTCACATCTCTTCTTTGCAGATGATAGTATTTTATTTGCTAGAGCAACCAATGCAGAATGCCTGAAGATAGTTGAAATCATTAGCCAGTATGAACATGCATCCAGACAGAAGATCAATTTCTCTAAGACATATGTTGTTTTCAACAAGGGGACTGACTCCGCAAAAAAAGAGGACCTCAAGAGACTACTGAATGTGAGAGAAGTGGATCGGCATGCAAGCTATCTAGTACTCCCAACAGCTATCAGAAGGTCAAAGAAGCAGTTTTTTATTTCATAAAAGAGAGAATTTGGAAGAAACTACAAGGATGGTCAGAGAAGCTGCTGTCCAAGCCCCGAAAGGAAGTTCTCATCAAAGCGGTGGCACAAGCTATCCCAGCCTATGTGATGAGTATTTTTTAGCTACCATCCGGTACTCTTGACGAGATCCAAAGCATCATAGCAAGATTTTGGTGGGGGGCAAAGGATAAAGAAAGAAAGATATCCTGGATGAGCTGGAGCAATATGTGCAAACCAAAAAGGCAAGGAGGACTTGGCTTTAGAGATTTCCATATCTTCAACCAAGCACTCCTGGCTAAACAAATTTGGAGAATAGTTGTGCATCCGAACTGTCTTGTGAGTAAAGTCCTGAAAGCAAGGTATTTTCCCAGAACGTCTATTTGGGAAGCCATGAGAGGTCACAATCCTAGCTATACATGGAGGAGCCTATGGGGAGCAAAGGCTTTGCTGAAAGAAGGTGTAGAATGGAGGATATGTAATGGGAAAGATGTCAATATTTGGGATGACATATGGTTGCCAAAGAAGGACGACACACTTGCACGACTTCGAAGTTATGCTGGGTCACCCTACAACACAGTAAATGAGCTCACGACTCCAGATGGAAAGAATTGGGACACACCAAAGCTAAGGAAGTGCTTCCCGAAAAACTATGTAAGGAGGATATATGCCATCCCTCTGAGCATAAGAAGGCAGAAAGATACATGGTCGTGGTGGCCATCAAAAAGAGGTTTGTTTTTAGTCCGCTCGACTTACTGGTTAGGGATGCTAGGGAAGGAGGAAGCCCGACAACACTCAGTTCAGCAAGGGGATCGGTTGTGGAATAGCATATGGCAACCCGACTAGGATCCTAAAGTAGCTCACTTTCTTTAGAGAGTTTATACTGGTGGACTAGCAACAAGGGGAAGGATGTTTGACCGACATTGCTTTGATGGTGACACTTGTACATTATGCATGTCAGAGAAAGATTCCATCACTCACATGTAATTCCAATGCCCGAATGCGACAGAGACCTGGGAACAAATGAAAAATGGTATACAAAGATGGGTGGAGGACTTCAAAGATGTGGAGATCAACGCTACTATGAGGTTGGTAATGGAAAGACTAGCCAAAGAAGAGAGGGAAGCGATTGTTGTTGCAATGTGGGCTGTCTAGAGGGGCACAACATGTGTGTTTTCCAAAGCACCGTGGAGCACAATGGGTACATGCTGAGGTCAACCTTGGCAATGACCAGGAGCTTCGGAGGGGAGCGACATGCACACTTGAGCAGCAGTGGCCAACCTGCTAACAACGAGTTTCCACGATGGACCAGACCGGCGCCAGGGAGGGTCAAGTTGAACGTCGACGCATCGTGTGGGGAGGACGGCGTGAAGGCGATAGGGATGGTGATGCGGAACAATGAGGGTGGGTTGATCGGCATTGCGGGCGAGAAGATCAGCAACGGGACTGAGGTGGCGACGGCGGAAGCTGTTGCTATGAGGACAACACTAATGTGGGCGAGCAGCTGGGGCGCTGAACATGTGGATGTTGTCCAAGCATGCTGCGACGCCAGATCAAGGAGGGACTATCTAGGAGCCATTGCGGAGGATATTGTCTTCTTGAAGCAGCGTTTCTCTTTCTATCATGCTTCTTATGTTAGACGCACGTGTAACAAAGTAGCTCATGAAGCTACTAATATGACACGTAGAGGGCTAGTAGATAGGTTTTCCTTCTCTCGGTCTTTTCCTTAGATTTTTGTAGACCTTGTAATGGCTGATTTAGTAAGTTAACAGATGACGGGGGATCCCAATCATAGGATCCTCCGTCCCTTCCTCAAACAAAAAAAATTACATGTGTCACTGTGACATCAAACACTCTATTTGGCAAGGCCTAAATATCTTCTCATTAACGAAGATGAGTGGTTGAATCACGTTATGCTTAATACATGGAACGAAGATGAGATCACCAACACTACAACAGTTATCGCATTGTCCCGCAAAGTGGGATACCGGAAAAGTGATAAATTTGTGCGTGCGGTTTCTTTCAACATGCCCAAAAGATGCCGTTTCACATCAAAGTCTCTGGTATTTGCACGATGCCGGGATGGTCAGACTTCCGGCAATACAAAAGTGCTGGAAAATGGATCATGGTCTGCACATCACATGTCGTTCTAGCCTTACCAATATGCCGAAAAATTCATCATTGTTTGCAATTATTGTTTATGATTGTTAAACATCCACTCCTTTTCAAATTGTAAAATAGCATTATGGTACCATTTGCCTAACCAGACGTCACATCTTATCTACTTCTATTGTACTCTACTAAACATGAGGACTCGTTTCCGGCCTCATGTTTTCCTATTTGATTTGGACTCTTTAAAATCTACTGTGATAAGCATGATACGTGATAAATACATTCTACAAAGCAAACCCAAAACCCAAAGCAACCATGACTCTCTGAATTATCATATCGGATTATCCGAGAGTGGGGGATGGGAGTCGCAACATACCTTCTAAACGGGGTTCGGTTGTCGTACTTGCATCTATGACCTTGGAAAGTATAGGATTGGGGATGTTTGTTCTTTACTATCTGTTACCAAGTATATCTGAGATCTGATGCCATTTCTCCATGGGGATTTTTATCTGGGAGCATGAAGCAGATCCATCCGCATCACGAAGATGCTGATACGGCTAAAGGACCGAAATATGACAGGCGGTCCATACTGCTTAACCCTACATTGGCAACTGACTATGTTTCATGAGATATTAGTCAGACTTGAGCATTGCTGGCTTCAGATTTTGTCTTCTTCATCTACCACATCGATTATACGTGTATGCCAGAAAGCAACAACGGAGGCAAAGGTCAACGGTACATGTTGTATCATATGGATGTAAAAGGAACGTAGCTAAACATGGTGGAGTTTTGGTCGACTGACGTCTTTCCTGATGGTAGAAAAATTGTGTTTATTGGTCAGTGTTAGATGTTGCTGGAGACAACGATGAACTAGGCAACGACACAAAGGCGCGGAGTACTTACCAAAGTATCACCGTGTTCCATGCATAGAATCATGGTTACTGTTCTGGGCTCAACCACATATTCTGAATACCTTGCACGATCATCGTTGGCCTATATGGCTACCAAGACATTCGTCCAAACTTGCTGTTGTATTGATGTTCATAAATTGGTGCTTATTTTGTGAATGATCTCAAGTTCAAGGTAATCCTGGTTGTCAATATATAAACATTATGCCAACTGCCGTTTCGCATCCTAATCTTCACCTTTCTGTGTGATGCCATAGACGTGGCAAGTCTTTGGACTTGGCGTTCCCCCCTCGGTGGACGGGGAAAAGGGATATCGTGGGCTACTATGCTTGAGAGCTATGGCTAGGGGATCGGCTTACATAAACTGCCTTAGCTCATAATATTAGACAATACGTACCCAAAGTTGGCCGAGTCTCCATGACGGAAGATCATAG
The DNA here is from genome assembly GCA_963693085.1 of Alisma plantago-aquatica. Taxonomy (NCBI): domain Eukaryota; kingdom Viridiplantae; phylum Streptophyta; class Magnoliopsida; order Alismatales; family Alismataceae; genus Alisma; species Alisma plantago-aquatica. The sequence continues at coordinate 1,608,331,588 of OY856409.1, forward strand.
TCTTCTCAGTAATCACCAATAATGTTCCTAGAAGTCCACACGTTGTCAAATGGTCGCCTACCGAGAACGAGCGGAAGCCTATGAAAAAAACGGTACGTCCTCTTTCGGGAGCAAAGTTTCTCTCTCCTTATAGATTGTCCGTAAGATGGGATTCCAGTTGCCGTTAGACCCGTTGTTAGACCCACAGAGAGAAGACTAGTCCCTTATTTATAATATAATGATTATCTCTCCATCCATCATGAAGAGACACGATGGTATGTGATTCCTCCCCATGCCCTCAATGGATGTATCCCTTTAGAAAATATACTGATAATATATTTATTAATTTTGGACCACACTAAATATGATTTAACATTTTCCCACTTGGTCCAAAATACCATGGCAATAAAATTCATTAATTTTCCATTGATGCTTCGTATAAGCACTTCCATATATGAGAATAAGATAGGAGTCATAGCGGTTGCTACCCAATAAATGAGCACTCCCTTCTATACACCACGATATCTAAACATCATATGTGTAGCGACATAAACTTTATGAATAGATTGATCTCAAACCTATTCTTTGGTCCAACTTTGTGTCATGACTGACATTCTGTTATAACTAGTATTGAAACAGAAATAGCGAGTCAAATATGTGATGACACAATAAATATTACATTGTCAAATCACACAAACTATTACACATCAAATGAATTTCTCAGACCCATATTTTTTACATGAGATGTATACAATCATGGAGCTAGCCCTTTTGTAAGGGGATCTAAAATCATATATTGTGTACCAATGTGACCAATCATTATCATCTTGTTGTCAACTCGCTCATTGACAACATCGAGCTTTATGTCTGGATGTCTGCATGCCGTGGTGCTTTTATTATTATTAGAAAAAGTGGCTGCAACTTCATTATCACAATAAATCTAAATTGACTTATGAATTGAATGAACAATTTTAAGATCTTGTATCATATTCTTAAGCTAAATAGCATGTGATGATATTTCATGGCAAGCTATAAGTTCAACTTCCATGGTAGATGAAGTTGTAGTTTTTTGTTTGATACTCCTCCATGATACTACATCACCAGCTAGTAGAAAGATATAACTTGTTGTAGACTTTCTACTATCTAGACATCCAGTAAAATATGCATCTGAGTATCCCGTAACCTCAAGGTGGTTTGTCCTTCTATATGTAAGCATGTAGTCCTTCGTCCCTTGTAAGTAGCACATCACCTTCTTCATGGCTCTCCAATGGTCAATGTCTAGGTTACTTTGGTAACGACTAAGCAGTCCAGTAGAAAAAAGCAATGTTGGGTCGTGTACATTTTTGAAGATATTGTAAGCTCCCAACTGTAGATGCATACGGTATTTTCCTCATCTGATTCCTTTCAATGTCATTACTAGGACACCGCTTGGAGTTAAACCTATCTCCTTTGACTATAGGTGCAGGTCCACGTGAACAATTTTTCATTCTATATTTCTCTAACTTGAGATATATAAGTCTTCTGTGATATTCCAAGTATGTCTTTAATACGGTCTCTATGAATCTTCATACTGAGTACATATGTGGCTTGACCCATGTCTTTCATCTCAAAATTAGAGGAAAGAAACTCTTTAGTTTCAAACAATATACTCAAGTTATTACTTGCTAGTAAAATGTCATCTACATAAAGAATCAACATTATAAACTTATTCCCACTGACCTTGAGGTATTGACCAGCCTAAATCACGCATCTGAAAAGAGCGGATTAAAGTAGTCAGACTTTTAAAGAAATAACCTAACTCTCAGGCCCCCGCAACGATAACGGGGTTCGATGTAGCGATCGGGGTCGAACACAGGGACAAGGTTGGTAGTGCTAAGAACGTGGAATCAACAGTCTATAATCTGATATAAAAGAGGATTAAAAGGTGTTCCCCAAGGAACGAAAACTTGAAAACAAGAACAATATAGAGAAGGAAATAAAAGAAAACAAACTATAACGAGAAAATGGGAAAACTCGGATCGGGGTTCAACAAGCATATCTATCCTTCTCTCCTGCATACTCATATCAAAATTACAAGAAACCATAAAAACGCCTATCCCACTCTCTCTAGAGATGAGGGGAGGACTAGGCTTGAAAGAAGCCTCTCTCTCGAGATGACAACTCAAAAACCTCACAGAAAATCATATGGTTTAAAGTATTTAGCAATCCGACACTCTCGTGCATTCATGCTACTCCATGTCACGGGATAAAAGTGATATTACTTTCTCGAGATATCGACAATCAAACATCAAAAGATGATAGCTAAACATACAAGTGAAGCGTTAAAGCAAGTGCATGGGGATAATTTTTATATGAGTATGTATATTTAGACAAGAAAGGATAGATATGCTGCAACAAGGAAACATCATAAAGAAAAATAAACCAAAAGACTCTCTCCAACTGGAGTTACAAGAAACATTATGGTTTTAGGGTTTTAGTAGTTTTTAGGAGTTTTACGCAACAACTTCTGAGGAGTTAAAACTATTGTTCAGGCAAGGCACGAAGGAAGAAAACTTAGGAATAACAAGAGACAGCGGAAAACATCCAACACTCTCTTCTCTCAAGGAGGGTACCTCCAACTAAATGCCAACACCATCTCTCAAAGGTAATGAACATAGGTTGGAGTGGGAAGGCAAACCGAAGCAACCCCGGCCCTGGGAACTCTCGTACTCCCGGATTGGACCAAGCTCTAGAGTTACAACATCCTTCTCTCGAAGGAGTTGAAACGGGAAACACGATTCGATAGCTAGTCAAAACATGATCCAAACATACAAGCTAGAGCTCAGATGCTATATAAGAAATCATCCAACAAAGGGGAACCAAACACAGAACAACAAGCATTAAATTCCATAGATTATATAAGCATAGACATTGTGTAAAAAGGGTTCAGTTACAATGCGTAATAAATGAAAGTAAATGTTGAAAAGGAAAGATAGGTATCGGCCCCCTTGATGTGGGAGGTCGATATACAACAGCGGATCCCTAAGGCGCCACTAACCCAATTCTGGGTGGGAGCTCTGCCCGATATGCCTGTGTCGGGGTCGGGCGACATACTATGATGATCTGGTGTATCGGTCAGGGCTCTCTACCTGATAAAGTCATGTCGGGCAGCCATCCTATCGGGCGACACACCCTAACGATTGGTCTGTATCGGATTCGATATCATGTCGGGTTAAAGATGACTTAGGTTCTTGGGTCCCTTGTATCGGGTGCAGAGGGCGAGCCGTCTCGGGTTGAAGCCCATCTAGGAACCCGACACACTGGGAGGCCTTCTTTGTCATCTCGGGTTGTTGCGGCTACCGTGATGGGTTCTAAGTAAACCACTCCCATCCCTCTTGGGTTGGGGGTGAACTCACCTAGTGTCGCCTGACACACCTTGGGACCCGACGCACTAGCTCCATATGCTTTCCAAAGTTAGCTTTTGCAAGGTTCCGACCCATCCCATCGAAGTCCTCTAGCTGCTATTTATAGGCAGCAACTGGTAGAGGTTGTTGTTCTTGTGGGGCCACATGTCCTTCATCAACTCCGTTTATGTGGCCTCGGGGATGATCGACACATGCGTGTCGCTCGGCATAGTAGGCCATCACGTGCCGGGTTACGACCGTATCGGGTGAACTTGGTGGGAAACCGCTTTCGATGAGTGACTCGTATCGCACGACACACCCATGTCGGGCTAACCAGTCTGGCCGGCAAATCTCTCTGTCGGGTAGGTAGCGTACCGCCCATCGAGGGCCACCTCGCACGACATGTCGTATCGAGTCGCCGCCATATCGGGCAGCGATCGCGATGGGTAAGTGGGCGTGTCCGGTGACCGGTAGAAGGGTTGATGCAGGTGCACGTTGTAGATGGGCCGGGACGGCCCTTTTGCGGACTTTTAGGTGGAAAAATAGGGAAAATCTATACAAAAGATGGAAACAGAGTCAGGGACATTGCACAGGTTATTTTTGTGCAATAACAAGAGAAAATTGAGAGGAAAAATAGTTTAGAGGGCAGTTTTGACCATGAAATGTAGGCTATAAATGGCCATAAAATGGGTGTTATCAACTCCCTCAAACTTAGCATTTTGATTGTCCTCAATCAATCATACTTATCTTAACACTTTATTTACAATACCCTTCATACCAGGCATAGTCCTCAGACAAGGGGTTTATACGAGTTCTGAGATGTCTTAAGGAAAATTACATCTGTCCACGAGCAACGGGCTTTATTTTTCCCAGCCTTATTTTAAGCAAAAATTCTCTTTTCAGCTTCGGCGAGACTTAAGTGCATGATTTCGAAGTTAGCTTTCACACTAAATAGCTTGGGAGTAAGGAGTTGGGTTTTTGGGTAGGCTTAAGGCTTTTTGGGTTTTTTCTTATTTTCCATTGGTCCATCCAGGTACGGGTATGTTAACGGGCAAGTGGTCCCTACAGTCCAAGCCAGTTGACTTTAGAGCAATGATTTCACATCTTACGTACCACTGCCCCGGATCTACCATGCCTAAAGATGGATACTTTTGGAGAGACAAGTGTGTTTTTTATTTTTTTTGGTACAACTCTCATGCTTTTATTCACTCTCATAAGGCTTTTCTCTCTTTTTGGGATTTTGGGAAAGGATGAGTTTGCTGTTTAGGCAGCTTTTTCCTTCGTATGCACATCTCTTAGCTGTTATAAGATTATTTTTCAAAATTGGCGTAGAAAGGTTGTAGTCTTTGTCGTTTGAGATTGCATTTTTGAAAAGAAAATAACAGAAATATGCACCGCCTTAGACACAAACACTACAAAAAATTTGGCCTTTGTTGAAGAACATTTGTGAGGAACCATAGATTGTGAATAATGATGGCTATTTGTGAGGGCTCATCCTTCAAATATGGGACCAAATCCCTCAACCGTTTTTTTTTACATCTTTACAAATACTAATCCCTCACAAATACATTAGTCACTAATCATTCCTTGAAAAATACCATGACAAATGATTCCCTTCATCTCATATCCCTTCCCTCCATCTCATTTCCCTTCCCTCCATTCTAAAATACAACATTTGGATATCAAAATTATAAAGGAAAAGAAAAACCCTCCCCACTCGTCCCTCTGCACAATGACGAACTAGGGAAGCACTGATCACCTGCCCTCGTCCTCGACGCCTCCTTGATTCCATCGACCACGCCTTCAGTCTGTCGACCAGGCCTCGCTCACTCCACGGCCAGGGTCTGCTCCAGCTTAATGCCGCCCAGCCTCAGCAACCCCACAACCCCAGCCGCTTAGCATTTCCCAAATCCCACCGGTCGCACCCAGCTGCAACCGCGCCTACCTCCCGGACGGCGCCCCAACTGCTCCTGCCACCCCAACTGCAGCAGGTCGTAACTCCAATCATCGGCCGACTTCCAATTCCACGGCCAGGAGTAGCCATATTGTGCCGGATCCCAGCGAAACCAGCGGCACCCGACTCAGGCGGCGCCCAACAGGAGCTCTGAAGAATACTTCAACCTTGGATCAAGCTACTGGTCTCTTTTCCTTGATCTGACGCCCATAAGCTGCCCAACCGCCTCTGCTCCAGTTCTTCTCTTGCAACGTCCATTGTTCTTCTTCTTCAGTTTTACTCTCGTTGCTTCTGTCCATTGACCGGAAGTGTGGGAAAAGGTACTGCTACTAAAACTGCATCTTTTTTCTGTGCTACTTGTTTTATTATTCTCTTGCAACTGTTGTGCTTGCTTGTTGTTATGCTGTTTGATTCAATCATGTGTTGTTCATTTAGTTTTAGGTAACGATTCCAATGTGCATCCTTCTTCATGTGTATCCCAGATTTGAGTTCACTGTAATGTACTGTTCACTGCCAATGCTTGCTTATTTCTTCATATGTGTATCCCAATAGTTTACTGTAATCTGTTAATTACTGCCAGTGTTTGCTTCTTTCTTCATTTGCGTATCTAAATTTTGAGTTTCCTATAACGTATCTCCTCTTCACATAAAATAGCCATATAAATTAAATCTCAAACCTTATAGCCTTCATTCGGAACTCACATTGTGATGTTTGATAAATGGGTAATATTACTATGGACTGAGAATGGGTTGATGTTTAAAAATAGACATGTAGTAAGCTAAGTGTAATGATTTATTAAAATTATATGGGTCAAATGGAATATGTAAGAGTCTAGTCACCACTTAATTTTGTTTTTGGTTGTAAGTATGATATAGCCTGGTGTTTTTGCATTTTGCAGAGGCACAGTAAGTCATTGTCAACATCTCAGATCTGGTTGAGAAGTCTAGGCAGAAGCCTCAAGAACGAATGAGTGTTCTTAGTAATGTGGGTTCCTTCTAAAACAACAATTGGATATATTATATGTCTTTTTTCCTTTACCCCCTCCATCTAAAATAATACCCTTTCTGTAACATGTGGTTGTGATGTATGACCTAAAAGCCAATAATTATGGTAATGATCATCTGGTAAGTGCAGCTCTGTACTTAGAGATTAATTAAAGGCCGACTGCCCAGGGCTCCCATGGGACACATCCATTCCTAATACAATAGTTGGCACTTTGGAGATCTTTGGCATGGATGGAGGATGCTCAGCTGTGGTTAACTTCTGTGCATCTTCCATCCATGCCAAATATCTCCTAAGAGCCAACTATTATATTAGGAATGGATGTGTGCCATGGGAGCCCTGGGCAGTAGGCCTTTAATTAATCTCCAGGTACAGAGCTGCACTTAGCAGAGGATCATTATCATAGTTATTGGCTTTTAGGGCCTGCATCACAACCACATGTTAAAGAAAGGGAATTATTTTAGATGGAGGGGGAAAACGAAAAAAGACAAATATACAAATGTTGTTTTAACAACAAAGGGATCAAGGAGGAACCCACATTACTAAGAACACCCATTCGTTCTTGAGGCTTCTGGCTAGACTTCTCAACCAGAGCAGACCTTTTGTTGAATGCATGTCTGAAGCTTTCCATGGTCATGACAGACATTCTATTGATGCTAAGCGTGCACAAAGATGGTATGCTACTAACTTATAATGATACATATCATACAAGTGAACCAGAAGTTACATTCATTTCACGCCCATGCTTTAGTGCTTCTATGCCCATCATTTGATTTTTAAAGATACCAAACTTATTTACATATCATTTCAGTTACCATTGGAGACTAGAACTTTGTAATTCTACTATGTCCGCCAATCAAAAATTCTGGTCCTCTTCCTTTTCACTTCCTACTTCTATCTATGATGAAGTGGAAATAATTATTATAAATTTCTTGTGGGGATAGTGTGAAGGCAAGAATGATATCCATCTTCTTAAGTGGGATGATGTAACCATCTTCTTAAGGTAGTCTATGGATCAAATTGATCCATGAGAAATACCTTCTTAAGAATTCCATCTAAAATATTGATATCTATGGTCAACTTTCTTGGTATTTATTGTACTCCCATGTTGGAGGTTATTGCTACTCATCTCTGTATCCAAATTGCCATTTTTCGGAAGTGGGTATTTTCCTCTTTTGATATCTAGCAGCTATCAATGAAAGTAATCTTTTTAGATGGGATAGACACTTCTACAATGTTTCTCTTGGGAGGAAACTTCTTTTCTTCTGTAGTGGTTGGTATATATGAACTGTTTTCTTCTGCTAGTCTATTGTTCTGCTGGTTTACAGTCTCCTACTATCATAATTTGAGTGTTGTGTTATTAACAAGATACCAAACAATGAAATTGTCCCTGTTGTCCTGGTCTGCATGTCATATGTTCTATCTTGGTTGGTGTTAAGTCTTATGCAGCTGACTTATTTTAAGTATTTCAGTTCTTAATTTTATGAGATGTTATACATGATATCATATACTTATATGTTTAAGTATTTCAGCTGAATTATAGGGACAGTTAGGTATTTGTCTCATAATGCTTGTTATAAGTAATAACAATATGTTGATATCAGATCTAAGAAGAAATAGACTGTCGGTGCCTTTATGCATAGAGATCTGCTACAATAATGAGATTCTATGGGATATGTTGGACATAACCCATAGCATCAGGACCACACACAACTTTGAATCTCCTTTGGTAGAGTCTAAATAGCCATGCGTCAAAATACTCCTTTGTAGTAGAGAGATCGCCTAGTTTGAGAAGAGAAGCAGTGTACCTAGTCTGACAGTATAAGTAGCCCATGTAATCGAGTATATGTTGAGACATGTGAGCAAAAGTTAATGGATGGATCTGTGAACTATTATTGATTAGGTGGGTACCTATGCTATTGCAGTTCTTGAAGGATTTTTCTTGAAGGATGTTTCTTCTGCCTCTTTTTTTGCTTCTTGTATATTGATAGACTTCATGTATGTCTTCTCCCTTCCCTCCCCTTTTCTCTTTTTCCTTTTTCATGTTGTATATTCGACCCCCTTTTGCTGCAATTGTTGCAAAAAAATCAGTCCTTTTATACTACTGTTTCTTTGATTTTTTACTATTTCCTCTTGTGTCTCCTATTCTAGCTTCTTTTCTTTTCTTTTTTTGCAATTTCTCCTTCATTTCCTATTCCTGCTATTGCATCTAAATTTTTGTTACTTCTATATCCCCTCTTATTGCTACTTTTTCTTACTTATTCTTTCTCCTACATGACTACATCTCCTACATGACTACATCTCAAACAGCTGTTCCTCTACTTATTATATATTTTCCTTCATGTAGATGGATTTTCTAATAGATCGGAGTTGGATGTATATTGGGAACAGAGTGCACAGTGATGTATTCAAGGCAAGGTTACGAAAGTTCATTGAGTTTGCTCTTATCCATCAGAGACCAACTAGACAGGGGAAATTAATATGTCCTTGCAAGGTATGTTTGAATAGATACCTTAAAATAGAGGAGGAGGTATTCTCACATGTATTACAAAAAGGATTTGTGCATAGCTATGATGTTTGGACGTTTCATGGGGAGGTGATTGGTAGGAGCAATCCTGTTGTGGCACCAAACATGCCTAGCACTGACAATATGCATCAGATGTTGGAGGATTTGTTTGGTATGGGTGACACAACAAATGACCACTCTACTGAAGCTACAGAGGAACCTGCAAATGTAGATGCACAAAGATTTTACAAGCTACTAAAAGAGGAAGATCAACCACTCTATAGAAGTTTCACAAGTCATTCTAAGCTATCGTATTTGGTTGCCTTTCTATTTCTGAAGGAGGAATCTGGATGGTCCAACGATTCTTTCACAAAGTTGTTACAGTAGATTGTTTCAGGATTTCCAGAAGAAAATTGTCTATTCCCGGAGACGTACTATGAATCAAATGCGATCGTGAAGGATTTACGACTTGATCATTCTACTATAGACGTATGTACAAATAATTGCATGCTTTTTTGCAAAGATGCAGCGTCAAAAGAAAATTGTGATACTTGTGGTGCTTCAAGATGGAATGAAAAGCAATACAAAACAAAGGGAAAGAAGGTAGCTGCTAAGTTCATGTATCATTTCCCTTTGATACCTTAGTTAGAGAGGCTCTATATGTCTTCATCTATTGCTAAAGACATGATTTGGCCATCAGAAGTAAAAGGCAAGGATGGTCGTATTCATCATCCTTCAGACACACCAGAATGGTTGTCTATTGATGTCAGGTATCCAGACTTTGCTGCTGAACCACGCAATGTTAGATTGGCATTAGCAACAGATGGATTTAATGCATTTGGCAATATGAGTGCATCACATAGCATCTGGCCTGTGTTGGTGACACCTATCAATCTTCCACCTTGGCTTCTTATGAAAGAACAATATATTATGATGTCCCTATTAATCCCAGGTCCACATATGGTTGGCAATGACCTTGATGTATACTTGGAGCCATTAATTGAGGAGTTGCAACTACTTTGGGAGCTTGGAGTCAAAGTTTATGATGCATATAGAAAAAGGAACTTCACTATGCAGGCAATGATTTTATAGACCATTAACGATTTCCCAGCATATGGTGACTTATCTGGTTGGAGCACTAAAGGTAAGAAAGATTTGGGATGTCCTTGTTGTAATGTGGAGACTGTATCAAAATGGTTACAGTATGGGAAAAAGCAATGCTATGGTTTCCATCGATGTTTTCTTCCAATGAATCATCCGTATAGACGTGTTAGGAAAAATTTTGATGGTGAAAAAGATTTTCGACTTCCACCTAAGCCACTATCTGGAGAAGATATACTGAGGCAATTTGATGGGTATGAAAATATCACATTTGGAAAAATGAATAAGCGCAAGAGGCTTGGAGATCAAATTCAACCATTACCTCCTGGTTGGAATAAGATAAGCATCTTTTTTCAGCTACCTTATTGGAAGTATTTATCTGTTAGACACAATCTGGATGTGATGCACATAGAAAAGAATGTGTGCGAGAATATTTTAAACACATTATTGGGTGATTCTAAGAAAAGTAAAGACAACTTACAAGCTCGTCAAGATTTGAAGAAAATGCGCATTCGAAGAGATTTATGGCCAGTAGATGCAGGTGACCGCTATTACTTGCCTCCAGCATCTTACACCATGACTAATGCGCAGAAAGATAAGTTCCTATCTGTGTTAGAAAAGTTGAAAGTTCATGATGGCTATTCTTCTAACATATCTAGGTGTGTTAGCAAATCTGATAGAAAACTTGTTGGGCTGAAAAGTCATGATTGTCATGTTCTTATGCATCAACTTCTACCTGTTGCCTTGAGACATTGCATAAGCTTAGATGTGTACAAGCCTATTGCTAATTTGTGCTCATTTTTCAACAAGCTTTGCTCTAACATTATTGATGTGGAGGAATTCAAAGAATTGGAACAAGAAATTGCTGTCACTCTTTGCCAGTTGGAGAGAATCTTCCCTCCTTCTTTCTTCACCATCATGATGCATTTGCCCATTCATTTAGCTTATGAAGCCAGGAAAGCCGGATCTGTCCGAACTAGGTGGATGTACCCAATAGAGAGATACTTGAAGAAATTGAAGAAGTATGTAAGAAACAAAGCTAAACCGGCTGGTTGTATTGCTAGTTGCTATTTAGCTGAAGAAAGTTTGACATTTTGTGGTAGGTACTTGCATAATTTTGAGACAAAACTGATCAGCACTCCTCATAATGTTGATGGATCTTCAATTAGAGTTGGAGTGTCAAGAAATTTCGACATCCACACTTTGGAACAAGCCCATCATTATGTCCTTTTCAATAAAGAGGAATTGGATGTTTACAGAAGGTAAGATTTAATTACGTCCTAAAATTCTTGCTGATATTTGTATATATGTTGTACATTAATTTAGACACTTCTTATAAAGCAGTGAACACATGTGTATTCTTCAAGATATGGAACCCAACATTGCCCCACGGACCCTAGAAACAAAACATGCAAAGGAGTTCTCTAAGTGGTTGAAAGAGCATGTAAGTCTCAAACATAAATATTGTTGTCACTCTTAATGTTCAAGTTAGTGTAGATTACATTAATGTTTTACTTTTTTATGAAGGTAATGCAAATGCGAGAGATTAGGCCGAACAGTATTAGCGATGATTTGAGATGGTTATCCCAAGGCCCTTGTGTTGAGGGAATGTCTTATGAAGGATTTTTGGTCAATGGATATCGTTTCCGTTCAAAGCCCATTGAAAGTACATGTACTACACAAAATAGTGGAGTGTATTTGTGTGCTGACACTTCAAGTTATTCAAGTGGTAGAGATCGAAATCCTATAAATGCTGAAGTCACGTACTATGGCTACTTAGAGGAGGTTATTGAGCTAACTTATGGTCCAGGAATCAAAGTTCCATTATTCAGATGTTCTTGGTATGATGAAAGCACTTCTAACGGGTTGCAAATTGATGAGTATGGGTTCACACAAATCAACACTTCAAGGATAAAAAAAAGGAGGAACCATTTATCCTGGCTTCTCAAGCATTGCAATTCTTTTATGTGAAGGATCCTAATGATGATGATTGGTGCGCAGTGCTAAAGCATCCTCCTAAAGATTATTCTGAAGTACCTCTTATTGAGAATTGTTTGACTGGTTTACAATCTGATGGTGGTGTAACTAGTGATGTGTCTTGGATGAGGAGTGACACCGGGGGATCTTTTGTTGATAGAACTAAAAAAAAGAATGATGGGGCTAATGTTTAGTTCATTAATCTGTCTGTTTTGTTTGCAAGTCTAGAATAATTTACTTGGGGAATATGTTGTATTGCATTTTTTTGGCAAACTGTTACTATATGGCATATTCTTTGCAATTTATTTAGTCTTGTTTCATATACCAGCAAGTAGGACATCATTATTCTTTTTTGGGATATGAAACCAAGGTACTCTACAAGTTATATATTTTTCAAATGTTGAATATTCATATGTTGGTGTCTCATATTCTCCGCAATTTATTTGTTTTTCAAATGTAGCTACTACTTTTGTTACTGACATTTATGCACTAATAATCTAATTTTTTTTCCTTGTCAATTGAAGGATGGCAGGAAGAAGATTCACTAGATCTAGTTGTAACAACACACCCAGTCAACCTATTGCTGTCCCTCCATCCACAATTGAAGAAAATTGTGAGGATGAACCTACTCTACTGTCCAACAATATTGAAAATGATGTAATAGTTGAAGAAAATGTTGAGGATGAACAGGAGAATAGGAAGTATGGACGTGGGCCTGCAAGTGAGCAAAGCCTACTTCCTAGGCAAGGGCAGCCACATCACAAGGTCCAATGGGATGATGAAGGAAATGCTATTGGGGAGAATGGTGCCAAATTGAATCGTTATTGTCATATGCTAGCAAGGAAACCACACATATGGCATCTAGACTTGAAGTGGAACGAACAACCAGAACAAGCTTTTGCAGATAGAAAATCATTTATTGAGGTAATCTTTTTCATAAAAAGACCAACAAATTGTATGATTGTTATATCTAAAGTAATATTTTCTATGTTTTTGTAGAAATACTTTGATTTAGGCAGTCACCCTAATGCATGGAATCACATTGATGAACACATTAGCAAAGGGATATCAGTGTGGAGGGCACGTGTAAAGAAAGATTACTATGAAAAGTACAAGATTGAACCAGAATTGATGATGAAGAAAGTTGAGAAAAATGCTTCCATAGATATGGACCAGTTTAAAAATCTTGTTAAAGAATGGGGAACCGAGAAGTCTAAGGTACAATGGTTTCATATAACTTTTTTTTTATCAATAAGCGCGTTTCTCTTTCATTACTCACAAAATTTACAAAGGGGAGCAAAGCTCAATACATCTATAAAGACACATTTGTTTCTACTGTCTTCAAAAACACATATGTTTCTATGTATCCATATGTGATAAATGATAAGAGTAGCAAGAAGAGCTTCATTTCTGTTCTTTAGCAGGTGTACTTCATTTCTGTTCCAGCAGCAGGTGTACTTCAACGCTGCTGCAGATTTTTTGATTCTGCTCAATTTCTCTGATCTCAGGGAGCTTCCACACTCCACACTTCACATCAGTCCCCTTTCCAATGTGGAATTGGACATTATAGAGATATCTATCTCTTATATTGAGGATGTTCTTCCACATCCAGCTATTGGCTTGCTTATATTGAGGATGGTTTCATATAACTTGCATGTATACCTATCTACTTTTTCTAATTATATGTTTCTTATGGTTTAGAAAATTTCCGAGATCAACAAGGCAAACAGAGCAAAAAAAGTGATGGATCATACCACAGGATCAAAGCCATGGAGTTGTTATCGGGCAGAAATGGTATTAATAATGGACACTTGTCTTTCTTAGTAGGAGTTGAACATATAACATGGACAATTATTATGTTATCTATCATGTGTAGGTCAGTGAAGATCAACCTGTTGTGCCTCTTAACAAAATTTTGGAAAAAGTTTACGAAAAAAGCCCACAAGTGGTTAGAAAATGGATATTTGCTTTCCTATGATGTCTACAAAGCTACATATGCTTAGATATCTCAATTTAAGCTTTCCTTTTATGATGCTTTCTAATTACAGCTTGAAATCTCTGATATCGTGGAAAAACAAGTAGCAAACCAAGAAGAAATAGATCCTAGAAGTGTTGATAATCTAACACGTGCTGCTTATTTGCAAGTTTTAAATCCTTCCAAAAAGGCTAGGATCCGAGGTGTTGGAATTGGGCACAAAGAGATAGGACATAGTGGAAAAGCTGCCCGTATAAGATATGAAATGCTTCTTGAGGAAAGCAATGCAAAGGATGTATGTTGGAGAGAATCTAAACTTGAACTATTAGTTACAACTAGTCTATTAGATTGATGTTTGTAATTTGTTTTCTATTTCAGGATAAACTTAAGGAACTTGAAGAAACAGTAAATGGATTGAAGAACTCCGTCTCCCAATTAATGACTTGGTATAATCAATCACAGGTAACTCAGATTAAGTTGTCTATGTCAATGTAATATATAATTTTTTTTTGACATTGTTGATGTATTTGTTATAGGATGGCGGTATTAATGTTGATTGTGCAGCTGAATACCCCAATCAGAATACTATAGGTGTCTTACACATGCAAAGTGGCACAAATAGGTCGGATGTGGGTTCTTTTCACATACAAGACAATACAAGTAATGGTGCAGATGTAGGCATGTTTCCCAGCCAAAATAATTCAAGCGGGGATGGCTTAGGAAGACTTTCTAGACCAAGTAATTCAAGGGAGACTAGAGTAGGCAGACTTTCCATACAAGCCAATTCAAGGGATAATGGAGTAGGCAGGCTTTCCATAAAGGCAATGGACATCCATGGATCTTTGCGCCACAGGTAACTCATTACAGCTATAGATTATTTTCAATATTCATACACATAAGAATATTAACATGTACACTTTATTAAAGGCTGCAGTTGAAAGTTGGTCCCCTTCTTCTGGTAATAATCGACAAAGTTATCCTCAAATGCAGAACACACCAACCACATCTTCATCGGTGTCTTTCACACCAAGAAATCAGCGTTTAAATCCTGTAAGTAATTCATTTCAGCTTATCTACATGAAGTGGGCGTTTAAGGAGTTTTAGGCCCAAATTATGCAATTTAAAGGCTAAACTAGCATGAATCGAGTCTAGATTTGGTCAAATTAGATCACCTTCAGTCATTGCATGGTTGATATAGGTCTGATTTAGAGTAAATCAGGTCAAATTTTGGCAAATTAGGTCTGGACTGAGGAAAATCAGGTCTGATTTGGGGAAATGAGGATTGATTTGGGCCAAATTGGTATGTCCTCATAGCGCTGTTTGTTAAGTTTTTTCTACTTTTTCATATTTTTATTGTTCTTGCTTCTTTATCTTTTCTTTTTTTATCCATTCTCCTGGATCTTATTCCTACGTCCTGCTGCTATGCTTTTTCTGAGTTATTCATCCTATATTCCCTCCTACTACTATGCAAGCATGTGCATATTTTCTTTTTCAAATTTGTCCTATACATCCAGCTACGAAATCTACTACTACTATTTACATATCTAATTTTCTTTTTCTGATTTCTTCCTCCTAAATCTCCTCTCTTAGCCACTGTTGTTTGCATGTTTCCATTTATTTTCACTGACCTATTCCTTCCTCTATATTTTCTAATTCAGCACCTGCTACTGCTATTTTTTATTTTGTTTTGTTGATTCTTCCTCTTTCAATCTCCTTTTACTTCCCTTGGTTTGTCTTATTCTGACTTCTTCCTACAGAACTTCTACCATTTGCATGCTCTTTTTATCCCATTTTCTCTCACCAATTCGTACTTGTCTTCCTCTTACTGTTGTTTCATTTTCTTCATGTTAATTCTGTTGTCCCTGATTCTCCTATAGTTATCAATTCAAATTAAATATGGCAGTAATTGTGATGATGAATACTGTTATTGCCTACTATTTCTGCTCCAGATGCCCTTGTCCCCTACTTGTCCAGTCAAGGAACTGCCTGGTTCTTGAACTATTCCAAATCTTATATGTTCTTGAACTATTCCAAATCTTTGTGTGCCCTGCTAGAAATAGTGATGGTCCCATATGGAAGCTACATACCAGGATAGCTAAATGCTACATTTGCTACAAAACTCCCTTTTAGTTCTAAGAGGCATAGATCTTCAGAAATATATCCTCAAATTTTTAGTACATCTGCTGCTTGGCTATAGATAAGGTGTGGAAGTGGCACTGCATTTGAGTCTATGACAAAAGGGTGGGTGTAAGAGATGATGAGAGGCTGGTTGATGGTGTTCTCTAAAGGGTGGGGTGGGGTCAAATTTCTCAAGAAACTCTCTCAGGAAACCTAGTCAGTTTCTTCATATACTTCATGCTGCTAATATCTCTAATATATGTAAGCACACTGATGATACAAGTTCGTTAGGTCTCAACTCTTCTAGGTATGTTATGTTGTTCTCGTGGTTGTGCAATTCCTACTACATATTATTAATCTTCATATCTTATCCTCATAGCTCGTGGTTGTGAAATTCCTTTAACTTCTCAATTAACATCTCAATTGAGGATAAAGCTGCAGCCTCCCTTTGGTTTCCAAAAACCCTTAGGATTGATGGTGGTGGATGTTGGATGGTGGTGGTGGTGGATGTTGGATGGTGGTGGTGGTGGATGTTGGATGGTGGTGGTGGTGTTGGCTGGTGGGTGGGAGTGCTGATGTGTAGGTGTTGGTGGTGGCTGATGGTGCGGGCTGTTGGTGGTGGCTGATGGTGTGGGCTGGTGGTGGCATGCAGTAGCATGCTACTAGGAGATGATGATGTTATGATGGAAGATTGGGTGGTCTGTAGATTTGTAGGTGGTTTCTAGGAGATGGGAGGAAGTAGTAGCATGTTGCTGATGTGGAGGTGGTTTCTTGGGGTGGTTGTTGGCTGATGTGGAAGCATCAGCTTGCTGCTATGCTAAAGATGGTTCAAGAGTAGAATGTGTAGGTGTTAAGAGGTTGTGGAGGGAGAGAGGGGGTGGTTGCTAGAGTGGAAGCATCAACTTGCTGCAGTAATTGAGGTTCTAATGTTAAATTGTCTACTGGAGTTTGTTCTAATGTTTAAACTCTACGATCCAACTGCATGGAAGTTGGAATGAGATATAGGCTTGTGTATAGATAAAGTTTGATTCATGCTCATCAATAATGTGAAGTTTTTCTGCAAAATAATGTTCATGTGGTTAATCATGAGAGGATCGTCCTCTTTTTGTATGTGTAGATGCATCTCACTTATGAAAGAAACTAAGTGCAGTCAACAGAGATATAGGCATGCACTATTTAACTAACCCACTGAGTTTTTTTAATTATGTATTAGTTACTGAGCTCAACCATAATTTTAGTTTACGGGTGTATGTTGCTGCTATGTTGGTTCACTTACATTTTTCTCTACTTCGTACTCGCTCTGATTCCTTTTTGTATTTATATTGATAGGGTAGAATTTCTTTTAATGATGCATTTCGACTGACAATGCACCTTGGAGTAGACCAAAACCGAAATATAAAGGTAAGTTATTTGTTGTACTATGATTTATGTATTAACTTTAAATTCTATTAATATAATGATTTGTCATTTTTAGGAGAAGAATATTCAAGTACCTAACCGTATGAGGCCTGGCATTGATGAAGAGCACCACACCATTTGAAGGAATATGGAGACATTATAGATCTTAAGAGTTTCTAGCATGATATGTTGATTGTCATCAATCTCAAATTTTAAAACCATATGTACTCTTTATTTATATCAACGTTGAGCACGCAATGTATGGATAATATTTTGCTTCAATAAAAAAAATTGGTTTGAGGTGATTTAACATTTTTATGTGTCATTTTGTCATGTGAATTAGTATAAAAATATTGCTTGAGGTTATGTATACAAAGTTTTCATTTAAAATTTGATATTCACTATAGTAATAATTAATTAACATTTAATAAATCATTCAATAATCAATAACCAAATCATTTACAGTAGTCCCTCATAAATATATTGATGAAGGTCCAGATTGACCATCAAAATTGTATTGATGACGACCACATAGCCCCTTAAAAATATTTTCTCCAGGACCATCAAGTCCCTCAAAAATGTATTCATGAAGGCTAAATAGTCCCTCAAAAATGTATTTATGAAGGATAAATAGTCCCTCAAAAACATATTTATGAAGGCTAAATAGTCCCTCAAAAATGTATTTATGAAGGCTAAATAGTCCCTCACAATTGTATTCGTGAGGGCCACTGGTATTTGTCACGTGAGTTCTCTTCATGGACCATTTGTGAGGGCCAGACCCTCAACCATCCCTATTTCTGAGGGCCTGTAGAGAGGGGTTTGTGACAGGACTCTCCCGTGAATATTGGCCCAGTTTTTTGTAGTGAAAGAGTATAGTCTGGAAGAAGTTGTATCTGATATTTACTATAGAGTGTCTTTGTACAATTGTAGAGAGGCAAGGAGTTGTATATTCACTATTTTGTATTAAGCATGTGTATATATATGTACACATGGAATGTTTAAGGAAAAGAAGAAAGGAAAAAGGGGAGAATCTTTAGTACCTCCCTCATTGATATATAGCACCCCCCCAAACTTATCCCACACTCTGTCCCAGAGTTGTGAGATAGATAAGGTAGGGTAGTGATAAGTCAGTGAGGGTTTAGCTGGTGAGCGTGCCTCCGTCAGATATAAGCTCCCACACATATTCTCCATGTTTACTGTGGTGGTCGATGTGGTGGAGCTTGTCAGGAGTTTGTTGTAGAGTCACCGAGCTAGCGATCCATTCTAGCACACAGATGCCACAGTCATTTGATTGTGGAATTTGATGTGGACTGCTATGGCAGATTTGAAGCTCGTGCCATTTACTCTCTATTGTCTCCAGAAATAGTTGGATCAACATTGTCACCTCGATGTAGTATTTTCTTGCTAAGCATTCGAGGGGTGTCAACGTTGTTGATGTACACTGCACCAGATGATCTTTGTTGCTGTCAGAGTTGTTGTAGAAGATTGATGCTCGTTAGCGAGTGTACACCATCAGGAGCGTCCAATGATTGTAGTGCAACACTAGAAAGAAGATGATACACGACATGCTGCTTTGTATCTCTGCTAGAAATATTTGCTTCGCTCCTGATTCATCAGCTAGGCAAATATCGTTGAACAACATCGGATGGGCGATGTAAACGTACTCAAACTTCTTCTGTAGAATCTGGATGTAGGCTGCTGCTACTGACAGTGCTAAACATCCTCCTGCCTTTACTAAGTCCCGAAGGTCATCAACTGGGACTATGACGTCTTCTGCCTCATATATGACGTCTGTGGGTGTAGAATCATCTAGCTTCATGAGAATTTCCTTGACCTGTTCCTGGGTCAGTGTAGAACACGTGGAATGGTCGAAGTTGCTGATCATTTTTTCTGATACATCAGGCAAAGTGGGGTCTTCATTCGAGAATACTTCTTGCAGAATTTCCATCCGCTTGCCTGGCCCGTATACGTATGCGACCATCTTGGCCTCTTCTCCTAGAACGTTGCTGGTTGAAGAAGATTCATCTTCTTGATCACTCTCCAACAACTTCTTTGGGATGCATGCGTCTCGGAAATACCGTCTGTCCTTGATCATAAACAACGCGTAGGTGCTCCTTAGCAGATAGAAGTTCTGGCCTTGGAGTTGGATTATGTATCCAAATATGTGGATCATCTCCATGGCGCGAAGGACTATGAAGGCGTTATTTTCGCTTCCCACTTCTGCTTGAACGGGGAAGTCTTCGAGAGTGAAGAAGTTTCAAATGCCGTTGTGACACTGGACTCCTTGTTTGATTATGTGGAGAAGATGTAGTGGGAGAAGCATGCGGTTCTTGTCTTCGGGGTGTACGAACGTGTATCTTGAGTGTGGGACTTCCTCGTTCCAGCAGATGAGGAGCTGGACATCATGGATTCGGAGATCTGCCACACACAAGAACCAATTTCCTCAATGCTTGTAGGGGGCCAACACGAAGTTTGGGTTGTGTTCTTCAATGTGTTGGAGCATGTTGGCCACCTGGATAGCGTCGAACGCCCCTCTCATCAGTCTTCTTGCCAAGGCTGGGGTGGCGGTGTAGATTGACTGCCGGCCTGTCCTGGTGCCTAAGTTCTCTATCATTGCACCTTCGAGGACCCGAAAGAGGATCTTCCCGACGACGGCTGGTGAGCGGAACATGCTCCTCATTACTTCCCGTCGTACGGAGAAATAACCATCGCTCCAGACGACATCCTCTTCCTCTGCCTGTGACTTCAGGACCTTGTTCAGCAGCTTCTGGTCTCTGATTGTCAGGTACCCGATGGCTCTTCGGTTGAAGTCCGCCATCTCAAAGGAGGGGATCTCTGACGGCACAGAAAATGCATCTGTCGTCGAGCTCCTCCCTCTAGGGGGGTGTTTGTCGTTGGCATGGTAGATGTCCTCCCCTTCTCCCTCTGTTTCATCCATAGAGTCCTCCTCTACGCCGATTGATATATCTACATCATCAGCGTCATCTAGGGAGGGTGAGGGAGATTCCATGTCGACGTCGCGGAAGCTATCCTGTCCTGCTGGAGCCCCGTCGGCGGTCTTGTTCATCATTTCTCCCTCAGGCGTTGTGGATCATAGAACTCACAGCGGGATTCAGCTCGAAATTTGCAACATCGAACCTTGGGATTACCACAGGGCATCTGGAGGTGTTGGCTTTTGTAGCTGCCAACCCCCGAAGAGTCTTTTATTCCTCTTCGGAATCTTCACTGTCGTTGTTTCTACAATTTCTTTCTTGATTGTTGTGGTTCCTTCTATGCCTGCGGCGATGACGATGCCCCTCATTGTGGTGATCATCCTCAGGTTGTTCTTGTTCTTCATAAAGATGATCATCATTGTAACAGTCATTTCTATCTTCATCGCTTCTTGGAAGAGGTGGGTGTGGTCTAATTCTCGCATTCTGCTCATCTGTGGAAAGGGGTGGTTCCACGCGAGACGACATGATGAATGAAGTTAAATTGAACAAAATGCTTCTCCCAGGTACCTGAACAGAACGTATGATCAAGTTAGAAAACTAGGCTTGATGAAGCGAACTATTCTGCACATATTCTGGTTAGAAGGCTTAAAGTAGCGGTGTTGTCAAGCTTATTGCTAAGCTTGAGGCACGGGAGCATAGTAAGTGGACTCGAGTTCTTTAACAGTACCGTTTTGCCTTTTCCCCGACAACGACGCCAAAAAGTTGACCAGCCTAAATCACACATCCGAAAAGAGCGGATTAAAGTAGTCAGACTTAAAGAAATAACCCGACTCTCAGGCCCCCGCAACGATTACAGGGTTTGATGTAGTGATCAGGGTCGAACACATGGACGAGGTTGGTAGTGCTAAGAATGCAGAATCAACACTCTATACTCCAGTATAAAAGAGGATTAAAAGGTGTTCCCCAAGGAATGACAAGTTGAAAATAAGAACATTATAGTGAAGGAAATAAAAGAAAACAAACTATAACGAGAAAATGGGAAAACTCAGATCGGGGTTTGCTTAACCAAAACATTCTCTTAACAAGCATATCTATCTTTATCTCCTACATACTCATATCAAAATTACAAGCAACCATAAAAATGCCTATTCCACTCTCTCGAGATGAGGGGAAGACTAGGCTTGAAAGAAGCCTCTCTCTTGAGATGAAAACTCAAAAACCTCACAGCAAAACATATGGTTTAAAGCATTTAGCAATCTAACACTCTCGTGCATTTATGCTACTCCATGTCACGGGATAAAAGTGATATTACTCTCTCGAGATATCGACAATCAAACATCACAAGATTATAGCTAAACATACATGTGAAGCGTTAAAGCAAGTGCATGGGGATAATTTTTATATGAGTATGTATATTCAGACAAGAAAGGATAGATATGCTGCAACAAAGAAACATCATAAAGAAAAATAAACCAAAAGACTATCTCCAACTGGAGTTATAAGAAAGATGATGGTTTTAGGGTTTTAGCAATTTTTAGAAGTTTTACGCAACAACTTCTGAGGAGTTAAAACTATTGTTAAGGAAAGGCACGAAGGAAGAAAACTTAGGAATAACAAGCGGCAGCGGAAAACATCCAACACCCTCTTCTCTCAAGGAGGGTACCTCCAACTAAATGCCAACACCCTCTCTCAAAGGTAATGAACATAGGTTGGAGTGGGAAGGCAAACCAAAGAAACCCCGACCCTGGGTACTCTCGTACTCCCGGATCGGAGCAAGCTCTAGAGTTACAACATCCTTCTCTCGAAGGAGTTGAAATGGGAAACATGATTCGATAGCTAGTTAAAACATGATCCAAACATACAAGCTAGAGCTCAGATGCTATATAAGAAATCATCCAACAAAGGGGAACCAAACACATAACAACATGTATTAAATTCCACAGATTCTATAAGCATAGACATTGTGTAAAAAGGGTTCAGTTACAATGCATAATAAATGAAAACAAATGCTGAAAAGGGAAGATAGGTATCAGCCCCCTTGATGTGGGAGGTCGATATACAATAGAGGAACCCTAAGGCACCACTAACCTGATACCGGGCGGGAGCTCTACCAGATTTGCCCGTATCGGGCAGCCGCTATGTCGGGCGACATACCGTGACGGTCTGGCGTATCGGTCAGGGCTCTCTACCCAATACGGTCGTGTCAGGCAGCCATCCTATCAGGTGACACACCCTAACGATTGGTCTGTATCAGATTTAGTATCATGTCGGGTTAAATATGACTTAGGTTCTCGGGTCCCTTGTATCGGGTGTAGAGGGTGAGTCGTCTCGGGTTGAAGCCCATCTAGGAACCCGGCACACTGGGAGGCCTTCTTGGTCCTCTCGGGTTGATGCGGCTACCGGGACGGGTTCTAAGTGAACCACTCCCATCCCTCTCGAGTTGGGGGTGAACTCACCTAGTGTCGCCCGACACACCTTGGGACTCGATGCACTAGCTCCAGATGTTTTCTAAAGTTATCTTTCGTGAGGTTCCGACCCATCCCATCGAAGTCTTGTAGTTGCTATTTATAGGAAGCAACTGGTAGAGGTTGCAGTTCTTGTGGGGCCACATGTCCTTCATCGACTCCGTTTACGTGGCCTCGGGGATGATCGATACATGTGTGCCGGGTTACGACCGTATCGGGTGACCTTGGCGGGCATCCGCTTCTGATGAGTGACTCATATCATGCGACACACCCATGTCGGGCTAACCATTCGTGGCGGGAAAATCTCTCTGTCAGGTTGGTAGCGTACCGCCTGTCAAGGGCCTCCTCACGTGACACGCCGTATCGGGTCACTACCATATCGGGCAATGAACGCGATGGGTAAGTGGGCGTGTCGGGTAGCCAGTAGAAGGGTTGATGCAGGTGTGCGTTGTAGATGGGCCGGGATGACCCTTTTGTGGACTTTTAGGTGGAAAAATAGGGAAAATCTGTACAATAGATGGAAACAGAGTCAGGGGCGTAGTGCAGGTTATTTTTTTTGCAATAACAAGATAAAATTGAGAGGAAAAATAGTTTAGAGGGTAGTTTTGACAATGAAATGTAGGCTATAAATGGCCATAAAATGGGTGTTATCAGGTATGTACACCGATCAACAATATTAGGTTTAAATCCAAAAGTTGATATAATGGCGTTAAACTTCATATACCGTTGTCGAGAGGCTTGTTTAAGCCCATAACTTGATTTTTTAAGTTTGCAAATCATATGGCTTCTACTGTTATCAATGAAACCTTCTGGATGTTCCATATAGACTTCTTCAGATAAATCCCCATTCAAAAATGTTATTTTCACATCCATTTGGTGTAGCTCAAGATCAAAATGAGCCACTAAGGCCGTGATTACTCTAAAGGATCCCTTTGATGAGACTGGCGCAAAAGTATCTTTGTAATTGATGCCTTCCTTTTGTGTGAAACCCTTGGTAACTAATCTAGCCTTGTACGTCTCAATTGCACCATTTGAGTTACTTTTGGTCTTAAAGTCCCATTTGCAACCAATAGGTTTAACACTCTTTGGAAAATGTACAAGGTCCCAAACTTGATTCTTATCTATGGATGCTAGTTCTTCCTTCACAGAATCAAGATACTTGAGGAATTTTCACATTCCACTACTTGATTAAAAGACAAGGGGTCAATATCTTCAAAATATATATTTGGCTCTTGAAGTTATACAACATAGTCAGATGGGATGGCATATCTTCTTGATCTTGTGGATCTTCTTAATTCAAGATTAGATTATGCATCTTCTATGGGATCCTCAGGTTGTCCTTCATCATGAGTATGTTCAACTTGTTCAATCACAACCTGGTTAGGAACTTGATCTACTTCAATTGGCTCATTCACTTGACAATTGTTCATGGGAATAATAATTGGATAGTACATACGTTTTTGAATAGGTGCAGGTGTAAGAGAACTATCTTGCATTTCATCAAATGATATATTCTGAAGTAGATCATTCTCACTGAGATGATGATCCTCCAAAAATCTAGCCTTATCCGTCTCAACTATTTTTCACGGGTGAGATGGATAGTGAATTCTATATCCCTTTGACCTTTTTGGATAACCAATAAAGAAACCACTAGTGGTTCTTGAGTCAAATGCCTTCTCATGTGGATTGTATATTCTAGCTTCTGTGTGACATCCCCATATGTACATATAATTCAAGGATGGTTTCCATCCTGTCCACAATTCATATGGGGTTTTATGGACAGACTTACTAGGAACCTTGTTTAATACATGCACTGCTGTCTTTAAAGCCTCACTCCACATTGTAGAAGGAAGTGATGAATTAAAAAGTATTGCACAAACCATTTTTTTTAATGTTCGATTCCTTCTTTTAGCTACACCATTTTGACTTGGTGTGCCTGGCATTGTATATTGAGGTACAATACCCTCTTTTTGAAGGAAACGTACAAATGGTCCCTTTGTTTATCCCATCTCGGTGAACCTTCCATAGTATTCACCTCCCCTATCTGACCAGACTTTCTTAATCACTTTTCCTAATTATTTCTCTACTTCAACCTTAAAGTCCTTAAAGGCTTGAAAAACCTCACTTTTATCATTTAGTAAGTATAGGAACATATATCGTGAATAATTATCGATAAAGGTTGTAAACTATTTTTCCCCTATAAAACAAGGTGGAAAAGGTCCATTAATATCCATGTAAATTATCTCTAATATTCCATTACTCCTCTTGGCACCCTTTCTAGAAGTGTTGGTTTGCTTAGCCTTTATACATTCAACACATGTTCCAAAATCAGTAAAGTCTAAGAGCCATAAAATTCCCTCCTTTACTAATCTTTGGATTCTTTCTTTGAAAATACGTCCCAACCTTCGGTGCTAAAGAAGTGATGATTGCTCATCTAATAACATGCACTTATTACCAATAACATTATGCTGGATTGTAAAAGATTGCTTGAAATGAGGGCTTAATTTAACTTGATACAGATCATTTATTAAAACATAAGTACCAATTAAATTAGAATTTTTATACAATCATAGTTATCCACTTTGAAGAATTAAACCATAGTTTAATTTGTCTAATCTAGAAATAGAGACTGATTTTCTACTATAGTTCGGTACATAAAAAGTATTTTCTAAGTCCAACAACTTTCCATTGTCAAGGATTAATCTGCATGTGCCAACAGCCTTAACGTGAGTCCCAATTTATTTCCTGAAAAAAGACTTTTTCACGCTCTGTTGGTTTCCTTTGATTCAGAAATCCTTGCAATGTATTGGAAATGTGCACGGTGGTACCAGAGTCAAGCCACCAACTATATAATAGAAAATTTGAAAGATGACATTCATATAAAACAAGAGACATTATATCTTTCTTCTCTAGCCATTTCTTGTGCTTGAAGCACTCCTTCTTAGCATGTCCTTTCTTATAGCAGAAGAAGCATTTCATATTAGCCTTGCCATCTCCTGACTTGGACACCCCACCTGATATAGGAGCAGTTCCTTTCATTTTTCCTTTACCCTTACGGCTATGCTTGTCATGGGTGCTTAAATGTGCGGTAGGAACTCAGTTAAGTCTCTCTTCTTCTTGGACACACATGGCTAATAAATCATTTAATGACCATTTTTCCTTTTGTGTGTTGTAAGATACCTTGAATGATCCATACTGACTAGGCAAGGAAGTAAAAATAAAATGACTAAGAAATGCATCAGAGATGGATAACTCCATCTCATTGAGTTGTGTTGAAATATCTCTCATCTCCATGATGTGTTCACGGATCCCACAAGAACCATTGTACTTCATAGAGCACATCTTAACCATTAAGGTGCTAGCCCTAGACTTATTGGAAGAAACATATTATTTCTCCACTGCTTTTCGAAAATCATTTGCCAATTCAGAAGTAGGAATAGAACGTCTAATATGCTTTCCCACATGTTCTTGCATAAGCAACAAACTAAGTCTATTAGAACGTTCCCACTTATCATAATTGGTCTTTTTAGCAGTGGTACTTTCCTCTGTAAGTGGTTGTATTTTTTCCACTCGGAAAGCTAAGTCTAAGTCCATGCACCCTAATATAGACATGACATTTTCTTTCCATTCATTAAAATTTGAACCAGGAATGTTGTTATTTTCACCATACAAAGATGAAGAAATAACTGTAATAATAAAAAATTTAACATTAAAACCTCAACTGAAATATAAAAGTAAATTCTGAGGTCTACTTTATTTACTTTTATAATACTAATTATAATTCATTATTATAAATTATCTTTGGATAAATTTGTAACACTAGATCGGATTAGTTACTGAATATGAGCCACACTCACTTGACAAGATTAGTGTAACATGAACTTTATACTAATAAAATAATTTCACCTCTGGGCAATATATTTTATATATCTAAAGACATATTGAACTTATTTCATGAGACTTACTTCCATAAAATGATACACCTTTGGATGATATCATTGTTACTTTAATTATAGATAATGTGGCGTTACTGCATTTTTGAGTGAGGAAGATACTCATTCACAAAAATTAGTTCGGTTTCGTAGATTTCTGTCACACATGTAAAGCCGTACAAATATGGTACATGACAGTGACTATACACGGTTAACGATCATTTTCAAGTAGATAGTAATCTTATGCAAATGTGAACAGGTAATGAAGAGTCTAATTTTGTCTGTAACAGTAGAGTTATTTTCCTTTCCGTGATCGGTAATGACGAGTCGTGAAATTAGTAGCGAGGAGTCGTTTTTGTTCCTTTCATTATGAAATTGTACTGTTCACAATAATTCTTGAAATGCAGTATATAATTAAGAACCCGGTTATGAAAGAAAAAAAACGCACCATATGGTGATCTGTTAAACTTTGCAAATTCATGTACGATGGCCAGTGCCATGAACAGTGTGATGCCGTATAAAACAGCCGCATAAAGCAAGTGGTGATCATCGCTCCAAAACCAATAGGGCTTTAGAACATAAACTTAGTTCTGTGTAGAGCAAGAGAGTATGAGCAACAGCCGTCACCGCACAAAACCGCACAAAACATGAGTCTTCAATACAACCAAACATGGCGTAATTGAAAAAACTCACGCATACAAACAATGATAAGAATCCCAGATTAAATAGCAAACGCACGATTAACTACATATACGTGCAAAATATTGGGATTCTCATGTGTGCGACGCCAATGGAAGGCACACGAATTTGTGGAGGAAATGAAAACTCAGAAACCAACGAGTCCAAGTTAATAAAGTTAACAGTCGAAGTTGCGAAATACAAACAACATACATTCTCTTTCCGGTACAGAAGTAAGCATGACCAATACCCCACACAATTACACACAAACACTTGACGATGTACCCGGCCAGTGTGGCTCAGGTGGTTCGGTCCGATTTGTCCTCCCTGGGAGACCCGGGTTCGAATCCCCCTGAGTGCACTGTATTTACCAACTCCTTGGGTCATCCGGACTCTGACACTTGTTTCGAATCCCCCTGAGTGTTCTGTATTTATTTGGTTAATCACCAACAATGTACCTAGAACTCGACACGTTGTTGAACCGTCATCTACCGAGAACGAGCGGAAGCTTCTTTCGGAAACAAAGTTTCTCCGGCCGGTGATGCCCTTCTAATTGCACATGTGTACACAGATCATGTAAGGACTAGGCTGCTCCCTTTAAAAACGGAAGCAGCAAATCCATGCTCCATGAAGAGACATAGTGGTTATGGAATTCCTCCTCATACTCTTGATACATCCCTTCGGAAAATATACTGATAATATATTTATTAACTTTAGACCACACTAAATAGGATTTAACACATAATGGCTAGCATCACTTTGATACAAGGATTTCTCCAATTGGCCGATGGAACGTCCCCTACACCTACAACAATGACTATTTTAACAACTACAAACTCGATCGACGTTGCATGATAGCAACGACCATGACAAAAAAAAATGTTAGACTTCTTTCGTTAATGGCGTTTAAGAAGCTTTAGGTAGTTTTAAACTAAGATTGATTAATGTCAGTGTGTAGAATGACGTCTTTGTTTATTATATCATGCCATTGTCGTGAGCGTATTTCTGTTCTCTGGAATAATACTGCCTTGCTGTATCATTTGGTATTGAACAACATAGATTAGTATTGTTTCTCTTTATTTGGTTGATCATACAATGATCCCAAAACATAAACACAGTATAATGATTCTAGTGTACTAATTATGGAATCAAATACGTGGAACACATATAAATATTGCATGATGATTTAAAATGAAATAGTGTTAATGGAGAGAAAGGATTTGTTGGTCCTGGTTAATGAAAGGAAGCTCGTCGGAGCTCAAATAACTCCACTGCATGTGTACATAACATAAAAATAATTATCTTAAAAGTAGAATCAATCGAATAAATATGAAGTTGAGAAGCTCCCAATAAGCAAGTACATATATGTTTTAACATTCACATGCATACAACAATACTCTTCGGGCCAAATTGTTGACACTCGATACAATGTTAGATCTAGGCATGTCTGAACATCCTACATTTAAATGGTTGTATAGTGGAATGCGGGAAAGTAGTTATTGTTGGAAAAAGATTGTTCTGGCCATGTCCTAATTGGATTTGAAGTTGAGTATAAGTTGGTATTTTGTGTTGCCAATCCTAATAGGAGTTAAATCTAAGAAGGAAAGAAGATGATTTTCAATTTACAACATTGGAATTGGATTAGGAATTGGACTATGAATTGGAGTGGGATTCCTAATTGCTACCACATGTCATGGAGGCCTATAAATAGAGGTCCTGGTGAGGCCATTGAGATCATCCCATTAGTTATTTGTTGTTGGTACCTTCTGTGGTAGAAGAGCTAGAAAACGAGAACAGCTGGTGATGCTCTCTTGTGATAAGAGAGGGGCAGCGACTTTGCCTTGAAGTGAATTAGCGGCATCGACAACAGCGACGTATCCGATCAGTGGAAGACGCACATCAATTTGTGGTACTACGTTGCGGCAGCAACTATGACAACAATTCGGCCGTTCAGCGGAGGACATGCATATGCTCTCTCAGACGAAGAGTGCTTCATGGTAACGGCGAGGTAGGTGACCTCATGAAGAGCAGAGGTAGCCCAGGCAGCGGTCGCAGTGGCAACATGCAAGGGAACAAATGTGTGTTCGATCCCCTACAATGACTGAGGTATCATGAGGAGAAAAAGATAAGTGGGATATTTTGTACGTGTTGGGTGTAATTCTGTTCTTCCTATCTTTGTTCTCGTGTGGAAGGAGTTATCCGTATTTAGGGGTAATTAAATCTGGACGATGTGAGTTGTAATCTTGATTACATAGTACTTGTTGGCCGGTATTGCCTCATGGTTTTTCTCTTCTCGTCTTAGGGAGAGTTTTCCATGTTAAATCTTGTGCTTTTAGTTTTATAGAACACATCACTTTCCCACTACAATTATTAATAGGTGGTATTATAACAATGTTAGAAGGTTGAAGTGGAAATGATAATGGCATCTGAATACGAAAAAGTGCATATTGACAAGTTTGATGGTAAGGATTTTAGTTTCTAGAAGATGTAGATTGAAGACTATCTGTACCAGAAGAAATTGCATCAACCTCTAGCAGGATCTAAGCCTGAACAAGTGAAGCAGGAGGATTGGGATCTCCTTGATCGTCAGGCACTTGGGGTGGTTAGATTGACATTGGCACAGAATGTTGCATTCAACATTGCCAACCAGAAGACGACGACATGACTTCTAAAGACATTATCAAATATGTACGAGAAGCCAACTGCTGCAAACAAGGTATATTTGATGTGTCGTTTGTTCAACCTAAAGATGAGCAAAGGAGCCTCAGTAGCAGATCACATCAATGAGTTCAATGTTATAATTACTCAACTAAACTCAATGGAGATAGTGTTTGATGATGAAGTCAAATTGATTATCTTACTTTCTTCTTTTCCCGAGAGGTGGTCTACTACAGTGACAATAGGCAACACTTCGTCAGGAAGAGTGAAGTTGAAGCTTGATGATATTCAAGATTTGATTATGAGTGAAGACATTCACAGAAGGGAATGTGGAAAATCTTATTCTTCAGGTTCAACTCTATACATTGAAGGTAGAGTAAGAAATCAGAGTCGCAATCACGGTTCTAATCACGGGAAGTCAAAGACAAAGAGTAAAAAATGTTATTGTTGCGGAAAAGTTGGACACTTCAAGAAGGATTGCAAGATCTGGAAGAAGGTATCACAAGTACTTGCCAAAGAACATGAGAATGATGACAAGAACAATACATCTGCCATTGCAGAAGATCTAATATTGAAAGTCCAAGAGCAGGGTTTGAACACAGAGGATGGTGTTGAGTGGGTTGTAGACATAGGAGTGACGTATCATGCTGCAACTCACAGGAAGTTCTTAACAACATATAGAAGAGTGAACTTTGGCAGTGTGAGGATGGGGAATGGTAGCTACTCAAAGATCATCGAGATTGGTGACGTCTGTGTTAAAACATATGTTGGGTGTATTATCATGCTCAAGGATGTTCTTCATGTTCCAGACTTGAGGCTTAGTGTAATTTCTAGTTCCTTGTTGGATAGGAGTGGATATGATCTTACGTTCGGTGGTGGCACGTGCAAGGTAACAAAAGAGTGTTTGGTGATAGCTCAAGGCAAACTATGTTGCAATCTATATAAAAACACATTGCAAGTGTACAAAGAGAAGGTTCAGGAAGTCAAGAAGCCAACACCAGTTCAAAGGACACGAGGAGGACTTGGAAGTACTCCTACAGATAGACGCAAGTCTGATCTGTGGGATTCTCTCAATGATGTCAGCAATGGTAGAAAGGTAAGTTTCTACAAGCACCAGGATGGATCCTAGTTAGAGAAGGTCTCTCCAAAGACTTCTTCTAGACAGTGCACACATGAGGAAGAAGGACAATACAGTGGATATATAGTTGATGCATGTAGAATGGAGGATCAAGCTCTTGATGTGAGGTTACATCGACAAGCGAGCGTCAAAGGAAGGTATCTGAATCTTACTGCAGAAGGTCAAAAATACAATTTTCATCCAGAATGGCTCGACGGACCAGTCAAGGGGAGCAAAGAAAGTTCTAAGTGTGGGTATGGAAAGAGAAGCGATGCTGCTAAGATACTTCTTCTCAGTTTCTTGGGATTAAAGTAAAGTCAGGGTGGTACTTCATAAAAAGGGATGAAAATGACAGGATACTCACATGCTTCAGGAGAATGACTACCTATCAGAATATATCACAGGTGGTGATGGAATCCAGAAGTTATTCTGGATGATTACTGAAGATAACATCTCCCTTATGGGCCAGAGGGGGAGATTGTTGGAAAAGGATTGTTTCAGCCCATGTCTTAATTGGATTTGGGCTTGAGTAGGAGCTGGTATTTTGTGTTGCCAATCCTAATAGGAGTTGAATCCAAGAAGGAAAGAAGATGGTTCCCTATTTGTAACATTGGAATTGGATTAGGAATTGGACTATGAATTAGGGTGAGATTCCTAATTGCTACCACATGTCATGGAGGCTTATACATAGAGGCCCTGGAGGAGGCCATTGAGATCATCCCATTAGTTGTTTGTTGTTGGTGTCTTCTGTGGTAGAAGAGACAAAAAATAAGAACAACTGGTGGTGCTCTCTTATGGTAAGAGAGGGTCAATGACTTTACCTTGAAGCAAAGTAGTGGCTGACAGTTAGCGACACATTGGTGGTACATCGACAATGATGGTGTATCCGATCAGTGGAAGATGCATCAGTTGGTGGCACAACGTTGGTGTCACGACAGCGACTACGACAATAGTTTGTCTGTTCAACGGAGGACATGCATCTGCTCTCTCAGATAGAGAGAGATTCTAGCTAATGACAAGGTAGGCGACCTTGTCAGGAGAAGAGGCGGTCCGGTCAGCGGTCACAGTGGTAACAAGCAAGGGTGCAACTATGTGTTCGATCCCCTATAAAGGTTTCATGAGGTGAAAAAGATAAGTGAGATATTTTGTACACGTTGGGTGTAATTCTGTTATTCTTATCTTTGTTCTCGTGTGGGGGAGCTATCTGGATTTAGAGATAACTAAATCTGGACAGTGTGAGTTGTAATCTTGATTACATAGTATTTTTTGGCAAGTAATGCCCTGTAGTTTTTCTCTTATCGTCTAAAGGAGAGTTTTCCATATTAAATCTCGCACTTTCAGTTTTATAGAATACTTCACTTTCCCACTACCATTCTTAATAGTTATATTGGCATATGTGTAGCTTTATTGGCCACCATATATGAGAATTTCTCTGGTGTTGCGTGATTTATGAAAATGAAAATCATTCCAATTTTTTTCACCTAAATGGACCACTTCCTTTACGAAAATGAAAATCATTCCAGTATGTTTCACCTAAATGGACCACTTCCTTCTTTCCAATACCAATCCATGAAATTTATGCAAACTAGTGGATGAGATTTCACATGAATACTATGTCCATTATTTACAGTAAGACCAACATTATTAAAGTGTTCTGAGTCAGATATTGATTCTTGGTTCAAATTGGATGCAAGTTATACACAACATATCAGTCTTCAATTTCACTTTTTATTACTATTCACATTCTCATGAAAGACACTACTTTTTCTGGCACCATTTTATGTTAAAAATGTATATAAAATCTATACATAAGTATGTGCTTCACTATGGTCCCAATAATATATAAATTTTATATCCATATGCTTTATAATATTCTTGATATAAGAGGTAGTATTGATATTAGACCACCTTTTATGTAAAAAAAATTCTAGCTTCCAAAACTCCATGATATTTTAATACTCAACAATTTGGATAAAATCAATATGTTAATTTTTACCGTCTATACTCCTCATTATATTATCTTACAATAATTTAAGTTCTATGTCTATTGGGGGGTACAACATGTGTTATACATGTCTTCTATCAATATATCACTTGAAACATCACGAGGCACACTTCAAACTTACTAAAATCTAAATAAATGACTTTTTCTATATGTAGGAGCAAATTATTAGATGCATGGGAAACCATATTGGATATAGAAAAGAGTTTGACCACTACTACAAAACACGCCTTTGGCGTCGGTTGTTTAACCCCTTTTAGCGACGGTTTTCAAGCGACGCCTATGTGGGCGCCACTAAAGGTCGAACTCTTCAGCGTCGGTTTTATAATCGACACCTATATGACTTATAGGCGTCGGTCATATATAGTCGGCCGATGTCTATAGGGTTCGCGCCACAAAAAAGGGCACCACCTAGGACCCTTTCTGCATCGGTTAACAACTGAACAACCGATGCCATACTCCCAGACGACACGGCTGTGCTTCGCTGCACGGCCGTGTTTATTACTATAGGCGTCGTTTTTATACGAATAAGTGACACCATTTCCACCACGACTGTGGTTTCCTACACGGTCGGATTGTTTGTCACATTAGGCGGCGGTTTTATCCAAAAACTGACGTTGTAGGCCTTTGATGACGGTTTTCTATAAATAACCGACGCCTATATTTTAATATTTTTTTCTTATCAGTTTGCAGCCCTGGTGTGGCTGGTCAGTAGGATGAGAACCTGCAGTTCAGTTTTCTGAACTGCAGGTTTACGACATCCATTGATATCAGCCTACAAACAGGCCACAAACCTGTAAAATCAACAAATAT
Organism: Alisma plantago-aquatica; assembly: GCA_963693085.1. Classification (NCBI taxonomy): domain Eukaryota; kingdom Viridiplantae; phylum Streptophyta; class Magnoliopsida; order Alismatales; family Alismataceae; genus Alisma; species Alisma plantago-aquatica. The sequence continues at coordinate 1,608,365,579 of OY856409.1, forward strand.
TTTTTCACACAAGTAGATACATTCAGACATCAATTCAATTCTCACATTCACACATGCAAAAACATTCAAATGCATGTAGAAACATTCAGAAATATTCATTTACAAAATATCATTCAGCATCGCTATCAGCATCCCAATTATATCTTACAATCGCCACTGGATGTATGGCTTTTGCTCATTCTTCTCTTACTTCATTTAATGCTTCCATCGTATATGGATCATGTACATTTTTAAGCGTTTACCTATAGTGTGGTCAGTTTTAAACACCTGCAAAGAGAATGATGTATATATATAAGTAATAATATAAAAATAAGATTGATATATTTCATACTAACTAATGAGACTATATATAATACCTCATGTATGGTATTAATATCCAATGCGGCATGTCGGATAATCATCTGCATAAATCGCATCACATAGTATGTGCATGCCCAGTCGTTGTCTTATGTAGTGCACTATAAATTGAAACATACAAAATATTAAAAAATACAACTAAGCATAGTTCACATAAATAATATATACATTGGAGTCGGGAACTTACTTTTACGTTATCCCAAATTATTGGCTGGTTCTTTCTCCTTGGGACATTTCCTCCAGCATTTTTGAATGCATCTAAACCCCTACATGTTAATATAACACAATAAATTGCATAATTAAATAGTAATGTAATACCATATGTTAACGGATATAAAAATGAAATATTTCTCACCAGAATAATGATATTCTCATTACGTGTCCAATTTTAGTGTTCAATGTACTTCCCGCACGATCTAGATAATAAATAGTGAACGTCCCTGGGACAATAACTAGTAGCTCCCAATGTCTACTGCTAGAGGTAAAAAAGTTAAAAATTAATAACTCAAAATGCACAATAAAAATGGAATTTTCTTAAGTCCAAATTATAAATAAAGTAAACTTACTTGACATTGAATGGAGCTATTATTATCGTCTTCTTTTGCTGACCAAAAATTGTAAAAGCATCTATACAGTATTGTTGAACACTATCAGGGTCTTTAGCTACCATACTAATCAATGATGGAATCAAAAATCCCACATGATCAAATGCAAATTGTTTGCATTGATCTTCGACTAAGTAGCTGCAAAACATGTATTATGTATGTATTAATATATAAGAAACTAGATCACCGGATCTTACACAAGGTATATGGATGTATAAACAAGATCTCACCTTATCCATGTCTCTATCATTGATGTATTCATCCAATCATACATAAACAACTCAATAATATCTTGTATAAATAAAGAGCTATCGTATGATTGACCTGCATAATCTGCTTCTAAAGAAACAATTATAGGGCAATGTATATTATGTGCCCGTAGCCAACATGCCATTCCCCTACAAGCAGGACCTAACGGGTATTTTAGGTCAGTTGGAACCCAACTTGGTAATGCAGGAAGTGGAGGTGGAGGCCCAGGTGCTCCGGGTGTCTTCTTTTTAACATGTATTTATAATTTCAGATCAGTTGACCTCATATATACACATTAACAATCTAAAGTAATGTAAATTTATCTTACAATTTCAGTAGTGTAGACGACATCTGCTTTGGGCCATAATATCACCCCGCCTTCTGCCTCAGCAAGTGTATCAATATCCGGGTGGGGATATGGCAATGTAGCTTCCCTCCAATCGGGTAACACACGTATCGGGCTCACACGAACGTAGCCCTGTAGCATCAGAGTCCTGTAAAACATTGCCCCAGGAAGGGACAGGTAATCCTGCGCCTCTGCAACAACATAGTCTTGCATTCTTAAGTGGCATGGCTTCAATGCCTATAAATTTACGTAAAGAATATTATACATATATACATATCATCTTGAAAACATATCATCTTGAAAAGACTAGCTACAATGTCATAAACAATACTTACAGCAGACGTGTTAGGTGGTGGGTCTACAGGATTACTTGTAGTATGTACATCAGGAGAAGAGTGGGTGGCCATAGGTTGATTGGAAGCCTGAGATGCCTGCCACCGCAACAATTCTTCCTTGACCTTCTCAGCAACTATATCATTGACCTTCTTGGCAACTATATCCTCAACTCTCTTATTCTCCTATACATGGATAAATGAAACATTAGCTTCTTATTATTGAATTCCCTTTTACAGTAACATTCTTAAAAAAGAATATGTTACCTCTTCTTGTGAAAGTCCCACTTTGGGTTTGCGCTGGGATGGCCCAAAGAATGCTTTGATGCCCACACCAGCGCCTGCACCCCTAACACGTCCAGGATGCTCTGGGTTACCCATAGCAACTGTCAATTCATCCATTGTGCCCTGAGGGATGAACGTGCCTTGTTTCCTCTGCTCGTGCAGCTCCCGCTAATCACCATCAACAGAAATTGGTAAGTTAACACTACAAATAATCAATATTCAAATTATTGCTCTAAGAGTTGTATTTTATCATTTTCACAGCCGCCTCAGCAGTTACGGGCTTCTTTATTTCACCCTTCTTGTTTTGCCTCTCAGCTATCCAGATATCATGGCGAGGCATGGGTGTGGCAGACTCCTGAGTAGCAGCAGACTCCTGAGTAGCAACAGACTCCGCCTGTAGTCTTTGGCGAACGCTTGCATAGCCTTTTGGACCCATAATGTAGTCATGCACATTCAGTGCACGCCTTGCTTTTTGCGCCTCACTGAGGGCCTAGTTAGTATGCACATTAATGATTTGGTTAGTAGCACTAAATGTTAATCTTGAATAGGTGAATACAACGTATATTAATTAAATTAGGAGTTACGCCTAATACCTAATCTCACTAGTAAGTGTATAATGTGTATTGGGTTTTCAAGAAAATTTCGGCAGCATTTCCCCGTTGTTCTCTAAGTACATATGTACTTAGAGAACAGACGGGGAAATGCTACCAAAATTTTCTCGAAAACCCAATACACATTATATACTTACATCCTAAGTGAGATTAGGTGTTCAAGAACAGTCCCAAACCGGGGACTATCTAAGATTTACTCCTAATGAGTAAATATTGGACGGGTTTCTAGGCCAACAAACACAATAATAGATATGTACATGTTAGGGTTTCATCACAATTAATGTTAGGGTTTCATCACAATTGATGTTAGGGTTTCATCAATGTTAGGTTTAATCAAATCAAATTAGGATGCTACAATTGACAAGTTTAAATCTTATTTCAACATGCATCAAAATTTACTGAATTAGGCCAAACATTACGATTAGAAGCACAAATATATGACAAATATATGCAAGAAAAATATTTGTTCATATCCTAGGATTTACATAAAGCATTACATAAAAATTTGTTCATATCATTACCAACAGAAAGCACGGCCGTGGCTGTGTTGGCCTACCACGGCCGTGTTGTCCAGCACGGCCGTAGTAGGCCAACACAGCCACGGCCATTACCACGGCCGTGCTGGACAGCACGGCCAGAAAGCACGGCCGTGGCTGTGTTGGCCTACCACGGCCGTGTTGTCCAGCACGGCCGTAGTAGGCCAACACAGCCACGGCCATTACCACGGCCGTGTTGGACAGCACGGCCGTGGTAGGCCATCACAGCCATGGCCGTGCTTGCTGTTGGTAAGGAGCTAGGGAGAAGGAAGCAAAGAGGCTAGGCTACCTGGAGCTAGCGTGGAGAAGAGCGGCGGCGAGCGGTGGCGGCGAGTAGGCGAAGAAGCAGAGGGACGGGTGACGGGCAGAAGAAACCGACGGCCGGAGAAGTAGCAGGCGCCAGCCGGAGAAGCAGCAGGCGAAGAAGCAGCAGCGGCGGGCGGCGGGTAGTGGCGCCAGTGAGCTTAAGAGCACCAGAGAAGAGGCGGCGAGCAGCAGCAACCGACGTCGGGCGCTTTTGGGAGAGTGGCGGCGAGCAGCAGCATAGAAGAGAAATATCGCGATGAAATAGGAAGAAATGGGGAAGAGTCGGGTGATCGGGTCTATTAAGTTGGTCAACGACGTCGGTTATCTACAAAACTGACGCCTATTACTATTTAGCGTCGGTTGACAGTAAAAAACCGACGTCCAACTACACAATCTTTACCTAAAATTATTTGGCGGGAACCATTATCAGCGTCGGTTATCAAAGGATAACCGACACTGAAAGTGGGACTTTTTGCGCAAATTTTCATCTTAAATAGGCGTCGGTGAATAGTTAAAAAACTGACGTTGTAGGTGACGCAAAATTTTTCGCTCGAAAATTGGATTTTGCGGGCGATTTTAGGCGTCGGTTTGTTATACCCAGTCGACGCTAAATACAAAGCGGTACCCATGTCTGGCTGGTCTTCGAATATAGACGTCGATTTTCCTAAATAACCGACATTGAATAGTATAGGCGTCGGTTTTCCTAAATAACCGACGCCCAGAAAAGCGACACTGAATGCTGTTTCTGTAGTAGTGGACTCAGACATGTTAGTAAGAATGCAATGAGAATCAACATGTTTTTGAAAAATATATCATGGATAGTAAGTCAGATTCTTTGAGATTCGGATTTCATTTAATCATGTACATTTCCATCATCTATAATATATTATTTCTTGAATAGATGTTGCTTTGAATTTCAATCTATAAGACTAATAATTTATATGGTATATCAAGCAAGTAATCTCCAATTATCCACCTCTTGATAATATATAACCTTTCAAAATATATTTTTGAAAAAATTACATGAAATTGACTATATATAATAAAAATGTAGATACCTTCAAATTCGAAGTTATTATCTTCTTTCTTGAGTGTTCTTTCAATTTACGTATTTGCATTATTCAAATGGTAATTCTTATAAATTGCTATTAAGAAAATATGATCTAGGTTTACACATATGGAAAATGTCATGTTGAATTCATTCCTTTGTACTTAATAGGATGTGTGGGATGGAATACATTGAAAAGTCAGTCAACTGGTTGATCCATAGTTTTGTCAAAAAAAGGTCTTACTAGGAACATTAGTAAGGTGCCAACCTTCTACATCATTCTACCTACTAGATATGGTGTGGGTATAACTTGTTGCCTCTTCTCTAGTTTTACTTTGTTGGGGTGGCTCTAAGTGGCTCTTCTAGGAAGGTTCATTGACACCGAAAAGACGATGTGTGAGATGGAACTTATGATAGTTATCATTTATGTTCAACCTCTTAGGTGTGTAAAATGTGAAAGCAATACACGCATGATGTTCAATGAGAATCAATCATAGGGCTTATCACAATTTGTTTAATTTTCTTTCCTAGAATTTATTCTTATGATTTTGGTATCTTAAATCATATAGTTTTGTTTAATAGATATATTTCTAAATTTGAAAAAATAGCTTCAATACTTATTCTTCAATTAATAAATTATATTTTTAATCTCAAAATATTCATTTGTGTGGCAGTGATCTTATAAAAAACATATAATATGATCTATAGACCTACCAAAGATTTATTTTATTTGTGAATGATACTTGACTGCTATCAATATTAGAATCTCTAGTGGGAAATCTTAGAATCCACAATGTCTCATTGCATCCACTCAATTGGTGGAGACAACAAATTTATTCAAGTCGTTAAAGTTAGAGACATAACTAGCTAGTGTTACAATAGGAAAATTTGCACAAATAACTTTTAATTATATAGTTGTGTCACCATCATTGAGGAATCATCTATTTTTTGTAACTAAATTTTATATGTAACAAATTAATATCTATATGAAACATGTATGCTATACATTAGATAATGTTACATGTAATATTGTCAGTAGTATGTTTTGTGAATATTTATGCTTTATTTTATTATAGAACTTTAGGCATTTATTAAAAATTAAATATTATTCCTATTTTCTCATAATGTCACATACAATAATTTAGATTTTTTGGACCTTGTACTGCATTCACTCTATATATTACAAGATCACAAAAATTATCGACGGGTGGTGTAGTGGAGAAGGACATGGCTCTATGGAGTAGGGACATGGTCTCAAATGCCTACAACTCCTTAGCAATCCTTGATCATGTCATGTAGGTCAACCTTTGCATGAGTTTAATATGTCCCCCTCTATGTGTTGGTAGTTAGGGGGCTTACACTGCCAGGTGGGTTCACCAGTACGACTACTCATTTAGGATGGTTCCCACATCGTCAAATTTTTTTCAATAAAAAAATTTAAATATTAATTGCAAAATGGAGAGTCTTTTTCAAAAGAAGCTACATATTTTGGTGTATGGGTTGAAATGGTGATGGAAGTTTTCCTTTCCCAAACTATATTAGTCATGTTGAAGTTAAAATATATCTCACAAGAAGGCTAGCTATATGGATGCCATATTATCTATATCTACAAAAAGTACTAGATTGTCACCTAAAAAATATTTTAAATGAAATTTTATCATTCTTCAAAAAGAAGGATGAATATAATGCCAACCAAAATATGGCCAAGAGTTTTATGAGATCCATAGCAATGAAATTTGTTTTTAGATGGAAAATTTTGAGGAAGGTGGTTATCAAGATCATAAATAGGTACAATATATGGCTTTAAATTGTTAGGATATTGGATGCAATATATTTTTCATGGTAGAATCTCAAAATTAAAGTGTTATACTTACAATAATTATTGATTAACTGATTCAACTTACCCATGGAATAATTGAATAAAATGGATGCATAATGAGACTGTTTGTTTAGCCAATTGTTTGAAAAATGATATACTATGCATATAATTGAGGATATTGATTATAATAGAAAAAAGAGAGCTTATGTTTAGGAATATTCATACATTAATACATATTCTTTAGGGTAACTAAAGATTATATCACAAATAATAACAATGTAGCATGGCAAAAGTGGTCTCGTTGAGAAAAACATGACTAAAAATAGATAAAATAAGTATATCATGACGTCGTTGATTGTGTTACACGTATGTGGAATAAGATGTCACTATCTCAAAGAAGCTAAAGATTTGAAGTAAGGACTTCAACAAAGGCCTTCTTTCTTTGTTAATCATTAGTTCACTTATTATCTCAAACCAAAGTAATTAGTTCAGTAATTTCAATATTTTTCAAAGCATGGGTTGGGTTTCATAAGAGATTTTTCCTTTAAAAAGTATCATATGAGATCGATAAATTAGTTCATGATATTGACCATTACGCATACGTTATTTTAGTGGGTAAATATACACATCTAAATAACTAAGCTACTTCTCAATAACCACATCAATAGTTAGATAGTTGGTTTTTCTGTTCTTGTGCTTATTAATTATGAGTTACACCTTTTTTTATTGTATTATTTTGAGTTCCATTTCCTCTCATGATGATAAGTAATAAGTTTCAACATTTCACTTCAAAGCTTCAACCATATGCATGTCTTGTAATTATGCATATGGTAAGGGTAGATGGATCAACTACTTTGTGTCCTTTGGACACCAGTCATATGATGTTTGTAAGTAGGAAACTATATTGGGTTTATATCATAATGTATGAAATCAAACTTTAAGACAAATTCTTATAAATTAAACTACCAAATGAAAAGGTATAATGAAGAATTTGAAATTTAGATAAATTGTGTTATCCTTCAAAGTAATCTTGTGGACATTAAGACATTCTTCCAACCATTCATGTATTTTACATATGTATTCTTTGAAATTGTACTATATAGTAATATGAAACATAATTGCATGTTGATATTCCAACCATGATTGAAAATGTTAACAACACTTGTATGCAAGTGTGACATGTGCAAAGCACATTCATTAACTACTTGTAATAAAGTCAACATCATTACCTTTGCAAACATATAAAATCACAAGTCATTCAAAAAAATAACATTAACATTTAGGAGTAGAAACAATAGATACTGCAAAAAGTTGGAAGAAAAATATTATTAAGATGGAAAAGAAAGCTCATACTACATAAAAAAAACCACCACGTTGACTTCTAATCCTTCTCAACTCAACATTCACCCTCTCACTACATTCTATATTAGCTATTCCTTTTGCAATCAAGGTTCTCCTTAAGATCGACAAGATCAGAAGGAATTCCTTTGGGGGGCAGTGAAGGTGGAATGAAAATACATCTTGTTAGATGAGAGTGCATTTATAAACCCAACAAACAAGGCTAGTGGGGATCATGAACATGAAATGGCATGCGTTATGTCTTATACACAAAATTATGGCCATACTATATGGAGTAAACATGTCTATAACATATACTATCAATGCAACAACCCATGGCAAAACATATCCAAGAAAAACCTTTCTCTTCCATGGAAGCATATCACAAACACTATATATATCATAAATGACAACATCAAGATTTTGTAATATTGAGAAAAAAAACATATCCTTCCGGTTTGATGTATGACATAGAGGATGCAAAATCATCAATACGAAGATTAATATGGAAATCACCAACCAAATACAACACATTTTGGCATAGCAAGATTTAATAATCCTCAAATCTAATAGAAGAAATCAATTCAATAGATTCTTGAATGATTTTTTTTCTAGAGAATATGTAGAAGATGTAAACCATATATTAGAATACCAAAAAAAACCCACATAGAGTGGAAATGGGGGGAAGCATATGTGTTGAAATCCTTTTACAAGTTCTTCAACAACCCTAGTATAAAAAACATCTTTGATAAGATTTGGAAAATCAAATGTCCCACCAAGTATATCATTCTTATATGGTTAATAAGACACAAAAAATCTTTATTGAAGAAAATTGGTGGAAAATAGGATTCCAAGGACCTACTTTGTTTATTATGCAAAGAGGATATTGAGAACACTAAACATATCTTTTTCATGTGTACATACACTAGAAGAATATGACAATATAATCTACAACTCGCTACTATAATGAATAACATTGGTAGCTAGGTATATAATAAATTTGATTTACAAAGTCAAATCTATATCACCCTTAATATATAGACAAATATAGTAATAGTTACATTCAAGTGTTCCATATAAATGGAAAGAAGTTACAAAATTTTTGAAAATAAGGAGCAAAATTTGTCTTTGATGAAAAAATATATAACAAACACATATAATGATATCTTACATTCCAACAACTGATGTAGGTATAGGAGCAATCACTAAGGAGTCTAAAACTAGACACATGTTGCTATATAAAAAAGTAGACTTTTGCCAAGGAAACTACTTCATGAAGCACATTCTGGATGAGTGCTGAGAAGCTATCTGACGATGACACATTTCATATCGATAGTGGGGTGACTCCCTCCTCTTATTATAGGAAAGAGGCTTGGTATGGGGTGCCTCCACCAAGTAGTACTATGCATTTCTAGCATCACTAATAATTAGTAGTATTTTTATCTTACCTCTGGTCACAAGCATAAACATTATACTCTATATTTTTTCTCTCTATGTATTTTATTTCATGGATGTGATTTCAGACTCTATTAATAACATAGAATACTTTATCAAAAAAAGTAGCAATGTGAATAGAGACTGCTTGCACACATAACTTTGGAATGGGTCTATCTACTCAAAAAGTAACAAATATGTGTGATTTGCAAAGTGTTGCATGCTTATGTAATTGACAAGTATAATTGTCTCCAACATAAATACCCATATTAGAGGAGCAAAATTTCTAATAATTTTCTATTAATTTTATTAGCAATGATGTTTATATTCCAAGGGTTACTAGAAACAATAAGACTTCTAGTAATCTTCATTATATTAATTAATCATTATTTCTCCACTTTATACATGAGAAAGGAAATATGTATGAATCCAATAATAGCTACAAATATCTTTAGGATAACATGTTTGCAAGATTTAAAGTCATCTATCACCTTGCCACAATTTCATTCCACATAAGCTCAACTGAAAATGGTTCAACGATATATCATTGGCTTCATTGTATAATAGATATGTAGCCTATTAGTTTCTAAAAGAAATACAACATTAATTGTGTTACTAGGATAAAGAATATGGATACTACTACAGACATACCATAATATCATAGTTAGTAACAACTAGTTTCGTAAGATTAAGTAAATAATGTACCTAATTCATTTACTATTTGTAATCTAGAACACAACATTCTAGGCAATTGAACATAAACAATATCTTGTAAAGAAGAAGTCGTCTATACACTACTAATCATTAGTTATGACAAATTACATTGTGAAACATAAAATTTGCATGACTAGACCGACTGGTGATGAATGCATATTCATTCCATTTTTAGTTACATTTTCAGTCAATTTAGCATTCATATAGATTAGTTTTCATTAGAATATGTTTGTTTTGATCTACTTAGATTTTTATGTTAATTTGTAGGAATTTGATACTTTTCTTGACTCCCTTTGTAGGTTTTGAATTATATCACTTTGTAGCAAGTTTGCCTAGGGGGTCCCACACCTATTGTGAGGTGTGGGATAGAGCCCCAGACCGAAATGGATTTTGAGCACTTTCAGAAGGCAGACCGATACACAAATTTTGTGTCTGAGGACAATTTCGACATGTCGATTGGCATGCAATCGACATTAAAATTGATGAACAAATCAAGACATACAAGAGGTCGACAACCTTATCAACCTCCCTGGTCGACACCCAAGAGGAACAACACTTAGACTCACTGATGATCAAGGTTGACATACAATCTATCGATAACCCAGATCGACACCTCTGTCGACCCCCCTGCTCAACATCATCATCAGCCAGCAGCCGAAAAGAGATAATCCCATCAGTTGACAATCTTGTCGGCACACTTATTGATGATCACAACTGCTCTATATCCTTGTTGACCCTCAAGGTCGACAGTCATGTCGACTTCCAAGACTGACAATAGGAATTCCAAGCATCAACACCTGTCGGTCGACAGTCCAATTGACTGATGGAACCATCGATTGAAAATAGTGGTTGACACTGACAACAAATGGTCAACACCGGTGGAAGAGGTTGACAACCTCGACCCTATAAATAGGCCCCTAGCACAGCCGTACAACTCATCTTGAAATTTTGGAGACAAAAATGTTGAAAGGCTACAACCGAGATCAGAGATAGGACGAGGCCTATCGACCAAGCATGATCTATCGACCTAGTTGGGTGACACTTATTGACCTCAAGCATAGATTGGCATATCTCTTTCATCTACAACTACAAAGCCATCAATCTCCTCCTTCAAGGCGATCAATCTCTTCCCTAAGCTGCTGTCCATTCCCCTACTATCGCTACAAGTCAGGGTTAATACATGAAGGAGAAAGAAGGAAGGAAGTATGACATCGCATACCACACTGAGCCACTTCTATTGCCACCATGACCGTGATGGCATCCACTTCCTCTTTTTGTGATATCAATATCGCCATGTCGAGGGAGTAGTCTTTTCACTGGGGTGTGGGGACTATCCTCACTACCCGTTTCTTACAATTTTATTCATATTCCAACTCTTGTATGAACTCATTCAATTCATAGCTAATGGTTTATTACATGTATTGTAGATTGATCACCCGCTTTACGTGATTTATTATAATCTTTTACTGCAAGAACTTCAATGTTTAAGATTTGAATACTGATTTTCTTTGGTTTACACTCAGACCACAACTTTTCGATGGAAAGTCTCCGGAGTAGTGGATAGAGGATCTGTAAGTAACGAGACATCGAGCTTACAGGGATATCTACTAATGCAAGTTTCTAACGCTGAAAGGGGAAATTTTCATAACTCCAATTATATCTTCATACAAGTTTGTATTTGAATAATTGTGAATATTTGAGTAGTGGTGGTGAAACCCAGTTCTATCCCACTATTTCCATCCATTGATAACTATAACTTTAATTTAGCTATTTTCTTTCTTGCAATCTTAGATTAATCAACTCAAACTTAACTTTTTTGACAAGTACTAGTTCTTGATAGGTTACTTTGATTAGTTAATTTTTAAAAACATTATCCCTAGGGATTTGCTCCTCAACTATACTGTGATAAGATCCACCCTCTTTCGTTCTTTACATTTGACCAAACAAAGATGAAGTTATACCTTACCATAGTTGTTGGCTACACTAAAGTATATAATTAATGCATGAACATGAATAACTCATCTTAACATATATAGGTTTGAAAACATATACATTAGGTTCAATAATTAACATCACATATCATAATACGCTCATATTAACTGAATAACCTATATGTGTGTTAACATGTATGGAGTACATTAAATAGGACAATTATGCTTTGTTTGCTAACAAATATTCACATGATTGCTAATAAATGTTAAATAAGAGGTATAGGTGGTTAGTACATTTATTAGAATAACAATTGGAGTTTTCATGTCCATAAATATGAGTAATGTGCCAACATCTAAATAGATACTAAATTAATCAACTAAATAGGTTACATAAATAAAATATGAAAATTTGTAGATAATAATATAATGAAGTTCTTTTTGTAAAAATGTGAAATAATGGGACTCTAAATGATAAATAATGATAATAGTGATGTAATTTTATAATAATATAATGGTGACGAGCAAAAAAATCTAATTATATTAGAAGTAATAGAAAGAAACTTCAAAAACCAAAATTTGATGGAAAAACCATGACCGTTGGGTCTCAATTAGTTGTGGGTCAAATTTTAGATTAACTATCTATCCTACTTTTAATAGGGACGAAAATACACTTTAAATCATTAAATATTTCATAAATTCTTGAAGTCCCTAATTTTTGTTATATGTCATGGTATTGTCTGCAACCTTGATCCCTACAAACATTTGAATTTCATAGCGGTCATTAGATGTTGATCAGATGGTGCAGAAATTGTCTACTACCTTAGGTAGGAGAGACTTATGAGCATGAACACTGCAATCTGACTCCAATGATCATACGAAGAATTTATCTCCCTTCTCTCTTGATGATTTTTTTAAATCTACTAGGTCATCATCACGTAACCCAAAAACATCACTAGTGATCTTATCACCTTCCATTCATCAACAACCATTTTCATTCAATTACTCAAGACAAAACCATCTATGGATGTTGATGAAGGTTTCTAAATGGTTTGTATCCATTGTCGGGTGCCCAACCTTCTGTTGAACTCTGTTTAGGTAGGCACTTTAGATGGAGCTGTCAAAACTCTACATACCTCCATAAAGAACTCAAACTACTCAATTTTTCTTGGGAGGCCCTAGACTATATGTCTTCTACCTTCATATCGCTTCTCCCTGTTATATTTTTCTTTCCCTTTTTGATTTGAGATTTTCCTACTATTTAATTCATGCCAATATTTCTCATGTCCAGACCTTGATTTCTTCTAGATTTTCTTCCCTCTTTTTGGTTGTAGTGACGAGATAATTTTTGATTGTTGGATGATCATGTTTTACTTCACTCTACAATAACCAACCTTTAGCTCTAATCTTCCCATGTTGATAACTAATGTTTTAACTCAGGCCAGCCCTTCCATGGTTGCTTGGGATTTCTTAAGTCAGCAAGGACCATGGATCATGGTAGGAAGGTCGGCTAGCACTTTCTCACAGTAAGTCACTCTAGTTTCTTGAAATCCCTTTTGCATGTATCTTTGTATCCTTCTCATGAGTCTTTGAAGTAATAATATGACTTCTTATTTCATTATGATTTTTCCCTTGCCGAGGTGTGAATTCAGCTTGCTTGATTTGGCTTTTATTGTCTTTTCATCTAGGTTTCTTATCTGGTCGTGCTTTGTCTCCCTTGAGGCTACATTCCTGGTTTGGTGTGGCCTAGACACTTGGACAATATTGATGAGACCACATCAATAGGGTCTTTGTTTTCAAATGGATAATTATTTGTGTACATGGCTTTTTGGATCTCTCATTGGTCAATATTTCCAAAATACATAACAAATTCTGTGATAGTCAAAAAATTATGAAAAACTACTTATTGTAATTAGAAAACGATTCTTTGTCTAACTAAAGCTAATTCATAACCTAAATCTAACAATAATAAGAGTTTAGAATTTAAGGTTTTTGTAATTAATGTAAACCTAACCTTAATTCTATATAATATGTTTAATAGGTGTTTTCAAGACCCTGGATTGGACCTAGGTTGGACCTTGGAGATGTTTAGACTCGATGTGAGGTATGTTGCATTCATCTATGATTCATATTGAGAAAGTACTTTCTTTACTCTCTCTTGGGCCTCTTTGAGGTGTCATATTATTGAATTGTCTCTTTCTTGACTTGATGACCTAATTGGGTCTAATCTTAAAGAATTTGAGTCTTGATATGCTTGAACTGTCTATATCTCCTATTTGACTCTAAATTGTACTTTGCTTCGATATCACACCCTAGTTGTCATTATGAACCATTTGCTTACTTATGTGGTGGATTTTTCTTAAGGCCCATTTATGTGATGGAAATCATATATATATATATATATATATATATATATATATCACATACCTTCCACTTATTTCTTCATTTGTACATGCTTCATGATTCAACAATATATAACTGTTTGGTTTCTTTGTGTTATTCCCTTAGGTTTTATTCCGCTTTGAGATATTTTAGACACTGGGTTTTATTACCGTACCATGCACTAAGGTTTTAGTCCTCCTGCACTTATATATATATATATATATATATATATATATGTATGTATGTCTTTATTAGGATGGAGGATTGTAAGCCTCATACCTTGGCTTGGATTTCTAAAGGAGTTTGGTTATGTGCCATTCTTTGTCAGGTTTGATGTCATGTTCCCTAAGCACCACTGGCTTTATATATTCACTAGTATTATGTTTATCTCATGTGCATGGAGATTGATTATTGTTGATAAAGGGTTATGTGCCCTAATTTATTTGATGGTGCTTATGTGGCACATCTTGTGAGTATTTTGATTAATGGCTAGTGTTAATGTTGATTATCATCTTGTTAAAATTCTTATTCTTTTGGTATCCACTTGGATGGTACTTTTTCTCATGGATAGAAGCCTTATTATATTTTATGTCCTTTTTCCTAACATTGTTCAATCCTTGTTAATATGCTCATACCATAATTTGGTGTTGATAACTTCCACATATCTTCTCTTGTGGGGTATGCTTTCAATCCTAAGGTAAAAGAACATGGGAAACATTATCAGATGACATAGACCTAGCCTAGTGGAGTTGACTCAGGGAGATAGACTTGAGATAGCTTGATATAGATATACTTAGATCTTAAAGTTGTTGCTTCCACCCTTTATGGGAGATTAATTATGTAATATTTCAATTTGAATATACTCATGAAATCTTGCTCTTCATCTATACTTTAAATATATATGTCATTCATTTGAGGAAAAAATACACCTTTCCAGCATACCTAATAGTGTGTTTGGATTGGATAGGCCTATTCTCCAATCTTTTAGGAGTGGATCCCCTCTCAGGTCCTACTCCTTACACACAAAGAGTACATGTTAATTAGCTAATATACTATAAATTTAATGGAAAGTAAGGAACAAAAAGGGAGGATGCTAGGTTGATATGAGGAAGGGGCGAGATGGTCCCCATTTTCCTAATGGAAACTAGACTTACATTTTTAATGGTGAATTTAGATGTACTACCCTTTGTGGTGTACATATTGAAACTAAGACTAGGTATATTGTAATATGATATGTTTCACCACAACTAAGTATTCAGGATGATGAACCTATCATCATCCTATCTTTGGGGGTTGAGCCATACTGAATATAGAAGAATTAGACATACCTGACAAATGTAAGTATGTAAAAGTACATGAGGATGCTTGTTGCAGTGCATAGATCTAAAGGATTTGATTATATATTTAATCACTTATATTGATTTTATGCGGAGTTAGCGTGGTAGATTCTTCGATGGTAGTGAGGTTGACAATAGGAGTCTGAGTCTGAGTTGGAAAGCCATAAATAGAGTAGCATGTCACCTTCGAGTGACCCTTATTGCCAAAATGAGTACATCTAGTCATCCTCTACCCCATATCATCTTGTCCCTCTTCTATAACAACCATGTCCTCTAGAAGATAGATCGGTGTTATTGTGAGAGATGAAGGAAGATAAATCTTTTATAAAATTGGCTGAAGAGTTCTACTTGAGGAAGGCTTATGAGACACGTGTATATGCTTCAATTAAGGAAGGAAGCTCTATCCTTGACATAATATAACTTCTAACTCTATCATATTCCTCACATAAACCAGAAAGGAACTTGATTAATCCATATAATCTAATTTTTTGGAGTTTGACAAGATCGATGGAGATAAAATGGAGGCTATTTAGATCTACTATTATGTGAGCGAACTGTGTGAAATATTTTTGTAGACTCTTCTCCTTCCAATGAATTTGTACATCTCAATCGTCTATCATGCCTCTAAGAGATGTTGTTGGAGTAAATCAGTTGGATATGATCCCAAACCAGCGTGCGGTCAGTCATATTGTTTTGTGATGTCAATGGCATGAGGCTCCATTAAGTTCCATATAGTAGAGAAGAGACTAGCATCATGTTGTTCCCATTGTGGAAGAGAATCATTAGTCAGAGATCCTTTTATGACATTATTTCCTTTCTAATAAACTTTGAACTAGATAATGGTCGTGTGACTGCACTAGTTTATCTTGGGTTTATTTAGTTTGATCAAAGTGATGACAAACTTTTAAGAAAGAAGTGATGTCGAAGTAGGATGTAGAGTCTTCACATTTCCCATGATATAGTGCAAGACGGCTGCAACATGGTGTGTTGTTGGACTAACAAGGTGTGCAATATGGTATCAAGTCAATTGCGGGTATAAAAACTAACGGTGAAATGACATATCATATCACAAAACAAAATGTAGTTGGATAAGAATGGGAAGATCTAGAAATGGCATACCAAATAGGATTCAAACACATCAAGTCATTGTATTTCTACAACAATTGGACATGACTATATATCTAGAGGTCTTGTAGATATATTTGAGCAAAAATAGTTCTCAAAGGAAGAAGCAATTAGAGTGAAGAAGATTTCAACAGACACTAATCTAGATGAATATGATTTCCACCATATATATTTCTCCATAGAAATTACTTCTGTGAAAAAGTGGTCGAAGAAGATGTGGATTTGGGTGGAAATGATTTCCACTATAGATATATTTCCATGGAGATGAGTTTTGGGGAAATGTGGTAGGACATAGTCTAGATCCAGGTGCAAATGATTTCCATGGTAGATATGTTTCCACAAAGATGAATTTTTGAGAAACTTGACTTCCCCCATGGTGAAGAAGTGGTCAGTGAGAAGTATGGAGAAGATAGAGTCACTACCAAGAGAACTTGTATACTTCTTTCTATGAGAGGATCGAGATGCTTTGATACCATGTTACTAGAGTGATGGCCGAGAATATGTTGTGTATTATAGACTAGAGGGGTAGCCATCATATAGGACTATGGGTGAGTGCTAATATCTATATACACAATGTGGGACTAATATCAAAATTCAAGAGTATAGACAGACTTATACACTTAAAAATGTTAAATATATATTCCCCTTTTTAAGGAGATACAATCATTTTTTGTTTTAGATTTTAGGACCTAAGGATGTTCAATTATGTTATTCTTTCATCCCGTCACACATGTGTACCTACAACCAAAGAAAAATAATAGGTAGCATAGAAAATGACCTTAGATACAATGAAACTAGGATATTGTTTCAACCTAAATCCAAAAACTACACAAACAACAAACCAACAAAGCTCTAATGTCATATTATTAAAATTAATTCTCAAAATTCACTATAGATCAGATTTTCATCTACAATAATGTATGAACCATTGGCAGATATGAACACCCACTTTAGAAAACAAGGTTTTAGAATGGACAATGCAGGATAACTGAGTACTTCAATTACAAATGCAACATTTGAAATTTTGTCCCTTAAACGAGGTTCTATTTAATTTAGTGAATAGATATTTATTCAAATCTAAACAATAAAGAAAGACGATCTGGAACTTGTTTCATTTTTATGATGCATTCAAAAATTAAAATTGGATGCAAGCCGATCTTGCCAAACCTAAACCCAATATTGGATGTTTGAGTGGAAGGAATTGCTTTAAATAGTACCATTAACATAAAAATAATTGACTACAATACTAGAGTGAAAACATTTCCAACAATATGTTGATTTCTCTAAATACTGTTCTAACCACCATACTTGTAAATAGTAAACAATATTAAATAAGCAAAATCTCATCATCCTTCTTTAATAATTCTATGACCAACATCCATATTAAGATCCTCTAAAATACTTTTAGAAAAATATGTGCACAACAACTACTATAAAAAAATAATATATATATTACATTTCGTAATCAATGCTTAAAATAAAAATATAGCTAAGGTGTCAACAAATCAAAATTTGAGAGGTTAACAGATAAATTTAATTCAATAAATACTAAAGATGTTTGGCTACAATCTGAATCGAAATTCACTAAAGGAAAACCACATCTTTACAACATGTGTTGTGTGAATTTAGAGTTGCAATAGATTCACATATAGGAAAGACACTATATACACACTTATTGTCACAACATGTCAACAATTCATTAATAGACCTACCAATAGCTAACTCTCAAACAAATTGTGACCTTTTGAAAAAAACGATTAAGGAAACATCAGTTGACACCTTCAAAAATTAGGACTATGAAGTAATTCTCATATTGCACCTATTTGTAAATTTGTGTCAAGTAGAAGATACAAAATAAATGATATTCCCTAACCCCAAAACAAACAAAGAAACTATGTGGGAAGTATATAAAAATGATCCATCATCACATGGATTTAAAACTCAAAGTTTACATTGGAGAAAAATGCATAGAAGACCTACACAAGAGCTAATCACTACTACAAAAAATGGTTTTTACAACAGTTCATTTTTCCATTTTACAACGGGTGTCAACTGTTGTATTAGATCGTGTGGTCTTATGGGGGTTTCTTTATACAACAGGTGTTGCGCATGTTGTAATATATATATTTTATACAACAGTTAATACATGCTGTAGTTCATTGAACACACCTATTATAATAGGGGTGTTGTATATAACATGTTGAGACAAAAGGAAAATACATCTAGACACAAGGTTTCAAACTTGAGACCACTTGAAAGTAAGGCACATCTCAAACCGCTGAACCAATTTCATTTTATGCAACACATATATTCTTTGTTGTACATATACAACAAATGATGTGCAAATCTATTGTGTGATTGTGGTCTGTTACAACGGGTAACTATTACAATAGGTGAAAGCTTGTTGTGTAATTATAGTATACTACAATGGGTTATAGTATGTTGTGTAATGATGGTCTATTACAACGGGTTAACATATGTGACT
The DNA here is from genome assembly GCA_963693085.1 of Alisma plantago-aquatica. Taxonomy (NCBI): domain Eukaryota; kingdom Viridiplantae; phylum Streptophyta; class Magnoliopsida; order Alismatales; family Alismataceae; genus Alisma; species Alisma plantago-aquatica. Next base: position 1,608,384,816 of record OY856409.1, read on the forward strand.
ATTACAATGGGTAGAGCACGTTGTGTAATTATGATCTTTTACAACGGGTTAGAGTATGTTGTGTAATGATGGTCTATTACAATGGGTTAACATACATGACTATTACAACGGGTTAGATCATGTTGTGTAATTATGATCTTTTACAATGGTTTAGAGTATGTTGTGTAATGATGATCTATTATAATAAGTTAGCATACATGACTATTACAACAGGTTAGAGCATGTTGTGTAATTATGGTCTTTTACAACGGGTTTGAGTTTGTTGTCATATTATAGTCTATTACAACAATTTAGCACCTGTTGTAGTATCACATATACTATAACGAGTTTGACCTGTTGTATATAACTTGTGTTGTATAAAATATATAATTCACAACACACAAATAGACTTGTTGTAAAAGATATGCAAACTACAACACAACCAACAAAACTGTTGTGTTTTTCCTATTGTAAAAAACATTTTCTATAGTAGTGAATATTCAGACCATACAAGAATTCTTAAGAGACATCCTCATTCTTTAGGTTCTATCAATTTTCAAACAAAAAGGAGATGACTTAAATAACAAAAGTAGTTTCACATTAATCTATCATGAACTATATTAGAACATATAGTTATGAACAAAGATTATATATAGCTTTGTTTCAGGATGCTCATAACTCACAAGAGGTAGAAAATTTCATTTTTAGATGAATGGAATATCCTAAAATAAACCGATATTAAGTATTATTGATTAAATATGAATGTTCTATAGAAGATGAATTGTCATAATACTAAATAGATCGAAAATAAGGCATAGATGGTGAAATTTTGATTTAGTTGCAGATCGTCTTGTAATCTATTAATTTGGTTCATTATCTAAGAGTTTTATGTACATAACATCCTGCATTTTGTTCCAATATTAGATTTTTTGATGAAAATAAATCCTTATTGTGTAGTCATTTTGATATTATATACATGTAATTTGAGATTACAATTTAGATCTTAAAATAACTTTGTTAACAAAGTTTCTAAGAGATTTGACAATACATCATGCAAACCTATCAAAATTCCATATGATCCTTGTAAAACTTTACTTAAGAGTGAAAATGGTATTCTAATGTCTCAGTTAAGAGGAGGGAAAGATGAATAAAATAGCCTCCTGGCTTCTCGGAAAAAAAATGTCTCAGTTAAGATGCTTTCACATTATTAAAATTTTAAATTATCTTGTAAATTGTACATGACGGTACATGTTGGTACTTTAATTACTTATAAAAGTTTTCCAATAAGAATTGATTGCAAATCTATAAGCAAAGTGCTTAGGTAAGTGAAGGAAACTACTTCCTTTGGATTGCATTGTAATAATTTTGCTTATTTTCTTAAGGAATTAAGTGATGAAAGGTAGATAGAAAAGAACTCTAGAAGCAATGGAGTATTCAAATATGTATTTCTTATACATGGTGTTGTTGTCATCGGGAATTCTAAGAAACAAATAATGTGGTCTAGGCCCAGCTTGAATGCAAAAGATTATTTCTTAGATAAAATTGGTAAGGAAGCATAACGGTTAAAGATACATTTGTCCAACTTGTCTATGGTAAATCATTTTTTTTGGAAACTCATTTTAATTTTACATCACAAACAACACCAAAATAAGGATTTTTTACAGTACAATACACATCAAATTAGACTAGATATACGAGGGATCAAGTGTCTGATGGGATCATGGTTATTTATTTCACTTGTACAATGGATACTAAAACTAATCCTTTCGCTAAATTTGTACCTAAGCCCTAATGGATAACCCCAGGATAGAGATGGGAATATAATCTATGATTTTTCATAAATAGAAATAAGATAGCAAAAATTAATGGATAACCTCCAATTAGGTTCAAAATGGTTAAATAAGTATCCTGGAACTGATGATGCTTGAGTAAAATTTTATTATTATGAATATACGTCTATGCTCTAGAAACAAATAAGTGTATAGACTACAATTAAAAGTGATCAAGGATAAGGACATGATGTTATAGTTACATACTTGGAGATGTCCTAAGTAATTGATGTTGTGAGAACCCAATAGGAGGATTGGGTTATTTTCTAAAATTAATATGGTACACATAAGAATGCATGGAAATTATTTCATCAATTCTATAGATCATTACCATAGTTCTTAACTATGGTGTTACAAATAGACATAGTTACATCAAGGGTTTAGATTGAATAGGTATTTTACCTAGTTCTTGTAAGATTAATATTGGATTATCTTAGAAGTGGTTAAAAATAGAAGTTACATTGTTGAATATCGCAGTATGATAATGTTTTCAATAAGAAATTTTAGTATTAGTCATTATGGAGGATCCTTACATCTAGACCATACATTGAAGTCTAATACCAACATCCGTGATGTAATGTAAGTGATATGGTCTAGTATGGAGACTTTTATTCTAAAATTTCTTACCTCTAAATTGGTGTCAACCCTTATATATGGCAAGGTTATTGACATTTGTTCATGCGAAAAGTAGGGCATGGGGACCACAAACACTCATGCATGTCTGGGCATGCCATGAATCAATCCGTCCAGGATGGAGCCTCTACACCTAGGAACTAGGAAGTGATCTTTTGTTCCTTTCTAGAATGTAAAGTGTGTAAATGAAATTTTGGTCTAAATGTAAATGTATTTGACCAAATAAAATTTTTATTCGCATAATATTTATTTGAACTGACCGAATGAGCACAAAACTTCTCTAGTTGAGTATGTAAAATTAATTGCCAAAACATTGGGTACTTGATTAGATACTCGGTTAGTTCTTGTATTTTTTTATGCACAAGATATATGTTCAATTAGACACATGCCAAATCAATGTGATAAAAAATATATAGATTGAATATAACTATGATAAAATTTGAAAACTAGTTTCTATAGATTACTTTTATTGATATTAATAATTTGGAAACTTTTGATAATGTTGGATAAAACACAAATAGTTTCAAATTATTCATAAATAAGTCTACATGGATATCGTGGAACATGTACATTTTCTTAACTATTAATCACTATGGGGGACCGCCTGCAACCTGAAAGGAACTGTCACTCTTTTTTTTGTTGCTACTTAGAACGTGTACTGAGTTTGCTCATAAATCCACTCCATGCACCATGGTTGTGGTTGAAGTATATTCTACATAAGATGCACATCCTAAATGTGTGGGGATTCTATGCTTGGGGAGAAGTCATGGCAACCCGCTTGCGCCTATATTCTATTTTCCTAAAGAATTCCTCATTGATGGAAGGCTTGAGAAAAAATATGATTTTTGTCTCCATGTTTAATCCTACTACTATTTTTTATGTGTTTTGTAAGTAGAGTTACATGTTAACTACATGTCATTATTGCACGTCACATGTTTGAATGGTATATGGTTTGTATTTCTAACATTACTTCCCATTATTATACCTTATCTTATCTTCCCATAATAAGATTGTGATTATAATTGATAGGAATAAATATACGCGTCTTGAACAAATTAAATGAATGGAAAAAAGGAGAACCAATAGGGGGTTTGTATAGGAATAGTAAAAACACTTTTTGTGGCCTCCTATATCCAACTTGTTAATATTCATTATACTCCTTTTAAGATATACTTGTTCCTCTATGTTCATTTGTAGTGGAAAGTGGAGAAATGGATTGAAAGATCTATACCTTGCATCACCAAGGGCTCATTATAATTAGATTGAATTATAATGCTCTCATGCACACATTACAATGAGTTCCATAAATGTGAGTTGTGTAAGTCAAAGATGTAATGCATAGAGACAATTGGCGTGCATATATATTGATCAATATTAGTAAAATACTTATCATAATTAGAATAAATTCAAGATGCACATATTTCATAATACACTTTTTAATTACCTTTACATAAAAATTGCAAGGGGTTTTCTTTCACATAAGAAATTAAGACAATGGTTTTATACATATATTTTCATTTTCAAAATGTTATTTATGAGAAAGGGTAGACATAGGATAATAGTTTAAAAATAATTTTTGTTGTAAATTTCAAGTTATCAACCTTAATGAAGAATATTAAACAAATTTAGTCAGCACATGAAAAGATCAACTTGGAATGACATGTACAAAAGAAACCACTATAACTATTTAGATCTATGTTTTAAAGTATAACATTAGATCAACGTTTGCAAACTTATTATGGAAATATGCTATTAGAAAGCATTGGACACGCCAACATTTTTAGTGACCAGATGAAGCCACACAAAATGTTGGCTAAATTGGACATTATTATAATCCCTTTGTTTCGATGATGACAAACATTTCATTCTTGTGGATCTAACGTGCTACTTGAGTGTTGTAGGAATTAGGAGGATGACAAACTCTTGGAAGATCTATATGCCCTAATTGCTTTAATTCATGATTGTAATCAAATGTAAAAACTTGTACAAGTATATAATGTACAAATACTTAGATATCATGTAAATCAAGCGTTTAGATCTTCCCTAGCCAAATCACAACACTTAGATAGGTCATCCCCTAAAATAGTGTCACATCTGCACACTCATACACACACTAAGTACTTAGTTTAAAACATTGAAATAAGGTTAATCTCGATCGTCAAAATTCTCGACCGAGACACTCTCGATCGACAAACTCTTCGACCGAGAATGACCCAGGTAGCCGTTAGACACAGTAGACAAGGTAGTTGGGAGTTGGATCAGAACGTTATATACACTTTCTCCAGACAGTCCCTCAGTCGACAAAGACCTCGACCAACTGGGATCTCGGTCGACAATTCCTCGACCGAGAATGTCTCTGGCTGCAATTTTCAGGATTAATTAACTAGCTGTTGTTAAAGCAACTAATGGTTACCTAACGGCTAGTTGAGCACTAAGAACCCCGTAGAAAGTGTCTAAAATGTCCTTAAGCATCCATAGGCCATTACTATAAATAGGACAAGCCATAGGACACCCAAAGTACACTTGTGCAACACTTGAGCATAATACTTGCAATTGGCTATTCATTCTTGTGAGCAATTGAGCAACTCCAACATTGGCTACTCATTTCCTTTGCTCTAAATTCGTGTCCTATAGGCTAGCATCTCCTACCCAATGTACCAACACTTCTATATACATTGGTTAGGAGATCAAAATGCTTGATATAGGAAATCAAGTCTTGTGCTACAACGATATTGTAATTTCTATTTTTCCTTCTTGTTCCTTTATATCTTTTTTACTCTCCTTACTACTCCTAGGGTTGGATGCTGCGAATTGGAGAGGGTTTGACTTCTTAGGTGGAGAAGGGTCTTCTCGGTGGAGAAGGTGGACTTTGGACTACTTCAAGAAGGTTGTCTCAACGGGAAGCTACTTCAAGAGGAAGGCTACTTCAAGGGGGAGGTTGAGGTTACTTCAAGGAAGGATGCTTTGAGGTTGGTGAGACTACTTCTAGGTGAAGGTTGTATGAAGGGTTTGGTGAAAGTATTTGTAATTTTATGTAACATCCTTGCGAGGTAGTAAAATTTAAGTACTTTCAAAATCCCGGTTGGGTAAGCAACCGGGTAGTGGATTGACTGCCTTAGTATTTTCTAAGGTTGGAACCACTCTAAATCCTTGTCCCCTCGTCCAATATTTTTGTGGTTGCTTGCTTTGGTTGAATTATTATTAAAATATCATAAAACCCTATTCACCCCCTCTCTAGTGGTTTTCAATTGGTATCAGAGCAGGGCTTCAAGGAACTCTAACAAAGTCTTGAAGAATGGGTGACGGGGTACTCAACAACCTCAACCTAGAAGGGACACTCGTGGCTAGACCTCCACCTTTTGATGGCACTAACTACACCTACTGAAAAAGGAGGATGCAATTCTACTTCCAAGGAATTAGCTGAGATCTATGGAGAATGGTATCAAATCCATATGAATTCCCTCAAATAGAGTATGCAACTTGGGATGCTAATACGGTAAGATCAGCCCAAATGAATGCAAAAGTTGTAAGTATACTCTATTGTTCAATTTCCGTTGGTGAATTCAATAGAATATCAAATTGTGAAATGGCATATGAAATATGTCATAGACTCTCCATAACTTATGAAGGAACTGTTCAAGTTAAGAACTCTAAAATCGGAATGCTTAAGCAAAAATTTGAACAATTTCGTATGGAATAAAATGAGTCTATTAGTGAAATGTATACAAAATTCTCTTCTATTTTGAATGGTTTAAATGCTTTAGGTAAAGTAATTAGCGAAGAAGATCAAGTTTCAAAAATCCTTAGGTCTCTTCCTCCCAAATACAAGCCTAAGGTGACTACTATTGAAGAAGCAAATGATCTCACCCGGCTAAGGATGGAACAACTTATTGGCAACCTAGAAGCACATGAGGCAACTTTAGAAGAGGAAGAAAGATGAGAATGTGAACTTCAACTAGGGAGAAAGAAGGACATTGCATTCAAAGCATCAACCAAGATCAATCATGACACAAGTGAAGATGATAGTGAAGAAGAAACTATCATTGTAAATGGTAAGCAGTATAAAAGTTTTAAAACTAATAAAACTTCTAGTATTTCTTCTTCCAGGTGCTTTGAAAGTGGTAAAAAGGGACACATGAAAGGTGATTGTCCAAAATTCAAGAAAGGAAAGAAATCATCTCACAAAAAGAAAGAAAGAACATATAAAGCTGCATGGGATGATTCAAGTGATAGTGATGATGGAAAAGAAGAAGTAGAATGTCTTATTGCTACAACAAATGAAGAAGAAGAAGAAGAGGTAAGTCTTTTTGATCTACCAAAAGAAGATCTAATTGCTAGTCTTCAAGATACACATGAGAAATATATTGAGTGCAAGAAGAAATTTAAGAAATCAAATAAAGAGTTACATGCTAAACTTCTTGCTCTCACATCTGAAAATGAAGATCTCAAAAAGGGTATTGAAGATCATGATATTAAGCTAAAATCTGTAGAAGCAAATTGCAATCTTCTTTCCCTAAAAAAGTTAAACTTGCAAACTCAAATAAATGATCTTCAAAGACAATCTATTTTGTGTACACATCTAGATTATGATATTATTGTGAAAGAAAGAGATTCATGTATTATCTAATCTAGATCAAGAAAAATTAGATATCAAGAAGAAAATGGATGAGATTATGAAGTTACAACAAAAATTGAGTATCTTGAGTAACAATAATATTCTTGATAATATCTTAAATGATTCTTATCATCAAATTGGAAGGAGAGGACTAGGTTATAAGACTAAGGGAAAATGTTATCAAAAACCTAGTTGGAGAAGGACATAAGTGCTAGAGAATCAATCCATGTATGTACCCAAGAACAACTCAACTCCTAGAAAGAGAAATGAGATTGACTCTATCAGTTGTCATTATTGCTTGCTTCTTGGACACTACTCTTTTTCATGCCCATACAAGAAAAGGAATGATGATCTAGCTTGGGTTCCTAAAACTTAGAGGTTTAAATTTGACTAGTTGAGATTTGATATAAACTGATTCTTGATATACAAATGTCATATATCAACACAATCAAGCTTTAACTTTCATATTCTTGTTTTACTTGGAAACAATTACTGAAATAGTTTTGAAACAGTATAGAAGCATTCTCGGTCGAGAAACTGTTCGACCGAGAACATTGTCGGTCGAGAAATAGTCGACCGAACAGGTTACTGTTTTCAAGTTTGCAACAAATCTAATAAAACTTGAACAAACAGTAGCATTCTCGATTGAGAAAAATGTCGAATGAGATAAATTCGGTCGACAAACAGTTCGACCGAATCAAGTTCTGCTAAACCTATTATCAATTAATCTAGTTTGCTATCAATTTGTTATTAATAATTGATTTAATATGCAAATCAAGAATAAATATTGGAGACCATCTTTTAAACAAGACATATTGATCTTTTTGCATCATGAATTAAGGTATAACATTATGAAATCCTTAAACATATTGCAAAAGTGTTATATGAAAACTGATTTTGAACAAACCTTATTCATTGATTGAAAACGTTTATTAAGCATGTTTATTTACAAGGTTTGTCTTAAACTTGAAAATCCATGAATCATGAATGAGATTATTTTGTTTTATCCTTTACATGGTTTAAAACTGAAAATTATGAAGCATGTTGGTATAATCAAGGAAATCACTATTTTATCATAGTCCACATGGTTTATCCTAAGTATTTCTTGGTCTATCTATGAGGAACCATGCTTATTAAAATTTAAATGGTCATAATCATTGTATTTCATGAAATTACATGCTTCTATCTTGTATTGTGATATGCTTCTACTATTCTATCATAATCATTATGCCATGATCATTATGTTTCATTGGTTTGTCTAAAATAAATCTTTGATCCATATATACAAACCATGAATGGATATTGTTTTTGATCATTATGATTCAGCTCATATGAAGATGCCATTTTGCATAAATAGTAAAAATTCATGGCACCAATGCATTTTAAATTAAAAATCTGTAGAAATTATACTTCACATATAAGTGTTGAAATTAGAAATCTGTAGAAATTGCCTCTTAGTTGAAATAAAGTTTGACCAAGGGGCGCTATGGTCGAAGTTAAGGTCGACCTAAAATAATCTTGACAAAATGCTTATTTGTACATCATTTTACTGCACTTAACCTTAGTATCTTGATTCAAAATGTTTTCATCATATTGAAAACATAAAGCTCTAATAAAAGGTCAAAAACAAATCTTAAAAACCATTTGTGACCTTAGAATCCTTAAATTATCTTAATTATAAGATTAAGGGGGAGTTCACAAAAACTATTTTGATTATAAAGCTTATAAAACTTTGTAAACAACATTTGAAGCTTGTTATGACCTTAGTATACTTAAAAGTAATTTTGGTAATGAAAAACAAAGAAATCTACAATATTCATGAATATGACATATATCTTGTTCTTAATGGAATTCTCTAAACAAGTCAGGGCTTAACATCCCATGCATTTGGTTAGAGATACTTTTTATGTACTTTACTATAAGATTAAAGGATTCTCATATCATTTTCAGGGCTTAACATCCCTTGCAAAATGGATGAGAAATCAATATGTATTCGTCATGAGCTTAAGGGAATCTCATTTCATTTTCAGGGCTTAACATCCCTTGTAAAATGGATGAGAAATCAATACACATATGCCATAAACTTAAAATGAACTCATATCATTTCAAGGCTTAACATCCTTTGTAAATGATTGAGAAATAAATTGTGGCTAAATTTAACAATAATTTCTTTGCATTAATCCCTTGCTTTTAAATTGAATATCTCTTTAAGGGGGAGCATAGCATAAAATTAAGGGGGAGAAATAAAAAGTCATACTAAATGATTATCTTGGATATATTTTTAAAATGACAAAGGGGGAGAAATAATATAAAATCAAAAACATAAAATAAAATGAGTTTCATAATATCTCGGCCAGCACACACTTGCAAAACAAGAATGACTACAAAAGGTAAACTTCAGGTATGAAACTCATATGATTTATATTTCCTTATCTTATATTTAGGAAATGTTTGTCATCTTCAAAAAGGGGGAGATTGTTGGCTAAATTGGAAATTATTATAATCCCTTTATTTCGATGATGATAAACATTTCATTCTTGTGGATCTAACATGCTACTTGAGTGTTGCAGGAATTAGGTGGATGACAAACTCTTGGAAGATCTGTATGCTCTAATTGCTTTAATTCATGATTGTAATCAAATGTAAAAACTTGTACAAGTATATAATGTACAAGTACTTAGATATCATGTAAATCAAGCGTTTAGATCTTCCCTAGCCAAATCACAACACTTAGATAGGTCATCCCCTACAATAGTGTCACATCTGCACACTCATACACACACTAAGTATTTAGTTTAAAACATTGAAACGGGGTTAATCTCGGTCGACAAAATTCTCGACCGAGACACTCTCGGTCGACAAACTCTTCGACCGAGAATGACCCAGGTAGCCGTTAGACACAACAGACAAGGTAGTTGGGAGTTGGATCATAACATTATATACACTTTCTCCAGACAGTCCCTCAGTCGACAAAGACCTCGACCGACTGGGATCTCGGTTGACAATTCCTCGACTAAGAATGTCTCTATCTGCAATTTTTAGGATTAATTAACTAGCCATTGTTAAAGCAACTAATAGTTACCTAATGGCTAGTTGAGCACTAAGACCCCCCTAGAAAGTGTCTAGAACGTCCTTAAGCATCCATAGGCCATTCTTATAAATAGGACAAGCCATAGGACACCCAAAGTACACTTGTGCAACACTTGAGCATAATACTTGCAATTAACTATTCATTCTTATGAGCAATTGAGCAACTCCAACATTGGCTACTCATTTCCTTTGCTCTAAATTCGTGTCCTATAGGCTAACATCTCCTACCCACTGCACCAACACTTCTATATACATTGGTTATGATATCAAAATGCTTGATATAAGAAATCAAGCCTTGTGCTACAACGGTATTGTAATTTTTGTTTTTCCTTCTTGTTCCTTTATATCTTTTGTACTCTCTTTGCTACTCCTAGGGTTGGAGGCTGTGGATTGGAGAGGGTTTGACTTATCAGGTGGAGAAGGGTCTTCTCAATGGAGAAGGTGGATTTTGGACTACTTCAAGAAGGCTGTCTCAACAGGAAGCTACTTCAAGAGGAAGGCTACTTCAAGGGGGAGCTTGAGGTTACTTCAAAGAAGGCTGCTTCGAGGTTGGTGAGACTACTTCTAGGTGAAGGATGTCTGAAGGGTTTGGTGAAAGTATTTGTAATTTTATGTAACATCCTTGCGAGGTAATAAAATTTAAGTACTTTTAAAATCCCGGTTGGGTAAGCAATCGGGTAGTGGATTGATTGCCTTAGTATTTGCTAAGGTTGGAACCACTCTAAATCCTTGTCCCCTTATCCAATATTTTTGTGGTTGCTTGCTTTGATTGAATTATTATTAAAATATCATAAACCCTATTCACCCCCATATAGTGGTTTTTCACAAAATTGTTCATTGAAACGAGAATTGCATATTACATGATTTCTTAAAGATTGAAGCATCTAACTTTTAACTATTTCAATCCCGCTCCATTTCCTATCTAGGACTCCATGTTCAACACTAGAAAAAATAATTAGGGATTGTAAAATGTACATGTATGATGCACGTATGTCTATACCCATAAGTATGTCGAGTTAGTTAAGGGAGTAGGGTATGGGATCATACTAGCATCATTGATAATCACAGAAGATTTGGTTACCATAAGGTATGTGAAGTGGTTAAGAAGGTTCATTTTTGATATAAAAAGAAAGTTGAGAAAAAAATATCCCAATAATTCACAATAGATAATTCGAATAGTTAGCACCAAAGAATTTCTTCAACTTCATTTAATGAATCTATTTATGACTTTATTTAATTTTTTTACTCATGATCATTAGTTAACTAATAAGTACTATTCATGCATTTAAGTTTTCTTTTTTGTTTATTATTTTGATAATGGTATTCATTTTGAAACTTTAGCGTACATATTATGGATATCATGATATTTCTTTATTTTTTGGTAAGTTTTATTTGTTTTGGTAATATCAGTTGTTTGATTGATTCATATATAATTTGACTTTGTGGTGTTTTCATTTTTCATATTCACTAATAGATAATTATATATAATATATATCGTGGTATTACAACTTTTCTTTTCTTTTGGTTGTAGTAATTGTTGTTTGATAAATAGATAACTAGATATTTCTAGGATTGTGTTTATTGTATGAGTATATAATAGAATAGATTGCCTTAAATATTTGTGAACATGCATAATTTTTACACATAATGTAGGTACTTTGGCATGGACGACATGTGTATGCTAAGATCCTCTGTTGATGTACTAGTATATGGTTACAATGGTATAATAATTTATGTATTTCTAAAAATATTTACTCCTAATGGGTCATATAGGGTCTAGGTATCACTGTACATGTACCTAGTTATGATGATGCCAATTAGTGGAATATTTTTCATCAAAATATACAAGGATATGAACCATGCCATGCTTAAAAGTAGTATTCTAATATAATAGTACTACTAGTTCTCGTTGCCAATAGCCCAACTCCTATTGCATCATCAAAAAGATGTAAAAGGGAAATTATGGGGTAATACTACTTCTCTGTGGACCATTTGGATGAAGGTGCAATATGGCACGTCCCTTGACAATGACATCCTCTACGACTCATCCAGGGTGTGGAGAAGGATTGTCCATGGGTGGGTACAGGTCAAACAATTTTATAAGTGTGCTAATAGTGAATGGTCTAGACCGGTGAAGGCCCCATGGACGCAGCAGGCCTTGGGTCCTCAAGTGCCTTGGGCTCAACTCAATTGGAACCATGATCACTACCCAAGTGGAGTTGTTGCTCCTATAGGGGAATCATGAGGAAGCTCCCTAAGTTTGATATGATTACCAAATGGGGCATGGGCACGTCTCCTATGTGCCTTTTGTACAAGAAGGAGGATGAATCTCATAAGCATCTTTGGTGGGAATGTGACTTCGATAGATATCTCTGATCCAGTGTTGTGTTGAAGTGTAGGTGGAGTGGAAATCCCCCACTTGACTTAGACACCAGTATTTTTTGGATGTTAGAGAATGCAAAGAGGAGCCATTCTATGAGGTGTATGGGTGGCCTCTATCTTACAACAACCATGTTTCATGTCTGTAAAGAGAGAAAGTCCAGGTTGCACAGTGGTGTTGAGAAAGATGTCTTTCATATGTTTGAGAACATTATAAAATTGTTTGTTAGATTTTGTTAAGGTCAGCCTAGCCTCTACATTCGGGTGGATAGGCAGGTTCTTAGATATTGGGGTTTTTTGTAGCTAGCTCCTCCCTATGTATAGTATCTGGTTTCTTGTTATTCCCCGATATCCTTTTTTCAAAGATAGTAATATTTTACCTGATCCAAAAAAGAACAAGGATTTATAATTATTTTCATGAAGTTGTTTTTTCTCAATTTTAGTGATTCTAGACATCTCATTAGATTTTTTCGTGGATATCATGGTCAATATTATTTATATTGTTTTACCGACATAAGTTTTTGTTTAACAATTTTACTTTTTTGACTGATTGATAGATGACCTGATATTATAAAATTATTTGATGGTGTTAGACATATGATTAGTAAATCTATTAAAAATACTTTATAATACATACACCATGGTCTCTATTTTTCATATTGATAATGTTAGTTTGGTTTTCCTGGTGTTAGTTTTATCAAAAAAATACATATTATCTTTTTTTGGTGATCGAGAGAACCCACCTCAGACGAGCCTGACATGGTAAACTCTCGAGGTATGAGAGAGTATGGTCCAGTCACCCCCTCTTATGCTAAATTAGAGTGGATTGTCGTTCGCCAAAGTGCCCTTCGTGAGGTTCGCACCTGGGTCCTTAATTGGGAAAAATACATATTATCATGTATGTGAATATATTATTATATTTGGAAATTGAATACTTTATTAGTTAACTTTAGCTTCCATATTATGGATAATATCATGAACTTTTTTTGGTAAGTTATATTCTTTTTGGTAATATCAATTGTTTGATTGATTCATATATAATTTGACTTTGTGGCTTTTTTGCTTGTCATATCATCTAATAGATAATTAGATATCATATGTATTGTGGTATTACTACTTTTTTCATTTGCTTGTACTAATTGTTGTTTGATTAATAGATAACTAGATATTTCTGCGTATGTTTATATAATATATATTGACTTATATATTTATGAACATACATAATTTTTACACATAATATAGGTACTTTGGCATAGACGACATGTTTATGCTAAGAACCTCACTGGATCTACTTGCAGTGGCGGCTCCAGAGGGGTCAAAAAGGGGCACGTGCCTCCCCCTCCAATTTTGATTTTTTTAACATATATATGTTGTGCATATTTAACATGGTATCACAATTAATTTTTATTTTTATATATTATCTATTTCACATACTCTTAACTTATTTTCAAAGTATGAACTTTATTTCATAAATATTTTCATTACCATTAAGACTTTAAACAAAGAATCACAAATAAAAATACATTAAGAAAAGGTAAATTTCACAAAATTCAATGACGTTTCTTTATTTTACAAATATAGATTAATATTTTATAATTAAAATTTATTTTTTTATTAAACATTTAAAATTATATAAAAACACAAACATTAATATCAACTTTATAACTATTACCTTACACCTATTTTCATAATGATTAAATAAAATTTGATATCTATAACTAATAGTAATTACTGAAATGTCAAATATTATTTATTAATAAAATAATTAAATATGTAACAAATATAGAAGTACAATTAAATGTATAACAAATGTAGCAAGTGCATAGTTATATGGGTAATGAGGAAAGAAAAATTTATATCTATGATTAATTTTATACATTATGAAATAAAAATACTTTATGTGCATAATTTCGTGTGTAATATATATAGCAAATACATATGTGATTAGAAAATATAATATTGATTTTTATAATTACAGGTATACTCGATGAGATATCAATTATTTTTATATTATGTATAATTATTAAATGTATAACAAATATAACAAGTACATCATTCCATGAGTGTACATCTTACATGTGTGAATGATGCATGTGTTTTTTTATTATGACTGTAATGCATGTGAGGAAACATAAAGTCAAATAAAAATATGATAAATTCTTTTTACCACGTGGTCTGAAGATAAATTTGTTAATTATATTTTGAAAAATATGTATACTATTTTGAATTTTTATACATAAAAATATTTTTAACATAATATAATATCATATATCGTAATGGAATTAACCCTTAAAATTAATTCTCAAATTATGCTTCTAAATTATAAATATCATTTCATTGTTATGTCAAAGATAGAGGATTTTGATATTTTCTTAGTTTCTAATGCAATATAGAAAGTACTATCTTTATAACATAGTGAATTGTAAATTGTTATAACATTTATTTGTTGGTAAAACTAATGCATAAGTTTAACACCATCATAAGTATCTTCATTTAACTTTAGATTACTATAGTATTGCTTTCTTGATTTATTTATAATAATAGTAATTGCCATGTGGTACTACTTATATATTCAATTTTCATAACTTTATGTTACTTTTTAGTTACTTGATTTGTCAAACTCGTCATGTAGGAAATTACTTGTGTGATCTTGAAAAATAAACAATGAACCACACTATCAATTGGAACATTTAATTTATGTGGGTTTTTCAAAATGACCTATATTTATGAAGAATTAATTTAAAGGAATAATTAGTCTTATATAAAAAATTAAATATTTTCAACGTTAGTGCTCATCATTTTAAACTCATCTTAAATATAAAAAGATTCTAAATGTATGTAGAATGTTATAGTACAATAATGCTTGACTATATTAGATATACACAGAAGATTATTTTAATTAGATCATATATTAAGTACTCCACGTCGTGGTGAGCTATCTCTTCAAATTCATTTTTGATTTATCTAAGACTCATTTATTTTTCTCTCTGGATCCAAGTAAATATGTCAATAATATGTTTTTGAGACATGTCAACACCCCATTAGTCTCATGATGATAATTGAAATCATATTTACTTCTAATGTAAAAGAAAATAATATATATTATCACATAAATGCTTAACATTATTTTTATATGTGCCCCTCCTTCATCAGGGGGCTGCCTCTGCCACTGTCTACTAGTGTATGTTAACAGTAGTATACTAATTTATGTATTTCTAAAATGTTTACCCGTGATGGGTCTTATAGGGTCTAGGTTTATCACTATACATGTACATAGTTACAATGATATCAATTAGTAGAATGTTTTTTCATCAAAATGTGCAATGATATGAACCATGCCATGCTTAAAACTAGTATTCTAATATAATAATACTACTAGTCCTCATTGCTAATAGCCCAACTCCTACTGCATCATCAAAAAGGTATAAAAGAAAAATAATGGGGTCACTAGCCTAACGTACAAAATACTCTCATAGTAGGTACACTAGACCATCTTAGTTTTATGAGGACTTTTATGGCTATAGAATGTGACACTTGAGTGACCTACAACCACATGTGTGGACTAAGGTTTATTGTTCTAAGGTAGGTGCAATGTCACCATGCCACAACAGTTTTTCATCGCCTGATAAATGTCGAATGGAGTCACATGTTGACAAATATAAGTGGTATTTTATGTTTACATTACTATTTTGGTAGTTAAGTATTAAAAGCTCTGGATTATACTATAAAAATGAAAAGCACCAAGATAACAATGTTTCAGAGTTATGTAAATATCGTCATGTAATATTTCTTTGATTTTATCTAATATAAGAATAAATTCATTCCAGGTATATATGTTTTTATTTTATATATTTGTGTTTAATTGTAATATCGTTTCCGATTATGATAAAATATCTATCACCTTTTGTTATTATTGGCTTATGCATGATGTTTACTTGATGTTCTCTAATTTTATTTCATGCTACTGTCTGATTTACATATTGAACAACTACAAAGTCACTATTAGTGGTTGATAATTTGTAAATTATGAACTAAGGCCATCCAACCGTTTTCTCATTATATTGGAGAGGTCATAGCCTTAGGTCATGAGCTTTAGTCTGCTGCTAAATTCAATTAGAATTCAAGGGATAATCACAATTAAGCAACAACTAATGGAAAATTTCTTCAAAACAACAACAAAAATCTCATCTAAACTGGCATTCAAATGTCGTCATTCCAAATGATATTGGGCCAAAATCTAGATATCCACCATTTTTTTTCATGATGTATTTGACGCTTTTGGACTACGTTCCTCTCTACTGGAATAGTACAATAATCTTTATCTGTCTTACTTTGATGTGGGTCCCTTGTTTGCTAATGTTAATCATCTTATAGTGACTAAGGTACAATAATTCCCTTTTCCAGTCTTATATTCTTTTGAAAGCATTTCACTACTCGTCTTCTTACCACAATTAAGGTTTAATTGTTTTCCTTCCCCTATCTCATGTTCTTCTAGCTGTGTCACATTACACTTTTTAGGCTCTTCCCTTTAGGAACAACCCTAACATGAAAGTATTTTTTTCCGAATATATCATATAATTTTCTCATAAATGTTGTCATCATCCTGATAATAATTTAAATGTGAGCTAATGATCTACTTTGGCCCATAATAAGTTTGGTCAAAATGTCTAACTAATGTCTAACAAATATAAAACTCATTCTATCCATATTTAAACTATACTTTTTTTGACAATATAGTGATTTCATTACTAACTAGCCATACGACATCTACGAAGGATAAGAACACCATAGGAATATACAAACTCCAACAACAAGTCCACCAAGCTGCATAAACCATATTAGGAGGTGATAGAATTGTTTTAGAGAAGATCTCTAAAAATAACAACTGATTCAAGAACGATATCTCCTCAACCTGGTGTAGATCATCTGGTAGACAGAATGAAAGAGAGAAAACAACCCAGTGGTGCATCATCCCAAACTAAACACCACAGACACAAACGAAACCAGAGAGACATAGAGCAACAGATGATCAGAAGGGAAATAAGTCCTAAATAGGAAAAGGAGGATCAGGGTGGAACAAGCGCTTGGTTACAACTAAGACTTAAAACATGGGTAGAATTAGGCTCGCCATCTACAAACAGATAAAAACACCTAACGGATGAATTCACTATGTAGAGAAGGGATGACGAGAAGGAAGCAGGAGGTTGGCCACTGCATCAACACACCTCCTAACCACCTTGCACCCCTTTGTAGACAAGGCTGAGATCTAGCTCCACCCATAAAGGAAGAACCACGCTGACTTCCCACGGTGAGATGGAGGCCCTATGACAGAGCAACCCTCTAATCACCCAGTAGGGGAAACCTCCCCAAGAGTGAGGAAAATCTGATAGGGCCCGAGGGAGAGGGTATCACATCCCTCCCCCTCCCGCAGGTCTGACATGCCTGCGACGGCTGAGTCAATCATACAATCACCAGCCCTAGCGGAGCGCAAAAAATATTAATTTTTTGTTAGTATTGTTGGACAATAATATATTACTTATTTGTTAATAAAAAAAATAGTAGGGACCGTTTGGCACCTGAGTTTAGGAATTTTGGTAGTTGTATGTATAGTTGGCGTCTTAGTTACTAGTAAAACTATACTTAAACATTCTTAATTTAGAACCATAAAAAATTTGAAATTTATACATCACATCAAATTACATTGAATATATTTTATTTAGCTAACAAAAGAATGACTCTAACAGAAATAAGTTATTGAGTTGCATATATATATATTGGTTCTATAAGAACCCACACTAAATGGTTTTTGTATTGTGGTCAAGGTGCATTTGGAAGACTTTTTCCTAAAAATACAAGACCAGGTTGGCGTTGAAGAGGTTGTTACTTACTATAATTAGAAATTGACATGATGGTAACACGTGGAGAGGTTTCATTCCAATCCTTCACTATTGTAACTACGAGGATTTAGTCTATAAAAATTGAGTTCACAGAATTGAAAACCTTGTTAGTAACACAACTTCTAGCAATGTCTTCTAGAGGAAGAACATGCTTTCTATGTTTGTGTATGATACTCTCTTTGTTGATGACAGAGGATGCACTTGCTTCAAAGAAGGTAATTCTAGCACACATATGCAAAAATTTATGTCTACATTCATGTCACTACTATTCATAAAAATTATGCAACATGAGCTCTAGTGTTATACATACTTGTATTTGTAGGTTTGAACATGGGTGTGTTCATTACAATTTTATTGTTATATCATGAGCTTTTTCTTCTTTTTAGGATCATGTTGTATACATGGGATCACACCCCCATACCAGAGAAACAACACACTTGATTAACCATGAGGGCATCATCAATGACCACCATGAGTTCCTTGGTTCTATTCTCGGATGGTTAGTAACATAACTACATAAAATGTAGGAGCATAACTTTCTTGCTTATGATGTGTATTTTTTTTTTCCGCTCATGATACCAAACAAAGCAAGGAAAAGGCTAAAAAAGCAATGATCCAGTCAAGTACAAAATTCATCAATGCCTTTACTGCCAAGCTGGATGAGGATGAAGTAGAAAAGATAAAGCGTATGTGAAAATAATGTAGAACTTTTTTCATATTTTTGTGTGGCCAAATATGACATCATATTTTCTTCTTCTTTTTCTGCAAACAGAACATGAAAGAGTTATTTCAGTGTTCAAAACTAGGAATGTGAGAGCGCACACAAGCAATGTATTTGCATATGTTGGACTTGAAACTAAGGGCGGAACAATTCCAGATGGCACTTTGTGGAAAAAGACAAACTATGGAGAGGACATGATAGTTGGGGTTTTTGATAGTGGTATGTCTATGCCACAATTTGTGATGTTTAAATTTTCTAAGCAATCATCTTCTTCAAATAATATCATTTTTGTGATCATGTGACATTGTGATATGGCGTGAAGCCATGTCTGGATCCAAATGGAGAATATGGAAAGTGTTTTGAGTGGAAAAAATTGGATAATTTTTTGAAAAACAATATTTTAACATAGAATAATATTGAAGGTAAATATGTGCATTACATTGTCATATATTAGTAACATAATTACATCCAAACGATTAACAAAGTTTCATAGACCTTACAAGGCGTCAACTATATTAATTATGTTATTCAGAAGAAAAATTCAAACTAAACCATTAAAATAAGACTAGAATGAACCAAACTGACAAGCTTATTGTGATCTAAAAAGTCTATGTTGTCTGATATGATCTTTGTTTTATATATACCAAATCACAATGGTTTGGTGTTGTTCTAAAAGAATGCTTTAACCATTCAAATCGGACGAACACATACACACCCACATATATAAATAAATAAATATATATACATATATAAACATATATATATATATATATATCTGTGTGTGTGTGTGTGTGTGTCAACTTGAAAGGTTAGAGTAGTCTTTCAGAAACATACTAGATAGTTGTGATTGGGCTATATATAATTAACACATCATATATATATGTATGATGTCTTTAGTTTGGCTCCCCAAGGATGAATATAGATTTAGAATTCTTTTTTGTTTTTGGTATTGGTCATGGGGAGACATTGTGGGGGAAATACAATTCTACTTGATGTGCGTGGAGTAACTGCCACGATGAATTTAAAACCATGGTTTTATTTACTATGTAAGTACAACATGGATATGTTTTTAGGGAATCCTCAACAAAAAATAGAAAAACAAGATTTATGCATTCACATTATGATTTTGTGAATCTGTTCAGGTAATAGTTATTGAGATACAAATATATTCAATTAATTTATTTTTCCCATTAAAATCAAAACAAATATTTATATGATTACTTGAGAAATTTTAACTAAAATTTCAGTACTCTTGGATCCAATACTACATTTTATAGGTTGAAAAAAAAACTAACCACACTAGACTAACTTACATTTTTTTTGTCTTGGTCAAGTCTAGACTTGCAAAAACTCTAGTACGATATACAAATTCCTTTACATATTACTACATATTTCATTTGTTGTTTAAGGACCAAGCTACATGAGACCATGCCATTCTCACCCCAACGACATATTTGATTCGGATATTAGGTATATAATTAAGAAATAACCACTCTACAGGTAATAAATATATTAATTGATAAGGATTGTCTCAAGCCTAGGTCACTATGTATCTTGGCTTGAGTTTTCCATCCCACTTGATCTTCTTTTTCTCTTGCACTGTGTTTCATTAATTACTACATGGAGAGAGTAGGATGAATAAGAAGACTTCCTAATTTTTGGAGGAAAACAAAGGGTGAGAGTTAAATTTGTAACTTTACAAACTTAATTTTTAAAAGATGAAAGTAGGAAGAAGGAAAGAAAATGACCAAACCAAATTCCTATATGGGATGTCAATATATGATTTTTATCATATATAAAGTGCACAAGATGTAGGATTTATCATGTTAATCATTCATGTAGAGCATATATTATCAATAAACTCATAACTAAAAGACTAATAGTACAATTTAAATATCAAACAATTGAGTTCTAAAAATACTTAATTAGATGAATCAATAGATAACATGATATGATATAATTAAAATCATTACATGTCAATGTCTCTTATGTAAAGAACTCCTTCGTCAAAAAAACCAATGTAGAAATATTGAACAAGGATAATATACTTTAAAAAAATATAATGTCATACGATTTAGGTACAAAGTAAAAAAAACATATGATTTAATGTGCTTATAGAAGTAATGAATATGGCAGAGAATATTCAAAATATTAGACTGCCTTTTTCAGTAATTTGACATAATTGTATGTCATCTAAAATAAGAGAGATCGTACACCACTTGTGACCCTATTTTAACTCATGTTATTGACACTTATAGTAACAAAAATATCATATATAATAAATAGTGAGTATGTAAAAAGCATTCTCTATTAGGATGACATGGAAGATAATTTGCAAGATTTTTGCAAAAAATATATTCAGGTCTTTGTCATTATTGCTAGAGTTAGTATCAAATCCCAATCACCATGACAGTTTTATGTAAAATGGATAAGAAAAATTATAATAATGATAAGACATTAAATAATTTTATTTATAGTACGACGCTTATGATGTAGGGATTTGGCCTGAAAGTATAAGCTTTAGTGATGAGGGATACGGTCCAGTTCCTTCAAAATGGAAAGGCTCATGCAATACTTTTGATGGAGTGCGTTGCAACAGGTTCAATCTTTCTTATTTTTTTTAACTTAGTACAAGGTATAAAAAGATTATATAAACCTAATTTTCCAAAGAATGTTCACCAAGATGGATTCGTGTACCCACTTGGATAGTGTGCTTTTAATGTATTTCATAGATTGGTCAAAATTTCAAGATCGTATGATATATAAAAGTCGATTGTTATTTTCTAGTTATGTGGTACTTTAGTCCAGACAATTGTTTTAATGCCTAAAATATACAATGCTTCTTTACTTTTTTTAATCTGAAAAAATGGTGTTTTGGATCAGCAATGTGTGATATAGAACCCAAGATATCATAGTGATAACTTTTGTGATTGTCCTCTACAAGCCCACACTATTTCTCTTTTATATGTCTGTGCAATCTTACTTGTCTAATATTTATATCTGATATAATTAGAAGGGGGTCGAAATCCACGTCACACACACGTATGGACTTAGTTGTTGATTTTAAACCCCCATTTTTTGGTGCTCAAGTGGGTTTTGAACCCACAAGAAACAAGCTTCACCAATTGAGTTAGTTGTTAAATGATCATTAATCTATTCCATAAATTTCAAAAAAAAAAATTTGTATAACCTTATCCTCAACTTTTGTAACCATTTAGTGTTTTGGGTCAAATGCGGGTATATAATGTATTTTACATGTTTAGGAATAAGATCTTGATATTAAGATGATATGTTAGAAGGTTTTACATAAACTAACACATAAATATAATATTTAAAAATTAAAAAGATATTTCCTTTTCCTTTTTCAGACTATGACTCATAAAATGTTTCCAAGACAAGATATTTTCTTTTTATACTATTAATTCAAAAATATAAATATTTCAAAAAAATATAGTACATTACTTCAACATACTTACCATTTTATTTTTGTTGAATTAAGATAACATGCAATCTCTAGTGTAATAATCTGAAAACATTCTACACTTTCAAACATTTTCTATAGATTACAATGGTATTAAATATATATTGATTAATTGAAAATGAATCACAAGAGTAAAATTTTAAAAAAGAAAACTATTAGAAAATTATAAAACCATATATATGATTTTTTTTATTAAAAATGTAGATCAAAACCTAAGTTATTATATGTTGACACCAAAAAGTTATGCAACTATGTTCGATAAATACCAAATTATTTAAATTACTACCACATTGACCTTTCTATGAAACTTATGTTTACATTGCAATAAAAGTAAATGGATGACTATTTATTAACCACTAGTATGGATGGAACAAATCACCAATAATTTCATTGACATATATTTTGCATAAATCCAAAGAATAAAATAGGCCACTAGAAACCACTAACAAAACCTATAATTGTTGATACTGGTGGGGGAATGGGTGGGCTTCAAATAAATAATATATTATAAATTGTGTCTTACATGAATATCTATTGCTTGTGATTTATGGTAATTGGAAGAGTGTTTATAAAGAAGTTAAGGTAAATAGAAAGATAATAGTTAGTGGAGGTATGAAGGAAGCATGCTTTCTCAAGATGGTACCAACAGAAGTTTGTAAATCGATCATTGAATGTTTTGATCTTTTATGGGGGACATAATGCAAGTCAACCTCCATATAGCTCATAAAAAATGATGCTAGGGAAATGAAATGGAGATGTTATCTATATGATTTTACCAGGAAGACACACATGGTATTATATATGGACGCATCTCTTGTAGAGAGACATATCCATGTAAATGATCAGGGATTAGATTTGTGATATATACAACCCACGTACTTGTTATCCCATAAGTAACTTACCTACTAAGCATGGTAATGGTTTAAAATGGACGTGATATATGCATTATTTATTAAGTAAAAATAGATTCCAAGTTTACAATGTACCATATATGTCCATCAACATAAAAAACTATGTTAAAAATATTTTTTTAGAGATAATTCTACTTTTACATGGAACCCTTAGTGGATTAATTCCCTTTTTCTAAAATTAAACACATTGGAGGTATTCTAGCTCACAAGGAGTTCCATGGATGAGAAAACTCTTCAATAGTATGTAAGAGAATCCCCTATGTCAACAATTCACGTACCTTACATCTTGTTAAGAATCCCACTACCTTGTTGGTTATAGACAAAATATGGTTTGAGTAAGCATTAACTACATTCATACTACTTGTTACATAAGTAGTACAATTAGAAAATGGATATAATGCATATGGGTACAACACTTTTTTTTTTCAAATTAAATAAGTTTTGTACCTAAATCTACAACTTTCTTTTCACGTTAGAGTCATGTACTTTTTTCTCTCACAAACAAAGTCATTTTTGTAAAAGCATGGGCCTCAGATAATTGTAGCAACCTATAGTTTACACCCATATGTAAAATATATGGAAGTATTTCATGAATAGTCATAATACAATGTTGGACATAAATTTATTTTATATTAGAGTAACCTTATACCATAGGTTACATATATAACACATTCTCATGCAACTACCTATACATCCTTATTGATGGTATCATAGAGAATGATCTACCTTTGAGATATTTAGTATCTAATAACATATATATAACTAGTTTGAAGAAATGTCTTGTTTTACTACATTTTTATTTCTTCAAAGTCTTATAATGCTCTAATTTATGTTAAATAAGAAACTTAATACAGAACTCTATTTTCTAGAAAAATATATAAGTTTTTTATGTCTAGAAATGTAGGATACTAATCACAATAATTGAAGTTCCTTGATTGTCATTGTCAGCTAAAACCAAAAAAGATGGACGCTTTTCAAAACAATATATAATAATAATTCTTCACTAGTACTATTCTTGCATAAAAGTATGAATTCTAGCACAAATATAAGTATGTATGTATGATTTGTATAACAAATCTTGTTACATATAAAAAAACACTTATTATGCAAATAATATTTACTTTTCAAAATAAAAGTGGTTCATGAGACACTTATGCTTAGACTAGTTATCTTATTACAACTTCAAAACCTACTTATGGAGTCATGTCATATTTGTTTAACAGAAAGAGGGAACACGAATGAATCACCCGTTTGTGGTGCATATTGTGATGGTAACATGAGATGACTAATAAGAAAAAATGATTTGATAAAAATAATAAGAAATCAATAAAGAAGAATTCCAAACAATTTATGTTAATGAAAAACACCAATGACATTAATGACTCTTTTAAAAAAAAATACAAATTTCACATAATATAACTCTATGCATGAAACTTGAAATGATGTGTAAAACTAGTATATTTTCACACATGAAATAAAAATATGAAAAAATGATCCTTTGTTTTAATAAATATTTATTTGTAAACTTGAGTAACCAAAACATTAGTCATTGCCTTAAGAAATTTCCATATATCAGGTATGCACATATTCTCCCTTTCTCTCATTCTCTTAAAATCGTTGTTTGCAATTTCAAGATTTTTTTTCATCATTTTGGAATTTGATATAAAATTCAAGCTTATTGGACATTTTTATATTTGATTTATTATTCAACCTAATGATCCACATCTAGCATTAAGATGGATAACCACTTCCCAATGTTTTATACAAATATGTACAGTTGTGTAGGTGGAAAATAAAGGTTGATCTTCATATGCCAGAAAATAAATGATAGGTACATACATTATAAGAAGGTAAGGTGAGAGGGATGTTTAGAACCATATCTTAGTGTCACAATATGAGTGTGTGCGTGCATGTATCTGCACCTACGTACTTACTCAAAGATAATGTGTTTGTGATTTTGCAAGATGCAAATGAATATAGCATACATATAGATGAAAAACAAAATAATTTGATACACATTAATCATGTCAATTTCATTCATAGAATAATAAAAAATGTTTCTCAAAGAAACACACTTTGTTCCAAAAACATCACATAAAGTGGCATTATCTGAATCAATGGTCAGAGGCTACAACGATAGAGTGCCAGATAGTGTCTCTTTTTTACATATGCCAACACATTGCAAATGCCACATTATGTGTTTTTCATTTGTTTTGTCTATTTTCATATGGAAACACCAGTTTGTGTGGCTTCTTTATCACCAAAAAAGGCAGAACAGGTCATCTTATGAAGTGGTAGTGGTGAAATAAGAATTATTGCTTAAACAAAAATACAATCACCACTTAATTGTATAAACATGAATCATGAATGTCCCGATGACTGTGGATTAATAACGAAAACAAATGCAAATAAGCTCATAAAGTAAGTGAGAATGGGAGACAAGACTTTCACAGTGTCAATGATATGTCCAAACTTGTGAACCAAAATCTACTAAAGTTTAGATAAGAAAACTAGCGATGAGTTTTGATTTTAATAGTCAAGGTCAGTCTGGATCTAGACAAACCAATGGATAATACAACCGAGCTAGGTTCTAGATTATGACTTTCATGTGATATGGTCCAATATTAAATTTCAAGAAACGCAGGTTTGGGTTGGTTTCTTGTCAAACTAGAAAGAGATCTAGGTTAGAAAAAAAATAATTCGTTTGAAAAAATAGAGTTTGGATGGACCTAACTTCTTATTCAAATTTTGACGAACCCAGGTTGCTTTCGAGTTGAACAGGCAGACCAAAGTTGCGGGTCTTGTCAGTTTTGTATGTAAACTTGATCATTTTGACTATTCTGGGTCTCTAAATTTTGATGACCTTTTGTGAGGAGAGGGTGAGGGAGATAAGGGAGATCAACTACCCTAGAGAGAGGATGTGAGAAGAAAAGAAGGTATAAACTTAGAGGGAGGGAGGGAATTCGAGAGGGTGTGAAGCATTAAACCTCACAAGGTTGTGTTCTGAAATAGAAAATCATAATCGAACACAAATATTTAATTTAATACATACTCTACTCGTATTGGGCCCTATTTTCTAATATGTTGCTTTATAAAGTTATACCAACCAACAAATTTCTTTATTTTTCCTAGGAGTACGCCACACTCATGGACATTTATCATTATGTCATGTTTTATTGTCTTATCTATCTATTTTCTCATTAATTTCATTCATTAATATGATAGGTATAGAAACAATTTTATGGCTTTTCTTGGTGATTATACATTGTCTTGAATTGAGAGAGTCATTCATGTGTAAAATTTTACACTAAGCTTATCCTTTTTTTGAAAAATTAGATGCTTTATTAATTTTAATGATGATAATATAATGGTAATGAATGTATTGGTTATTGAGCACAAAATTGTATTGAAAATTATTGTGAACATACAAAGTTTATCATTGATCCGCCTCACTGCTTATTGCTTAGTCTGCCACTACTTATTCTAAAGAAAACCTTGTCCAAAGAAAGAAAAGGTAATAACACTGAAGCTTACCGAACCTCTACATAGAAAAATATCACTGGGAACCAATGATATTATCAATTGTAGAAAATGCTTGATTTATTTGTGTATATATATACATTTGCAGGAAACTTATCGGTGCACAGGTGTTCATGGATCAACATATTGCTAGTCTTGACGATAAATCAATGGTCACAGATGCATGGTGGTCTCCCCGTGACCAAATGGGCCATGGGACCTCCTCAGCATCTTGTTCAGTGGGGAACTTAGTGACCAACGTGACCATGGGTGATCCCAATGAGCCTGGTACGAGGAGCATCAAGGGTGGCGCACCCAGAGCCCGGTTGGCTATCTACAAGATGGGGCAGAACGATGCAGGGTTCCTGCTAGCAATGGGTGCTGCCATCCACGACGGTGTAGACCTCGTCACATATGAGTGTGGAAGTGATGGCTATTATCCCTACGCCTGGGATGGATTCGCCATTGGCACACTCCATGCGGTGCTCAACGGCATACCAGTCGTGACCTCAGCAGGTGATGCTTGGGACCATCCCTCGCTTGTGTCCAACAACGCCCCGTGGATGATGACTATGGGAGCTGCAAGCACTGACAGAAACATATCGGCAGACATCGTAATGGGAAATGGAGAACATTTACAGGTGCATAGTAGACTTATTACCAACGAGATATCTATCACTTTACAAAATACATAAAGACTATTTTTCTCTCTTGATATATAAATAAAAAGAAAAAACCAATCTAGAACACTTTAGTAAAAAGAATTTTGTCTATAGCAATGTCGACAAAATAATATTCAAAGTAGCACATTTTGATGTAAAAAGTCACTCAATGTGACATTGTTCATATATGGGTCCAGAAAATGCCAACTTATTTGACGTTTTATATACAAAATTGAAAATAAAAAAAATCAAATTGCCACATTATGTGGCATTTTTCTCTTGAGCATCAATAGATCTATCAATCTGGTCAAAATCCGCAATCACCCACAGGTTACTCTTTTAAGTAGGGTTTGTATGATAGAATTTGCCACATGTTAAAAATTACCCAAATTAGAAATCCAACTTTTTAGTTAGTGGGTCTTGTGGGTGACCCGCGGATATCCGTTGTGACAAATTAACTAAAATACATATATTATAACAAACATAATACCTATATGACTTTTAAGACATACCACACCCACACATTTATCAAGCAAATAAGTTAGTGATGTGTCGTGTATACAATATAAAAAGACAAAGCCTAAAAGTCATGATTGATATCTTGCTAATAAAAACAAAATAGTTGCTTTCTATATTATTGTTTATGTTAATGCACAAATAGTGGGTTGTAGCGTCATATTTACTTGCAACAATTACATTTTCGTTATTTCCAATTTGTGCAGTAAATAACGACATATATATGCTATATTACGAATTTTTATGTTACACAATAGAATATATTGTTGTTATGGTGACATACTATGCTATCATTAAAATATATATCATTTAATTTCATATACTATATTGCAACAATTGGTCATTTTCTTACTATTTTATGTTAAAGAAAAAAAAATAGGCATTACAATGTCTTTGACACCAAACATAGTGGATGATTGCTATCATTTTCATATATTTGTACTAAAACTGTCAATGAACCATTCTATTTTTTGTTGTGGAGAAGTAACTAGCAAAATCGTCCTATTGTGTACATATTCTGTGGCGCCTAGGGCAACCTAAAACACGCTGGATTGGGCTTGGATGTACTATTACTCCACGTGCTTATGTTAACTTGGACCTGCGAGACACACAACCACATGTTCTTGTCTAGGCGTCAAATTGAATACGCCACTTTCTTGAATTTTTTATTTTTCTATAAAGCATCAACACATTTTTATCCCTTTGGGTTTGATACTTTTAGTTGCTTAGCACGGGAAGTGTGAATCTTCTTAAAAAGATTCAAAAAGTTATAAAAAATAATGTTATGATTATGTAGTATTTAGAGGATTGGTTTTGCCCATGTAACCTGTTGCACGCTTGTCCTCTTCTTAAATGTGAATACCTACAATGTTGGCAGTTCTTGAAATATTTTGCAATGGGTGTCCTAGAAGTAATTATTTTAGGAAAAGTGTGCCGAATTGATTTTTTTTTTGTAAATGATACATACGCAGAGCTTTTGTTGCGTAACTGGCGTACTGGAAGGTTTCACTCCATTGATCTATGCCGGCGACGCTAAACTAGTCAGCGTCCCATATAATAATGCGTAAGGCCGGGCTACCCATCTTTATTGTTTTAATGTTATACGGTTTACCAATTAAAATTAAACACAGTCTCAGCTCTCGCTTCACTGACTTACGCATACTGAATCAGCCGGTTGATTTCCGCAGGACGATGTGCTTGCCAGACAGCCTGGATCCAGAGAAGGTTAAAGGGAAGGTCGTGGTTTGCGAACTAGACTTTAATATCTTCATGAATATCGAAACTAATGTCCGCAAATCTGGCGCTGCTGGTGTGATAATTCTCTCGGCGAATAATGGGACAATGATCATCCCACAAAACACTGTTCTTCCTTGGCGTCAAATCCGTTACGCAGAAACCCAAAAGCTTCGATCTTATCTAAACTCAACCAAGTAAGCCTATATACATGCTGTGTGCATTGAAATTTAAGTATATTTACAAGATTATGTATATTTATATATTCCTATATTCGTTACTGGACTGATATTGTATATACAAAGGCATGCACCTTTTCGTATTGACTAATCCATGGCTTATCCATCTTCATGTTCTTGCAATCTGATATAATTGATATGTTAGGTCTCCGGAGGCTAAGTTATTGCCACCTACAGTCACTTTCAACCCAAATGTAGCTCCAGCAGTTTGGGCATACTCATCCCGAGGACCCCATATGAAAACTCCAGAAATCATCAAGGTGAGTCCCCCCTGCTGTCTTATGTTAGCGTTCTTGCTAACTAGCTAGCTAGGTCAGAATTTTCCTGATTTGATCTGTCTGTCTGAAATGCTACTATTATTATTACTGCTGCCCATATTTTTCCCTTACTTGGAGTTTATCTCCAACTATGCAGCCGGACATATGTGGGCCGGCACCTGTTCTAGTCGCTGGCGTGCCATTTGACATGGACAAAAATGGGAAGGTTCCTTATGCATATAGCATCGCCTCTGGAACTTCAGTTTCTGCGCCGGCTACCGCTGGGATGACTGCGGTGCTCAAGGCAGCCCACCCAGACTGGAGCCCTTCCGAACTCAAATCAGCACTGATGACAACAGGTAATTAACTAAATTGCTTACTGATTAACTGCCACTTAATGCGTCGATCGAGACACATCAGAATCAAATTTTGTTTTTCCCTTCCATTAATATTCAGTTTGCTCCAATGTGTATATGTATATAGCTTACTTTTGGCGTTACTTTCATGGGCACTGTTGATCTGGGCTTACTCTGTCGATATTAATAAAAGCCATGGTGATTCCCGATCTTGAAATCCAAAATAATGTCGCCGGGTCCTGGTGCGATTACCAGCCAGAAGTGCGCGTAAAGGCGACTCCATTCGAGACGGGTTCCGGATACGTCCAACCCAACAAGGCCGACGACCCGGGTCTGGTGTACAAGACGGAGAATGAAGAGTACCTCCTGTACCTCTGTGCGATTGAGTTTGGGCCCGAGGCGATGTTCAACATGACAGGCAACAACAACTTCAAGTGCCCACCCAACCCGCCGAAAGTCTACAACATGAACTACCCGTCCATCGGCCTCGACAACCTGACGGACCCAACCACGGTGACTCGGCGGGTGAAGAACGTCGGCAATCCTGGGTCGACGTACACGGCCAAGGTCGAGCAACCCCCAGGGATCTCGGCGAAAGTTTCGCCGTCCACTTTGAAGTTCGACAAGGTTGGGGAAGAGAAGGTGTACACCGTTACCTTTGCAGTGGAGGACAGAGCAGCAGCACTAGCAGCGACGAAGAAACAATATATGTTCTTCGTATTCGGAAGCCTAACATGGAATGATGGCAAGCATAATGTTAGAAGCCCCATAGCTGTGCGGATTGCCGGGACCAATACCGTGTCATCAAAACAAGACTCCGAGCTATAGTGTTTAGTAACTACATATCATATATGTGTATTCTTCTTTCTTTTTAGTCAGCAATATGAGATGTAAGCATTTGTCAATAGCTTTGGTCTAACATTATCATCAAAACCGATTTGATGCGGTAAGCTGTTAAAGTACAACTTGACGTAAATCGGTTTTGTTCTTTGTTCGAAAAGAAACGAGCTTGGAGGAATGGGTTGGTAGGTAGGGTTCATGTAATCCCTCAAAATTTTGCAGTCTTCGATCTGATTTAAGAACGTAATACAAAGATCAAAAACGGATAAAGCTAAGTTCTAGACCTAGGTTGAGTCTTCGTAATATCAAACAAATATGTTTATATGAAACTCCAATTGAAAGACTATGGTGTTTCAAGCCTAACTACGCAATCCAGATTACGGTGAAACTTGTGGGTCAATTGGAAGGCCTAGGTTCAAACTTTAGCTTCGAGCATTCAAGCTAAAGGGCAACTCAACCGCTTTTGGATTTGCAAATGAGTTCTAGATCTACCAAATTAGAAATTTAGTAATTCATGCCCATTATAAATACCCATGGTAATTTTAGTTGAAATATAATGGAATTTTGAGATTATAGGCAGATGATTCGTAACCTAAGTAATTAATAAAAAAAATCCAGCTATTGCTTGGAGACGGTGTTTCTGATAACTAAGAGATTATTTAAGGCCAGGCCTTTTGTCCAATGTAGGATAAGAGTAGTATGGGTATTATCCTAAATTTTGATATTATTTGGAGCATTATCGTGGCCCATATAATTAGTTTGTTATTCCTAACTTTTAATTAAAAAGATAGATAAATGTTAGTTGGGGAGCAGAGTCTAGCCGAGATGGGACTCACGGATATTGTAGAACCAGGATAAAAAAACTCATCACCCTCACCTGGTCTTTACTGTACTACATGAAAGCTAAAGGCCCACTCACAACCAACTCCTCTTGTGACAACTTGATTTTCTCGCTCCTTTAATATATTATTTCTCTCTCTTCTTGTAACCTTTGTATATAGATATGTATTAATCTCATAGTTTGAGTGATGTGATACACCAATTTGGTCATTGTCAATGATTAATTTTACAATGTGGCGTTAGTTTGAAAAATTGAACTAAGTATCATGCCTAAATGTATCAACAACACTAGTAGCGACCAAGAAACAATATTTGTTCTTCGTATTCGGGAGCATAACTTGGATTCATGACAAGAATAATGTTAGATGCCCCATAGTTGTGCGAATTGCCAGGACGAACACTCCGTCTTCAAAACAAGACTCTGAGCTATAGCGTTTTGTAACTACATATCATATCTGTGTATTCTTCTTACTTCATAGTCAGCAATATGAGATGTAAGCATTTTTTGATAGCTTTGGTCTGGCATTATTATCAAAACCGCTTTGATGCATAAGTTGTTAAAGTATAACTTCACGTAAATCGGTTGTTGTTTGTTTGAAAAGAAATGAGCTTGGAGGAAGGGGTTGGTAGGTAGGGTTCGTGTAATGACCTCAAAATTTTGATGTCTTAGATTTGATTTAAGAATGTGATGCATTGATCAAAATGGAGTAATGAGTTAGATGATATGATTCCAGTTGATGAAGCTGAATTTAAGACCTAGATTGAGTCTTCAAGTAAATAAAGTAATATCAAACAAATATGTCAATATGAGACTCCAATTGAGAGACTATGGTGTTTCAAGCCTTAACTTGGCAATCAAGATACGGTGAAGCTTGTGGGTTCATTGGAAGGCCTAGGTTCAAACTATGGCTTTGATGATTCAAGCTAAAGGGCAATTTGACTGCTTTCTGGTTTGCAAATGAGTTCGTCATCTACAAATTAGGAATTCAGTAATTCGTGCCCATAGTAAATACCCATGGTAATTTTAGTTGAAATAAAAGGGGATTTAAAGATTTTAGGAGACATTCCTAATGATTCTACGTTATAATTCTAACATGAGTAATTAATAAAAAAAAATGTAGGTATTGCTTGGAAGTGATGTTTCTGATATCTAAGAGATTATTTAAGGCTAGGTGTTTTTGCCCAATATAGGATAATAGTAATATGGGCATTATCCTAAATTTGATTTTTGGTATTCTGGATTTTTATAAAAAAGATAGATACATTTTAGTTGCGAAGTAGAGTCCAACCAAGATGGGACTCGCGGATATTGGTAGAACCGGGATCAAAAAACGTATCCCCTTCATCTGGTCTTTGCTCTACTGCGAGAAAGCTAAGGGCTCACTCACACCCAACTCCACTTGTGACAACTTTAATTTCTTGCTCCTCTGATATATTCTTTTTCTCTCTTCTTGTAACCTTTGTATATAGATATATATTAATCTCATAGTGTGAGTGATGTGATACTCCAATTTGATCACATCAATGATTGATTTTACAATGTGGAATCAGTTTAAAAATTGAACTAAGTGTCATGCCTAAATGTATCATTATCTTGTAACCAAAATTGAAGCTCATCAATATGCCCTTCTTTCTATCCGATGTATTATATATTTTAGAGTTTTCACAAATCCAACAACACAAAAGTTACCTCAATCAGAGATATAAATCTCAAGATATGATCACCAAAAAATTTACTTCATCCTTCTTTTTTTGTTTTTTATCCTTATTGGGCCCAATCGGGCACGGAGCCCAGTTGAGGGCGTGTTTCTTTTACCTCTCAATGCTATGGTGATCCATTCATCCCTTTTTTGGCTGATTTGAGCCATGGGATCACGTCCCGAGAATGGTCCCCCCTTAATCCAATAGTTGTGGTGTTGTCTTCCTCCTTCGCATGATACCTGACGCCTATGGCATTGCACCACCATGACTCCACCTAACACTACCTCTATCTCACTTTACTTTGGTACAATCGCCCCCTAAACCTGTTCTCCCTCTTATTATCCTTTTCCCCTCTCTTCTCATGCATTTTTGCACATAGTAGCATCCCCCATCTTCTTCATCTCCTCCAACCTTCCATGGTGCCAACTAGGCTCCTGGATTAGGTATTTTCTCTCAAGCCCCTCTCAAGCTGGTCTGAGCTTACCATTGACCTCCTGGGGTCCTTTTGGACATGGTCGACCAACACTTGGTCCTCCCCAGCCACTTTTTTAGATATGTCCATATCCTTCTTGCAAGCACCATATGCACGACCATCGTAGTGCCCTGCTCGTATCACTTGTGAATGAAACAACAAAGAAGATAGGTGGAAAACCTTTGGATCATTGCCTAATGGCAAGAATTCCCTCTACATGTCACACTAGGGCTAGGCCCCCATCGGTTAACGCATACCGTGGGTCAAGGCACATGAGCATCATGTGGGCTTGAGGCTAGGAGGGTGCATGATCCCCCAAGACATTGGATGGGCAAGTGATGGTCGTGATCCATCAATAATCTTTGATAACACCCCTCAATTTTCTAAAATTTTAATGTAAAAACTTCAACAATGCCATGGTTTAAAATTTCGATTTCGACGCCATTTCCGATGGCTTAGAAATAGAAATTTACAGAAATTTCGATCGAAATTTCGAGATTTTACGCTTATTTTGAATCAAGATTTTGACGACCAAATAAAGGAATTAAGTCACAAAATTTTATCAGGATGATGTACATACATAAATACACCTATTTATGCAATAACATCATATATTGATCTTTATGAGGGGTCCTAAATGTGTGAAAAGATCAAAACTATTTCAAACGAGATTTCGATGACTTTTTAATATAATGAAGGAATTAGTTTATAGGTCATCACGTTAATAATCGATTTCAATTGATACTTTCTAGCTTACACTATGGATCATCAAAGAGTAAAAATACTACAAGTATTCTTACTCTAGGCCTAAAATTATTCATAAAATTGGAACAAATTACTAAAATTTGCCGATACTAATAGCCTAATGTATTGAATATATCAATTGAATACATTTAACTATATATTATTCCCAATAGTAGTTGAAATTTGATGTATGTAACAAAACATTATACACAACAATTCTAAATTGTTTTAGTTTATTTTCATTTTAAAAGTCTAAATTATAGATAATTAATATTCAAAGTATTACATAGTTGTAAATTATTGTTACAAAATTCATCTTTAATATAAGATATTTATTTATAAATTGAACATTTGTTAAGTGTTACATAATATATATGAATATAACGTTACAAAAACTTCAAAAAAAGCTCATTTGAAAACTATTTTATCCATTGTTATGACGAATAGGATACATATATATATATACATTAAGTTGGATTTGCAAAATCATTGTAGTTATATGTCATTTATAGCATAATTTCATAAATCATTAAGTATAAGTTGTAGACTATCACTTGTAACTTGCAGTTTGGTAGTAATTTTTTGATTAAACTGGGGTAAAAGTGGAAGATATAGATGTAGATGGGAAGGAGAAAGTAAACTTACCTTAGATCTGAAGAACAAAGACTTTAAGAGAAAGAGAATGAAAAAAAACCAAAGAAATAACCCTCCAAGTACAACAGGCTTCGGACCGTTAATTTTCGAAATTGTAAACCAATTTTGGTTGTGTTTCGCGAAATGCATGCCCAAACAAGCCTTTTTTCAACGAAATTGTTGTATTTTGTCAAAATTTCACCCCCCTTTGCGAAATTTCTATCAAATTTTCGAAATTTTACTTAATTATTTTGGACCGTTGCATTTCTATGTCTAATTCCCGTCAAAATCGAAATTTCGAGCAAAATTTCAAGATTTTGACTGAAATTTTGAACCATGAACAATGCATCTCCCCCTCTTGTTGGATCTATGGGCTCTATAGGGGGGATGAATAGAGCTACAAAATTTCTCACCAAACAGATTCGACCTTCAAATTATATCAAATAGGAGCAATAGCTTAATGGAAATTCAAAATCCTAACTAACAAGTACAACAAGGATGAGAGAGATTGATAGCAAGCACTTGACAAAGAGATGTAGAGTGGTTCCACACTTCAAACTAGAAGTGAGTCAGCCCACTACCTAGAGAGGTCACCCTCTATGACTTTGCAAGTGTTTTTCTCTATTATATCACCACAGATATTACAACAATAGACCACCAAGGGACTTACCCATCCAATCACAAGGAGATCTCCACCTTCACAAGGAACTTACCCACTTAGCTTGAATCTTCAGCCTTCACCTAGGTCTTACCCATTCAAGCTCAAGTCTTCTACCTTGAAGGACTTTCCTTCTCCTCTTGGATCTTCCGCCTTTACCTTCTCCTTCACCAGGAGAAGATCACCACCTCTTCATCAACCTTGAAGAGGACCAGCAACAACTCCTTCTTCACTCGATGGAGCTTTCTTCCTTCAGCTTTTCTTCATGGAAGAAGGGGATAGGAAAGTAGTGGAAGATTTGAGAGCTTTACATGCACAAAGGTGGAGCTCTCTTACAGTAATCCTAACTCATTCACAAATCATGAAATGAAGTGCAAACTAGAAAGATAAAGGGGCTCAAGCGGTGGTAGCACACTCAACTATAGTAAGGACCTTGTATGTAGTGAATGAGCAACCTTGGAATGAACTCTAAGTGGTCCTATTTATAGCTGGCGGTGCTCCCTTGAGTTGGGGAACACTTTGGGTCAAATTATAGCCATTTTTGCACAAGGAAAAAGATCTATTTTCATCCAAACAAGTCACCAATGGTTATAATCACTTTTGTACATTTTCCGTATAGTACATTCGATTGAGATTCAATAAAGGTAACTCGACCATCGGCTAAAAGACAAACCCAATTTTCAAACTATCGGTTGAGTTTGTCCTGGGAAACTTGACCGATCAGTTAAAGTGACATTTGGTCAGTAACCTGATCGGTCGAGTTTTCTGAATGCACAACTCGACCGATGCACACATTAGAAAATTGATCCAAGGGATCAGTCGAGATTGTAACTCAACCGATCAGCAATTTGTGATCAATTTTTAAAGTCATTAAAAAGTGATTAAAACTTGGTACTAAGTGTCCCACATAATTTTCTCATCTTAGTTACAAGTCATATCATCAATACAAGTGATTAAAAATTTCTTACAAGGTCATTTTAATGGATTTCCTAATTAACACACTTGCATTGCTTTTGACTTGAACTTTAACAAACTAGGGATTGTGTAAATTGATTCTTTTCATGTACCTAAAACCTAAAATAAATCTTGAATACACATATTAGATACATATGAATGGAATGGTTGAATCATTATCAAAATATGGACAATGTATAACCTCTAGGTCAACATTATCCCCCTTTTTGACAATGACAAACCATTCCTCTAACATATTGAAAAGAATGTTGAAAGTATACCTTTGCATTATGAATTAGGAGAATTCAAGATTTGAACAATGTGAATTGCTCCCCCTCAAACTATGCTTACTTTAACCTGCATAATTTCTCTTTCTACATAAAGCAATATAGCATGCATGTAATACATGATCCTTTAGAAAGTCACATGATAAAGTATATGAAGAACAAGAAAAGAATCACATAGGCAATAATAGAAATATGACTGAGTTTCAAGACATTGAAAATTCTCTCTCCCCCTTTTGACATTATCAAAAAGGAAGGGGGATAGAAGAGCATACAAAAAGGTCTTTTCAAACACAACCAAGAAGATATTCAAACATATAATCACATAACATATATCAAACAGAGATGAGAGAAACATACAAGCTAGGTCATAATCAAAATCTGGTGAAAAAGGGAACCAAATCATAGGATATAATTGATCAAAGAGTAAGAGTGCACAAAATAGAGAGATTACAACCCATGAAGCATGTTCTCATAAAAACAACTACAAGTGAGAGTCGATGAAAACTAAATATAAAATAGTACATCTCAGATAATGTGCCCAGATGTTTCTAATACAAAATAGCCTAGAAAGATATATATGCTCAACAAACTAGACTAAAAACTAAGAAACACCTAGACATCTAAACTATCTATGTCCACCACATCATCATCGTCCTCGACATCAGGCTCATAGTCGTCGCCTCCATCTGAAGGTGCAGCAGAAGTGCCTTCATCACCAGAGTCACCACCAGAGCCATCACCATCATCAGATGCATCCTCACAATCACCATCAGCATCAACAACAGTAGTAGTCTCAGCATCAGCCTGGTTAGGCATCTCTTTGTCCACAAAAGGACCGAAGCCACGATTGGGCCAACGAGCATTCTGCTCATCCCAAGTCATACCAGGAGCATAGAGTTCATTGACCTGAGGGAAGGAGGGAGCAGAATCACCCAGACTGGCAAGTAGAGTGGCCAAGGGGCCAACAAGAAATGGCAGGAAGACAGGAGCATAACCACCACCAGCAGGGGGTGTGGGAGAAGCAGCGGAAGGCTCAGGGGTAGGGTAGAAGTGATGGTATGCATAGGATGCATAATCACTACAGGGGTAAGGCTAGTAGGTGGGTTAAGGGTGTGTACGGGATAACTACATGTTAGACATGACTGAACATAAATCCCAATGCAGATGCTCCTAGACTTGGAGGTTGTATGCCTATTGGTACATCATGTAACCCTTGAGGGCTTCATTGGATACACAAAACGAGGCACAACTAGGTCGGGGTGGCTAAGGAGGTGGATCTCGAGTAGATGTAGAGGTAGGTGCAGCTGAGGTAGAGGCAGAGGGTGAAGCACCGAGTGTGGAGGAGGATAGGATAGGCACAAATTTCTAAATTATGGTCTCACTGATGCACACTCCCTTCTTGGCAAGTCTGTAGTGGAAGTCAGAGAAGAGTGATTTCTTAGTGGAAAACTGAAAAAGACCACAAATCAGGGTAGGATAAGGTGGATGGGTGCCACGGGTGTTCTTGCCAAAGTCAAAACAAGTCATATGATGTAGGATATATCTAGACCACCTAACTCTGACATTCTCTAAGATGGAGTACATGATCATCGCAGTGTTCTCTGCAATATCTGTTTGATTTTTCTTTGGATGGATGTTGCAGTTGACCACTAGGGGTAATATATGATTCTTGAGATCTAAGGAGGAGGAGGGTAGGGTTCTCTTCTTCTTGTAGGGTACATCGAGTTTCTTCAAATAGCGATGGATATCAGGAAGAGTGATCTCATTCTTCCTGTAGAAACCCTCAGGGTCCAAAAGGTCAATATACTCACCATAATCCTTACGCCAGGTGTCATTCTTATCGGCTGCTAAAAAGAAAACATTCAGGATATCGTCAGAGATTTGGAATTTCTTCCCAGCGATCATCGAAGTAAGGATTACTTGAGTATTTGGATGGGGTACAAGAGAGTCGTAATTCCAACACAAATTTGCGTAGAATTCGTGAACTGCTTTTGTGCTAGACATCGAATTATGAAAGCAATGACGCTCGAAAGCCAGGGCGGATAGGTGATGAACGGATAGCAACCTCACCACTTGATCTATGATCACTTGACGCATAGGTCTAGGCTCAAACAAGGCTCTAAAAGGAAAAGGACTCCTAGGAAGAAGGTCCTTATACCTATTTACAGCCTCTATTGAGACAAAAAGGGTCCCATCAAACGGAATAAAGCGAGAGGATGAAGGAGAGGATGGTGCATTTCTAGGGGTGGGTATCTTTCTTCTATGAGAAGCCATGGAGGCACAAAGAAGGAGAAGAAGAGAGCAAACACACAAAACAAATCACCAAAACCGTTCACACACCAAGGAAGGGCAAGGGGGAAGGTCTAGAATGATCTATCTAGGTTGGATTAGGGCTAGGATAGGGAAGGTAAGGTCTGGGGTTGAGATCTTAGGGCTAGAAGAAGGGGAATCGACCGTCTATTCTCTAGTTGAGAGGGAGAATAGTCGGCTGCATCCAACTCAAGTTGCAACAGCCCACCGATTGGTCAAGTTCTATGAGTCTGAAACTGGACTGATTGGTCATTTTGTAACAAGCTCTCAACTAGGGATCGGTCGAGTTTATCCTGGGGGAAACTCGACCGATGGTCAACCTGACCTAAAACCATCAAACTTAATTTCTAGACATTTGAATGCTAATTAAATTTATTTTTCAAGTCCATTATGTATATTGAACATACCTAAGCACATATCACTCATCATTGGGTACTATTTTGTGATAAAACAAGTGTTTACGAAAAATACCCAAAAATAAGAGAAAAATAAGGTAAAAAGAACATGAAAAAGTAATTTTAATCATATAAGCATTCAAAGATGATCAAGATAAATGCAAAACATATAGGATAGATGACTACTAGCTAGAAGGCATATCAGATTCATCCAAAGTAGTTATAAGCAATTTTGATCTAATAAAGTTAAATTTCTCTCTAGTTAGAGGTTTAGTGAAAATATCTGCCAACTGATTTTCCATGTCCACATGTGTGATATAAATATCCTTCTTGGCAATGTGATCACGAAGAAAGTGATGGAGAACCTCTATATGTTTAGCTCTGTTATGAAATATAGGATTGTAAGACAAGTTAATTGCACTAGTATTATCACAGTAGATAGGAGAATCATCAAAATGAATGTTAAAGTCTTGGAGCATTTTCTTCATCCATAGGACCTGGGCACAAAAACTCCCAGCTGCAATGTACTCAGCCTCAGTGGTTGATAATACCATGGTGCTATGTTTCTTGAAGAACCAAGACACCAAGCATGGTCCTAGGAGGAAACAAGTGCCACTTGTGCACTTTCTATCAATCAAGCAGCCTACATAATCATCATCACTATAGGCCAGTAAGAGTAAAGTCCCTTGACTTGGGATACCACACTCCAAAGTTTTGGGTTTTGTCTAGGTACCTTAGAATCCTCTTAATAGCTATAAGATGAGATTTCTTAGGATTTGATTGAAATCTAGCACACAAGCCAATATTAAACATTATGTCAGGTCTAGAGGTAGTTAAGTAAAGTAAACTTCCAATCATACCTCTATAGAGCTTCTCATCTACCTTCTCACCTTCTTCATCTTTATCAAGTTTGGCAGTTTTTGACATGGGTGTGTGCATCAACTTGGTATTCTCCATCCCAAAGAGCTTAAACAATTCATTGGTTTACTTGGCTTGGTTGATGAAGTTCACATCTTTTGTTTGCTTGATTTGAAAGACGAGGAATAATGTGAGCTCACCCATCATACTCATCTCGAATTCACTCTGCATAAAATCACTAAATTCATTGCAAAGATCAAGGTTAGTTTCACCAAAAATGATATCATCAACATAAATTTGAATGATAAGAAAATTGTTATAAGTGTGCTTTAGAAACAAGGTAGAATCCACTTTGCCCATGATATAACCATGATCTAACAAAAAGTTCTTTAATTTCTCATACCAAGCCCTTGGTACTTGTTTCAGTACATAGAGAGCTTTTTGCAATAAATAAACATGGTTAGGTAGATTATCATGTTCAAAGCCTGGAGGTTGTGCAACATACACTTCCTCCTCAATTGTACCATTCAAAAATGCACTTTTAA
Source organism: Alisma plantago-aquatica (assembly GCA_963693085.1). NCBI lineage: Eukaryota > Viridiplantae > Streptophyta > Magnoliopsida > Alismatales > Alismataceae > Alisma > Alisma plantago-aquatica. Next base: position 1,608,426,370 of record OY856409.1, read on the forward strand.
CATCTATTTGATTCAAAATAAAGTTTTTATAACTAGCAAAAGCAAGAAACATACGAATGGACTCCAGTCTAGCTACAGGTGAATATGTTTCATCAAAGTCAATACCTTCATGTTGATTGTAGCCTTGAGCCACTAATCTTGCTTTGTTTCTTACCACTTTTCCGCTTTCATCTAGCTTGTTGTGGTAGACTCATTTGGTGCCAATGATCTTTCTATTATTTGGTCTTGGTACAAGGGTCCAAACTTTGTTCTTCTCAAACTATTCTAGCTCCTCTTACATAGCTAGGATCCATTCTTCATCTCCAAGAGCTTCCTTGACATCTTTAGGCTCTAGTTGTGAGATGGAGGCGTTGTTGGCTTGTTCTTTGTTGAATACAGTCTGTGTATTCCCTCTCTCAAATTGATCACCTAAGATCAGCTCCTTAGGATGATTCTTTGCAAACCGGGGAGTTGGATCCTTCTTTTCATCATCTTTTTCTTCTTCTTGAGCAGCCATCTCTTTTCCCTTTGGAGTGATGTTGAGTTCTTTAAGAATAGGAATTAATTCATCTGCAACATCATCATTTGAAACAATATCTTTGGGAATAGATGGGTTAGTCTCAATAAACTTTACATTAATAGATTCTTCTACTTTAGGAAGATCAACATTATAAACTCTATATGTCTTGCTAGTAGTGCTATAGCCAAGAAAGAAAGCCTTATACAATTTCGGATCAAACTTATCAAGATAAACCTTTGTGTTTAAAACAAAATAAGGACATCTGAAAACATGGAAATACTTGATAGAAGGCTTCCTACCACACCATAGTTCATAGTGGGTTTTCTTAAGCGATGGATGCATGAAAACACAATTTTACACATAACAAGAGGTACTGACAGCTTCAGCCCAAAACTTCTTAGGAGTACCAAACTCAAGAAGCATGGTCCTAGACATCTCATGTAGAGACCTATTCTTCCTCTCTACAACCCCATTTTGTTGAGGTGTTCGAGGTGAAGAAAATTTGTGTGCATAACCTGATTCTTGACAAAAATGCTCAAAAAGGTCATTTTCAAACTCTCCCCCATGGTCACTACGGATGGAAACAATCTGGTAAGAAGCTTCATTCTCAACTCATTTACAAAAACTAGAGAAAACATCAAGTGTATCACTCTTTGAAATGAGAAAGAAGGTCCGAGTATATCTAGAGAAATCATCATCAATAACAAAGCAATACATGGAACCATGAAGCGATTGCGTTCTCATTGGTCCAAATAGATCAATATGAAGAAGCTCAAGAGCTCTCTTAGTGCTAAGGACTCCTTTGGATTTAAAGGAGGACTTGGTTTGATTTCCTTGTGTACAAGGTTGGCATTTCTCATCCTTTTCAAAATACAATTTAGGAAGTCCCTTGACTAAGTCCTTTTTGCTCGACTTCTTTAATTGATGCATATTTAGATGACCAAGTCGGCGGTGCCAAAGAGAAATATCATTCGAATTAGCTACTAGGAATCTACCAACCACATGCTTAATAGAGTTAAGAACAATAACATAAATATTACCACTTCTAGTTCCCTTATATAGAACTTGATAAGTAAGGGAATCTAGAATCAAACATAAAAAGAACAAGGTAACCATTATCACAAAGTTGACTAACACTTATTAAATTGTGATGTAGGACACCCACAAAAAGAACATTGTTGATACATAAGGATTCAGCTACATCACCCTCACCTTTGACTTTACCTTTCTTGTTATCGCCAAAGGTGACAGATCCTCCTTTCTTCTTTGTGAAATTGTTGAAATGGCTTACATCACTGGTCATGTGCTTTGTGCAACCACTATCAACAATCCATCTATCTTTTCCGTATAAGAAAGGAGAATGTCGGTTCCTAACTCAAACTTTGGGATCCGGGGTTAGCTTGGGGACCCATTTCATCTTTGGGTTGGTCCCCTTAGGCTTGTAAGGACAATAAGTAGAATATTGGTCATCATATTTGCAATAAAAACAAATCATAGGATTCTTAGTGCCTGAAGATTCTCCTACAAAGAAAGAGATCTCCTTGCTCTTTTTCTTACCTTTTCCCTTACTCTTGCCCTTTGAGGCCCCCCTTCAAATCCCAAACCATTAGTACCCCTTTGTTGGCTAGAATGATCAAGGATTTCAGTTAGGGAGTTTTTCCCTTTGAGGAATTTCTACAGGGATGCTCTTAATCTATAGTTATTATCATTCAAAGAAGCAATAGTATAAGACAAACTAGATATATCATCCCTAGCATGCACAAGATCAGCCTCAAGACCTAAAGCTTTCGTAAGATATGAATCCTTTTCAAGAGAGATAGCAGCGACATTATTATTAGGCAATAAAGGTCTAGAAGATAAATCATGTACTTGACTAAGCAACCTAGCATTTTCAGATTTTACCATTTGAACCTCTTTGAGATATACATCTCTCTCTTCTCGATCATCAATAAGCAACTTAGATTCAGCATTTTTAGTTTTAAGCAATTCAAGTTCTTTTAGGCAATTTTGGTTCTCTTCCTTAAGCTTTTCAATGTTCTTAAGGTAGACACCATTCTCAACTTCAACACAAAGAAGGATGATCAGTTACTTTCAGGGACAACAAGAAAGGTAAACTAAAATGTAAGGGTGATGTAGGTGAATCCTTGTGTCTCAAGAATGTTCTCTTTGTGGATGGCCTACATCAGTGTTAGTCAATCATGTGATAATGGTTACCTTGTAATATTTACTTTTTTTGAATGATTGCTCCTAGATTCCCTCACTTACAATGTCATATATAGGGAACTAGGAATGGTAATATTTACATAATTATGCTTGACTCTATCAAGCCTGTTGTTGGCATATGCCTTGTAGTCAATCCAAATGATATTTCTCTTTGGCATCATTTGATAGGTCATGTAAATATGCATCAATTGAAGAAGTTGAGTAAAAAGGACTTGGTCAAGGGACTACCCAAATTAGATTTTGAAAAGGATGAGGAATGCCAACCTTGTACACAAGGAAAGAAAACCAAGTCCTCCTTCAAATCTAAAGGAGTCTTTAGTACCAAGAGTTCTCTTGAACTTCTCCATATTGATCTATTTGGACCTATGAGAACTCAATCACTTCATGGTTCCAAGTATTGTCTTGTTATTGTCAATGATTTATCTCAATATACTTGGACCATGTTTCTCATTTCTAAGAGTGATACTATTGATATTTTCTCTAGCTTTTCCAAATGAGTTGAAAATGAAGCTTCTTACCGCATTCTTTCTATCAGTAGTGATCATGGGGGAGAATTTGAAAATGATCTTTTTGAACAGTTTTGTGTAGAGTTCGCATACGCACATAACTTTTTCTTCACCTCGAACACCTCAAAAAAATGGGGTTGTAGAGGAAGAACATGTAACTACATGAAATTTCTAGGACCATGCTTCTAGAGTATGACACTCCAAAGAAGTGTTGGGCTGAATCCATTAATAATTCATGTTTTTTGTAAAATTAGGTTTTCACACATGCCTCTTTGAAAAAAAAACCTATGAGATATGGAGTGGTAGGAAGCCTTCCATGGAGTATTTTCACATTTTTGGGTGTCCTTGTTTTGTTTTGAACACAAAAGATTCCCCCAACAAGATTGACCTGAAATCATACAAGGGTTTCTTTCTTGGCTATAGCACTACTTGAAAGCCTTATAGAGCATATAACGTTGATCTATCTAAAGTAGAAGAATCTATAAATGTCAAATATATTGAGACTAACCCCTATATTTTCAAGGATACTGCTAATGATGATCTTACAGATGAAGTAATTTCTATCTTAAAGAACTCAACATCAATCAAAAGGGAAAAGAGGTGGCCACTCTAGAAGAAGAGATAGATGAAGAAAAGAAGGATCCACCCCCCCACTTTGAAAAGAATCATCCTAAAGAACTCATCATAGATGACCTCTTTGAAAGAGTGAAGACATGGGCTGCCTACAATAAAGAACAATCCAACAACACCTTCATCTCACAACTCAAGCCTAAGAATGTCAAAGAATCTCTTGGGGATGATGAGTGCATCCTAGACATGCAGGAAGAACTGGATAAATTTAGAAAGAACAAAGTGTGGACTCGTGCCAAGGCCATGTGATAGAAAGATCATTAGCACCAAGTGGATCTAACACAACAAGCTGGATGAAAGCAGCAAGGTGGTAAGAAACAAAGCAAGGTTAGTGGCTCTAGACTACAATCAATAGGAAGATATTGACTTTGATGAAACTTATGCTCCTATTGCTAGGTTTGAGTGTATTACAATCTTACTTGCTTTTTCTAGCTTAAAAAAATTCTTTCTATATCAAATGGATGCTAAAAGTATGTTTTTGAACGGTACAATTGTGGAGGAAGTATATGTCGCTCAACCTCCTGGCTTTGAGCATGATAGTTTGCCAAATCATGTCTATCTATTACAGAAAGCTCTTTATGGTCTCAAACTAGCACCTTGAGCTTGGTATGAGAAACTAAAGAACTTTTTGTTAGATGATGGTTATATCATGGGAAAAGTTAATTCTACCTTGTTCATTAAACACACTTATAACAATTTTCTTATTATTCAAATCTATGTAGATGATATTATTTTTGGCAGAATGAATCTTGATCATTGCAAGGTGTTTAGTTTCTTATGCATAGTGAATTTGAGATGAGCATGATTGGTAAAATTACATTCTTCCTCGGCTTTCAAATCAAGCAAACTAATGATGGGAACTTCATCAACCAAAGTAGATACACAAGTAAACTTCTCAAGTGCTTTGGAATGGAAAACATGAATATGATGGACACACCCATGTCCAACACTGCCAAATTGGACCAAGATGAAGAAGGTGAGAAAGTGGACGAGAAGATCAAAACAGGTATGATCGGAAGTTTACTTTATTTAACTGCCTTTAGACTTGACATAATGTTTAGTGTTGGTTTGTGTGCTCGCTTTCAATCAAGTCCTAAGAAATTACATCTTATAGTTGTTAAGAGGATTTTGAGGTACTTAGCAAAAACCCAAAATTTTGGACTATGGTATCAAATGTCGAGGGACTTTTACTATTTATAGTGATGTTGATTACACATGATGTTTGATGGATAGAAAGCACACAGATGGCACTTGCTTCTTTCTAGGACCATGTTTGGTGTCTTCTTCTTCCAAGAAACAGAGCACAATGGGTCTATCAACTACCGAAACTGAATACAATGCAACCGGGAGTTGTTGTGCCCAAGTTCTATGGATGAAGCAAATGCACCAAGACTTTAACAATCATTTTGATGCTTCTCCCATTTATTATGACAATACTAATGCAATTAATTTATCTTACAATCCTATATTGCAAAGTAGAGCCAAGCATATAGAGGTTTGTCATCATTTTCTTTGTGACCACATTGCCAAGAAAAATATTTATATCATGCATGTGGACACAGAAAATCAGTTGGCAAACATTTTTACTAAACCTTCATCTAGAGAAAATTTTATTTTTATTAGATTTAAACTACTCATAACTGCCTTAGATGATATTGATATGCCATCTAGCTAGTTGTTATCTATTATATATGCTTTTCTCATGTCTTGATCACCTTTTCTTGATAAAGTGCTAAAATTCATGTTCTTATGCCTTATTTTCGCTTGTTTTGGGTATCTTTCGCAAATGACTGTTTTATCGTAAGATAGTAGTACCCTATGATGAATGACATGTGCCTTAATAAGTATAAAATGCAAAATGGACTAAAAAAACGAATTTAATTAGCAACCAAATGGCTAGAAACTAAAATTCTAATGTTGGGACAGGTTGACCATCAGTCGAGTTTCCAACTCAACCGATCCATGGCTGAGGGCTTATGTAGCAAGTCACCCGGTCGAGTTTCTCTCTCTCAAAACTTGATCGATGGCTAGGCTGGACCCCATCTTAAATATGTTTTAGCTGACTATTCTTCCTCTCAACTGGAGAAAAGTCGATTGATTCTTACTCCAGCTCCCATAAACCCTCAACCCTTGCCACAAACTTCCATCTCCTAGCCATAGCCAACCTCCATTTGACCTACCTAGCCCCTTTCTCCTCTCTACCTTAGGTTGTTAGACGACCTTTGGTGGTGATTTCTTCTAGTTTCAGCTTCTTCTCTTCTCCAAATCACCATCCATGGCTTCCAACCGAAGAAAGAAGGCCATTTCTACTGGAAAACCCTCGTCTTCCTCCTCCTCTCACCCCATTTCATATGATGATACCTTTTTTCTATCCACCGAGGCTTTCAATCGCTACTAGGAGCTCCTCCCAAGGAAACCCTTTCTAGTATGTGTATTGTTTGAGTGTCTCCCAATTAGACAAAAGGTGATAGAGGAGGTAGTTGACATGTTCTACAACCATCACCTCGCTTCCCTGAGCGTAGAACTTAAGTGCTTTCAAAATTCCATTACAATCACCAAAGCGTTCCATGAATATTATGCCAATCTTTCATGTAACTATGACTCTCTTGTACCCACTCCTAATACTCAATTTATCATCTCTTCTGTGATTTTTGGTAAGAAATTCCCTATCTCAAAAGAAACCTTGAACATATTTTTCAATGGTATTGAGGTCACCGACACATGGAGGTAAGATTATCCTGAGTATTTTGACTTGCTTGACCCTGAGTCTCTTTTCAAGCACTATGATATTACTCTTCCTAATATTCATAAGTTCTTAAAGAAACCTCAGACACCCTATAGGAAGAAGTCCACGATACCAACCTCTCCCTTAAATCTCAAAAACCACATACTCGCTTTGGTAATTAACTGCAATATTCACCCCAAAAAGAATCAAACTGAAATTGTAAAGAATACCATAGTGATTATGTATAGTCTTTTGAAGAACATAGGAGTCAAGTGGTTTGGATACATTCTCCACCACATGACCTTCTTTGACTCCAAGAAGAATACCTGAGGTACCCACCCACCCTACCTAGCCTTGATCTATGGTCTTTTCATCTTTGTGACTGAGTAGTCTCTTTTTCATGATCTTCATTACAAACCCTCTAGAAAAGGATTATGTATTAGCGAGACCACAATCAAGAAAACCTTTTACCCCACATTATCTTCCACCACACCTGGGGCCTCTACCTCTACCCAGACATCTCCTCCTCCACCACCATCTTGACCTTCCCATGCCTCGTTCCATGTATCCAATGAAGCCCTCATGGGCTACATGATGAATCACTAGGTGTACAACCTAATGGTTTATGAGAACCTACATCAGGACCTCTGACAAATCATGCCCACCATGAACCTACCTTTCATCCACCCTTACCCCTCCTACCATCCGTATCCAAGTGGTCACTATGCTTCCTATGCATATAGTCACTTCTACCCGACCCCTCCACCTACTACTTCCACTACCAAATCTACAGCTGTTGGTAGACCTATACCTACCCCTAGAGTGCTTCCTCTTCCCACTGGCCCTCTTGCTACCCTGCTTTCCATCTTTGGCACTTATACTCCCTCTTTCCCTAAGGCCAAGGAGTTACATGATCTTGGCATGTCTTAGGATGAGAAGAATGCCATGTGGCCCGATCACGATTTTGGTCCTTCTTCAGACAAAGAGATGCCCAAACAAGATGATGAGGAAGCTACTGATGATGAGGAGGCTACTGAGGATGATGGACCTAATGATGGTTCTGATGGATTTGTTGGTGCCTTTGGTGCTGAAGCTGCTGCTGTCTCTGCTGCACCTTCGGACGATGATGAGGACTGCGAGCCTACAGCTTATGATGATGATGTTGATGATGACTCGTTGGACTTAGATACCTTAGATGTCTAGATGTTTTAGTTTTTATTCTTAGATGTTGATCATATATATCTTTCTAGACTATTTTGTACTAATGACATTTGGGCACATTGTCTGAGCTATATTATTTCTATCATCATGTTGCTTTCTTCACTACTTTGTACTTGTTTTGAGAACATGCTTATGTTTTGTAATCCTAATCCTATGTATTATAACTCAATGTGTTCTCTATCATATGAGTTCTTGGAATGCATTTTCATATTTTGATTATGAAACAAGTTGCTTGCTTCTCTATGTTCTCATCTCTATTTTTGGTTTGTGCTTCTTGTGGTGACATGTTTTTGGTTGTGCTTAGAGAAGACCTATTTTTATGCTCTTCTACCCCCTTACTTTTTGATAATGCCTAAAGGGAGGAAGCATTTATATATGTTTTGAACCTCAATCACATTGTTTTCACTGCCTATATGATCCTTTTTTTGTCTAAGTATATGTTTTTATCATGTGACTTACTAAAGGACCATGTAGTATACATGTTATATAGCTTTGTGTAGAAAGACTAACTATGCAGGTAAGAGTGAGCATAGATTGAAGTGGAGAAATTCACATTGATCAAATTATGAATCCCCTTGCAATTCACAAGGCTAAGGTATAATTTTACATATCCTTTTCAATATGTTGAGGAATGTTTTGTCATTATCAAAAAGGGGGAGAATGTTGACTTGAGAGTTATACATTATCCATATTATGATAGTGACTTAACCATTCCATTCATATGTGTCTAATATGTTTTTTTGAGATAAATTTCAGGTATTAGGTACATAAAAAGGATCAAGTTCATCAAGCCCTATCTTGTCGAAGTTCAAGTCAAAAGAAACACAAATATGCATTTTGGGAAAACACTCCTAATTACCTTAGAACATTTTTGTAATCATTTGTATTGATATTATGACTTGTAACTAAGATGAGAAAAAAGTAGGGACACTTAATTCCATGGTTTGATCACTTAAAAATCATTTTGGAAAATTCGTCACAACAACTTCGTCGGTCAAGTATTTTGGGGATGATTTGGATCGGTCGACTTGTAGACTCACTGAACACAACCGACCAATTTTCTATCTAAAGTTGTTTTTGATGAATCGGTCGAGTTAACCCAGGACAAAATTGAACGATCATTTGAATATTGTCTTTTTCGCACAGTTGATCGATTGAGTTACCTTTATTGAAACTCGACCGCCAAAAACTTTGTAAACACAGATAATAATTAAGAAGGAAGGTAACATGAATAACAAGATGAACATATTCAACTAAACAAATTATTTAAAATGGATCAAATAGGCTTAATATATTAAGCAACTATAACTGATAAGTAGAACAAATTATGCTTTTAGGATGAATATGAATAACACTTATTACAGTTGATTTCTCTTACCACATTATATTACAACTGAGCAGTACAAGAAACAAGGCACAAGGCAAAAACCAATGTGAATCATATTTAGCCCTATGCATATATACTATATGACTGTGTTACATCTTTTATTAATCCATGCTGACTTGAGTCATGCCACCCAAATCCAACTGACCACTTCTAGGTCAAAATCAGTTCAATACAAGATCTATGGAAGAGTCAAAATCCAACGTTCTCACCTCCACCTCTCGGTCAGTACAAAAGACACTGCAAAGACATAACAATCAACTACCACCAGCCATATTGTCAAGCTGAAAACACCTAGCTCACCTTGGTTCAGGTCACATTGCTGGACACCAGGGTACTAAACCCTGTCACTGAGGTACAACCACAGTTGTCCTCCAAAAATCACATCACATACTATAATCACTTAGATATGACCTCATCCATTCTAAAAACACTTGGGATCTGGATGACAAGGATGTACTCTCCAAGAACCCCGCATACTCAACCGTATGTGCTCTGAGTTTTTGGTGCAAAGACTCATTTCAACATCCAGTAAGTTCTAAAACTAGAATGGATATATGGCACTATAAACTACATAATTTGGGCTTCACTTGATTAGTTAATCCAATTGAGTATCTTTTAGGTTGCATCAATCAAGTTACAACGTACAAACCCTAATAGATTCTACAAATTTCGGGATAGATTTTAACTTCATAAGATATAAAATGTATAAAGCATAAAGATGATATCATCATTACGTGGCATTATCTCATTGCCCTACACAAGGCCATCACCATCATCACATTACTAAGGGATAAAATTTCCTTAACACAACACCATAGGATATCACCTCAATTAGGATCAAGGCCTCTACAAAGGTCATAAGACCTATTCACATAGTTCCCTACAAGAATAGCATCATTTTTTCATCATGCCTCATCAAGGCTCGTAATCACCCCATATGTGTCGTATAGGAGTTACCAAAACAATCATTAGCTATGGTGTTCATTCGAACTGTAATTTAGGTTTACAACAAGTACGAGAGAGAAAAATACTTGCTCATCACGCAAATTACTCAAGAAAGCAACTCATTCATCACCACATAACCGAGTTTAGGGTTAGGGTTAGGGTAACTCATAGCTAACCAATTAGGGTTTTCATAACATCACATTACATCCAACCCTAAAGTAAACTGCTTCCTACATTCTTGGAAGCCATAAGATCAAGCATCACTATCATAACTAAAAGATTATGGAAATTAGAAAAGTTTAGAACCCATACAAGGAGTCACACCTCTAGAGACTGCTAGACATACGTTAGCCTAGCGACCAATAAGGGTTAGGGTCAACCATTTCGACCACTAAGGTCATGGTGACAAAAACACCATCAAAGGATAACGACATGCATCAAACCATGCATAGAAACCTCAACAAAGACCTCAAAGCATAGAGATTGTAAGAGAGCACTCCATGTATATTGACCGGAAGAAGCTTCCTCTTCATAATAGCCAAGACAACCAGAGAAACATATCAACTATGCAAGGTCAGAAACCATGGCGCTCACTGTGAAATATGGCACCCCAAAGAGTTAGGGTTAGGGTTATATCAACCAAACCAAAATCCAATCCTCAATGTCCATCATGGACCTAGTTACATTTGAAAACAAAAGAACATGGCAACCAAACGAATATGTAACATCAAGAATCCAAGGTGTCACCAAGGTGAAAACTCCATGAATATGATAAAAATCAAAACCCTAAAACTTGATCGTCAAAAGGATCGATGTGGAATTCATGCTCAGAGAGAGAAAACCAAGCGTTAAGCACATGCATGCTAAAGTCAAAACCTCCATCTTTAAGAGAGAAACAAAATTGTGATTATGGTGATAAACCAAATGTCCAATATGTGCATGCAAGAACCAACCATTCCACCATCCATTAGATTTTTGGTACAATAATTAGGGTTAGGTAAGGGAGTTAATCTATGCAAGATAACCACATAATGATAAACCCTAGTTCAAGATATCATCATAAGGCAACTTGTAATCACATTTTAGAGATAGATAAACTTGGATGTAAGATTAAGTGAAACAATACTTCAGGAGAGAGTTATATAACCCGCCTTGGATTTAGAAGAAAAAATCCATATCCATGAAGCTCTAAGAGAGAGGGAAAAGGAAGGGCAAGGGAGATACAAAAGGAAGTGATCATAAGGGTGAACTTCCAATCCACTCCTTGCTGACTCAGCCTGCTCACCAGGATGAGAAAATGGATTGCAATTAGCCTTTCCTTTTGTGTTTATCTTCCTTTCCTCTTCCTAGCCACTCCAAGAAAGAAAAATCTTGGATCAAATCCACAGCTAAGCAAGTTCACCTCAAGATAAGATGAACAAACCTAGGTCAAAAGGTGCACAAAGAAGAGAGGGTACAAATCCTAGGTTGAAAAGAAAGGAGAAAGAGGAGATCTTTATCTCATTTAGGTACTACCATGGGAGAACCATGGATTCGACCTCTATTAGAGAGATGTTCCTCAAGAGGACCACCATGGAGAACCATGGATCAGCCAAGAGAAGAAAGAGGAGTAAGGTTGCAAGAAAACAAAATCAAGAAGGATAAACCACTTACCACAATCAAGGATCAACAAAAGAGAGATGATCCAACCTAGTTCACATACAAGGGGGAAACAACCACCTTCTTTAAGATCAAGCACGTCCACTTGCACCATGAAGAACAAGGGAAGACTCCAATGAAGAAGGGAGAAGGAAGAGAAAGCTAAAAGGGGTCACTTTCATGTTAAGAGAGAGGTATAAATACCCAATGGTAGGAGAGAGGTGAGGGAGATGAGGTGTGAAGGCACTAGTGACAGTTGTCCCTCCAAAACTCAACCATGAAAGCACTCACAACATGCATGCAATAAAGGGTGATAACACCAAGGTAGGATAGCAACCACTTGATCATCCAACCGCTTTGGTCAAAGCAAACATGGTTCCCAACATGGTAGCGACAACTACACCATGTAAACCAACACATAACAACCCTGGTCAAAGATCAAATGATCGCCACTGCCAAAACACACATCCAAAACACTTTCACCAAAACAAACAAGATCAAAATAAGGCACATAGGTCAGTACAACACAATCAATGAGAAGCATATTGGTCACAACACATAAGAGGGTCAACATCACTATCAACTCAAGCATCCATGCAACCCATGCAAACCCTAACTTCAACACACATGATGCCACCTCATCAACCAAGATCCAACAAGGTTCCCCTTAGCATCTTTATCTCCAACATGATGCAAAATCAAAGGAGGCACATCCAACATGTGACAAATTGAAGTATAAACCATCAACATGGGTAAATTGCAACTTGGTCCAAAACAAGCACACATAGAGCCTAACTAGCTCAAACATCATCGAAACTGGAAACATAATCATGTCACATGTTATTAAAGTGCATACAATGATTAGATTAAGGTTTTAAGAATCTAATTATTCTAACCAAGCAAGATCAACAAGAAATCTAGGTCAGGGGTCTTATAACCATAAACCCCTAATAAGTATTTCTCCCCCAAAATCGTACACAAAAAGAGATTATTACTTCTATGCATCTCATCCTCTAACTCCCACGTGTCTTCCTCCACACTGTGGTGATGCTGAAAAACCTTAACCAACACTACATCCTTCTTCTTCAACTTCTTCACCCTTCGATCTAGGATTAACACACGAACTTCAACATACAACATATCCTCTTCCAACTCAACCTCCATTGATTGCAACACTAGCTCTGTGTCTTGGTGACACAACCTCTACATTGATACATGAATGACTGGATGCAATCTATGCAACTCTAGAGGTAGCTCCAAATTATAAGCCACTTTCCCAACACATGCCACCATAGGGTAAGGTCTCATAAACCAGAGAGCCAACTTATCCTTCTTCCCAAACCTCAGCACACCTTTCCAAGGAGAGACCTTGAGATACACCCTGTCCCCCACTTGGAAATCCAAGGATTTGTGACAATCTGTCTATCTTGGGCTGCCTTTAACTATTGTTGTATCACTTTGATCTTCTCTATAGTCTATTGTACCGGATCAAGACCCAAAAGATGATACTCTCCAGTATCATACCAACAAACTAGAGACCTACAACGCCTTCCATACAAGGCTTCATATGATTACATGTTGATACTCCTCTAATAGATATTGTTGTAGGCAAACTCTATCAAACTAAGTTGCACATCCCAATTTCCCAAAACTATAGAACACAAGCTCTCAATAGATCTTGTAAAATCCAAATAGTCCTCTCTGACTGACCATCTATTTATAGATGAAATGATATAATGAACCTCAATTGTGTACCCATGGTTGCGTGCATACACACCCAAAAATTACTAATCACTGGGATATAGTGCAAATAGACAATCTCATCCACATGATCATGTGCCAACTTATTAGCTATATACGTCATCTTCATAGGAAGGAAATGTCCCGACTTGGTCAACCTGTCAATGATCACTCAAATGGAATCATGACCTTTTATTGTCCTAGGAAGACCAACCAAAAATTCCATAGTGATATGATCACATTTCAACAGCAATATAGGGAAAGGTTGCAACATCCCATACGTTTCTGATGCTCAGCCTTAGCCAGCTGACATATAGGATAGCTTTCCACAAACTCAGCCATGTCATGCTTCAAACCAGGGCACCAATATAGATCCTTCAAGTTATGGTAAATCTTGGTGCTACCTAGATGCATGTCATACATTGAAGGGTGAGCCTCTTCAATAACTAACTTCTTCAACCCACCAACATCTGGAACAACTATCCCACCATAGAAACACATTGTCCCATCTTCAGATTCATGAAAACCATCACGTTTCTCACTACCAAACATTGCTCGGATCTGTTGTATCCTGCTATCATCTTTCTGTGCATCTCTAATTTGTTGTCTCAATGTGGTATTCACTTGTAGCTATGCCAATAATCATGGCAACAAGGAAACTTCTAGCTTCACATTCATATGAAGCATCGACACCAACATGTCTCACTTATTGCACACCAAAGAACACAACTTCACCTTATCAATAGACGATGATGAAGAAGACTTCCTATTAAGTGCAAATGCCACCACGTTCGCCTTCCCTAGATGGTAGTCTATAGTGAAATCATAGTATTTAATCAACTCCATCTAGTGTTGCTGCTGCATATTCAACTCTTTATTTGATAAGATGTATTGTAGGTTCTTATGGTTGGTGAAGATATGACACTTTTCTCCATAAAGATAGTGTCTCCAAATTTCGAAAGCATGGACCACAATTGCAAGCTACATATCATGTGTTGGGTAATTTTCCTCGTGTGTCCTAAGATGTCGCAAAGCAAAAGAAATCACATTTTTATCTTGCATCAACACATATCCCATACCATTCTTCAACGCATCATAGAAGACAATATAACCTTACCCTTTCTCATGAAACACTAACACCAGTGCACTGGTTAACTTATCTTTCAAAATTTGAAAAGAACATTGACACTTGTCATCCCAGATAAATGATACACCTTTCCTTGTCAGCTTTGTTATGGGTAGTGCCATGACACTGAAGTTCCTAATGAAGCTCCTATAGTAACCTTCCATACCTGGGAAACTATGAACCTTTATCGATGTCTCAGGTTTCTCCCACTCTAGCACTGACTGAACCTTCTTAGGATCCACACGAACACCTTTAAAAGATATCACATGCCCAAGAAAAGACACCTCCTTCAACTAAAACTGACACTTGCTCAACTTAGCGTACAACTTGTGATGTCTCAACAATGTCAACGTTAGGTGTAATGCTGCTGGCTATCTTAGGAGTATATTAGGATGTCATCGATGAACATTACTACAAACTAATCAAGACAAGGCTAGAGCATTATGTTCATAAAATCCATGAAAGTTGTTGGTGCACTAGTTATAGCCCGAACGACATAACCACAAACTCATAGTGACTATATCTAGTCCTAAAAGTTGACTTGTGTATGTCATATACCTTTATCTATAACAAATGGTATCCTAAACTCAGATCTATCTTAGAGAACACTGTAGCACCTCAGAAATGATCAAACATATCATCTATTCTCAGCAAAGGGTACTTGTTCTTGATTGTCACCTTGTTCAACTACCGATCATCAATGCACAACCTCATTGATCTATCCTTCTTCTTCATGAACAACACAGGATCACCCCCAAGGGGAAGTGATCGTTCTGATAAATCCCTTCTCTAGTAGTTCCTACAACTTCTTCTTCAACTCATGCATCTCATCTAGTACCATTCTATACGGAAACTATGCTATCGACTATGTTCTAGGAACCATATTGATATCAAAATCAATCTCTCTAGGAGGGGCAACACCAGGAAACTTATCAAGAAACACATCCAAAAACTCTCAAACAATGAAAAACTCTTGAATACTAGGACTCATCACCTTGGTGTCCACCACGTGTCCTCGAAAAGCCTCACAACCTTTCCTCATCAGCCTCTTTGTGGACATTATTGATACCAAGCACATTGGGAGAATCTTTCTATCTCCTTGTAAGACTCACAAAACATCACCATCAAAGAACATCACTACCTTGGAACTATAGTCTAAGACCACGCGGTACTTCTCTAAAGTATCCATCTCAATGATCACATCAAATACATGCATGTAAAGTGGTATTATATCCAATTGAATGACGTGCCCTAAGAAAGAAAGAACGTAGGATGAACACACCTCCTACAACATGGCAGAACCAATAAGAGGGGTTTCTAGAAGAAGGTTGTCAGATCTACGACAACAGGAAAGAAACAAATATGAATCACCTCTCTGGTGATAAAAGAGCTTGTTGCACCTGGGTCAACCAAAATAGATACAAAGGAAGATGCAAACAAATCAGAATGAAATAACTTCATTTGACTTGTCACGGCGCGTGGATTGACCACTCCTCTGGTTGAATCATGGTGTAGAATAAAGTTGTTGCCTATTGCCACCCTCGTCCGTTGCTGGCCTACCACAAAGATCCTTCATGTGATGCCTTACCACGTCCTCTACAACCACCACTACTGAACTACTACTGATGTTAACCATGTTGACTATGTCTTGGCTGTTGGGTCACCTCCTCATCCTTCATTGGGGAAAATAGCCTTGTATGCCCAATTTGTCCACACCCGTAACATGTCTTATCTTCATTCCATGGCCATTGCGGTCTTATCACTGAAATTAATGATGTGCTATGAGCTCCTAGTGGAGGAAAAGTATGGCCTCCACCCTTGCTCGACAACCACTAAAATGGTTCTCCAGATCTCTGTTGTGACTAATGTGAGAAAAACCCAGGATTCTTGAAGCCTCCAGAAGACTGCCCCTGAAACTAAGTCAGTCTCTTCTTAGTATTAGCATCTCACTTCTCCATAGTGGACCACTCTGTCTGTCTCATGGACTCAATAAAGGTAGCAATCCACTCTCAATTCTCTAACACAGACACGGTCATTATCAACTCCTTACTTAGACTCTTCTCAAACCATCAAAGCCTCACCTTATCCGTCATAGCCATGAGAGGAAAAAAACCTCAACAACTCCATGAATTTGGCCTCGTACTCATCAATCATCATTGATCCCTACCGTATCTTCTCAAATTGTGAGATTTTCTCGTCAAATACGTCTCTGGGAAGTATCGACTCCCAAACTCCCACTGAAAGTCTTCCCAATTGATCACTAAATCAGGCCTCTTCTCCTCCTCAATGGCCAACCAATGGATAGTGTTTCCCTTTAGAAGGTACACTGCATGCTTCACCTTATCCTCTTCAGGGATATTGAGGATGTTAAAGTCCTTCTCCAGCTCTATCAATCACATATCAACATCTGTTGGGTCTTCCGACCACATACTCCAACACTCCAATGCATCGAAACCTCTCAAACGTCTTCCTAGAAACTTGTAATTCATCATTGGGGACAACTACCCTCGCTTGAGGTACGAGCACTCTATCCACCATATGTGAAATCATGGCCATAAACTGTCCAAACATGGACTGAAAAGAGGGATTGGCCAAATTTGTTGGGTCTAACTGAGGCACTTCAGGCACTTGATCTATTCTGGCCAACCTCTTCGCACCACCTCCTGGTGCGGCAACACTACTCTTAGCATGTTCTTTGTGCTCTCCATACATATCTTCTTCTTCTGCATAAGTAGAAGTTGCAATTAGATATATAGGATAACTCAAGAATAGACATAACCCTAGTCATATCTCCCTATAGACTCAACAAACATATAACTTTGATACCAACCAAGTTATGAAAACCCAATGCCACAAAAGTGAGATAATTGAAAACCAAAGTGTGATTAACAACTAAACGAACACATTACCACAAAACATGGTAAATAAAAACTAAAATTATATAACCATCCCAAGTGGAAACATATACGTCAAGGTTCTCAACCTGTCACGACATATATCACATATCATACCATACATGTATTACATCACTGTACAATGGCCATTATGCGACACATCTATTACCAAAGGATAACTTGTTCACATATACAAGTCTCTTATATACAACCAAGGCATACATACAAAAACACAAATCGATACAACATATAAAAAACACTCCTTCCAAGATCTTAGAGTACATGGATGACACATAGTACTTTAGTACAAAACACTAGAAACATATCAACCCCTATGATTTCACTGATCTCCTCGATGCTCCTCCTCAACAACATGATCTCTACCATGTCATACACGACCACCTAAAAAGATGTGGAAAACCACAAGAGTGAGACCCATGTCCTAGTGAGAGATATAACTCTCTGCCAAAAACTATTGTAAACACAAATAATACTTAAGAAAGAAGGTAACATGAATAATAGGATGAGCAGATTCAACTAAAGCACTAATTTAAAATTGATCATACATGCTAAATATATTAAGCAACTACAACAGATAAGTAGAACAAGATATACTTTTAGGAGGAATATGAAGAACACTTGTAGCAGTTGATTTCTCTTACTGCATTATATCACAACTGAGTAGTACAAGAAACAAGGGAAAGGGTAACAGCCAATGTGAATCGTGTTTAGCCCTAAGCAGATATACTACACAAATGTGTTACATATTTTAGTAAGCCATGATTATTTGAGTCGTACCACCCAAATCCAATTGGCCACTGCTAATTCGAATCCAGTGCCATACAAGATCTATGGAAGAGCCGTAATCCATGATCTAACCTCCATCTCTCAGTTAGTATGAAAGACACCATAGAGACATAGTAGTCAACTACAACTGAAGACATATAGTTAAGTTGAAAACACCTAGGCCACCTTGGTACATGTCACGACGCTAGACACGAGGCTACGAAACCCTTCACAACCGCAATCATCCTCCAAAAATCACATCACATAATATAATAACCAAGATACAACCACAATCATTCTCAAACCACTTGGGATCTGGATGACAAGGATGTACTCTTCAAGCACCCCAAAAACTCAACAATATGTGCTCTAAATTTCCTATGTGAAGACTCCTTTCACCATCCAATGAGTTTTGACACCAGAATGGATCTATTACATAGGATAACTACATGATTAGGGTTTCACTTGATTAGTTAATCCAATTGAGTATCTTTTAGGTTGCATCAATGAAGTTACAATGTACAAACCCTAAATAGATCTACAAAGATAGGGATCGATTGTGACTTCTAGAAGATATAAAACATATAAAGCATAAAGCTAATTTCATCATTACATGACACTATCTCATTGCCCTACACAAGGCCTTCACATTACTAGGTGATAACAATCCCTTAACAGAATACCGTAGGACATCACCTCAATTAGGCACAAGGCCTCTGCAACGGTCATAATACCTATTAGAATAATTCCTTGCAAAAATAACATCATTATGTTATCATGCCTCATCAAGGCTCGTAATCACCACAAATGTGTCGTATAAGAGTTACCACATCAATCATTAGCTATGGTGTTCATTAAACTTGAAAGTTAGGTTTACAACAAGTAGGAGAGAGAAAAATACTTGATCATCATGCTAATTACTCATTCTAGCAACTCATTCATCACCACATAATCAAGGTTAGAGTTAGGGTTACTCATAGCTAACTAATTTGGGTTTTCATAACAACACATAACATCCAACCCTAAAGTAAACCACTTCCCACATTCTTGTAAGCCATAAGATCAAGCATCACTATCATAACCAAAAGAGCATGGAAACTAGCAAAGTGTAACCATACAAAGTGTCACACCTCTAGCGACCGGTACACATAGGTTACCCTAGAGACCCCTAGGGTTAGGGTCAACCATTTCAACCACTAAGGTCATGGCTTCTGCAACACCACCAAAGCATAGCGACCTACATCAAACCATGCATAATGACCTCAAAGCATAGACCACAAGAGTGTACTCCATGTATATCGACCACAAGAAGCATCATCTTCATTACGGTCAAGACAACTAGAGAAACATATCAACCAAGCAAGGTTAGCAACCATAGCGATAAATCATGGCACCCCAACAAGTTAGGGTTAGTATTATATCGACGAAACTAAAACCCAATCTTCAATGTCCATATCGTTGACCTAGCACCACTTCAAAATAGAGGAACATGGTGAATGTAACACATGTGTAACATCAAGAATCCAAGGTGTCACGAAGGTGAAAACTTTGTGAATATGATAAAAACTGAAACCCTAAAACATAATCATCACAAGGATCAACGTAGAATTCATGCCATAGAGAGAAAACCAAACGTTAAGCAAATGCGTGCTAAACTCAAAACCTCCATCTTCAAGGGAGAAACAAAATCATGGTCATGGTGATAAAACCAAACGTCCAAGATGTGCATGCAAGAACAAACCATTCCACCATCTATTGGATTTCAGGTATAAGAATTAGGGTTAGGGAAAGGAATTAATCTATGTAAGATAACCACATAATCATAAAACTTAGTTCAACATATCATCATAAGGAAACTTCTAATCACATTTTAGAGATAGATAAACTTGCATGTAAGATTAAGTCCAACAATAATTGAGGAGAGAGTTATGTAACCCACCTTGGATTGTGAAGAATAACTTCAAAGCCAAGAAGATCCAAGAGAGAGAAAACATCCAAAGCTTGGATTAACTCCACATCCAAGCAAGATCACCTCAAGAGAAGATCAACAATCCTAGGTCAAAAGGTGCACAAAGAAGAGAGTGTACAAACCCTAGGATGAAAAGAAAGGGGAAAGAGGAGATCTTCATATCACTCAGGTACTACCATGGGAGAACCATGGATTCGACCTCTATTAGAGAGAAGTTCCTCAAGAGGACAACAATGGAGAAACCATGGATAGGCCAATAGAAGAAAGTGAGGGATAATGTTACAAGAAAATGAGATCAAGAAGGATAAACCACTTACCATGATCAAGGATTACTAAAGGATCCAAAAAAGAGAGAATATCCAACCCTAGTTCACATACAAGGGGGAAACAAACACCTTCTTCAAGCTCAAGCACCTCCACTTGCACCACCAAGAACAAGGGCTGACTCCAAGTAAGAAAAAAGAAGGAACAGAGAGCTGAAAGGGGTCACTTGTATCTTAAGAGAGAGGTATAAATACCCAAGGGTAGGAGAGAGGTGAGGGAGATGAGGTGTCAAGGCACTAGTGACACTTGTCCCTCCAAAACTCGACCATGCAATCACTCAAGACATGAGTTTAACAAAGGGTGATAAAAACAAGGTAGGGTAGCAACTGTTTGATCGCCCAACCACTTTGGTCGAAGAAAACATGGTTCCCAACGTAGTAGCAACCGCTACACCATGTCAACCAACACATATCAATGTTGGTCCAAGATCAAAAGATCGCCACCACCAAATCACACATCTGAATCACTTTGACCGCAACAGACAAGATCAAAGCAAGGCACATATGTTGCTACAATGAAATCAATGAGAATCATACTAGTCACAATACATAAGAGGGCCGATATCACTATCAACTCAAGCATCGATGCAACCCATGCAAACACTAATTTTAACACACATGATATCACCTCATCAATCAAGGTCCAATAACATGCCCCTTACAATCATTATCTCCAAAAAGATACAAAAGCATTAGAGGCACATACAACATGTGACAAATTGGAAGATAAACCCTCAACATGGGTAAATTGAAACTTGGTCCAAAACAAGCACACATATAGCGTCACTAGCTCAAACATCATCCAAACTGAAAAGATAAGCATGTCACATGTTATTAAAGCCCATCACATGATTATATTAATGTTTTAAGAATCTAATTATGCTAATCAAGCAACATCAATAAGGAAGTAGGTCAGGGGTCTTACCATTTTAACTTGCTTCCCAAGCGGCAGTTCCATTTCCTGCCCCGATCGATTGGTTCAGGTCATGAACCAGTCAGTTTGTGACACAAAGACAACATTTTAGAATATGCCCTCCCTTTTCCGTTCCTCCCCCTTTTAGGGTTTCCACCCATCCTTACCCATTAAAAGGAGGGGGAACTCCACAAAGAAGGGGATCAAACTTCTTGTACTGGCAATTTTGTTTTTGAACTTGTTATTTCAATTCTTGCCTATGCAATTTTTGGTTCTTCAATAAAGATTAGTTTTATTCTCAGATCTTCTATTCTCATTCTTTTAATTCTTGGTCTTCTTTGGAGCACATAACTAAGGGATATAACCAGTTACCCATCACTAGATAAGGTCCCCTTATGGATTCTTCTTCATCTAATCTATGGATTGCTTTTTTTCTTCCTTCGTTCTCCTTTTTTCCTTTATGGATCATTAGTATTTTTTCATATCGAGGCATGGGGAGTAGCCCCCATGGCCATGTTGTAACATAGATTGATTTCCTATATGATTCTATGTGATAGATTTTTTTAGTTTGGATAATCACCATTTTAAAAGATTTGATATCTTATTTTTATAGTATGTTAGTCTTGCAGGATGTGATCGGGGAACCCAAGGCTCAAAACAACTAAAAAATACATATAGATCTAAATGAGACCTCAAAAGGATTCTTATTGGAATGATCAGGCAAAGAACTATGAACACCAAGATAAATTGGTTCACAGTGAGTTCATTTCTATCGATTCATTTATGAATGTTTTTACATACCATCTTTTATCTCATTTTGACATATGGATTTCATCGATCTTGTATTACATTGGTTGTGGTGGTAAAACCATAGCCTCAATATCCTTTCCATTGATTCAACCTCATTTCTTTAATCACTCGTTTCAAATTGCTTTCTTTACTTCCTGGAATTTAATCTTGCTCATAGATAATTCTCTCTTTATCATTCTTAGAATAATTCTTTTCATAATTTCTTTTAGAGTAACTATTGTTTCATTAAAATTTACTTATCTGTTCTTAGTGTAATCAACAATCAAACTCTAGATCTTTACTTTCTTGTAGTCTTGTTCAAAAGTGATTTGGGTTGGGATTTCAATCTTAATAACATTGTTAGTGAACAAACCCTTACTATACTAGGAATGTTAATCTATAGGATTAAGACCCTAGTTTTTGGTGCACAAAACAACATGTATTAATATCAAGGACACTTGATAAGAGATATTGAGAAATGTATGACCATACTCATGTGACTCAATATGTGATATGTGAACTCACATGCATCTCAGATAGTATGCTCTAGTTCAAGGAACATGGATTGAATGTTGAAGAGGATGATGATTCCATGTCTCGAGTTCAATCTAGATATCTTATACAAAGGAACTATACAATTGTGATAGCACCAATCACAAATTATAGTTTGAAGTTGTTCTACTACTTTGTGAATTACATGGGTAGCAATGATGTGTTGCTAGATACCCCTCACTACTTGTGATGTCATAAATTGGTTATGGACATTCATTGCTAATGTAATTTGGGACCTATAGGGTCACACACATAGGATACACTTGGAATAGGAGTTTATTCATGAATTATGTTTAACTTGATTTCTAAACTATTTAGGTATTCAATTTAAACAACAATGGTTGAAAATTGATTGACTGAATAGTGAACCAACCGGTTCAAGTGTTGAACCAATCGATTCAAGTGTCAGCTCAATTGGAAACAAAATTGGTTAAATAATACCTGAACCAAGGCATAGACCGACCGGTTCAAGATCTCAAATCATCAGTTCATGTTGTGAACCACCCTGTTCAATGACCAATATGATTGGATCTAGGATTGATCATGACGTCATGTGTGTGCATTAATGGAATATTGAATTCCAATGTGATTTATAAAAGGGAAAGTAACTGAACTGACTAGTTTAAGGATTGAACCGAATGGTTCACTTGTGAACTGACCAATTCAATTGTGAAATGATCAATTCATCATTCATAGCTTCCAAGAAATTCATGAATATCTATCTCTTCAAATCCCACACAGACTAGAAGTCCTGACCCTGACCCTCCTATAAATAGAGGAGTACTGGAGACCTTCAAGAGATACAACAATATGCTCTAAAAAAATTTTCCTCTCTGGTTGTAGTATGCTCTAAAAAAAAATTCCTCTCTAGTTGTGGTAACTAAGAGAGAATGATCAAGTCCTCCCCGTTAAAGGGAGTGATAGTAAGGAAGAGACAATTGGGAGAGCAAGTCGGTACTAACACACTGACTAGAAGGGACAACTCCTTCTTGTTTGTTCATATAGGACGACAAGAGTTCCTGGTGGTCCGTGTGTACTACTCTAAAGGTGAGGAGGCTTTGCCACCCGCTAGGAGGACACATACAACCACTGTCCGGGTGGTCAACCAAGAGTCGTTGATTTTGACGTCCAGGTGCAACTTGAGAAAAGTCACACAGTACAACAATCGTTGTCGCTGGACTTGCTCTAGGACCAGGTATACATCTTTCAAACCCTAATTCGCATTACATAGTTGTTAATGCAATCTACTATCTAAGGGGAATATGGTAGTAATTTTTTTGTTTCTATTACCTTAGTGGATGCTATATTTCCCAACAACTTCTCATGCTCATATGTAGTGACTTGATGAATCATGATATTGGTTTCTCTATTATGAGTCTTTGACCCTAACATGTACATTAGTGACATAAATATTATAATAATCATATAAAATAGATGGAACATCAAAATGACTTGAAACTTGATCCACGCCATCATGTTGGGCCCTAAATCAATAAATAATCTCAAATATGTAACTAACCAACTTGGAACCTAAGTTGGTCAAATCCTATAAAGAGATATCTAAGATTAATAGATAATTGAATACATGCATGTAATCTTGTTCTTAATCAGGTGTTTCTTGTGACTTGTTGATCACACATAAGTTAAGTTAAGAAACTCTAAACTATGTACAAGATTAAAACAATTATATGACTATAGTTTAATTTCTTGAACCTTGATATGTATCTATGCTTGTTTACTTGTTTAGATATTTCCATGTAGTATTGTAGCATAGTGGTATATGCTTCATTTCATTGATTTATAACAAGCACACATACATAATATCTCCATTATACAAACCTTGTGAACTTCATGTATGATAGTGTAAACCTTGTGATATTTTAGTGTCTAACAACTTGAGGCATATACTCATCTACTCAGATTTAATATCTAAATGCAAGCTAATTCATTGTGATAAGGAAGAATGAAGAAAATATGGTATGATGTGTCACTGGATTTTAGAGTCCTTAAACATAACTGATATGTGGGGAATGCAAGACATAACTAGCTCATATAATTATATAGTGGATTTTCTATCTAGGTTGTTACTTAAATAAATAAGATTTATTTTGAATCTATCTCAATGCCCAACTGTCCTGAGGGAGGTGTATGAAGGGGAGATGCATGTGAATGTAGGCAACATACACTTCAATTCAATTATTATTATTCCACTGAATAAGGTGGTTTTTCAAAAAATAATATGGTAAGGATTCCAAATAAAAAGATCATAAGGTAAAGCGGTATATGGAATATGTACCTAAGGTTGAGTATGTCACATCCCAATTTTCAAAGACAATTTAAAACATAGAATGGAGTTCCTCCTAAATGATAATAGTTAAGGGGTAAAATACAAAAATACAAATAATGCTTGTCCTTATATGAAAATGGGATAAGAAAACTTAAAATGAGACTCAATTTCATTTTCACTTTCAAATGTGCATTACATGAATCAATTAACTTAAGTTGATCTTCTTTTATTTTCTCTCTCCTCCAAGATGTCCATAAATCATAGGAAGAGGTTAAAGAGGTGACCATGTGACTCTTGAATGAGTAAAACTCGAAATTGTGACTCAAGGATTCAATAATAGGAGCCTTTTCAAATTATCTTACTTTTAATGCCTATTAATTAAGGTTAATAGTTAATATAGAATTTATGTACAAAAACATGTACAAAAATAAAATCTAAGTGTCTAGGAATATTGTAGACTTTCAAATTAAACCCTGGTCCAAATTTGAAGTCATTTGGACCATGTTCGACCCACCAAATTGAATCTAAAAGATTTGAATATAGTTTTATTGTGAATTTATTTCAAATACATTTAATGCACAAAATGACTCTAAAGTTCTATTATTTTACTCTGTCACACACTCATTTCTTAGGTGTTTATTTTTCACTCGCCTCAACCACCGTCCGATCTTGATCTGACGATCATCACATCATCTTTTAGCTCCTCTATGTCTGCGAGTCAGATCTATTTCTTAGCGCTTTATTTCCTGATCCATTTCTCCCTCTCTCCTTGACCATTTTTTGAGATTTCTTCTCCTCTGGACCAGTGGGGACACTGTGAATCTATCAAGCTATAACTATTCCCCTCTCTCGCCTTTTGTACAAAATGCCCAATTGGGGCTCATCCTAGGTTCGTCACTCAAGTTACAGAGAGTACCCTGACCTACCTCTTGTCTATATAAGGAATCACATAGAATGACCAGAACACAATCTTTACTCCTCACCTTTCAATGTCACCCTCTTTGTCCCTAAACTCCATGACCTGCTACTCCTCCCTCTCCAGTGGTGATGACCTAGATTTCACAGAATCGGTCACCCCAGCCCAATTCTACCATAATAAGCATCCTTGACTCCATTCCTTTGCTTTAGAATCTTTGGTATGTCCTAAATCATCTCCAAATGTTGTAACCTATAGGTCCTCTTCACCACCCTATTTCTTTACACATCTCATGATCACCAGTAGTATTTTGGGCAGCTTTTCTTCATGCTTTGGTGCCCTCATCTTTGAGTCGAGGCCACAAACCTATTCATGTGAGTTGTATGCCCTATTCGCGGTGTCGTACTGGATCCTCACCTTCCCTACACTACCTTGGCTTTGGCCAAGCAATTCCTGCACCCTAGTGCATATTTTCACCTCCCTAATAGCTCATCACCATAGTCGAATGATGGAAAACACACTCGTAACTGTGCTTATGCAAGGCACGAGCCTGGTCTTTGATGTTGATCATAGAAACTCTCTACATAGTGAATCTCCATCGAGTTGAGGGAGAGAAGGTACAATGGCAAGGACAAATGTACCATGATTCCCACATCAGTTTCATCAAGCTATTTTGATCATAAGGGTAGTACAGACTATTCACGAGATTTTTATTTTCAGACGCACAGATTAACTTATGACTTATTACTAGTTTTGCCCTCACATCAGTGATTAATCTATCACGTTTTCCAATAGACCTTTTTCATTTTGTGTTTATTTACATAAAGTTTATTTTAGCCTCAAATCAATATCACACTATGGTTTTACTAAATTCTCATTGTTCAAGTTTTGAATATTCACCATAAATCATAGGATGATCAGAAAATTATGAATAAATAGACATTGGAATGAGTTTTTTGAGTAGAATATGATTTTAAGGTTTTCAAGCCATGATTTATCTTCCTATTCTGATGTTTTATAGAAACCTGAATTTGGCTCATGAAACCCTGATTATGTACCACATATGATTAATGTGAGATATTCTAAACTAGTTTTACTAATTCAATGATATTGATCAATAAGGCTAACCTAAATGCATGTAAACCTTAATTCACCCTAATTCAACATAGGATCAATACTAAGTATGTATTTATGATGTTTAATAATTATAAGAAGGTGTTTACATCCTAATCTAGACAAGAGAATATTTGACTTAGATTTGCCTTAATGTTTAGAGAAACAATCCTACGATCACCTTTGCTCCAAGTTAAACTGGTCATGCTACTTAGCACAAGTATTTGTGGTTGATTGCATGGTAAGTATAAGTAGACATTATGATTTCAAGCTAATGTTTTAATCATGATCATTATATCAAATTGCTTGATGATTGCTATATGCTATGTCCTATGGTTATAATGTCACTACGATTAGAGATTATATTTAATCACTCATAATAATGAATGTTTCATGTTCAAGAGGGAGAAATCCCATCATGTTAATTTCAAATATCATGTTAACAATTATGTTAATGCTAATTTTAATGTTAATAATTCGGGATTTGTTACATGATGGGATTAACAATTATGTTAATGCTAATGTTAATGTTAATGTTAATGAAATGTTCAAGAGGGAGAAATCCCATCATTTTAAGTTCCAAGGGACCTCAAGGGGTCCATGATTCGGGAGCTAATAATTGAACTACTCTTTATATGCTCCCGAATCATGGACCTCAAGGGGTCATCAAGGGATTTCATAGCATCAAGGGCTTTCCTAGAAATCATGTGCTCTTAAGGGGGAATCATAGAGGGATTCATACAATAAATTTTTCAATTTTCATGTTAATAATGATTCAAGAATGATTACAGTTAATTTATATCAAGTTTTCTTACATGTCAAGTACATTTACTTTGTTTATGTTATGAAGTAGCAATATCATTTACTGATGCGTTGATTTTCCCCTTTGCATGGTTGGGGACTTGATGTCCTCAGGAATTGGAGTAAGTAAGAACTCAAGAGGATCAAGCAAGGACTAGAAGACCTTCAAGAGATAACTAATGGGGTACCATCCATACTACGTGATCCAATCATTTAGACTTATTTACCTTCATGATTAGTTTTCCATGTTTAGAAATGTTTTGACATGTTGTAGAACTCAATTATACTTTCCTATTCAATGAAAAATGTGTGAATCTTATTGGTGAATTATGTATTTATTTGCAATGATCATATTAATGTGACACCCCCCTCTAAGATAGATGCTTCTTCTCATATTCAAAAGGTGGGGTGTTATAGTAATGGTATCAGAGCCAATAAATGGATGGGCACCAGGAAGCAACACGATTCATATGTTCTAACCCAAGGTTTATGTGACCTTTTTCAAATGGCCCCTAAGAGACTATATAAGGGAAAGGATAATGATGATGGTGTTAGATATTCTAGTGGGGGAAGTAGACCAAGAGGAAACCCTACAAGGTCTGCTCTAAGTCGTCACCAATGTCTTAGCATAAGGGCAACACCAACCTAGACATCATGAGATAACTCTAGTGGACTTTCTAAATATTAGGTCAGACTCTTTCTTGGGCGAAGGACACATTAATGTAGTCACCAATGCTGAGGAGTGGATTAGAGGCATGGAGCATTGCTTCTAAGATATGGACTTCCCTCAACACTCTAGGGTTCACTTTGCAACTCACATGTGCAAAGGAACATCCCACACATGGTGGGAAAACTTCCTTAACTCAACGGTAGTTGGTACACCTCCACTCAAATGGGATGGATTTGTTGAAGCCTTCTAGGAGCACTATGTGTCTGAAGACATGATAGAGAAGAAGGAGCTAGAGTTTTTCAATTTGGCACAAGCGGGTGACAGGACTGTGACCCAATATGCCATGAAGTTTAGGGTTGTACAAAAGTATGGCTATGATTAAGATGAACATCGCATAACAAAGAAATTCATATGAGGAATCGACTGTGAATTGAGCTTTTCCTTGTTAGGAAGAGGCCACAAGACCCTCCAGGCTGCCTTGGATGCAGACCTAAAGCTTGAAGATTACCCTGGAAGATCCTATAAGAAGGAAGTTCCCTAGAAGAACAACCAATATCAACCTCCCAACAACCCTAAGAGAAAGGTAACTGAGCCTGTAGTAGAAGTTGAGAAACCCCAATGTCCAACGTGCAATAAGAACCATGCAGGCTCATGCAGGTATAGTACAGGTGCGTGCTACTATTATACGAATCCAGAAACCTTAAGTCAAATTTCTCTAAGATCATAAAGAAGGACCAGGACTAGAATCCACCTCCCAAGAGACAAGCTAGGATTTTTTCTATGCAAGTAGAAAAGGAAGATGAGGAATGATGTAATAATTAGTTTATGTCCATTTGAACCATTTTATTAAATGCATTAGCTTTTCATACAAATTTTAGTATGCTTTCAGTCAATGAAGAAGTAACAAAAACCTTAGGGTGGGTAGTACCCTAGAAAATTTCAAGAAGGAAATTTATTTTAAGGTGGGTAGAATTGTCACATCCCAATTTAAAAAGTTAATTTAAAACTAAGAATGGCGCTCCTCCTAAATGATAATAATTGAGGGGTTAAATACAAAAAGACCAATAATGTTGTCCTTATATGAAAATGGGATAAGAAAACTTAAACTGAGAGTCAATTTCATTTTCACTTTCAAATGTGCATTATATGAATCAATTAACTCAAGTTGATCCTCCTTTCTTTTCTCTCTCCTCCAATATGGCCATAAAACATAGGAAGAGGTTAAGGTGGTGACTATGTGACTCTTGAATGAATAGAACTCAAAATTGTGACTCAAGGATTCAATAAAAGGATCCTTTTCAAACTATCTTACTTTTAATGCCTTCTAAGTGAGGTTAATATTCAATATAGAAATTATGGACAAAAATGTGTACAAAACCTAAATATAAATGTCTAGGAATATTGTTGTGATGAAGTGGACTTATGGAATCCTTGGATGTTCAATGATATAAGTGAGTGCAAGAATCTAATACATATTAAGATTTCCAAATACTTTGACAAAGTTGGATGTTGTTGATATTGATATCCAATTTATGATCCATAAATGTATGCCTTTGTGGAGTATTTGGTTGATAGGCCAAATGGTTGAATACTGACATCAAAGCTTATTAGATGGTAGAGGAAGTGACAAGGAATCCATGGCTAACTATTGAGGATGTTTTCATATTCCTACAAGGAGATATGAATTTTTGAATATCATCATATAATGTGCATTTTGAGGTATGTTAGATCAAGGTTTGATATCTTTACCCTAAGTTGCAGGTATACATCTTGTCACACCTTGGTTAAGTTGGTGGGTGACACGAGTGTTTTCCTCAATTGGTAGTGCAACCCATACACAACCCTCAGGTTGTGGATTGGTGATGTGGGGATCAATCCACCATGATCGACGTTCGTGGGTCGAGAGCGGTTTTGACCAGTAACCATCTTCGGATCAACAAAGGAGTGAGGGACCCCTTTTCATTGTATAAAAATAGAGATGAGGCAGGGAGTTTCACTTATTCGTCTGTGCTACCTCTCCACCGGCATGTATAGATCATTGGGAGGAGTTATATAATAAGATAGGAAGTAGGATAGAGGAAGATCTGGAGCAGTCTGTGAGGATTCGAGTCTTTGTGAGTGCTTGCCGGAGATCCAACCACCGACGGCCAGAGGTATAGCTCATGTTGGACTGGATGGGGGCGCCAGTTAGGCATTGGGATGTGAACACAGAAGCCAAGGAAGGAGGGAGAAGTGGCTGACTCCTCGTCAAAGAAGAATTAGCCTTGCCACAACGCTGTGTTGCATGATTACTCACATGCGATGGAGCTAGCTCAACCTAGAGATCCTCCTCGGGGAGGCGACCGTTTCTAGTAGAATAGCTTCAGGCATCGCTGAGGGCATAACTGGATGATCCCGTGGCAGAGATGCTTCTACCTTGCCAGAGCAGAACCAATAGCGACGGCTCTGCTATGACCCACGCAAGCATATGGGTGCCATGTTCCATGGCGGCGCCTTAGAAGGAACACATGGAAGAAGAGAGGAGGATCACCTGGAGGTGGTGGTCTCGTGCACTGAGAATCAATGGAGTAGGCTTCAGGCACAACAATCTCATGAAGAAGAAAGAAGAGACCCAGACCGACCAGCCCAGTTTGAGTGGACCGAGCGTGCCTTGAACCGCTGGCCTCACCAGCAAGTAAGGAGTTGTGTCCTCACGTGGACACGTGGCTGACTCTGATTGGCCCGAGCAGGTATTTATCTCAGAAATGCCCAAATCTTATATAATTTATAGTAAATAGTACAACTATCAGAAAAATATGAGTAAGGTACTGATATTCTTAGAACAATGAGTAGAACACACTAGAATGATAATATCAGGCTTTTGATGCACTAATAACAATGATATCATGTAAGATGTATTATACTTATATCATGGATAATAAACACCAAACAATGGCATAAAATTATGAGAATATGTCAATAAATCTATATCCATGCTTATAATCTAGTGGATGTCAGTAATTATGATGTTGATATACAAAATCAAGTAATTTGCTCTATAAGGCTAGTTAGGGCTAATAACCCTAATAAAATGCCATAAATACATATGTGCTCAATAAATCATGGAAACTACATAATACCCTAATATAAGTGATTATAAGATGATATGTAACTCTAAGATTAGTTTTATATATGGAATTAATGGTTACATGATAATGACTCTTCATGTGATATAAAACCCTAATATGCTAAATGAATATGATCTAGGGTTAATATGTACACGTAATCATATGTAATCAAATAATTAGATTATTTATCATAATCTGGAATACAACATCAGTAACATCAATCCTAGATAACAAGAAGAGATAGACAAGAAATAATAATGAGAATATCCTAATGAGTAAGCAAACCCTAAAATGGATATCGACTAGGGTTAAAATGATGAGAATCTGATGATAGTATGTGGTCTTGTCTTAATCAGGGTTGACCAAGGATATCAATGACATGAGGAATATGTGATTAAGAATATGTCTTTCGAAGGTATGCCATTACCTCTTACTTGGCTTATTATACAATATGCTTTTGTTATGTAGTAGTAAATACTTGGCATATGGTATTGGTTGAAATGATTGTTCTTGTATGATATGTTGGTTGATTTTATATACTTACTTCTATGAACACATCAAATATAATATAAATGTTCCATTATATGAAAGCACCAACTCTTTGGCAGTGTTCTTGGAAGTGACCAAACTCTTTGGTAGTGGTCACATTGATCATATGGAAGCACCAACTCTTTGCTAGTGTGCTTGGACCCAACTCTTTGGTAGTGTCACATTGTACATATGATCCAACTCATCTATGTGTTCTCTTTTGTTGATAAGAATTCTTATTCAAGTATATGCTTTTGTTATATTCTTCTATTATTGCCAAGTATTAGTTTTATCTGATTGCCAAGATATGATGAGAGGTATATAAAAGACACATAGGCGTACTCAGTACAATATTCTTGAATATTGTGCTAACATGTACCACATGTAATTTCTTGTTTAGGTTGTGGATATATGCTCTTGAAGGACCAAGATAGTTGTGAGTTGTATAGCGAGCTGATGTACAGGTGGACCTGTTGTCTTAAGATCTTGTAGTATAGTGGTAGTATATGTATATGTAGAAGTTTGTTGTTCAATATGTAATATCAAATGTTGTAACAATTCATGTTGTAATTATATGTTGAGTGGTGAACATGTGTTGTATGGTTTTATTATTGTTCATGTACATGTGCTACTATTGTTTCCTTTTGACTTCCTCTGATTTTCTTCTTCTTATCCTTGAGTGGGATGTTTAAATTGGGATTCTCACTAAGGTGAGGGTTTCAATTTGGACGTCACACATCAGATTAAGTTTTAGAAAATTCGGGGACGTCACAGGTGGTATCAGAGCATGAACAATAGCAAAGTCTGACATTTGATCATTATGCAACTTGAAACTAAAGAACCTTGAACTTAATAATCTTTAGGGTTAGATTAGTCATCTTTTAGAGACTAGATCTGACCTAGCCTCTAGGTTAGTACCTAGATGTCTGAGAACCAAGTCTAGACTGGTGCTTGTTGTATAGTAGGTCATTGGATGTCATTCTTTCCTTATAATGCAGCGGTATGGGATGTTGCATTATTTGGAAATGACGTACATCCCGAGAAGAGAAACCTTTGACATATGATGCATCTATGTTTTGGGTAGCTACACCAGTCTACACCATGTTGTCACCCCTTTCACTAGTTTTCATGACATTGTACTCTCTACGATGTGTGGGACACTCATTTTGTGGATTTGGTTTTTGATTCCAATCAGATCGAACCTTGGTAGTTTTCTCTGACGCATGTTTTATTAGAGAAAAATTATATAATGTTTATTATGTATATATATTATAAAAATGTGTCCCCACACATGTACGAGTAGGAGGTGGTCATGTAACCTAAGTGAAAGTGAATGGCATCAGTCTAGAAGAGAGAGTAGTTCTAGATTAGATGTCTAGAGCCTTTTTGATATATATGATAGATGGAATAGATGATATAAGTTTTGATGATATGATGTAGGTCTTATATAGATGATATAAGATGGTTATGCTGATTTATGTTTGTCCTTGAAGACATGAGTTAGGTTTGAGGTTTTGAGATAAGTCTTGATGATGCAAGTAAGTAGGCTTTTATGAGATAAGATGTCTTAAGTTAAGACTAGGTTGTGAGTCAGCACTAGCCTCAATCTCTTTTAAAAAGGAGGACCTCTAGTGTTAGGACCAGTTTTGGGGTTAACTCCAGAGAGAGTGAGACCCATTGGGAGAACGTTAGAGAACCTAAACTCTAAGATATGAGAATTATGAGATATGTGATATGATATGTCCTAACCTAGACTACTCCTGAGTGAATGAGTTGTGTTGCTTAATGCATGATTCCTATAGTCTTGTTGAACCCTAGATGTCCTTGGGAGGACCAAACCCTAGAGACAGAGAGAGGCTAGTTATACGTGTGAATATGTGAACATCAATATGGGTGCCTACCATCTGGGTGAGGGAGAGAGCCCAAGACCCTGGAGGAGGTAGT
This sequence comes from Alisma plantago-aquatica, assembly GCA_963693085.1. Classification (NCBI taxonomy): domain Eukaryota; kingdom Viridiplantae; phylum Streptophyta; class Magnoliopsida; order Alismatales; family Alismataceae; genus Alisma; species Alisma plantago-aquatica. Next base: position 1,608,460,602 of record OY856409.1, read on the forward strand.
TGTGTTAGTTTCTAGACAGCCTCATGCTCGGGTTGGTGGTTCCATGTAGGACTCTAGTGGTGTGTGTATAAGAGAGTTTTTGGTAAGCATGTTTCATGGTTAGAGATCTATGAAGAGTATGACATATCATGTTTTGGTTTGTGCTTATGTGGCTAGAGCTTGTAAGGATATCTCTAGTGCCAATGAGGTATACCTGTGAACCCTAGACTGAGAGGGAAGTTATAGTTTGTACATATGAGATACTCACAAAGATGAGTTAGCTCAGAGAGGCTGAGCATGGCACTACCCTCATGATATGGGTCAAGAGAATCTCAATTGGGCTAGATAAATCTTTGATATATGTTTTATAAGCCACTCACATAAGTTTGTGTAGCACAACCATGATATAATATATATATATATATATATATATATATATATATATATATCTGATCGTAATATGTGATCCAATCTTGAGATAGGATAGTGGATATGACATGATGGAAAACTTAAAGATGGTTTAATAGATATTAATGCACAAATGGTAAATCATGTACATGAATCATGATGATAATGTGATATTGCCGATTAATCTTGTGATGCAATCACTAGTAACTGTTGCAATTTATCATGAGCAATGAAATAAGATCATATGAATGAAACCAGTTACATGAGGTGCTAATCTTAGTGCTTAATAAAGATGAAAATTATAGTTTGAAAGTTAGTACAACATAACAATTATGACACCTTGATATGATATATATGGATGAAGTGGGTTAACTTTAGTTAACTCCTTTGGAACATGATAGTAAGATGTTGAATAATAATGCATGGGTTAAGATAAGGAAGCAACCCTAATATATGAGATGTGTAATGACATAACCTAAGCTTCTAAACCCTTGTTTCAATCATTATGAAGGGGTAGTTGATCCAAGATTCTTTTAAAATAACCTAGAAAGACATGGATATAGTTATGAATCCATTGTTTGTTGATATGCTACACCTAGAGTGTTTTCCTACATATCGAAGAAGATCCTTAGTTTTTTTCCTTGGAGTATGAGTATGGCTTAATTTTGAGGATGAAATTTATTTTAATATGTATATTTGAGATGGACTATGTTTTTGGCTTAATTCTGAGGATGGAATTTCTTTTAATATGCGTAGGATGTGATGAAGTGGACTTTTGGAATCCTTTGATGTTCAATGATATAAGTGAGTGCAAGCATCTGATATATATTAAGAGCTCCAAATACTTTGGCAAAGTTGGATGTTGTTGATATTGATATCCAATTTATAATCCATAAATGTATGCCTTTGTGGAGTATTTGATTGATAGGCCAAATGGTTGAATAGCAACATCAAAGCTTATTAGATGGTAGAAGAAGCAACAAGGAATCCATGTCTAACTATTGAGGATATTCTGATATTCCTACAAGGAGTTATAAGTTTTTAAATATCATCATATAATGTGCATTTTGAGGTATGTTAGATTAAGGTTTGATATCTTTACCCTAAGTTGTGGGTATACATCTTGTCACACCTTGGTTAAGCCGGTGGGTGACATGACTATTTCCCTCAATTGGTAGTGCAACCCATACACAACCCTCAGGTTGTGGACTGGTGACATGGGGATCAATCCACCATGATCAGCATCCGTGGGTCGAGAGCAGTTTTGTCCAACAGCCATCTTTGGATCAACAAAGGAGTGAGGGACCCCTTTTTGTTGTATACAAAATAGAGACAAGGTAGGGAGTTTCACTTATCCGTCTGTGCTACCTCTCCACCGGCATGTACAGATCACTGGGAGGAGTTATACAATGAGATAGGAAGTAGGATAGAGGAAGATATGGAGCATTCTGTGAGGAGTCGAGTCTCTGTGAGTGCTTGCTAGAGATCCAACCACTGGAGGCTAGCGGTATAGCTCGCGCTGGACTGGATGGGGGCGCTAGTCAGGCGTTGGGATGTGAACACAAAAGCCAAGGAAGGATGGAGAAGCGGCTGACTCCTTGCCGAAGCTGACCCAACCTTATTGCGACGCCATGTTGCATGATTACTCGCATGCGATGGAGCAAGCTTGACCTGGAGAGCCTCCTCGGGGAGGTTACCATTTCTAGTAGAACAACTTTAGGCATCATCGAGGGCATAAGTGGATGATCCCATGGAAGAGATGCTTCTATCTTACTGGAGCAGAACCAATAGTGGTGACTCTGCTATGACCCACACAAGAGTATGGGTGCCCTATTCCATGGTGAAGCCCTAGTAGGAATGTGGGGAAGAAGAGAGGTGGATCACCAGGAGGCGGTGGTCTCGTGCACTGAGAATCAGCAGAGCAGGCGTCGGGCGCAGAAATCTCGCGAAGGAGAAAGAAGAGACCTAGATCGGCCAGCCCAGTTTGAGTGGACTGAGCATGCCTTGAACCGCTGGCCTCACCGGCAAGTAAGGAGTCGTGTCCCCACATGAACACATGGTCGACTCTGATTGGCCCGAGTAGGTAATCATCTCAGAAATACCCAACTCATATATAATTCACGGTAAATAGTACAACTATCAGAAAAATACAAGTAAGGTACCGATATTCTCAAAAAAATGAGTAGAACACATTAGAATGATAATATCAGGATTTTTATGCACTAATAATAGTGGTATCATGTACGATGTATTATACTTATATCATGGATAATAAATACCAAACGATGACATAAAATTATGAGAATATGTCAGTAAATCAATATTCATGCTTATAATCCAGTGAATGTTAGTAATTATGATGTTGATATACAAAATCATGTAATTTTCTCTATAAGGCTAATTAGGGATAATAACCCTAATTAAATGCAATAAATACATATGTATTCAATAAATCATGGAATCTACAGAATACCCTCATATAAGTTATTATAAGATGATATGTAACTTTGATATCCATTTTATATATGGAATTAATGGTAACATGATAATGAATCTTCATGTGATATAAAACCATAATATGCTAAATGAATATGATCTAGGGTTAATATGTACACGTAATCATATGTAATCAAATAATCAGATTTTTTTTTGAGGAAGGACGGGAAGCCCTATGATTGAGGCTCCCTATCGTCTATTAGCTAGCTAAATCACTAAGTACAAAGGACATAATGTTCGAAGGAAAATGCTGAGAAAAAGAAAACTTATCTACTTGGCCCCTATGGGCAGAAATAGTTACCTCGTGGGCAACGTTGTTGCATCTACGGCTAATATAGCTAAGTTTACAATACGAAAAGAACTACTTCAAGAAAAGAATATCGTCAACAATGGAGCCAATATAGTCTTTCTTGGGCAGAAGATGTTGTATGCTTGGATGATCGCCTTGGTGTCGGATTCAATTTCCACCCTATCCAAACCTTTTTCCCTTTCCCATGTCAGCGCGACCCTTACCGCCAAAGCTTCTGTCAAGGCGATGTCGTCCCCCATCCTCACCCTTTCCCCCATCATCCCCACCACTGATCCCCCCTCATCCCTGGCCACAATGTCGATGCCCGCCTCCCCCTCTTCCCCACAAGAGCCATCAACATTGATCTTAATGATGCCCTATTCCGGTTTCATCCATCTTGCTACAGCATTGCTCCAAGGTCGTGACAACTTCACCTACGTGGTTCTGTCGTGTCGTGTCTTCCTGAGTAGCATCCTTCACAACTTACCCATCTCCACCCATCCTTCTCTTCACCGTGGCCATTGCACAACGGAGAAAAATGTCGATGTTCACTACTCCACTCTGGAAGACTCTCATGCAGTGTCCTCTCCAGATTGCCACCATGGCTGCCACTATCATCTCCCCCTCAGCTGGTGTCGTCTCCTGTAATGCAACCGACATGGATGACTGGATCTCCCCATCCTTCCTGTCCTTAACCCATTGTTGGATATCCCTTGAAGTTTGGTCCCACACCTCCATCACGTTTGGGCACCAGAAGAGCATGTGAGGTATAGTCTCCTTTTTGGACATACAAAGCATACATGTTCCGTCCTCAATGCACTGCATGTAAAAAATCCGTCCCCTAGTAGTAAGGCCACCCGTACATATTCTCCACAAGAAATGAGCAGTCTTTGGACTCCACCCAGCATGCCATACCCTCTTACATATCCCATCTCCTTCCCAGGCGTTGTATTTCATTGCCTCCTCCACCCCAAGCAATCCCATCCAGTAAGCTGACCTAACAGTAAACTCCCCATTCTTGTACGACCACCACATCAATGTATCCTAGGGCTTTCTACTGTTGGTTGGAATTGCACATACCTTCTTAGCAATGCTATCCGGAACACACTCCCGCACTTTGCCTACATCCCATCCTGTCCCATCCTCCGTCATGAGCTCCCTCACTTTGTAGTATTCTGGACTGCCATCATTTGTTAACCTTCCAAGTGTGTCCGCTTCCTTTGGAACCCACCGGTCCTCCCATATGTCTATGTCATTTCTGTCCCCCACTCTCCACTGGACACCTTCATTCAACACTGCCTTTTCTCCCCATAGGATTCTCCAAACATGGCTCGGATCATAGCCCCTTCTCTCTTCCCAAAAGGATGTCCTTGGGAAATATCTCACTTTAAGCACCTTTGTAACTAGAGCCTCCAGGTGGCAAACCATCCTCCATGCTTGCCTTGCCAGAAGGGCTTGGTTAAAGGTGTGAAAGTCCCTGAAACTAAGTCCCCCCTGCCTTTTTGGTTTGCACAACCTTTCCCAACTCATCCATGATAACGTCCTCTCCTTCTCCTTTGCTCCCCACTAGAATCTAGGCACCATATGTTGTATTTCCTCCATAGTACCCACCGAAAGCTGGAAAACGCTCATGACGTAGGTAGGGATGGATTGTGCTACCGCCTTGATGAGGACCTCCCTTCCTACCTTCGACAGTAGTTTCTCTGACCAACCTTGAAGCTTCCTCCATATTCTTTCTTTTATGAAGTTGAACACCTACTTTTTTGACCTTCCCACCGTTGTGGGGAGGCCCAGATAGCAAGCATGTCGATCCATTACACGTACTCCCAAGATATCTCACAGCTCCTCTCTTTTTGTGTCTCGTACTCCTTTTCTGAAAACAACCTTTGTCTTTAAGAAATTAATCTTCTAACCTGATGCCTGTCCGTACTAGCTGATGATTTCAGCTATCTTCAGGCATTCTGCAGTGGTTTCTCTAGCAAACAGAATACTATCATCTGCAAAGAAAAGATGTGAGATACTCAGTGCTCCCCTACTCAGCTTAATGCCATGTAGTTGGGAGCCTCGGACAGCAGTGCTAATCAAAGTGGAAAAAGCTTTAGCACACAAAATAAAAAGATATGGGGAAAGAGGGTCACCCTGGCGAAGTCCGCGTGCATGTATCATGCTCTTGGTCCTATCTCCATTTATGGCAAAGGTATGCTTAACGGATGTAATACATTCTTGGATCTTATCCCTCCATTTCCTCCCAAACCCCATCTTCTCCATGACAACGTCAAGAAAACCCCACTCAACTCGATCATAGGCTTTGGACATGTCTAGTTTCAATGCAAGGTTGCCCTTCTTCTTCCCTTTGTCTCTCTTCATAGAGTGGAAAAACTCATAGGCTATGATGGCATTGTCTGTGATCATTCTCCCCGAGACAAAGGCACTTTGATTTTTAGAAGCAATGCTATTCATAAGTGGTTTTAATCTATTTGTTAGCACCTTGGAAGCTATCATATACACCACATTGCACAAGCTAATAGGCCGATACTCACCCACTATTTTTGGCTTTTCAGTCTTTGGGATAAGCACTACTAACATGTCATTTACAGCCACCAGATCTCGTTCACCCTTCCACCACCCCTTAATGTAGTTTGCCACATCCTTGCCCACCACTCCCCAAAACTTCTGGTAGAACATCGCCTTCATGCCATCCGGTCTGGTTCTTTTTTGGGATGCATCTGCTCTAGTACTGCCCCGATTTCCTCATCAGTAATGTCTCTCTCTAACTATCCTCTCTGTTCTCCAGATAACACCTCTCGAATCCCCTTCAAGGCCTCCTCAAAACCCGAAGGATTACTAGACTATAACAACTGAGTAAAGTAGTTTATAATTATGTTGTTGATCTCCCCTTCATGATGTCGCATTAGACCTTGCTTATCCTCAAGCCCTTCAATCCAGTTCCTTCTTCTCCTATTAGTAGCCTTTTGGTGGAAGTAAGCGGTATTTCTATCCCCTTCTTTCAGTTCCTTCACCCTCGCCCTGGTGGCCCAGTACTCTTCATTTCTTTGAAGCCAATATTGCAATTCCTTGGACTTTTCCTCCACTTCCTTGAGATTCGTATGGTCTGGGGGAAGCGATTGAAGTCTTTTCATATCATCCTCCAATTCTTTAATCTTCTTCTGTCTAGCCTCAAACTTCACTGCAGCCCACTCTCTCAATTTCTCTTTACAAATCAGCAGTTTTGTGTTCAGATCAGTCCCTCCTTCGTAGTCCCAGGCCCCCTTAATGATTTCATCACATTCGCCCTCATTCTCCCACATGGGTTCAAATCTGAATTGGCCATTACCCCTTCTCTTTTTGTTGCCCTTGTTATCTGCTTTTAGAATGATTGGAGCGTGATCTGACTTGTAAATGGGAAGGTGAAAAACTCTACAGAACTTATACATATTCCTCCATTCAAGCTCCAGAAGGAATCTGTCTAGCGTCTCCTTTATTAAGGTTCTTATCATCATCCCCCTTGTCTACATGAATATGTTACCCTCAAAGCCCACCTCAATCAAGTTGCATTCGTCAATGACATCTCTGAAATTCTGAATAAACTTTTCATCCTTTGGCATACCTCCCTCCTTTTCTATGTTGGAAACTATCTCATTGAAGTCCCTGAAGAAAATGACTGGTTCATTAGCCTCATTTTTTAGTCTCCTCATGAGCTCCCAAGTCTTTGTCTTATTCTATTGTTCCGCCCAACCATAAATCCCGAGAGCTCTCCAAGTACAGCCTGTTGCCACATCTTTAACCAAAGCCGAGACATGCCTGTTAGAGTAGCTCAGAATATCCACCTCTGAATCCTTCCACCAGAAACCAAGCCCCCTGCCCTACTAGTGTGAGAGATGCACAACCCTTCAGTAAACCCACAGCTCCTTTTGACATCTTCAAGTTGCCTGTCCACAATCATAGTTTTCATGATGAAAACTATATTTTTGCGCTCCCTCCAGACCCAAGCACGGAGAGCTTTGCATATGTCAGGGTCACCCAACCCCTGACAGTTCCAACTAAAGATTTTCATTGGCCTTCACGGGACTGGTCTTCGCCAGTCGCCGCTACTTGGGTTGTGGCACCCTCTTCTACAACAGACATAACCTCAGGATTCCTCCTCTGCCTTTTTTCTCCTGCAGGTTGTGGTGATTGGTCATCCAGTTCCATGTCACAAAGTTCCCCACTTCAGTCCCACTTTCCAGCTGCACTTTCCCACACCACCTCTTCCTCTGGGATACCCAATCTAGCTCCCCTACTCATTTTATAAACCCATGGCTGATGTTTCTTTTTTCCTTCACCCAGTTTGGAGCCCTGCTTCCTCTTTGCCCCCGCTTCTTTCCTCCTTTGTGCCCTGGTAATAGCTCTTCTTTTCCCTTTACTTTGGAGCGGAGATTCATCAATATAATGACCAAGATTCATCTGCAAACCAGCTTGATTTCCTTCACGTCCCTTCTTTCCCCAACCATCAATGGTCTTCTTTGTGTTTCCTAGGTTGTCTTGGCCACTGTTGTCATTGGAGATTCTATTAGCTGCTCTTGAAGGTTGTGAGTTGTATAGTGAGATGATGTACAGGTGGACCTGTTGTCTTAAGATCCGGTAGTATAGTGGTAGTGCATGTATATGTAGAAGTTTGTTGTTCAATATGTAATATCAAATGTTGTAACAATTCATGTTGTAATTATATGTTGAATGGTGAACATGTGTTTTATGGTTTTATTATTGTTCATGTACATGTGCTACTGAATGTTTCCTTTTGACTCCCTTGATTTTCTTCTTCTTCACCTAGTGTGGGATGTTTAAATTGGGATTCTCACTGAGGTGAGGGTTTCAATTTGGACGTCACACATCATATTAAGTTTTAGAAAATCTAGGTATGTCACAATTCTAGACTTTCAAATTAACTCATGTTTCAAATTTGAAGTAATTTGGGCCGTGTTTGACCCTCCAAATCAAATTTCAAAATTTGAATATATTTTTATTGAGAATTTATTTCAAATACATTTAATGCATGAAATGCATCTGTCACATGCACATTTCTTGAGTGTTTATTTTTCACTCACCTTGATCATCGTCTGATCCCAATCCAAAGAACATCATGTGGTCGTCTAGATCCACTATGTCTGCGAGTCAGATCAGTTTCTTAGCACTTTCTTTCTTGGTTTGTTTCTCCCTCTCTCCTTGACCTTTCTAGACATTTCTTCTCCTCTGGATCCATTGTGATGTTGTGAATCTATCAAGCTATAACTCTTCCCCTCTCTCACCTTGTGTAAAAAAATCCATATTAGGGCTCATCCTTGCTTTGTCACCCTAGTTATAAAGAGTACCTTGACCCACCTCTTTCCTATATAAGGGACATCATAGCACCACCGTACCTCAAGATTTACACCTCACATTTCTATTTCAACATCTTTGTCCTTGAACTACATGACCTTCTCCCACTCTAGAGATGATGATCCAGATCTCACAACACCAACCACTCCATCTGAATCACTACCGCAGTAAGCATCCTTCACTCCATTCCTTTGCTTTAACATCTTTGGTATTTCCCAAATTGTCCCCAAACATTGTACCTTGTAAGTCCCCTTTGCTCCCCTATTTCTCGACACACCAAATGATCACTAGTAGTTTTCCATGCAGCTTTGCTTTGAGCTTTGGTGCCCTCACCTTCGAGTTGAGGTCGTGAACCTATTTACATGAAATGTATACCCTATTTGCGATTTTGTACTATATCCTCACCTTCCCGGCACTACCTTGGCTTTGACCAAGCATTCTTGCATCCTAGTGCATAGTTTCACTTCTCTAATAGCTCATCACCTTCATTGAATGATGAAGAACTCGCCCATAACTCTGCTTACCCAAGGCATGAGCCTGGCCCTTGAAGTTGATCAGAAAAACTTTCTACCCAGTGAAGCTGCATGGAGCTGAGAGAGAGAAGGAACAATGGAAAACACAAATGTACCATGATGCCCACATCAGTTTCATCATGATATTTCTATCACAAGGGTTGTCTGGACTTTCATGAGCTTTTTATTTCTCAGACGTGCAGATTCACTTATGAATTATTGTTTCTTTTTCTCTAGCTTCAATGATTAATGTGTTGTCATTTCACATTTATTTACATCAGGTTTATTTTTGACTCAAATCAATGTCACACTATGGTTTTACTAAATTCTCATTGGTTAGTTTTCGAATAATCACCATAAATTGTAGGAAGATCATAAAATTTTGAATAAATAGTTATTAGATAGGATTTTTAGAGTAGAATCTGATTTTAAGGTTTTCAAGCCATGACTTGCCTTCTTGTTCTAATGTTCTATTAGAAACCCTAATTTTGCTCATGGAATCCTAATTATGTACCACATATCATTGATGTGATCTAATCCTAACTAGTTTTTTTAATTCAATGATAGTGATCAATAAGCCTAACCCTAATGCACTCAAACCCTTATTCATCCTAATTCAACCGAGGATCAATACAAGGTATTTAGTTATGTTTTTTAATAATTATGAGAAGGTGTTTCGAGCCTAATCAAGACAAGAGAAGTTTTAACTTATATTTGACTCAAGGGTCAGAGAAACAATCCTAGGAACAACTTTGATCCAAGGTAAATGGGTCATACTACTGAGCACAACTATTTATGGTTGATTGCATGCTAAGTATAAGTAGACATTATGATTTCAAGTAAACATTTTAATCATGATCATTATATAATATTGCTTGATTATTGCTATATGATATGTCCTATGGTTATACTGTTTGTTAGGATTAGAGATTATGGTTAATAACTCATGAAAATGAATGTTTCAAGTTCAAGAGGGAAAAATTCCATCATGTTAAGTTCAAGGATCGTGTTAATGATAATGTTAATGCTAATGTTAATGATCAAGTTAATTGGAATTGAAATAGTCTTTATATGCAGCTGAATCATGGATATTAAGGGGTCGGCAAGGGCTTTACTAGCAATCATGTGCTCCTAAGGGGGTGTTATAGAGGTATCATACAATTACTTTTCACTTCTTCATGTTAATAATGATTCAAGAATGCTTATAGTTAATTCATGTCATATATTCTTACATGTCAAGTATATTGACTTTGTATATGTTATAAAGATCCAATACCGTTTACTGATGTGTTGATTTTCCCCTTTGCATGGTTGGGGATGCGATGTACCCACGAATTGGAGCAAGTAAGACTCAAGAGGAGCAAGCAAGGACTACAAGACCTTTATGAGCTAACTGGTGGGGTGCCATCCATACTAAGCGATCCAATCATTTAGACATGTTTACCTTCATGATTAGTTTTCCATGTTTAGAAATGTTTAGACATGTTGTAGAACTCAACTATAGTTTCATATTTAATGAACAATGTATGAATCTTATTGGTGAATTATGTATTTATTTTCAATGATCATATTAATATGACACCCCCAGGTGGGGTGTTACAAGAAATGTTTAAACATGGAAAACTAATCATGAAGGTAAACAAGATAGATTCTTCCACTCATATTCAAAAGGTGGGGTGTTACAATAATTGTATCATAACCAATAACCAATAAATGGATGCCCACCAGGAAGCAACCTGATTCATATCTTCTAACCCTAGGTTTATGTGACCTTTTTATATGGACCTTAGGATAGTAGATAAGGGAAATGATAAGAATGATAGTGTCATCTCTTCTAGTAGGGGAAGTGGACCAAGAGGAAAACCTATGGAAACCCTGGAAGATCTTGTCCAAACGCTCACTAATGTCTAAGAACAACGACAACATCAACCTAGACATCATGATCTAACTCTAGTGGACTTCCTAGAGATTAGGCCCGACTCTTATCTAAGTGAAGGAGAAATTTATGTAGTCACCAAGGTTGAGGAGTGGATTAGAGTCATAGTTCATTGCTTCTGACATATGGACTTCCCTCAACAATCTAGGGTTCTCTTTGCAATCCACATGCTCAAAGGAGCATCCCGCACATAATGGGAAAACTTTCTTAACTCAGGGGCGGTTGATGTACCTACACTCACATGGGAAGGATATGTTGAAGCCTTCCAGGAGCATTATGTGTATGAAGTCATGATAGAGAAGAAGGAGCTAGAGTTTTCCAACCCGAGTCAAGTGGGTTACATGACTGTGACCCAATATGCCATGAAGTCCAGGGTCCTACAAAAGTATGGCTATGATTATGATGAACGTCTTAGAACAAATAAATTCATCATAGGATTCAACCCTGACTTGAGTTGTTCCTTGTCAAGAAGAGGCCACATGACCCTCCAAGCTTCCTTAGATGCAGCCCTAGAGCTTGAAGATCACCCTGGAAGATCCTATAAGAAGGAAGTTCCCTAGAAGAACAACCAATATCAACCTCCCAACAACCCTAAGAGAAAGGTACTTGAGCCAACAATAGAAGTTGAGAAGCCCCAATGTCCAACGTATAGGAAGAACCATGAAGGGCCATGCATGTATGGTATGGGTGCATGCTACTATTGTGGATAAATTGGACACCTCAAGTCAATTTCCCTAAGCTCACAAAGAATTACCAAGACCAGAATCCACCTCCCAAGAGACAAGCTAGGATATTTTCTATGGAAGTAGAAAAGGAAGATGAGGAATGATGTAATAATTAGTTTATGTCCATTTGAACCCTTTTATGAAATGCATTAACTTTTCATGCAAATTTTAGTATGCTTTCATTAAATGAAGAAGTAACAAAAACCTTAAGGTGGGTAGTACCCTAGAAAATTTCGAGGATGAAATTTGTTTTAAGGTGGGTAGAATTGTCACATCCCAATTTTCAAAGAAAATATAAATCTTAGAATGGAGTTCCTCCTAAATGATAATTGTTGAGGGGTTACAAGAAGACCAATAATGGTTTGCCTTATATGAAAATAGGATAAGAAAACTTAAAAATGATACTCAATTTCATTTTCACTTTCAAATATGCATTATATGATTCAATTAACTCAAGTTGATCCTCTTATCTTTTCTCTCTCCTATGAGATGGACATAAAGCATAGGAAGAGGTTTAAGAGGTGACTATGTGACTCTTGAATGAGTAAAACTCTAAATGGTGACTCAAGGATTCAAGAAAATGAGCCTTTGCAAATTATCTTAGTTTTAATGCCTTTTAATTAAGGTTAATATTCAACATAGAAGTTACGGACCAAAACCTATACAAAACTGAAATATAAGGGTCTAGGAATACTCTATATTTTCAAATTAACCCATGGTTCAAATTTAAGTCATTTTATCCATGCTCGACCCTCCAAATAAAATTTGATAGATTTGAATATAGTTTTATTGAGAATTTATTTCAAATACATTTCATGCATGTAATGACTCTAAAGTTCCATTATTTTACTCTATCACATGCTTATTTCTCAGGTGTATATTTCTCACTCGTCTCAATCACCATCCGATCTCGATCTGACGAACATCACATCCTCTTCTAGCTCCACTATGTCTACGAGTCAAATCAGTTTCTTAGCTCTTTCTTTCCTAATTTGTTTCTCCCTCTCTCCTTGACCATTTTTGGATATTTCTTTTCCTCTGGATCTGTGATGATGTTGTGAATCTATCAAGATATATCTCTTCCCCTCTCTAGCCTTGTGCATGAAATGCCTAATTTGGGCTCATCCTTGCTTCGTCACTGAAGTTATAGAGAGTACCCAGACCTGCCTCTTGCCTATATAAGGAATCACAACACAAACAGACCTCAGGCTTTACTCCTCACCTTTCAATTTGTCCATCTTTGTCCCTGAACTCCATGACCTTGTCCTCCTCCCTCTCTAGCGGAAATGACTCTGATCTCACAACACCAGTCGCCATATCCCAATCACTACCATAGTAAGCATCCTTGACTCCATTCCTTTTCTTTAGCATCTTTGGTCTGTCCCAAATTATGCCCAAACATTGTACCCTATAGGTCCCCTTCTCTCGCCTATTTCTCAACACCCCTAATAATCACCAGTAGTTTTTTGGGTAGCTTTACTTTGAGCTTTGGTGCCCCCACCTTCTAGTCGAGGCTGCAATCCTATTCGTCTGAGGTGTATGCCCTATTCGCGATATCGTACTAGATCCTCACCTTACTGACTTTAACTTGGCTTTTCCCAAGCGGTTCTTGCACCCTAGTTCACAGTTTCACCTCTATAATAGCTCATCACCTTAGTCGAATGATGGAGAACTCGTATGTAACTCTGCTTACCCAAGGCACAAGCCTAGTCCTCAAATTTGATTGGAGAAATTCTCTGTATAGTGAAGCTCCATGGAGCCGAGAGCAAGAAGGTACAATGTCAAGGGAAAATTTACCATGATGCCCATGATGGTTTCATCAAGCTATTTTAATCACAAGGGTAGTCTAGACTTCTCATGAGCTTTTTATTTCTCAAATGCACAAATTCTCTGATGACTTATTGTCACTTTTACCTTCGCATCAATGATTAATGTGTCACATGTTCCTAGGGTACTTTTTCATTTCATGTTTATTTACAGAAGGTTTATTTTTGACTCAAATCAATGTCAGATTATGGTTTTACTGAATTCTCATTAGTTAGTTTTTGAATATTCACTATAAATCATAGGATGTTTAGAAAATTATGAATAAATAGTTATTGGAAAGGATTTTTTGAGTAGAATCCAATTTTAAGGTTTTCAAGCAATGATTTTCCTTCAAATTATGATATTTTATTAGAAACCCTAATTTGTATCATGAACCCTGATTATGTACCACATATGATTAAAGTGATCTAATCCAAACTAGTTTTCCTAATTTAATGATATTTATCAATAAGCCTAACCCTAATGCACTCAAACCCTAATTCACCCTAATTTGAATTAGGATCAATATAAGGTATTGATCAATGATGTTTAATAATTCAAAATAGGTGTTCAGAGCCTAATCAAGATGAGAGTAGGTTTGACTTAGATTTGTTTCACAGGTCATAGAAACAATCCTAGAATCAACTTTGTGCCAAGGTAAACATGTCATGCTATTGAGCACACATATTTATGGTTGATTACATGCTAAGTATAAGTAGACATTATTATTTCAAGTTGATGTTTTGATCATTGTCATTATATCGAATTACTTGACGATTGCAATATGTTATGCCCTATGGTTATAATGTTCACTAAGATTAGATATTATGGTTAATGACTCATGAAAATGAATGTTTCAAGATCAAGAGGGAGAAATCTCATTTTGTTATGTTCAAGGATCATGCTGGTGATAATGCTAATGCTAATGTTAATGATCAAGATAATTGGAATTAAAATAGTCTTTATGCTCCTGAATCATGGACCTCAAGGGGTCGTCAAGGGATTTCCTATCATCAAGAACTTTCCTAGCAATCATGTGCTCCTAAGGGGGCGTCATACATGATACCTACAATTAATTTTCAATTCTTCATGTTAATAATGATTCAAGAATTCTTATAGGTAATTCATGTTACGTTTTCTTACATGTCAAGTATATTTACTTTGTTTATGTTATAAAGTGCAAGTACTATTTACTGATGTGTTGATTTTTGCCTTTTCATGGTTGGGGACGTGATGTCCCCAAGAATTGGATCAAGTAAGAACTCAAGAGAAGCAAACAAGGACTAGAAGAACTTCAAGAGCTAACTGGTGGGGCACCATCCACACTAGGCGATCCAATCATTTAGACATGTTTACCTTCATGATTAGTTTTTCACGTTTAGAAATGTTTAGACATGTTGCAAAACTCAATTGTAGTTTCCTATTCAATGAACAATGTATGAATCTTATTGGTGAATTATGTGTATATTTGTAATGATCATATTAATGTGACACCCCCTCTAAGATATATGCTTCTGCTCATATTCAAAAGGTGGGGTGTTACAGAGTATGTTATAGTAAGGTAAATGGCACAAGGTTGGGTGTTGTACTTGGGTTGTCAAGCTAGAGAAAACCATGACTATAAATTGGGTTAGCTAATGTCTTTAAGTCCTACACACCCTCACAATACCCTCCTATTGGAAAGTTGGTCAAAGGCATTATGATACATTATATTATTGGTATAATTAGAGTAAAATGACTACAATGTGGTCTTCTCATTTTTCTAAGTATTAACTCTTATTGCTCTTGTTCATTTACTTATATAATATTTTTAATTATAAGAGACTTGATAATATGTATCTTTCTTTTCTATACTCAAGACCTTGTGTGTTGACCTACTTGTTTCTCCTTTACTTTAGGTTCACATATAGCTTGGGAGAAATTGTCTTTTGCTCAAGTATTCATGTTATAGTTTTTGTAAGATCCTAGCTCGTGTACATGATCAGACTTGCAAATGTACTTTCAAATTTTTTATTGAAATATATAAAAAACGATGTTGCTTGATGTATGTTTTTGAATGTTGAGATTATATTGGTGCTTCTAGTCAATCATTCATCAATACAAAACTTTCATGCTTCTTCATGTTGTCTTTGGTATTCATTTGGTTCATGGGTTTGGGATTCCAGCTCAATGACAGATGGTATCAAAGCATGAATAGTAACTACACCAAATATTTTATTACATGAAACATTAATTAACTCAACCTTACATCTCAACCCTATAAACTTAATAAGTTGTTCTTAGTGTACTAAGTTGACTTAGCTTCTAGGTTAGAATGTAGATGTTCCAGAACTAGGTGAGATTTGTGTAAATCATGAAATTTTTTTTTCTCATCCTTCTATTATGTAGTACAAGACATAGGTTCATGAGGGTTACAAAGGAGGCATATTATAATCTTAGCCCTAGACATATGTTCACAACATGTTCTTAGGGTAGCTACACTAGTGTGCACCATGTTCTTTCTAGTTCTCTAGGAATCATGGTGCTAAACTACTTGGTTTTTTAATAATGTAGTATGGTGGTTTCCATCGGGCATTTCATTGGAGAAATCATATTTGAAGTATTAATATACATGTCCATAGGAAAATGTTACCACACACAGAAAGGGAATGATTATCCATGTAGTCTAAAAGGAAGAGAAGTACAATCAGTCTAGATGAGAGTATTTAGATGATATGTGTAGTCTAGAGCAATGATAAGGTTAGGCTAGTAAGTAGCCTAGATGATCTAAATTTGATGATGGATGTTGATGTTGATATTGATGATATAATCTTGCTTCCAGAGGACCTAAACTTGTTTTTAGATGATTCAAGTATGTTTTGATGACATTAGATGAGTTTTGACCAAGAAACCCTACCTAGCCTAGCATCGTTTATGTCCCTAGTTTGATGCTAAATACATAACTAGTGGGATGGAATTCTTTCTTGTGCCTAGTTTTACTATGTGTTGAGACATGGATAGTGAGATATTATTTGAGATAAAAATGAGGCTCAATATCTTTACAAAGGAGGACCTATAGCATGGGGCATATGAAAAGTTGAACTCTTGATATGGGCCTCATACTCATGTTAGTGGTTTCTTTGTAAAGGTATCTAGTGGTTGCCCTAATTTTTGGAAGTTGGATAAAGTTGGGTATGGGTAGATGTTGGTAGTTAGTACTTTGTGCCTTGACATAGACATGTCTTAGCTTGAGTCTCTCGAGCTTGTGAAGGTCTTTTAACTACAAGTATGATACTTATGAAGCCTTGATGTCATGATAATGATGTTCCTCAAGTGATGTGTGATATATGAAAGAATCATGATTGAGTTCAAATTTAATATATGTAGGATAAGTCACTTCCTTACGAGCTAGACCTAATGTGAACCCTACAAGGAAATTTAGCACAGATATAGGTAGCAAAAAAAAATTAAATGCATGTTTCCCAAAATATCAAGATCGAGTCAACAACAATGTATGTAGGAAGGTAAGGTTTGTAAGGTTATACCTGGTCCTAGAGCAAGTATAGAGACATTACACTTGTAGTATTATTATGCTTCTTTTTCTTCAGGCAACAACTTGTGCCTTCTTCATCAACATCACTCTAACGGTCGTCTCCATTGGTCTCTTGGTCTGGCCACCATGAATGATGGTTGATAGAGTTCTCCTAGGTGTAGAAATGTCCTGCCTCTAGAGAAGTACATGAAAGACCATCGGGAACTCCACGTTGTGCTACCAGAGCCAACGAGACAGAGTTGTCCCCTTCTTTTGGCATACTAGTCACCAACATGCTCTGCCAAAATTGGTCTCAGTTGTTCTCTCCCTCGTTGTCCCTCCCTTTAACATGTAGGACTTGCTCAGGCTCTTGATTGGTTACCACAACCAGAGAGGACAATAATTGTTAGAGCAACTTATTCTCAATTGTGTGTGTTGGGATTCCCCCAATACCCCTCTATTTATAGTAGAGTCTAGGGCCAAGGTTCCCATTCGATGTGGGAGTACAAGGGTCTAGAATAATGAATTTTCTAGAACACGCATAGTGGGAACCAGTCAGTTTGCATGCTCAACCGATTGGTTAGTGTACGAACTAGTCGGTTCGTGAATTTTCCTATTCTGAATCACATTGGTATTCAATGTACGATTAATGCACAACGTGACAACAACACCAATTCTTGATCCAATCAAACTGACCACCGAATTGAGAGATTAGTCACATGAACCAATCGGTTGGGTTGTGTGAACCGATCAGTTCACTATGTGAACAGGCTATCTCAATCCCTAGTTTATCCATTCATCAGCCAATATAGATTCCAACTGACCTGACACTCCAACCAATCAGTTCAACACTTGAACCAGTCAATCCAGAGTCTAGTAACTCAAATTTGAACCTCAGTTGTTTAATTGAATACCTAAACACCTTTAGCAATCAAATTAAACACCTTCAATTGTATCTTATGTGTTTGACCATATAGGTCTGGAATAATGTCGACAGTGAATTTATATAACCAATTATGACATTAAAATCAAAGAGTGGTGCCTAGTCACACATCATTTCTACCCAAGTATGAACAACTTAAACCAACAATCCATGAGTAGTGTTACCGTGTTTGTATAGTTCCTTTGTCTCTAATATCTGAATTGAACTCAAGGCATGGAATCATCATCTTCTCAACATTCAATCCATGTTCCTAGAACTAGAGCAGAGTGTCTGAGATGCATGCGAGTTCACATATTGCATATTGAATCAAATGAGTACGGTGGTACAATTCTCAATCTCACTTTTCAAGAGGCCCTAGATATCAATCTCATATAGGAGGAACAAATCCCATCTACATAATTCACACTCAATCCACATGTGTCACAGTGCACATGAGCACCACCTTTATGGCAACCCATATTCAGATTCACAGTGGATGATGTTAAAGTACATGAATGACATGTGACTAATGTAGTGACTTCAGGTCTAAGAATCACAATCACCACTATCACTATGAGAGATGATTTTTACTACCATTCCATGGTCTCCATGTATCACTCTCATGGTGGGTTTGTTTGATACACTTTTCTCTAACATGTACCTATGTGCTTGACTTGATATCACATATCATGACTAATTAGATCTATCATTAGTCAACACACACTCTAGTCTTATGTATTCTTGTTGTCTATTTTCCTTCCATAGTAATATCTGATTAGGGAAATAATAGGAATGTATGTACTCTTATGATACATATGATCTCATCATTCAAGTCACCTACTTGAAGACATATGTCATTGAGTAACATCATTCTTTTTTAGATATCTACTTACATCTATGCCATCATCTCATGACTGAGAAAAACATAATAAGTGGAATTACCTTCATTATTATCAGATCATGTATTTCATGTCACATTCCAATCATCATATAATTGGCTTTCTAGGCATACAAAACAGCAGACTCCCACTTACACTTAGAACCAATCACCTACAAATCTTATTCCAAATGATCTTAATATGTCCATCATGATTCTGCTGCTCAAGTGCTTTTATAGTGGGTTAGCAACATTTCCTTCGAGTCGATATTTGCAAGTTTCACATCTCCTTGATGTACAAATACTTGTATGAGATGGAAGTGTCCTAGTATGCTATCTAAGATTCACAATAGTTCCATTGTTGCCATCAATATTCTACTCTGTCATCAATGGTCAGAGTCTCACACAAGTTCACCCATATGAAATTCTTGATCCATATAGTATCCTCTACTATTCTCATAACATAGGGATACTAGCCTTCTTTTGTTGATTTAAGCAACTATCATTAGCTCAGAACCCTTTCTAGCTTACAATTATTTTTTTAGGTCAAACATAATTTTAGTTTGTGATCATTATTATTTGTCATTTCGGAAGCTTGCATCGGTGTAACCCCTTACACCCAACTCTTCCTTATTACCATATACAAGGAATGGATCCTTTTAGTGTTTCTCAAGCTTTTAAGGATGTTCGTCATGGTAGTCTAGTGACGCTCACTAGAATTATACATATACCCTCTCATCATGTCCAATACATACGAGATTTCTATATAGGTATATATATATATATATATATATATATATATATATATATATATATATATATATATATATATATATATCCTCTCATCACATCCAATGCATATGAGATGACTGGATATCCTTTCTTCATGTCTAATACATACGAGATAATTGGATATCCTCTAGTCATGTCCAATAGATACAAGATAATATGATAAGTACATAAAATTGCATTTAAGATAGATCTGATTGTGAATGTGTATGTTATCTATTCCATGTGTTTTTGTTCTTCATAAGAACTGGGACACTAGGATCCTGAGAGACTAACTACATGGAACATGGACAGGTTTTCTCTCATTGACTCTTTCATGTTGAACCCCTTCAACATCTTGCCAATGTATGTTCTTTTTCTTAGGTGAAGAAGCTTTACAGATCTATCTCTATAGATCTTAATCCATATCACATAGGACTCTTTGTCTAAGCCCTTCATAGAGAAGGTACTCTAGGTTTTCACATTTGTAGTATAAGGATGTTATTCCCTATCATTATGTGGAATATAAATAAGCTCACACTAAATTTTTGTAATAATAAATTTCATCTTTATTTTGACTCAATTCAAACCCTTTAACTGTCTTTTCAAATACAAGATTCTAGCTTTGAGATGATTACTTCAATCCATAGATTGACCTTTGAAGCTTATAGACTTTATTTGCAGTATTGGATTCATAACACCTTTAGGGTGTGTCACGTAAACATCTTTATAATTGTTCCAGTTAAGGAATGATGTTTAAACATCCATATGCCAAATCTCACTAGTCATGCTAAGCTGCAATAGCCAGCATGGTCTTAATGGAGTTAACCAAGGTAACTAGTGAAAGACTTCATCATTTTCAACACCTTGAACTTGTTTGAAACTCTTTCCAACAAATATACCCTTCCATGATGGTCTTTTTGCAAAGACCCAAATGCACCCTATGGGTATCACCCCTTCAGGTAGATCCATCATGGTTATACCTTGTTGGTTCACATGGAATCCATCTCACAACCTCAAGCCATTTCTCATACATTGGTTCCTCAGTAGCTTCAAGTTAGTTTGTTGACTCATTATCTATGATCAACTCACCACCCTTTTGAGTTATAAGATATTGTAATCTTTCAAATTCAGGGCGTGTTCTACTAGAACCATGAGTCTTGTGTGCTATAGAAGGAACTTGAGATTCCACAACTACTTGTGGTTCTCCTTGTTCTTACTGTACCTCTTTAGGTTCAATGCTTTCTTGTTTGTTTTAAACATTTTGAGTTCTAATTTTACTCCCACTGATTCCTTTGGTACTAAGTTCCCTTTTAGGAATACAACCATCATGATTAACAAACATTTTTTTGTCAGATTGGGATAAGAGTAGTATTCAACAAAATAACATTTATGTGATTTGTGGATGAAAAAGCTTTTAAGAAACTATTTTCTTATATAATATTTCAATACTAATCACTACAAAAGACATATTGGGATACCTCCCGTGCCATATCACATATGGTATCTTTTGAACCATTTTAGACGGTATATTGTTTGAGTGTAATACATGTGACCAAAAGAAACTAGAAGATCAACTAGATTTTATCGATAATCACACCATGACTTAACAAGTTGTGATACCATGTTTCTGATACATCATCATGTTTTAGGTGGAGTTCATTGTGATACATTATCATAGTCTCTCTAGAAGGTCCTCACACTCTTGGTTCAAAGTATTTCCACATCGATCATATCGAAGAGTCTTAATATTGTAACCAAGTCAGTTACATACTTCATTCATTATCTACAAGAGATGCATACTTGTATTTCATCAAATACAAATATCACACTTATTGATAACATCAATAAGTATAATGATGTACTGGTAACTACCCTTAGCATTTATTCTAAAAGGTCTATATACATCAGTATGCATGAGCTCTAATTGAATAGTCTCTCTTCCACTACATCTAATGAAGATGATTTTGTCATATTGCACAACAAATAAGATATTCATGTCTCTATTGGTTCAATAACCAAAAAAGTATATATAACCATCATATGGATTGTAGAAATGAATTTCTCATTTATGCACTCTAGATGACAATGCTACAGGTACTCAATGCTTGAGTTATTAGGTCATTTAGTATATGTGTCATACACATTTGTCTTTACAACTATCACATATAGTTTGTGAGACATAGGGCATTTCCATGAAACATAAATTCTTATTTATACATAATACATGATGTTTTCTTCAATGGTAGGTACATAATAGCAATTCACTAATTCTATTATGTTCCCATGAATGACATCTTCTAATTGTAGAGGCAGAAATCATTGCTCCATATAGTTCTAGCTTACTTCTTCTCATGTCTTGAATTAGAGATCTTTATCTCCATCTTCTTTTGGAGATCCTCTATAAAAATGATAGTTCCTTTCCAATGTATAGGCATGTGACAATGGTGGCACTTTCTTTCCTTAATTATATAAGTGAAAAGGACAAATTCCTTTTACACTTACCCCTCTCCATATATTGAGTGCAGAAGACTTGGACTTCAACTTAGCCTCAGAACTCTTCTTGGCCTTGCATTTTCCCTTGGTCTCACTTTTGTTGATCACCATCACAGATTTGTTCTTTTTCATTCTGACTTTTACATCAACAAGCTAACAAATTGATAATCTGACTATATGATTCATGTAACAATTTGTAGAATCATATCCATGGTCAATATGTGACCTATGAGAAATCCCACTCACTCCACATGCCCAATCATATTGAGCACCTGGGGCTTTATTGGACCTCCCTTTGTCAGTTTGCACTCAAATGGTGCTTTCGAAACATTATAACTTTCTTGCTTTACATGATTTTTAAGACGTGTTACCATCTAGAGAATGCCCATGTTTTTATTTTTTTCATGCAACTCGTAGTTCATACAACAAAGTATAAGGTACTCAATGTCAATGGCATCGTTGGCTTGCTTCAAGTAAGCATTTGGAGTGGGTTCCTCTGGCTCTGGTCTTTAAAGGACATAAAGCTTTCACTCATGATTGAGAACACTTCCCAAAGTCCTTAACCAGATGTCAAATTTAATCCCATTTGGTTTTGTCCTTCTTAAGGACTGATCGCAATAAGAACGTGTTTGTGTTTTAGATTTGATTCTACAAAGAAATATTACAACTTTTTGAAACATTTTTTATTTTTTTGATTTTATAAGTTAATGATATTAATTAGACCTTTAATTAATTATCACTCCCACTATTTTGTTGAAATTGTTAACCCTCATGTATCAACTCGAAAGATTGCAACATAAAATCTTCTAGTAAGCCAAGATCCAAAACAATTCAATTATTACTCGACCAATGCCAGTGTCCATAGTCAACTATTAAGGTAGGCAACTTTTGCCAATTGCATCATATGCAATTTTTGGATAGATGACATGCACAACTCTTTGCCACAGTCATATTCATGTCTCTAGTGCTTAATATCACTAAGATCACACAGTTAAGCCTGACCCCAAAGCCAACAAGATAATAATGCACCCCGCTTGGTAGGCCCACATAACCACCATCACACTTCCACAATATAGACATCCCAGCACCCTTGGGGTGCCCATGCTTAGTGGACCAAGCTTTTCATGTGTGCTTCCTATGCAAAGCATCTTAGACTTGATATTGTATTTGAGGGACTTTATATATAAACACATATACATATCCAATCACCACGTACTTATAGTTTATGTATCATATACATGTTATAACCACAAATGAGAACAAGCAATAATAAAAACACACAAGCTATGGTCATGGTCATTCTCTTATAATTCCTTGAAACCACAAGGAATTACTACCACATAGGGTCCACATCATATGCAACTTGTCATTGATGAAAATCGATGCTCGAACCAATCTAGGATGATTGGTTCTACTTGATGAATAAATGTAAGGGTGGTGATAACCTTAATTGAAGGTCATGATAATGAACATGTTCATTTGATAAATTGATAACATAGATTTTGATAAAACACCTTCAAAATTTTTGAATACATGAAGAAAACAGTAATGTAGCGGGGATAAGGGATGTAAAAACCCTATTGTCAAGATCATGACAAAATATGATGGATCACTAAGTACATGTATATAATTGGTATGGGTACACCCTTGATTATGACAACCTAAGTGTACACCCCATGGTGTAGGATGACTTCACACCTAGGGTTAGTTACTTAAGCATGATGCTTATAAAAATTGACTCTTGAGAATGATCTTAGAAATTTTTTGAGGATGACGACTCTTTTAATAAGGGACAAATGTGATACCCTAAATTTCTCTCTCCTAAAATATACTCCTTCTCTCTATTCTTGTAACCATATATATATATATATATATAAAGAGAGAGAGAGAGAGAGGCATGATCCTATGAGAGCCTTGCTTATATGAGAGCATGAAAACCCTTTGAATAACTACAAAGTTATAGTTTATTTTTCAAATTCAACTGTACAGATGGAAAGAACATTATTGACACTGCCTTTAGACAAAATTTTACTATGATCAATTTTCATTTGATTGTTCATGAATGCAATTTGCATTTATTGCATCTAACGGTCATCTCTAAACACAATAAGGAGAATTGGAATTGTTTCCATCGTTGCGGACAATCTACATGTCCGATGTGTATGAAATTTTGTCGGTAGGTACATATAGTGGTAGTCTTCCAATCTGTACAGTTTGATCATGATTAGAATGTCATTTGTAAGAGTTATTCAAAAGGCTCTCATGCTCTCACCATCATATGGCTCTCACTATATCACTCCACAATATATATATATATATATATATATATATATATATATTTATATATATATTATATTCATCAATTTTAAAGTTTGGGTTTTGTGATACTCCAATTTGTTGATATCAATGATTAATTTTACAATATGTGGCATTAATTTGAAATTTTGAATTATGTATCATGTTTTGATGTATCATCATCTTGTAACAAAAATTGAATCACATGAATAGTCCTTTCTTGCTCCCTAATGTATTTCTATTTTTTACTTTCAGATATAAATCAAATGGAACAAAAATTACCTCAATCAAATCTATGAGACACAAAATATTGTCATTCAAAAACCCCTACTCAATCCTAGTTTTATAGTATATATCTTTATTCTTACTGGGCACAATTGGTTGTGTGACCCAGGTAAAGGGGCGTGTTAATTTCTTATCCCTCTCAATGTTATAGTGATTCATTCATCCTTTTTGGTCAATCAGATCAATAGGAACATGTTCCACATAATATACCCCTTTACTACAACATTTGAGGTGTAGTCTATCTTTGCCGTATGTCGTCGAAACCTATGGCACTAAACTACCACGAATCCATCTACCAACACCCCTATCGTGTCCCCTTTGGAAAAATTGACATATAAACCTCTTCGACCCCTTATCTTTTCTTTTTCCCCGCTCTTCTCATGCAATTTTGCACATGGAAACACCCTCATCTTCTTCTTCTACTCCAATCTTCCATGATGTCTCCATGGGCTTCTGAAATGGGAGTTTGTTCCCTAGCCTGTCCCATTATGGTCTATGCTCTCCATCAACCTGGGTCTTTTCAAACATGGTTAACCACCTCTTGGTGCTCGTGATCACCTCCGTAGATCTACACATGACATTCTAGTGAGCACTATGCACATAACCACTGTGGCCCTTATCGCATCACTCGTATGTGACATATGACAAAGACAAGAGGGAAACCCTTAGATCTTACGTAATGGTCAAGATCCCCTCTATTGGCCACACTAGGGATTGGGCCCCAATTGTCAACATGGACCATGAGTCAAGGAACGTGAGCACATGCTATCTTGAGAATAAGAGGACATAGGATCCCCAGTCACTGGATGGGTGAGAATTGGATATGAGCCATCTCACCTCCCTTCATTTCCTAATTCTCTAATGTAAGAACATAAAGAAAGCATATATCTATCATCCTTTGGCCAAACTATACAAAATAATATAACATTTTGATCATCTTGAATATATATACAACTTGGCCTAGGGTTCAAACCCTAATTTCCATTGTTTTTTCCATGATTGCCTAAAATATGATAACTTTAGTCTTGTTTAATACATCTATGCATATTGACTATAATAGTTTAATATTTATTGATTGACCTACATCCTAATCATCAAATAAGTAACTTAGAAGATGATTTTGAATATGTTTCAACTCTTAATCACCCCTTTTTCCCTTTGGATGACTTAATGCATGTCAATAATAGTTTGAGACATCAATGATAAGCCTTTTCCCTTTTTGTGTTAATATTTCTTTACAATGTCACCCAACTATTCCTAACTTCCAAAGAAGAATTTTATTCCTAACTACGACATTAATAACAACCTAGATAATTTTCCTCTTGTTTTGGTCCATTTGTCCTTATATGCAATATGTGACACTGTATAAGGATACATGCTTATACCTTTAATAAAATTATAAATTTGACCCCCTTTGTTATATCCTCAAAATTTGGTCAATTATATATATATATATATATATATATATATATAAGACTCCAATTGATAAAACAACATCCCTAATGGTATTATAAATTTCTCTTTGTGGCATGGGTGCAACCCATGGCCCATATAAAGGCCCATGAGACTATTTACTATGCAAATAGGTCCTTATGGCACAAGTTAAAGAAATAAGAGATTTCATGCACAAATAAATAGTAATGGCTTTATGATTTTTTTGGTAACCAAGCTCTAGTATTATTATTTTTGTAATTTTGAATTTACACAAGAGTCTTTAACAAGAAAATGTACAATAGAAGAAAGAAAAATAGATACAAAGAAAGGTTTTCTACAACAAAGAAGAAAAAACTCAAAGAAGCCTAAAATGATCAAGCCTGGAGAGTCGCCAAATAAAGGCATCTATAGACATACATCAATTCAGAGCTGAACATTGTCAGTCAAAGACCTCGGAGAAGAGTAACATCTTTCATTATCAACTCACAGACCTTCCTCCAAGTTTTGTCCCAGTGAAAATGCACTGTATCATTTCTTTCTCTCCATAGCCAGTGTAGAATTCCCATAGAAATGAGATGAATTCTTTTATCATTGCAACACACAAGGTCAGAATCATTAGCGTGATTGAATGGAAGGCCATCCTCAACAGCTTCCTTCCAAATACGAGTAGTGTAAGGGAAAGTAAACATGTAGTATTGAAGTATTCTTTACTAACCTTACAGAGAAAGTAGTAAAAGAAAGTACTAATACCCATCTTCCTGACATAGTTAGTGGTCATTAGTCTACCATGACCAACTTTCTACATGTGAATGAGAAACCTACTTGGACCTTTAAACTTCCATATCCACTCAAACAAAGGATTATGTCTACCTTTGGTACTGATTTCATTCCACACATTCTTTAACTTCATAGCTTCCATGACATTGAACATAATTTTGTCTCCCTTATCTGTCAGCTTATCAAGATTTCTCAATAAAAGATTAAGTTCTTTGTGAAGTCTTAAATCATCATGAGTCCATTCTCCACTGGTGATCAGGGTGCCCACTTGACTTTCAACCTGAAGCCCCAATATAATAATGCTTTGTTTTCACAAAACATCAACAACAAATCATTTACTAGGAAGCCAAGGCTCACCCAAGAAGGATATGTTCAAGCCATTCCCCACTGAATAGCCGATATGTTGCTTAAGAATGTCTGTATCTTTAATGACTCTACTTAGATGCCAAGTTAAAGTGCTATTCTCATTAACCAACCAAAAAGAAATTTTGTTGAAATACCTTTCGTGAACCCACTTCACCCAAAGAGAATCATGCTTTTTAGCAATATTCCACACCTATTAAACCATCGAAGACTTGTTTGTCTCCTTGATAGAACAGATGCCCAAGCCTCCTTCTTTCCTTGTCTTAGTCACATTGTCCCATTTGATCAATTGTACTTTAGAATGATTATAAAAGGCCCCCCAAATGAAATCTTTAATCGTCTTTTCAATATAATCAATAATTGAGAAAGGTAGAGGAAAAGAGTTAGTCCAATAGAGATGAATGGCGGATAAAGTTGATTGAGTCAAGTCCTATATACCAGCCATCAATAGTTATTTAGACTCCCAACCCTCCAACTTAGATTTAATTTTATCTATAAATTGGCTACAATTCTTCATGGATAGTTTCCCTATAAACAAGGGAATGCCCAAATAATTTTGGTCAATCTTACCTTCGACAATACCCAAAATACTGCATATGTGATCTTTATCAGCACCAACACTAAATAAAATAGAGCCATTATCAACATAAAACCTCAGGCCACTAGCATCATGAAAATCCTCCAAAATCTTCTTTCAGGCTTAAGAATTACCCTCATCTACCGCCATGAAGACCATGAAATCATCTGCAAAAATTAGATGAGACAACACAATATTAATCAAAACACAAAGAGGTCTAATTTTACCCTCTTTAACAGCTTTGACCATGAGTTAAGAGGAAGTCTGCATAACCATCACAAAAATATAAGAAGCTAAGGGATCACTTTTTCTAACCCCATTACTAGGGTTAAAGAAACTAATAGGTTCATTGTTCACAAGATTTCATAAGTAGTAGTAGAAAAAAAATATTGGAGCTGAATCTTCCAGTAGGGAGAAAAACCCATAAGATGAATAATACAAAACTAAGCATGCCAAGCACCTAAATCATACGTACTGGAAATTTCAAGCTTGTTGCACATCTTGTTCTTACTCCATTTCCTATTAAAGTCATGAATGAGATCATTTGATAATAAAATCACATCTCGAATGCTTCTTCCTTGATTGAAGGCACATTTATTGACACTAATGATAGTAGGCATGATCAACTAAAGCCTATTTCTCATAACCTTCGTGATAATCTTCAACAAAATGTTGCACAAAGCAATCGACCTCCAATTCTTGAGGAAAGGAGTATCTCTAGATTTTGGAATTAGAGAAATGAAGATTCTATTCACCTCGCTCAACATCCTCCATGTTCTAAAGAAATGACGAATGCCCTCCAAATCATCAGGACTAATAAAATTCCAACAATTCTTGAAAAATAGTCCATTGAAGACATCAGGCCCCAAACACTTATCAATATTGAGATTCTTCACCACATTTTCAATTTCAAAAGAGGTAAACAATCTATCCAGAGAAAATCCATGATCGTCATCCAATTTAACAAAATCAAGACTGTCCAGACGAGAAATATTAGCAATATGACCATTATTGAAGAGATTTGAATAAATTTTTTGAATATAATCTTTAATCTCCTCCACATTGGTGTTTAAGGTCACATCAATATCAAGAGCTCTAATGTGATTGATATGTCTTCTCACTTGAAGAGAGGAATATAAAATTTAGTGTTGGAATCTCCCTCTTTCAACAATTAGACCCTCAAATTCTGTCGTAGAAAAGACTCTTCTAACTTAAGAGCATCGTGAGCTAGCTTCCTGCACCTAACAGTTTTGTCCCTCAAGTCAAAATTATGAGGATTAGCATCTAAATTGAATTGATCCTCATAAGCCTGGATTTCAGAAGCATGAGCACTATCAAAAAGATTCCCCACCTTTTCTTTATTCCACTTTATCAATTTACTTTTCAGACTCCTCATGTTAGAATAAAATTTAAAGAAGGGGAATCCGTCTCTATTTGTATCCCAGCCATCATTGATAATATTAATAAATTCCTCCTTCTTAGTCCACGCATTGACAAATCTAAAGGGAGAGTTAATATTCTTCATTTCTCCAATCGACAGCTTCAAAATTTTATAATCACTGACAATATTGGTAATAAGAAAATCAGAGAAATTAGGAAACATTTGCATTAAGAGATTTTTTTAGAGAATCCTATCAATATGAGAAGCAATAAACCTATAACCCCCATGATGGTTGTCCCAAGAAAACCCAAGATCATTTAGATTAAGATCAAAGATTCCACAATTAATAAGACACTTATTAAAATCTTCCATTGATTTCTTTGTAGGAGGGTCCTTCCCGATTTTCTCACTTTCCAACATAACTACATTAAAGTCTCCCAAGAACTCCCATGGTGAGTTCACACTAAGGTATATTTATTCAATCGTATCCCATCACCTACTTCTGTCAATGTCCTCATTATGCCCATAGACAACGATTAACAAAAAATTATGATTATAAGAGGAAACATTAACATGAATGCATTGATCAGTTTTATCAATCTTTGTGATAAGACAACATTCCTCTTTCTAGATAATTATGACTCTCCCCAGCACATGTGAAGAATCATTTGAGATCCACTTGTAGTCAGCGAAGTATCTATACATAAGTTTCTTCACTTTCTTTTCTCCCACTCTTACTTATTCAAAACTATGATATATGGCTTAGCCTTATTAACCTCCTCCTGAACTATAGGGGCCTTATTATTGAGACCCCTGATGTTCTAGGTCACCCACTAGAATGAGTTTCATCTAGTACTTCATTTGTAGGCTATCATCCTCTAAAATCACCTCCTTCTCCAAATTTTTGAACCTATTGTTGAATGTGCTTGGACTAGGGGAATCATATGTAGGACTTGGGCTTCGATTTTCTTTGGCTGTTGAAAGCCATCCAAACCTTGAATAGATTTTTAAGTCTTTGAAACATCAGTAGCATTAGGGGGTAATGATGTCTACCACCTTAGAACCAATCACATCTTCTAATTCATTACTATCCTCTTCAAAGTTGTCATTCATTCCATGAAACACTTCCTTATCATAATCCCTTTGGGTCTCCTCAACATTACTTCTCATATTTCTACTATCAGTTGGCAATGTACTAGTAACCTCTTTGATAAGAATGAAACTACCCTTGATTCCCTTATATGTGTCATTGATAGTTACCACACTTCCACATTGACATCACTTGTACCTTTAGAGGTTGGGATAACATTTTTTGGAACCCAAACCTTCCGCTTCTGCTTCTGAGGACTAGTCTGAGGACCAGTCTCTTGACATTCATGACCAAACAAATTACAAGTGGGGCATGATCTTGGCTTCCATTCATAGAAAAAGGTAATCTTCTTCAGTTATCCATTCTCACTTGCAACCACTAGACTTTTTGGGAATTCAGAGTTAGCAACAAAAAGGACTTGCATTCTGGCATACACTAACCTCTTAAAATCATGAGTAACTCAATCTATTCTCCGTGGAATACCTAGAAATGAGCCTATCCTCTCGAACATCTTCTTCTCCCATATCTACAATGGAAGATTGTGCAGTTGGATCCATATAGGAACTTCTCACAGCTTGAACTGTGTCAGTTGCTGGGTTGGCCTCAACTTCATAAAAACTAGAGGGTTGTCTCTGAAAAAACAAGCCACTCCTTCTAGAACTAATTCCAGTTCTGAGTGGTCCAAGAATCTTATTAGGAAGAATCCACCAACCATGGTTAAGAACCTCAATGGAACTATTGAGAACCCATATCTGTCTCAGATATCATTCTAGGGTGGGTAGATGCGGATTGAAACCTACAATGTATCCCACCAAGCAAGAGTCCCATCGCTCAACATTCCTTTCTGCTTCCTCACTTGGGTAGATTAGTTTCTAGCTTTCCAGTTCCATGTCGACCTTCTCTGAGGAAGTATCTCCCTGAGGATCCTTCTTGAACAAGTCCTTCCACATGCTCGACTATTTTTGGGTCAGAGATGCCTGCTCTACGCCCTTTTTTTTGTCGACGGAAGATGCACTCCCAATCACCACAACAACATTCATCGTACTTTGTTGTTTATTTTCGATGATGAAGCCTATATTGTATGGTTTATGAATTGTTGACTAATAGAAATATGAGTTAATGTGTAAGTTTCCAAAATTAAATAAGAAATATGGTGTTGTAGATAATTAAAAGAGTAATTATCTATCCAAGAATGGAACCACAATATTTGAGGCATCTGATAGTGTTATCTTTCCCTAACATTTGGTATACTTGAAAATAATAATGAAAATAAGAGAATTATAGGATTTGAAAGAAAAAGGACATTCCGTGTGGTATGGGTGATTAATTAAATAATATTCTAAAAAAGAGCAACTTTCATGCATAACCATTATTCCAATGAATCTCAAATATTAGATAAAGGTTGGGAAAAACATTAGTCAGTTTTCCTACAAATATAGGATCTAAAGGGTGTTCCTAGCGGCCTAGATAAATCCAAGAAGAAAGAGGGTCTATATTGCAATCAATGCATAAAATTCCATAGAGGGAATCAATTTAAATCTTTGGTTATCGGATCCCTTTAAATGTGTCACAATGATCATGACCATTAGATCCAAAAGCAACAATGTTCCCTTTGTCAACTAGCTCTGATCAAAATGGAAACAAGGCAAACAATGACTTACTTCCTTCTTTTTTGCTCTCTCTCCCTAGATCACAACCCCTCTGAGAAGGTTACCATTAGTTTTAGGAGAGAAAATTAAAACTAACCGTCTGTGGATGATTCTACCTTGGATAAATAATAGGGCTATCTAAATTTTTTGACAAGGATGGACTCCATGGATAGTCGACACTCCTCTGTAATATCCCTATATAATAGCCCTGGTCCCATTCCCTAAACGAACAACCTCACCATGATTTCCTATTGTGATTAGATTCATTACGTCTGAAAGCACTACTACAGAACACGCCTTTGGCGTCGGTTGTTTAACCCCTTTTAGCGACGGTTCTCAAGCGACGCCTATGTGGGCGCTGCTAAAGGTCGAACTCTTCGGAGTCAGTTTTATAACCAATGCCAAAAGGCTTCGCGCCAGCAGGGCACCTATAGGCGTCAGTTATGTATATTAAGCCGACGCCAAAAGGGTTTGCGCCACAAAAAGAGTGCCATCTAGGACACTTGCTGCATCAGTTTGCAACTAAGAAACCGACGCCATATTTCCAGACGCCACGATTGTGCTTCCCTACACGGCCATGTTTAGTACTATAGGCATCAGTTTTATACTAATCTCCGACGCCATTTCCTGCCACGGTCGTGCTTTCCAGCACGATTGGGTTGTTTGTCACATTAGGCGATGGTTTTATCCAATAACTGACGCTGTAAGCCTTTGATGATGGTTTTGTATAAATAACCGACGCCTATGTTTTAATTTTTTTTTTCTTATCAGTTTGTAGGCCTATTGTGGCTGGTCAGCAGGATGAGAACCTACAGTTCAGTATTGAACTACATGTTTACGACATCCATTGATATCAGCCAACAAACAGTCCACAAACTTGCAAAATCAACAAATATACTTTTCACACAAGTAGATACATTCAGACATCAATTCAATTCTCACATTCACACATGTAGAAACATTCAAATACATGTATAAACATTCAAACATGTATAAACATTCAGAAACATTCATTTACAAAATATCATTCAACATCACTATCAACATCCCAATTATATTTTACAGTCCCCACTGCTTGAATGGCTCTTGCCCATTCTTCTCTTACTTTATTTAATACTTCCATCGTGTATGGAGAATGTACATCTTTTAAGTATTTACCTATAGTGTGGTCAGTTTTAAACACCTGCAAAGAGAATGATGTATATATATAAGTAATAATATAAAAATAAGATTGATATATTTCATACTAACTAATGAGACTATATATAATACCTCATGTATGGTATCGATGTCCAATGCGGCATATTGGATAATCATCTGCATAAATCACATCAGGAGAAGAGCGGGTTACCATAGGCTGATTGGAAGCCTAAGATGCCTGCCATCGCAACATTTCTTCCTTGACCTTCTTAGCAACTATATCCTCGACTCTTTTATTATCCTATACATGGATAAAAGAAACATTAGCTTCTTATTATGGAATTCCCTTTTGCAATAACATTCTAAAGAAAGAATAGGTTACCTCTTCTTGTGAAAGTCCCACTCTGGGTTTGCGTTGGGATGGCCCAAAGAATGCTTTGATGCCCACACCAACGCCTGCGCCCCTAACACGTCCAAGATGCTCTGGGTTACCCAGAGCAACTGTCAATTCATCCCTTGTTCCCTGAGGGATGAACATGCCTTGTTTCCTCTGCTCGTACAGCTCCCACTAATCACCATCAACAGAAATTTGTAAGTTAACACCACAAATAATCAATATTCAAATGATTGTTCTAAGAGTTGTATTTTACCATTTTTGCAGCCGCCTCAGTGCGGGCTTCTTTATTTCACCCTTCTTGACAAAAATAAACACATTGAATTAGCCCAATATAGAAATATAGGATATATGACATAACTAGAAGATAATGAATTTTATAGAAATATAGGATATGTTTTTAGAACTTACATTGGTATCCTCGCCATGCTAATCATGGACAACATGCTCATCATGGACTTCATGCTCATCATGCTCATCATGGTCAGCCATCTGAAAATGTCATTAAAAAGGCAAACATTTAGCATTTGTATTAACTACAAGATAATGAAACATCAAATCTGAAAATGATATTGATATTAAAAAAACAAACATTTAGCTTTAATAAAAAATATAAACATGCATGCCTCTAAAATTGTGATCTTTGTAAATCCAAAGCGCAACAGTCGGAGAGAAAGCAAGCATCCCACACTAAGGTTATATAGATATATAGGCAGCAAGCCATGAAACAGCAAAAGAAGCCACAATGAAGAGAAGCATGATACAAATACAATACATAAAGTGCAGCATGCACAAGTGCTTCAGATTCATATAACAACATGACAGACTAAGACATATATAGTGCATAACAACAACAACGCCGAATTTACATACAACACTAGCTTAGTACATATATAGTGGGACTAAGGTGATGATCCTACCTACTAAAATAGGTTACCAACAACTACATGTTACAACTGCGAGGTCATGATTCAACAACTGTATGCATTAGCAGGAGGACAAACAAATTTCACCACGAGTTAACATTGAAAAAGGTCTACTAACATACACTGAGCTAAACAAGTTTATCAGTACTAGCCTAAGGCACAAGTACCGTTCGTCGGGACAATGATGGTCGTGGAAGCTTAGTGGCCACTGGCCAGTTGAACGTGTAGTGGCCACTAAGCTTCCATGACCGTCATTGTCCCGAAGAACGGTACTTGTGCCTTAGGCTAGTACTGATAAACTTGTTTAGCTCAGTGTAGGTTAGTAGACCTTTTTCAATGTTAACTCATGGTAAAATTTGTTTGTCCTCCTGCTAATGCATAAGGTTGTTGAATCACGACCTCCCAGTCATAACATGTAGTTGTCGGTAACCTATTTTAGAAGGTGGGATCATCACCTTAGTCCCACTATATATGTACTAAGCTAGTGTTGTATGTAAATTTGGCGATGTTGTTGTTATGCACTATATATGTGTTAGTCTGTCATGTTGTTATATGAATCTGAAATACTTGTGCGTGCTGCACTTTATGTATTGTATTTGTATCATGCTTCTCTTCATTGTGGCTTCTTTTGTTGTTTCATGGCTTGCTGCCTATATATCTATATAACCTTAGTGTGGGATGCTTGCTTTCATGGCCGTCCTGCATAGCTTGTAATCTTTGGCGAACGCCTGCCTATCCTCTTGGACCCATTGTGTGGTCGTGCACATTTAGTGCATGCCTTGCTCGTTGAGCATCGCTGATAGCCTAGTTAGTTAGCACATTGATTTGGTTAGTAACACTAAAGGTTAATATTGAATAGGTGAATACATAAAAATGTATATTAATTAAATTGGGAGTGGCACTTAATACCTTGAATTCATCTATTTTTCTTTGGTTAACAAACTCCTCCCAGTCTTTGGGGTCCAAGTAGTTACTAACCAAATCTGAAAATGATATTGATATTAAAAAAGCAAACATTTAGCTTCAATAAAAAAATATAAACATGCATACCTCTAAAATTGTGATCTTTTGTCAATTAAAATCCTTCATTGTGATCTCCGCGCACATATAAGTCATCATTAGCTTCAATATTTTGTGGAGTTGGCAACCCAACTGAGAATGGACTGGAGTCATCATACTTATCATATTACTCTTCTTTATCTATAGGATCTTCAATGAACTGTCTTTTACCATGAAGAACAATTGACCATTTATCATTTTCAAGATCATCGATATAGAATAGTTGTTTCTCCTGTGATGCCAATATGAATGATTCACCCTTCTCGCCAAACTTTTCAAAGTTCACTAAAGTGAAACCCAATTCATATACTATAACTCCTTTGATGTTATCAACCCAATTACATTTAAAAAGCGGAATTCTGAAATCTATGTAGTCAAACTCCCATATGTCTTCAATGACACCGTAATATGAAATTTTAGCTTCACGTGGACTCTTATCCTTTGCACTTGCAAAATACATAGTCGACGCTTG
This sequence comes from Alisma plantago-aquatica, assembly GCA_963693085.1. NCBI lineage: Eukaryota > Viridiplantae > Streptophyta > Magnoliopsida > Alismatales > Alismataceae > Alisma > Alisma plantago-aquatica. The sequence goes on from OY856409.1 coordinate 1,608,496,524, forward strand.
AAGAGTGACCCCACTGTTTTGGACGACACTCTTATCATCTTGGCACTTTGTGTAATATGTGAACCCATTAATGTCAAACCCTTCATAAGACATAACATTCGGTTTTGGTTTAAAGGCGAGGCATTTGATAGTTTCCACAATATCATTTGGTGTTTGAGATAGTTGATGTAATACTTTATCTTCAAACCACTTAGTAAAAGTCTTGTTATGCTCTCTAGCAAGCCATATTGAACTTGCTCGAGGATGTTGTCTCTTGATGAAATTGGTATGTTCCTCGATATAAACACTCACTTCATCCATGTTGTGTAAAATATACAAGTGACCTTGTTCCAACTGCTCATGGCTGATTACTTTCACCCGTGATCCCAAAATTCCTTTGCCCTCCTCAATATTCTTGTCATTAACAGGAGTGTTATTACCATTCAGAAAGTCATTGCAAAAATCCATAACCTCTCTCGCCACATAACCTTCAATAATACTCTCTTCAAGCCGATAACAGTTTCAAACATCACCTTTAAAAACGATCATGTATCGTTCAAATGGATACATCCAATGCAAGAAAATTGGTTCCAACATTTTCACTTCCCTACTCAAGTGGAAAACAAGATGTACCATGATATCAAAGAAAGAAGGAGGGAAATACATCTCAAGCTGACATAGGGTAACAACCACTTCTGTTTGCAAATTATCGAGAGTATCAGGGTCAATAACTTTGCTGCATAGACTGTTAAAAAAGAAGCAAAGTCTGGTGATTGCAAAGCTTACATGCTTTGGCAATATAGATCGAATTGCCACAGTCAATATTTGTTGCATTAGAGTGTGACAATCATGAGATTTAAGACCTATCAACTTTAGATCTTTCATTGATACCAATCTATGAATGTTGGATGAGTAACCCTGTGGCACCTTAACATTTACCAAGCATTCACAAAAAGCTTTCTTCTCCTTTCTAGACAACATGTATCAAGTGGGAGGTAAGTATGTTCTTTTATTACCCATTTCACGTAATTCTATTAATTCTAACCTTATTCCCATTTCATGTAGGTCCAGTCTGGATTTTATCCCATCTTTAGTCTTACCTGGTATATTTAACAGAGTACCAATGACGCTATCACAGACATTTTTCTCAGCGTGCATTACATCGATACAATGCCTGACTGTCAAAGAACTCCAATAAGGAAGATCCCAAAATATTGACTTCTTCTTGAATGAAGAATTGTCACTCCGTGTGGCCATAGTACATTGTGATTTCTTACCAAATTCATTGATAATGTCTTTTACTCTTTCATAAACAACATCCCCTAGTATAGGTTTAGGTGCACTCCGTTCATCATTCCATCCATTGAATGCTTTGCGCTTCCTACGATACGGATGGAATTTTGAAAGAAACCTTTGATGACCAAGATATACAGTCTTGCCTCCATGTTTTAGTCTTATTGAATCAGTGTTTTCTTCACATATAGAACACGCTTTAGCTCCTTTGACACTATATCCAGACAAATTATCGTATGCTGGAAAGTCATTAATAGTGCAAAACAACATAGCATGCAAACAAAATGTCTCTCTTCCTGAAGCATCATAGGTCATCACGCCTTCAGCCCAAAGTTTCTTTAAGTCATCAACCAGAGGTTCAAGATAAACATCGATATCATTTCCGGGTTGTTTAGGGCCCGATATCAACAACGACAGCATAACATACTTATTTTTCATACACAGCCAGGGAGGAAGATTATATATAACAAGCATGACTGACCAAGTGCTATGTTGGCTGCTCAATGTCCTGTACGGATTTATCCCATCTGTACAAAGCCCAAGTCTTAGATTCCTATCTTCTTCACCAAATTTGGGGTACAATAGATCAATCTTCTTCCATTGTGGGGAATCAAACGCATGTCATAGGATCCCATCATTATTTTTCTTAACATTTGCATGCCACCTCAAATTCTTCGCATCTTTCAGATTTGCAAACAAGTGTTGAAACTGTGATATTATAGGTAGATACCACATCACCTTGGCAGGAGAACCGGTTTTGGACTCCCCTAAAGTCGTAAATTTATACCGTGACACACAACATTTTGGACAATCTTTCAAATCCACATAGTCCTTTTGAAATAATACACAATCATTCGGGCATGCGTGTATCTTCTTGGCCTCCATTCCCATTGGGCATAACAATTTCTTTACCCGGTATGTTGAGATTGGCAGCTCGTTTCCTTCAGGAAGTATTTCTTTCAACAAAGTCAACAATGAAGTGAAGCTTTTGTCGCTCCATCTATTGTTATCTTTCAACTTATACAATATCAACACAGTGCTAAGCTTCGTAAACTTAGCACAACCTGTGTATAACGGTATCTCAGCATCATGCACAATGTTTCTAAAGATAGGAGGTGGATCGGTGTGCTCTACCCTACAACTATCCAGCATCGCATCAACGATGTCTAATGGAACTAGTTTGTTCACATCTACGTCATCGGAGGAAATTTCTTCTTCTACCTAAGCACTGCTATCGACATCCACTAGTTTCGAGTTTGAAATCTCTCCATGCCAGTGCCATTCTGTATATCCTTGTACAATCCTGTTGCACATGACATGACTTTTGATTTCATCACCAGTACTGACTTTGAAGTTGTTACTTCAATGCCTACATGGATAGTAGAACCTATCTCCAGGTTCTTTCCTATGTTCCTCGGCAAATCTAATAAACTGATCAAGACCAGATATAAACTCTGGGGTGCAGCAATTGCAAATGGACATCCATGATCTATCCATTCTATGATCAAAGAGAAAACAAGTATATATTAGGACAAGATTAGGGTCTACGGTTAACAAATTAGAGTTTATGGTTAAAACTTTAGGTTTTAAGGTCTTATATATAATTAATGGTTAAAACATCCTAAATGAGATTAGGTGTTGAAGAACAGTCTGAAACCGGGGACTATCAAAGATTTACTCCTAATGAGTAAATTTTGGACGGGTTTCTAGGCCAAAAAATACATGTGATGTCATTCTTATATATAATAAATGTGTACCACCTATCCCATCCTTGAACACCTAATCTCACTAGTAAGTGTATAATGTGTATTGGGTTTTCGAGAAAATTTCGGCAGCATTTCCCTGTTGTTCTCTAAGTACATATGTACTTAGAGAACAAACGGGGAAATGCTGCCGAAATTTTCTCGAAAACCCAATACACATTATACACTTACATCCTAAGTGAGATTAGGTGTTCAAGAACAGTCCCAAACCTAGGACTAATGAGTAAATCTTAGATGGGTTTCTAAGCCAACAAATACATGTATGTTATCATCTTATACCTACAAACCTAATTTCATCATTCATATCCTAAGTTTTGTGTAACATCATTAATCATGTTTGTTAGTAAATACTAAACAGTAAATAATTAAACCTTGATTCCGTATATCAAAAATTTGAATCAGGGTCAATCTTGAAGTTTTAACTAGAGCTTCATATATCAACATACATACCAGGTCATATTTCAAGTCAAGATTTAGGCATTTAATCACCTTATGGCGCATACATGATTCACAAGTATTGGGGTGCACAAAGAATAATATATGTTACTAATTTAGGAGTTCACATAATCATTTAGAAGACCCACGTGTGAGTTAATTTTGACATTCAACATCAATGTATCTTTAACACGCATGTTTCAAGGGTTCAAAGCACATAATCAAATCAAATTAGGATGATAGAATGGACATGTTTGAATCTTATTTCACCATGCATAAAAATGTATTGAATTAGGTCAAGCATGAGAATTAGACAAGTTAAAATAGTACATTATTACTAATCAGTACATTATTACTAATTTATAGATAAATGAATAAAAACTAGTAGATAATAAATATAGATCCGTAGATACAAATCAGTATAAATACTAATTAGTTAAACTTTATAAACATATATACCTGGCGGCTACCGCTGGGGGGAGGGAGCGCTGCCTCAGCGTCTTCCTCCCCCTGGCTCTCGTTTTCGTCCTAGATTCGGGCGATTGCGATCTGTGGAGGGGGAAACCTTGTTGGATGCTAGCGGTCGAGGCTCTACTTGGCTTGGAAGAGGGTGATGCGGCAAGCAGGTCGAAGTTTGGATCTCGGGGGATCGTGGCTGCATCGACGCTGTCGGCTTCAGTCCGTTAATAGGGACGGATGGAGAGGTGTTGTGCGTTGGATCCGGCCTCTAGCTCTGATGTGTCGTCGTCCTAGGCGGAGCAAGGGTAGCCTTCGTTCTCCTTCTCCATTCCTGTCCTTTCTTCTCAAGCTAGGTTCTGGTCTCGTCCATTGAATCGGCGGCGTCACTACATCAGGCTTGCTATCCAGCCATTGACGCGTCTTTGGCGGGCGCTTGCTTCTGGCCTCAGGCCTCCGGGTGGTCGGTTGTTCGGCCCAGGCGGCGCAGCTTAGCGGAAGCGTGGTGGTTCTTGTGAGGAACACCTGTGGGCGTCCGTCAAGGTTGTGCAGGCGCGGTCTCTACCCTGGCAGTTGGAGCTCTGCTAAAGTTGTTGTACGCCGGCGGTGCACTTCCTGCGGGGTTCGTGCTCCTCGACATAGTGAAGATCAGTGCGGTCGGGCTTCGCTCCTGTCCGTTGCTAGGTTACAGGTTCCCTCCACGGGGAAAATCCATGGAACACCCTTAAGATGTTCGACGGAATGCTGCTTGCATCCATCAGTGTTTGTAAGCTGTGTTTCCGGTGTGGCAGGAAGTCTAGGACCCTTGCAGGACAACATAGGCAGTTGCTTTCGAGGATTGAAGCTTGAAGGATTCCCTAAACTTGGCATGTCACCACACCTTGTGGGTGGTTTGATTGTTAGTGATGATGTGCTAAGTGGCAAAGGTTGATCTTAATCTTCGATTCTTGATTGCTCTTCTATGCAATAATGCTCGATTTTTGCTGTATCTATGGTTCAGGCTGCTTCCTAAAGATGCGTGATGCATAGAGATCCTTTATCAGGTGTTATCCTAACACGGATCATGGTTTCTAGCGACTAGAGCAGATCTGCAACTTCAACAGTTGATTCTGGATCAAATAACAGTTGTATGAGCTATGTTGAACTGTCTTACCATTTGTGGGTGTGCTTTTTGTATGTATGGCAATTCGAGATAGTTCTTCTTCTGGTAGGAAAGTCTGGAACTAGTTGCTTGGAGTTTTTTAGGTCTCCTTCTTTTTCTGGTTTATCTTGAGGATCTAGTGTTTCCCCCTGCGTGGGGCACTGGTTTTCTTTGCTAGGATTTATTTTGCTGTCTTTTGTGATGTAATGGGGTACCATGTGCCCAAAGTTTTTGGTAATATATAGCAACACACATTTTAGACCGACAAAAAAAAAATACTAATTAGTTGATGGAAATCAGTAAAATCAAGGCGGAGGCTTGATCAGGTAGCGATGGATTGACCACGGTCGTGCAGCAGGCAGGAGGAGGGTATGATGAAAAGGTGGTAGCTAGTGGAAGCAGGAGGCAGCGGCAAGTTTACCTGTGTCGTAGCTAGTGGAAGCAGACGAAAAGGCGGGGGCAAAGAGCAGAGTGGAAGCAGGAGGCAGTGGCGAAGACCAGCAGGAGGTGGCAACCAGTAGACAGCGGCGGCACCCAGCAGGTGACGACGACCAGAAGGCATTGCAAAGCAATAGCAGTGGCTTCGACGGTGAGTAAGCAACAGGAAGCAAGAGCAGCTGGCAGTGTCAGTGGCGAGTGAGAAGCAGCGGCGTCGACGGCCAGCAGCAGGCGGAGAGCAGCAGCGGTCGGGTGGGTGGCGACACAGCAAGAGTAGAGAAAGGCTTCGCTATGATACAGAAGAAAGGGGAACAGTTTCCATTCGTGGGTCTATTAAGTTGGTAAACGGTGTCGGTTATCAAGATAACCGACACCTAAACTCTTCAACGTCGGTTGATATTAAAAAATTGATGTCCAATTAGACAATCTTTTCCCTAATTTATTTGGCGGGAACCATTATCAGCGTCGGTTATCAAAGGATAACCGACACTGAAATTGGAACTTTTTGCCCAAATTTTCATCTTATATAGGCGTCGATTAACAGTTAATACATCGACGCTGTATGTGACACTTTGGGGCCAATTTTTTTGCTCGAAAATTGGATTTTGTGGGCGATTTTAGGCGTCAGTTTTTTGTTACCCAGCCGACGTTGAATACAAAGCGGTACCTGTGTCTGGCTGGTCTTTGAATATAGACGTCGAATTTCCTAAATCACCAATGTTGAATGTTCTAGGCGTCGGGTTTCCTAAATAACCGACGCCTAGAAAAGTGACATTGAATGATGTTTCTGTAGTAGTGAAGGCTCCTAACAGACATGATGTCATCCCTTTAACCTTTCCAATAGGCTCAGTTCATGATAAGAAGGGGAGGATGAGAGATGTCCATGATCGAATACAAAGGAAAGTAACTAAAGACTCATGAGAATAGTACCAACCCCATCCTAATCTTCATAACAGTAACCAAGAAATGTATTTCGTTGTTTACCCTTTCTGTGTACCTCTAGTTTAATCTAGATGACCTTAAGATCTGGTCCCATCTATCCAGACTGTCATGAGCCCTAGAAACTGGCTGCCCAAGTTTTGAAGGATGGGTGGAGGTTTGGGACCCTTGTTTCATCTTTATAAGGGGTAATTGAAGTAGTTAATGCCTAGATTGACCGACCCACAATGAACCCAATCTTGGTTCTCACGAATGTGGCTTTTGTGTCATGTTCTGGATGCATATACTAGAAACAACTAATAATAATGTGGAATGCAATCAATAGGATTATTATGACCACCTGTGAGGAACCTACACCATGGAGATATTAGACTCATCAACAAGTTTCAAGGCTTAAACTTACATGTTCTCACTAAACCTCATTCTTTGACACTCAAAGGAAAGACTGTGTGATAATTTTGGGTGGGGATGAATAGGAAAGTCAAGTATGTCTTCCAACCCATGATTACCCTTCATTTTTTGTATATTCCTTGATGGACACAAATTTTGAAATTTTAGTTAGAATTTTTTTAGTTGCACATACCTTATCTAGAAATATCTGAATGTAGGAAATTTGTTTATATATAGGCAATGTTGGAATCCAAATTTCATGGATATTGTCATCTCTCACAATTCTTAGACATTATTGTCTTTAAGATACTTCTTAGAATAATCATTTTAAGAGTGATTGGTTAAGGCTACAAATTCACCTAACATAAGTCATTTCAGTATGTCCTTACACCATATTTATCTCAAGACACTACAACCAGTGAAAGAATTCTAGTATCCTGGGATGAATTATCTAAAATAAGGACTTAATATGGTGTACTTCCAATCAATCACCCTTGCCTCCTAGTATATGTCTAAAAGTACATACCTCTCATAAAGGGAAACAACTACCCCATCTAGTGCTCAACCCCCACTAGGGGTCTGAAGAGGCTTGGAAACCCAAGCATGTTGAAAATCCTATCCCTGTGAGCCTTGTATGCAATAATAAAAACCGAGTGTGAATAAAAGCATGATATTGTTCTTGTTAAGATGTTCAATGGTTCTTCCCAACCAATGTATAACCACACTCAAGAATGTGAATATGTCATGTTCAATAATAGAGTCTGGAAGCCAATTTTACCCACATGTCTTTCAAAGGTGATATCACGTAACCACCTGAAACTACATCAAGACTAATAATTGAATAACCCTATTATTACAATATTCCTCATGGTTGAGTGACCCTAAGAAGGACATCATACACTGTATCTTAGCCCACCTCGACACATCTAGCTAGGTTATTTCAAAAACAATTGGGTGTGAAAGTTTCCTATAGTGAGAACCATGAATGAGTATGACTAGGAATCAAGGTCTTGAGTGAATCATGAAGGATAAACCCTTCTTAGAAGAAGGTAGTAGTAAGTAAAAAGGTCACATAATTGAGGTTCTATGAGAATTCAACTAGGGAATATAGTACACAAACCAAGAAGTCAAGCAGATATCCCATCCTAAAGATGCCAGATGGACATGGTCAAACACTAAAAATTACTAAACTAATAAATTCATTAACTGTCCCTTGATGCTTTGATTCTATTTATTAGCTTGGGGACAAGATAGATTCCAAGTTTGGGGAGGGGTGATAACTTCCAATATTTTGGATGTTTCATGCCTATTTTTGTCCTTAATTTCCCTACTTAGTATAGACATTCTATAATCTTCCTACATTCTCTTCACATTTCCCTTATGACTTAATTAGGCAGAAAATACTCTCTTTTCTGTGAAAACCATTAACCGTTGGTCATACTACAACTATTGATGGAATGGACCATTCCACAATTGAAGGATCCACTTCAATGTGGGCCCTCCAACGGTTGTCACACTTGATGGTCACACCAGGTCCACCTACAATAGGTTGGAAAAAGACCTTGCCTATCGAAGTTCAAATCTAAGGCTTCTCCACCAATGACTCTAGTGAGCAATGTGGTTGAAGTCTTGGAGTCTATCTACTAATGACTGGGCTGATGCCATCAATCGAAGGACATCCATCTGGACCCTCTACCAATGGCTCAACAAGTACCGTCTACCAAAGGTTCAACATGACATTGCCCACCCATAGTGTGATTGCTTCATCAACTGAAGGATAGTTTGTTGGTCTCTCAACCAAATGATCAACAGATCCCTCTCCTCTAATAGTTTGGAACTAGGTTTGTCAACTGATAGAAGATCTACATAAACCCACACCATGATAGCTAAGCTTGTACATCGAGGAACGTGCCAGGGGTACTTGGGGCACATGCAACGATCATTCATCAATGCCTTCAACAACACCCCATGGGCTATAAATAGCACCCCCATTCTACAGATCAGGGTTTTTCATCTCTCCACCTTGAGGATCAAATGCTTTTACTACTCCCACTTGCCATCAACTTTGGATGAGAGACTGAGATTACTTTCCTCGATTAACAGTACCAAGAATGAGAGTCTAAGGTTAAAAACACCTTCATCTTCCCTAAGCTATTTGTGAAGGACTTTTTCTACAGAAGAAGGATCACTAAACTAAAAACCATGATTCATCCTCCATCACTAATGCCAGAGAAGAAAAGGAGATCTTCACCTAGATTCAATACATGTCCAGTGGTTGTTGTATTTGAGTTTTATTCCTTATTTTCTCCTTCTTTTATGACTTGTTAATCTTCCTTGATCCATCCATCACCCTGTCATCATACTCTTGCAAATCTGCTACGTGACAAACCACCATGAGTGGCTAGTTCATCTTCTTGGGTTGAGAGTAGCCATCAAGACTCTCCTAACACATAAATACATATATCCATTGATGTATATACCCTTGGCAATGTGTATCTTTGTACTCTTATTCTTAATGCTTCAAGTGCATGATTACCTACCATCTTTTGTTTTTCATTGTTAATACCTTGAGAGAGTAGTATTAACCTATACCTAAGATTTATGGAGTCGTATAAATGCATGAGAATGGTGGAATGATAAACCTAATGATCATATGATTTTTTTTATTATTTGTTTGCCATATAATGAGAGACTATTATGATCTAGATATATTCTATGTTTGAGATAAGAGGGAATAAACACTTATGATAATATATTGTAAACTTTTCAAGGGTATACAATGAGTGTGTCAGGGAACAATTCTTACCCTAGTCTCAATCCCATTCCCCATTAGAAAGCCCACCTTTGGATGGCCCAAAAAACACACACACATTATATGAAAAAATAAATTACATTCTATTTATTGAAAAAGGAACCATAAATTTTATAACATCAAGAGCCCAAAGGCATCCAAAAATAAAGTAGAAGGAAAGAGAGAGAAAGCAAGCTAGCTATTTAAATTTCTACAAAACCCATTACATGAAAATATGACCTTGTGGAATTTTGATTAGTTGTAGCATTTCTTTTTCCAGAATATAAAAATGTAGAGTAAATAAAAATCTAAACATACAATTGTCTTCATGTTTTAAATTTCCTAGAAAGAAAATCATGATGCAATCAATGCAATGCATCGGTACACTTAAAAAAATATGGAACAACTCAAAACATTTTGAATCAAAATAGTATACTTGGCAAGACTTATATTGAAATAATCAATGTGATATTCATAATCATCTTTATTTCAAGTAATTATATTGGTATTACTAATTTCCCCATTATGTTGAAATCAATAAGTATATATATGTCTCATTGCCTCAACAAGCTAGGGAAGGTCACCATCTCGTACAAGTTCTACCCCCCCCCCCAAATATGAGGAGGTTGTTGGTACCCAAAATCAACTTCACTATTACAGGCAGTAATAAGGGGCATTATCATTTATACAAATTGGAATATTACGTAGTAGGGAACAAAGTAGCTCAAACAAATAATTTGACAAGTATAGTCTAGAAAGTACATACAAGTATCATTCATTATCACTTGTCTGATCAAGGAGTAAATAATACAAAAGCATACCTCTTGGAGTCCATAGTATTATCAATATCAAATTCAACAAGTTTAAAGAGTATTTGATCATGGTACATAACGAGAACAACCATGTTTCAATATATATGGTTCATTGCTCTGATAACCTATTAGGGCATTCATTCTTGTATCTTTATGTTAATAGAATTTCCTTTCCCTAAAGTCATAAGAATACTGATCTAGGGTCATGTGGTTGAGATCTTGATCTAATATTTCAAATTAGGGTCTGATCCTTTGTGCAAAATATCAGGGATTCATAATACTAGATCATTAGTCATTTTCATGTACAATTTTGTGAGGAGTATACTAAATTTTAATTTAGTGACAATAAGCATGCTCTTAGGTCATCTATATAACATCATAGTAATACGAGGTCGTAATGCAATCATATATCATGTAAAATAGGCTTTTGGTAAGATTATTTTTTGAAATATTAAAAGAAAACCCTAATAAAGGTAGACAGAGAGTTATCATTATTACCATAAAATCATTGAGTAATAGGGAAATGTAAAGGTATCATATTAATCTATATAATTTTCTGAGAAAATCAATATTTTGGTTGTTTTTTTATAATCGATCTATTATAACTAATATTACAAAATTGACTAATAGGAAAATGACTAGCATATATAATAATAATAATAATTTGAGAAAAAATCCAGCTTGTCTTTACATATTAGGGAAGGGAACTGACTTCAAGGATCCTCCCACTGACCCACGAGTCATAGCTTGGCTCAAGGGGTGATGCAATAGGGGTAAAAGTACTTCTATTTCCATGCTAAAAAACCAACCATGTGACAATATATGGGCATATAAGAGACCTAAATTAGACTATCAATACCATGTATAGCTCCATGGTTGTACACATGACAAAGTGTGACATCCTTGGATTTTATAAAACATGATCTGATATGTGACATCCAAATTGAAACCTCACCTTAGTGAGAATCCCAATTTAAATACCACACACTAGGCTAAGAAGAAGAAAATTAGAAGGAAACAATCAGTAGCACATGCACATGAACGATAATAGAACCATACAACACATGTTCACCATTCAACATATAATTACAACATGAATTGTTACAACATTTGATATTACACATTGAACAACAAACTTCTACATATACATGTACAATCACTAAACAATATGATCTTAAGACAACAGGTCCGCTTGTACATCAACTCGCCACACAACTCTCAACTATCCTGGATCTTTGAAAGCAGATGTCCACAACCTAAATAAAAGATTACATGTGGTATACGTCAAGATAATATTTAAGAATATTGTACTGACTATGCCTACGTGTCTTTTATATACCTCTCATTACTAAGCATGGCAATAAAATAAAAATATTACTTGGTAGTTATAAAGAAATATAAGAAAAAGCATATACTTGTACAAATATGTTCATTAACAAAAGAGAACACATATTTTAAGCTCATTCTCCATTATATCATCCATGCATTTTCCACCTAAGGGAATAATGCATCATCTCAGCTACCAAAGAGTTTGAGATATAAGGCCTTATGATCTACTACCAAAGAAATAGATCATTGTACAATGTGATCTGCTACCAAAGAGAATGATCACTTTCTAGCACTATGCTACCAAAGAGAATTAGTTCTTTCACATAATGGAATAGATATATTATGTTTCATGTGTTCATAGCCATAATTATGGAAAATCAAGCAAGATATTATACAAGAACAATCATTTCTTTCAATATCATATGCCAAGTGTTTACTACACATATAATGCAAGCATACTATATAATAAGCCAAGTAAGAGGTAATGGCGTACCTTGATCAAGAGATAATATAATAAAATTCCTAATGTCAACTATATCCTTGGTCAAACTCATCCACTACATACCCTCAGGTACATCGTTGGTCACGCCCAGCTGAGGGACACATCAAAATCAATACATATGCTTCTTGGAAAAGGAACAAAGCCACTATCACCATGATTGTCAGAGATTGTGCAAGAAAGTGGATCCACAGCCATGCGAGACATATAGTTACTAGCTCGCCTCTCCATGCTGAAGTCATAACTGTAGATCTGGCCTTTGAGGTTGTGAGAAGAGAGGGTCTATCTAACTTAATCATCAAAACCAACTATAAATTACTCGTAGATATGCACCAAAGACAACCAGGGAAAGACCCCAAGTACTCAAACTATATTGAGAGAATACAAAGGAGTATATATGAACACCCAAATTGGGAGATAAAATTTGGAAGAAGGGAGTGCAACAAAGCAGCTGATGAGCTTGCAAAACATCACCAAAAGAATACTACTGGCTATTTTGGTTATACCCGACCCCCAGAATGTATTAAGTCAATTCTAGATTATGAACACTGTAATAGTAGTAGTACTACCACATTTACAAAACATGCAAATTTAGAGTCATGTAATTCATTTTCGTACTGGCTTGCAAGAGGAGGATGAGATGAATAAATAGCCTCCTGGCTTCCCCCAAAAAAACCCTGGTTAAGACAAGATCATGTACTATCACCAAATTCTCATCATATCAACCCTAGTTGATTCATTAGGGTTTTCTTAGTTCATTAGGAAATTCCCATCATTACTTCTTATCTTACTTTTCTTAAAATTAGGTTACTAATCTTAGGTTACATGTTAAGATATATAATTTGATTATATGATTGTACATAAGTATGTGCACATATTAACCCTAGATTACATGCATTACTCCAATCAGGGTTTCAAGACCATATATTATGACTCATCACCATATTATCATGAATTATATGTATCATCATGATCTCATAATTTGATACAAGGTTCCATATAGTGATATGAGCTTACTATATAATTTCTAGGATTTCTGGTGCATATTTGTAATTATTACACATTAATTAAGGTTGTTAGCCCTAATTATCCATATTAGGCAAATTACATTATTTTGTGCACAAACATTACAATTACTGACAACAAATGGATTATAAGTCACATTTAGGAGTTACTAGAACATTTTCATAGTTTTGGGTCATTATTTGATACTTATTACTCATGAATCAAGAGTAACATAACTTATGTGATAACACCAATATTTAAGCATTAAAATACCGATATCATGGTCCCATGTTGTTCTACTTATTTTAGTGAATACTTTGATACCTTATTTGTATTTATCTGATAATGAGACTAATTACTATGGATTTTCTAAGATCTATGCAATTTATGGGCATTTGAGGGCATTTACCTTCATCAACCAATTGACTGATGCCACATGTCCACGGGCTCCTTTGCTTGTTGTGGCCAGTTCTTGGTTAATTTGGGTGGTGCAGCGACTAGCTGGCTCTGCCATACTCCTCTCACATGAAAGTGTCTTCTAATATGGTATGCTTGAGGTGGGTCGTCTAGTTCCCGATCTGGAGCCGATTCATCCTCTCTTCTTTCCCACACAATCCCTCACTTCGACAAATGAGTCCACCAGAATCTTCTTTCACAAATTCTACCTCAAGAGAGATCATATGTGATGAAAAGGCATCATTCTCCTCCATATCAATGACTAATAACACTAGCAAAAGTTTCGGATATGCTGCCTCAGTGCCTCCAACCTCAAACCCATCACTATTGTCACCTATTTCTATGGCTTGGGGAGACCGGCGGCGCTTGCTCCTGGAGTGGTGGAGAAGAAGAAGCATATTTCCTCTGATCGAGTTCGGGCCAAGGAAACACATGGAAAAGAATCAAACATCCTGAATGAATGCTCCTGAGAACTCCAATCGCTATAAGAAACACCTACTCATAGCCTCCAAGCTCTACATTCATCTCCAGCTAACTAAGCTTGGCTGGTGAGGAAAGCCACCACGACGATGAACGAAAAAATGGGACTCGTCTCTACTGACCTTTCACTTTCTTTTCCATCACTTTTCCCCCGATCTCCTTTGGAACTCCCATACTTCAACTTAATTCTTCTGTGAACCACCTGTTAGTTTGTGGTGGAGAAGCCAGTAGTGGGAAGGACTCATTCTCCCTACTCACCATCCCTCACAACCTCCAATAAGGGTATAACTATTCGTCTTGAGTAGGGGGTTCCATCTTTGTGACATCCCTGGATTTTCTAAAACTTAATTTGATGTGTGACGTTCAAATTGAAACCCTCACCTCAGCGAGAATCCCAATTTAAACACCCCACACTAGGCTAAGAAGAATAAAATCATAGGAAGTCATAAGGAAACATTTAATAGCACATATACATGAACAATAATAAAACCATACACACATGGTCACCATTCAACATATAATTACAACTTGAATTATTACAACATTTGATATTACATATTGAACAACAAACTATACATATACATGTACTACCACTAAACTATAGGATCTTAAGACAACATGTCCACCTGTACATCAGCTCGCCACACAACTCTCAACTAGCCTGGATCTTCAAGAGCATAATCCACAACCTAAACAAAAGATTACATGTGGTACACGCCAGCACAATATTCAAGAATATTGTACTGAGTATGCCTACGTGTCTTTTATATACCTCCCATCATATCTCAGCAATAAGATAAAACCAATACTTGGCGACATTAAACAAATATAAGGAAAAGCGTATACTTGCACAAAGATATTTCATTAACAAAAGAGAACACACATTTTAATCACATTTCCATCATATATCTCATACATCTGCCCCAAAGGGCTTTGATGTTTTTAGGCCTTATGATCTACTACCAAAGAGTTTGAGATCATTTTTTGTGTGATCTACTACCAAAGAGTTTGAGATCTAACAGATGTGATCTACTAACAAAGAGTTTGAGATCACTTCAATGCATTGTACTACCAAAGAGTTTAGCGCTATCATACGATGGATATGATATCTTATGTTTCATGTGTTCATAGCCATAAGTATGGAAAATCATGCAAGATATCATACAAGAACAATCATTTCATCCAATACTATATGCCAAGTATTTTTCTACACATATAACACAAGCATATTGTATAATAAGCCAAGTAAGAGGTAATGGCGTACCTTGATCAAGACAAACCTAATCATCATATTCCTCATGTCAACCATGTATCCCAGGTCAAACCCTAATGAAGATAAGATCACATACGGTCATCAGGTTCTCATCATCTTACATCTCGTCTTCACCCTAATTATGTTCATTAGGGTTTAGATTATCTCATTAGGATATTCTCATCATTACTTGTATTCTTGTCTTATATTTATCTTACTGATGTCATATTCCATATTATAGTTCATCAACTGGATATACTCATGTATCACATTATTATGTGAACATACTTACATTATGTCACTTTCATTAACCATATTAGGGTTACATCACATGTATTAAGGGTGCTCTTCATATAACATGAATGATATGCATCTAACTGATATCTGATTTACATCTTAGCTTCAGATTACTGATATAAACCTACTCTGTAAATTTCACCATTTATTGAGCATGCATGTATTTAATACATTTTATTTAGGGTTATTAGCCCTAATTAGCCATATAAAGAAAATTACATGATTCTGTATATCAACATCATGATTACTGACATCCGATAGATTACAGATATTATTTGTGATTTACTGGTATTTTGTCATAATTTTAGGTCGATGTTTGATATTTATTATCTATCA
The DNA here is from genome assembly GCA_963693085.1 of Alisma plantago-aquatica. NCBI lineage: Eukaryota > Viridiplantae > Streptophyta > Magnoliopsida > Alismatales > Alismataceae > Alisma > Alisma plantago-aquatica. The sequence continues at coordinate 1,608,512,615 of OY856409.1, forward strand.
ATTAAGCATTTCACAACTAATAAAACATCACTGAGATCACTGTATCAAAAGCCTGATATTAAGCTTCCATGTTATTCTATGCAATTTTTTGAGAATTTCGGTACCTTACTTGTATTTTTCTAATAGTTGCACTATTTACTGTGAATTATATAAGATCTGGGAATTATTGAAGATTTACCTTTTTATGGCCAATTAGGCGTCGCCACATGTCCTGCTTGGGCGTGGCTCCCTCCTCCTCTGCCCAAGCTGAACTAGCTGACTTCTTGGCTTGAACCAAGTTCAGATCTAGGTGTGGGCTTCTGGTTCAGGCGCTCGGTTCTTTTCTTTCTTTGTCTCTGATATGTGCCTGCGAGGGAGAGCCGCTGCAAGTACCTGTGAACTGTCGTCGTCAGGCGTGGGAGCAGTAGCAAGCATCGCCTCCTCATCTTGCATCACTGTTGTTGGCTCTCTCTCTCTCTAATGAGAAGAAGATCTATGAGCCCTCCTCTTCGCCCTCTCCTACTCGATCCATCTCCCACGTGATGGCGGAGCCCGACTCTCCTCCTCGTGTTCTTGAGAATGCCATGCCGAGCAGCAGGTCTCCAACAAGATATCATCTACGATCTCATGTGCTACACCTGTACTCCTCCTTAAAGTCATCCAACGTGGGATCTGCTCCTAGTTCCACCATGAACAGGATGTCGGTCGTCATCTCTAAAGATCTCTGCTACTGCAGAACCACCTCGCTGATTGAGGAGGTGCCGTCACAAGCTGCAACTATGGCGGGGCAAGGGGTAATAGGCCTCTAGGTAGTGTTATCCTCAACAAATTTAGGCGATGCCTAGACTCCTCCTTCTCTCACGATCTCAGAGTCTTACGTCTGCCTATCCGATGTGCGTGTCTTCCTCGACGTCGGCCCGCATGAGGAGGCCACGATTGTTCCTCGCGCCGTCGTTGGACCAGACTCCATCGAGGAAACCACCGTCCTATGCTCCCCTTGATAACAACCACTCTCAATGCCTACTGCTATAAACTACTTGGTCTTGCTGCTGGGCGGGGTTGGATCCTTGCCGTCTCTAGAGATGTTGTCGTTTCCTGGGACTTGCGGTGCCAGTTCTCTCTTAGCACTCATCCAGATAATGAGGGGCCTTAGGATCGGTTTTGGGCAAGTGTAACTACTTGTTCAGTTGTTCCTTTGAGCCTCGATTATGACATGGGATTGGTTAGGCTCACATCCTTCCCCTCCCCACCATCTCCAATATGTGGCTTCTCACAACCAAGACTAAAGGAGACAAGACATGGTATACAGATCAGAAACTAGTTGAGAAACCTTGGTCTTCTATTATAAAAAACATCAATGATTTCACCACATTCAAACCTATATATATTCTTCTAGCAACCTTCAAACTCTATGAAATTCGAACTATAGCTTTGTCATCATTGTATCTATATCCTACTAAATTTTAGTACCAAGATATCACTTCTTTGACTAGTAAAATAAATACCTCAACAGGTAAGAACTTAGGGGTCTTAATCATAATATCAACCTCACATCAACTCACCTACTTTGTCAAGAACTTGGAATCCTCAATCCAACTCATACTTATGCTTTCACTTAACTCATTGGACATTTTAGGATTCCAAAATTCCACTCCATCACATTCTACACACCTTAAAAGAAGTTCCATCCTCAAAATTAAGCCAGAAAACCCACTTTATCACATCATATACATCTTAAAAGAAATTTTGTCCTCAAAATTAAGCCATTCTCGGACTCCAAGGAAAAACCAAAAGGTCTTCACACACAAATACGGCAACGTGCTCAGAATTTGGCTTCTCCAAACCCTATAGGGAATGAGAGGTCAGAATCCGAAAAAATCATCCAATCATATCAGAGAGCGATGTGGAAGCAATATGCGCATACATGAACATTCAATACAACAATACCATAACATTTCTCAGCATTCAACATGTAAATTACAACATGAATTACAATTGCATATTGAAAGAGAGTTTTACACAATTCTAAACATGTATGCTAACTAGGATCTTAGACAATAGGTACAACCTGTACAACTTGCTCACATCCTATTCTTTTATCCCATGTTAACTCTGAACCTAGAAAATATGAGAAACAAAAACATCAACAAAAGTTGGTACGTGGAATTAAAGAGCTATACTATGCTGGCATATTGAAAATACTTGAAAAAGAAGAAAGAGAGAAAGAAACATTATTTAATGGCAGAAAATCAGGTAAACCCAAGTTATTAATCATATTTCAATGGACATGTATTACTATGGTGGACTTAGCACACACATATATTATTGGGCCCTATCCCCACGTACCTTGTACCATTAGGGATCTCCCCACATACCTTGTACCATTAGGGAGGTGCTAGTCAAAATTAACACTTTCCCTCTCTAATAGGGAGATTAATGAACCATCAGTAACTACATTCCATTTTCTTTCTTTAGTGTTCTTATTTTCAAGGCAGAAATGACAATACATATAGATCTACATCCAATAATGTATTTCTAATACAAGCAAGCAAGTACATATATTTAACATCCAACAAATCTAGTCATATAATTATATCCACGTACCTGAGTTCAGATATTCCTCACATATCCATGATCATCTAGATAAACTGGTCAACACCTGATTTAAAGAAATTAATCATCATTAATATAGGTACACCATATTCTTGGTATTTTACGTCCAAATTAGGGTTTAGGCCAAACCTTGGTTCAAGCTTATCTAAACTTCTGTTTGATATTTTTTTACTGACTAGGGTGTCATTTTAGAGGTCTGGTCCATTTTTTGTAATTTTCTGATGACTGGTATGTTTTCTAGAATTAAAATAAGGTTAGAAAGCATTTAATTAGTCATTAATAGAAAATGACTAGATGTGATAATAATCAATTAGAGTCCATAAACCAGTTTTAATCACAATTAGGATTCTAAAATAATTTTCTGAGAATTTATGTGGACTGAAAGTGATTTATTATATCTAATGAAGCCTAAAAGGAGTATAATCATTTAAATCAGATATGATCAGTAAATCTACTTTAATGGACTTAACTAGCAGTCTTATAATAAAGGGTACATTTTTCTGAGTCCAATGCTATTTTGTGGGAATTTATCGGATATCAGAGCTATTTATTGTGTATTTTCTAAGTTGCATGTATTTTTGATGATGCAAAAGGGCTTTACCTTAATGGGAAATTACAGAGCCGTCAGATCAGCTTGGTCAGGGCTACAGATTGTCACCATGTTTCCTGTTAGGGGGGAAAATTGGTACAACTTCACATTGGGTCGGGGTGAACTAGTAGCCGCTGGGCCGGTTGCCCACTTGCCCACTCATTCCCATCTGCCCGGTCGACCTTTCTGCGCTCGTCTTCCTCGACGCGTCCGCAGGGGGATCCCGCCTGAGCATAGTCTCACAAGATGCCACCAGATATCTTCGTCTTCTTCTCTAGCCCCGGGGTGAGAAAGTGATACCTTTCTTGGCACCACAATGAGGAAGGATTCCGGCCAGTGGTTTCCCTTGATGGATCTGCTCTGAAGTTCCACGACGGGCATGAGGTGGCAGAGCAGAGGCAAGATGGGATTGGGGACTCTACCTTGTCATTGCCTCACCCTATTTAGAGGTGGTGGGAGAGAAAGGAGATGCTACCCACAAATGTTGCTTCCATTATCGCCACAACCAAAGAAGAAAGGGGAAAAGAAGGCTCGTCCCTCCTCAAGGCCAGCGAAGAGATCCTGGAGGTCTGACAGAACCTTATGCGCATGGGTCTTGGCTCCAGTTGTGATGGGAGACCTCAAAGCCTTCTCTTTGTCAGCCACGGTGGATGATCTCTGAGGCCATGAAGACAGTAAACGTAGGAGAAACAAGTTGCCTATTGTATGGAATAAACATGGGGGAGCACAACTGAGTACCCCATGTCTAGGACCTATTATCAGAGATCCTCAGTCTCCGTTGCTACCTGTGAATTGCAGTGGAGATGTGGAGAGAGTTGAGGGTGTGAGGGCTCATTCCCTTGATATTTCCAATGAAACACTTAATCCTTGGGGTCGATGGACTTCTCCTAGAATCACGGAGATGGTAGTTGAGCTATTATGGGCTCAGTCTTTCCGAGAGTGGTGGATCGAGCAATAGTTGTGGGGCAAGCTTAGTTATCCGCAAGGAGCGGAGCTTGAAGATGAAGTCAAGGGTATCTATTTGTATCTAGTGGATACAGAGAGTCCACGGTTGCAGGCCAATGATCACTCCCAACTGAAATTGTGCCCCTTTTATTAAGTGGGCTGGTTGTGTGACATTAGAGAAAATCAAACCTGGTTTTAAAATCAATTGAAACCTTAGTCATTTAATTAGAGTTCAAACATCAATACCTCCCAAACGGCTAGACCAAAAGTCATGAAATTTTAACCATGATTTTGTCATCACATAAAGCCTTGTATTATCAAGTTCAAACTCAAAATTATAACATTTAGTCATACAACTAAATTCCTCAGATAACCTCATAAATAATTGTACTGACCTCAAATATAAGTTAATTAATAATCAACCCTTGATCAAACAAGTTCAACTTATATTAGTTGACCACATCACACCTCAAAGTCCTTTGCTAAATAATTTTTACTTAGGTATGCCTCCATACACTATATTGGATATCAAACTCCTAAATTTAGGGTCATCACATTCACCCCACCTTAAAAAGGAATTTCGTCCTCAGAATTCAGCTATCATCATACTTGAGATGATATCAAAGTGTTCAACTTCATAAATGTCACCACTTTTAGGTACCAAAGTTTTCATATTTCTATGTGTATCCCAAGTCGACATCTTATCTTCTCCAGCATCTAGGGTGTGCCCACCCCTCCTTATATAGGTTGAAGCAATACATTTCCTTTTTGAATTGAAACATCATTTAATGGCTTAGTCATAACTTGACATCTTTCATTCTAGGATTTACATCCATTATTACCCTAATAATTAGGGATTTATTTACTCAATTAGAGTTGTGAATGCATTACTAAGGGTTTCCTCTTTCACACCATTAAAGTGTGCAAGGTGATATCAAGATTCTACGTCACCTAATAATAGATCATTCATACTTAACATTACTAGTATGGATTTACAATCAAAATCTTACTTAAATTTCATCAATATAGAAGAGCTTACTTTACATGTCTGAGTATAGAGTTTCACCCTATGGTGTGAGGTTTATCATCAAACTCGAAGCTTAGAGTTGTAAGATGGAGTTTAGGAACTATATTTCATGATCGTGTATCTATGATCCAAAGATATCTTTATTTCAATCTCATTATGTCAGACTTACATCCTTCATGTATGATATAGAGGGAAAGATAACATAGTAAATCAAGGTTATCATGATTTCAAACTTGGATATTATATGTATGATGTAGGAAAGGAATATAGAATAGGTCAATCTTCTGTGAGTGACTCCTCATGTATAATCATATATGTAGCTCAAGTGAGGTTTCTAGCATCATATATTTAGAAAGAGAAGTGGGGGAAACAATATTTATGAGTATCTTATGCAAAAAGCATTTTACTCTCGAGAACATTCATTTCATATATTACCTCACTTGCAGCTAATGATGAGCATCATCGACTTAAGTCACTCAAGCGAGGACCTAACTTAGCCAAAGAATTGACTTTCTCATCATGAATTTTCTACCCATCAATTTTTTTACCCAACTCTCACATATAGGATTGAATCATGCAAAAGGACTCAACTCATCTACTCAGGAGTAACCCAGCTTAGGACACATCATTTCACATATATCTCAGGGTAGGTCCTACGACCCTCTCATTGTGGGTCTCACTCTCTCTAGAGTCCAACACATATCTTGTCCTAAAACTAGAGGTCCTCATTTGTAAGAGATCTTGAGGCTCATGCATATTCAACTTTATCTTAAACTTGGCTCATCTTAAGTGAAAAAACCTACATACTTTCATTATCAAGACTTAGCTCATATTTCTTTGAAATGGATCAGAACTAATGTACAACTTGGACCAATATAACACAACATATATCATTAGTATCAAACTTATATTAATTCTCTTTGCTTATATCATTTATCAATATATCATCTACTCTAACTATCAAACATCTGATAAGGCTCTAGACATCAAATCTAGACTACTCTCTCTTCTAGACTGAAGTCATTCCATTTCACTTAGGTCACATGAACACTAACTACTCTCCAGTGTAAGGGACACATTTTTATATTTACATATATATAATAAAATATTATATAGTTTTTCTCTGAGAAAGCAGACGTCATAGAAAACTGTCGAGGCTCGATCTAATTGGAAACCAAAACCAAATCAGCAAAATGAGTGTCCCTCACATAGTAGATAGTCCAGTGCCATGTCACCTAGTGAAATGGTGAGAACATGGTGTACATTAGTGTAGCTACCCAATACATATGACCTCTATATGGAAAGGGTTTCACACACTTATCAAAACCCAATTCTCGAACATCTAGGTTCTAACTTAGAGGCTAAGTCAAACCTTATTCCTACATAAGAACTTACTAAGTTTCTAGGGTTCAAGTGAAAGGTAAAGTTTAGTTTATGTTTCATGGTGAGCCATTGTCAGGTGTAGCTATTGTTCATGTTCTGATACCAACTGTAACGTCCCCAGATTTTGGCTTCTCCAAACCCTATTGGGAATGAGAGGTCAGAATCTGAAAACATCATCCAATCATATTAGAGAGCGATGTGGAAGCAATATGTGCATACATGAACATTCAATATAACAACACCATAACATTTCTCAGCATTCAACATGTAAATTATAACATGAATTACAATTGCATATTGAAAAAGAATTTTACACAAGTCTAAACATGTATGCTAACTAGGATCTTAGACAATAGGTACAACCTGTACAACTTGCTCACATCCTATTCTTTTATCCCATGCTAACTCTAAACCTAGAAAATACGAGAAATAAAAACATCAACAAAAGTTGGTACGTGGAATTAAAGAGCTATACTATGATGGCATATTGAAAATACTTGAAAAAGAAGAAAGAGAGAAAGAAACATTATTTAATGGCAGAAATTCAGGTAAACCCAAGTTATTAATGATATTTCAATGGACATGTATTACTATGGTGGACTTAGCACAAACATATATTATTGGGCCCTATCCCCGCGTACCTTGTACCATTAGGGGTCTCCCCGCGTACCTTGTACCATTAGGGAGGTGCTAGTCAACATTAATACTTTCCCCCTCTAATAGGGAGATTAATGAACCATTAGTAATTACATTCCATTTTCTTTCTTTAGTGTTCTTATTGTTCAAGGAAGAAATGACAATACATATAGATCTACATCCAACAATGTATTTCAAATACAAGCAAGCAAGTACATATATTTAACATCCAGCAAATCTAATCATATAATTATATCGACGTACCTAAGTTCAGATATTCCTGACATATCCATGATCATCTAAATAAACTGGTCAGCACCTGATTTAAAGAAATTAATCATCATTAATATAGGTACACCATATTCTTGGTATTTTAGGTCCAAATTAGGGTTTAGGCCAAACCTTGGTTCAAACTTATCTAAACTTGTGTTTTATATTTTTCTACTGACTAGGGTGTCATTTTAGAGGTCTGGTCTAATTTTTGTAATTTTCTGATGACTGGTCTATTTTCTAGAATTAAAATAAGGTTAGAAAGCATTTAATTAGTCATTAATAGAAAATTACTAGATGTGATAATAATCAATTAGAGTCCATAAATCGGTTTTAATCACAATTAGGATTCTAAAATAATTTTCTTAGAATTTATGTGGACTGAAAGCAATTTATTATATCTAATGAAGCCTAAAAGGAGTATAATCATTTAAATCAGAGATGATCAGTAAATCTACTTCAATGGACTTAACTAGGGGTCTTATAATAAAGGGTACATTTTTCTAAATCCAATGCTATTTTGTGGGAATTTATCGGATATCGGAGCTATTTATTGTGTATTTTCTAAGTTACATATATTTTTGATGATGCAAAAGGGCTTTACCTTAATGGGAAATTACAGAGCCGTCAGATCAGCTTGTTCGGGGCTACAGATTGTCGCCACGTTGCCTGTTAGGGGGAAAAATCAGTAAAACTTCACATTGGGTCGGGGTGAACTGGTAGTCGTTGGGCCGATTGCCCACTCGCCCACTCATTCCCATCTGCCCGGTCGACCTTTCTGCGCTCGTCTTCCTCGACGCATCCACAGGGGGATCCCGCCTGAGCATAGTCACACAAGATGCCACCAGAGATCTCTGTCTTCTTCTCTGGCCCCGGGGTGAGAAAGTGATACCTTTCTTGGCACTGTAGCGAGGAAGGATTTCGGCTAGTGGTTTCCCTTAATGGATCTGCTCTAAAGTTCCACGGCGGGCATGAGGTGGCAGAGTAGAGGCAAGATGGGATTGGGCACTCTGCCTTGTGATTGCCTCGCCCTACTGAAACCCCCAACAAGCATTCACTAAACTAGATGATGCTATTTAGAGGTGGTGGGAGAGAAAGGAGACGCTACCCACAACTACTACTTCCATTGTCACCACAACAAAAGAAGAAAGGGGAAAAGAAGGCTCATCCCTCCTCAAGGCCAGCGAAGAGATCATGGAGGTCTGAGAGAACCTTATGTGCATGGGTCTTGGCTCCGGTTGTGATGGGAGACCTCAAAGACTTCTCTTCATCAGCCATGGTGGATGATCTCTGTGGCCATGAAGACAGTAAACGTAGGAGAAACGAGTTGCCTATTGTATGGAATAAACACGGGGGAGCACAACTGAGTACCCCATGTATGGGACCTATTATCAGAGATCCTCAGTCTCCTTTGCTACCTGTTAATTGCAGTGGAGAGGTGGAGAGAGTTGAGGGTGTGAGGGCTCATCCTCCCTCGATATTTCCAGTGAAACACTTAATCCTTGGGGTCGATGTACTTCTCCTGGCATCACAGAGATGGTAGTGGAGCTATTATGGGCTCAGTCTTTCCGAGAGTGGTGGATCGAGCAATAGTTGTGGGGCAAGCTTAGTTATTCGCAAGGAGCGGAGCTTGAAGATGAAGTCAAGGGTATCTATTTGTATCTAGAAGATACAGAGAGTCCACGGTTGCAGGCCAATGGTCACTCCCAATTGAAATTGTGCCCCTTTTATTAAGTGGGCTGGTTGCGTGACATTAGAGAAAATCAAACCTGGTTTTAAAATCAGTTGAAACCTTAGTCATTTAATTATAGTTCAAACATCAATACCTCCCAAACGGCTAGCCCAAAAGTCATGAAATTTTAACCATGAGTTTGTCATCACATAAAGCCTTGTATTATCAAGTTCAAACTCAAAATTATAACATTTGGTCATACAACTAAATTCCTCAGATAACCTCATAAATAATTATACTAACCTCAAATACAAGTTAATTAATAATAAACCCTTGACCAAACAAGTTCAACTTATATTAGTTGACCACATCATGCCTCAAAGTCCTTTGCTAAATAATTTTTACTTAGGTATGCCTCTAGACACTATATTGGATATCAAACTCCTAAATTTAGGGTCATCACAAATACGACACTACTCTAGGTGCAACATTCCCATAAACATCATGTCCAAAACATATATACCACTCCTAGGAGGCTATTAAAGCATCTAGGGTGAACTACCCCTTCAAAAGGGTTTTGAAACTCATGTTCGGTCATGACCTATCTCATATGTTAGGGTTGCATCCTTATCTTTACCCATGCATTAGGATTTCCACATCATATTATCATGTTCCAAAGGAGTTAACCCAAGTTAACCCATTATCAAGGTGTCATAATTGTTATGTTGTGCTAACTATCAATCTATAATTTTCATCTTTATTAAGCACTAAGATTAACACCTCATGTAACATGTTTCAGTCATATGATCTTATTTCATTGCTCATAATCAATTACAACATATACTAGTGATTTCATCACTAGATTAACCAACATTATTCTTGTATATGGTTAACCATTAATACTTTGATGTCTATTAAACCATCTCTAGGTTTTCCACCATGTTATATCTATATATCATGTCTCAATATTAGATCACATCTTCACATATATTATATCATGGTTGTGCTAAACAAACTTATACAAGTGGCTCCTCAAACATATATCAAAACTTCATCTAGTCCAATTGAGGTTCTCCCAACCCATATCATGAGGGTAATTCCATGCGCAGTCTCTCTGAGATAACTCATCCCTATGAGTATCTCATATGCATATACTTTATCATCCCTCTCTCAGTCTAGGATTCTCGGATTACCTCATTGGCACTAGTGATTGTTTTCTAAGCTCTAGTCACATAGGCACAAACCAAACCACAACATGACATGACATACCCTCCATATATTCTATACCCATGAAAAACTATTTCTTAACTCTCTTTCTCTTATATACACACCACTAGCTTCCAATGTGGGAAACCACCAACCTGAGCATGAGGCTTCACAAAAACTAACATAGCTACCTCCTCCAGGGTCTTGGGCTCTCTCGCTCACCCAGATGGTAGGCACTCATATCCATATTCACAAATGCACATATAACCAACCTCTCTCTATCTCTAGGGTTTGGTCCTCCCAAGGACATCTAGGGTTCAACAAGACTATAGGAATCATGCATAAAGCGACTCAACTCAATCACTCAAGAGTATTCTAGTTTAGGACATATCATATCACATATTTCTCATAATTCTCATATCTTGGAGTTTAGGTTCTCTAACCTTCACCAAATGGGTTTCACTCTCTCTGGAGTTAACCCTAAAACTAGTCCTCACACTAGAGTTCCTCCTTTGTAAAAGAGCTTGAGGCTCAGGCTGATCCACATCCTTGTCTTAACTTAACATATCTTATCTCATAAAAGAACTCATCTTGCATCATCAAAACTTATCTCAAATCCTCAAACTGAACTTAAGTCCTCAAAGACAAACATAAATCTACATAATCTATCTTATATCATTTATACAAGACTTACATCATATCATCAAACTTATATCATCTATTCCATCTATCATATATTCCAACAAGGCTCTAGACATCTAATCTAGAACGACTCTCTCTTCTAGACTGATGTCATTCACTTTCACTTAAGTTACATGACCACCTCCTACTCGTACATGTGTGGGGACACATTTTTGTAATACATGTATCTAATAAAATATTATATAGTTTTTCTCTGATAAAACAAATGTCATAAAAATCTATCGAGGTTCGATCTGATTGGAATCAAAAACCAAATCTAGAAGCGAGTGTCCCGCACATAGTAGAGAGTACAATGCCATGAAAACTAGTGAAAAGGGTGAGAACAAAGTCTAGACTAGTGTAGCTACTCTAGACAATGAGAGCCATACGTCTAGGGTTTCTCTTCCCTTGATGCACGTCATTTCCAAATAATGCAACGTCCCATACCACTGCACAATAAGGAAATAATGACATCTAAGAACTTGCTACTCAACAAGCACCAGTCTAGACCTAGTTTCAGACATCTAGGTTCTAACCTAGAGGCTAGGTTAGATCAAGTCTCTAAAAGATGACTAATATAACCCTAAAAGATTATTAATTTCAAGGTTCTTTAGTTTAGAGTTTCATAATGAGCATATGTCAGGTTTTGCTATTGTTCATGCTCTGATACCACCTGTGACGTCCCCAGATTTTCTAAAACTTAATCAGATGTGTGACGTCCAAATTGAAATTAGAGCATCCTTTAATGTCAGGAAGGTTGTTTGTAAGTCATCTCCAAATACAAACAGTGAGAATCCCAATTTAAACACCCCACACTAGGCTAATAAGAAGAAAATTAGAGGAAGTCATAAGGAAACAATCAATAGCACATGTACATGAACAATAATAAAACCATACACACATGTTCACCATTCAACAGATAATTACAACATGAATTGTTACAACATTTGATATTACATATTGAACAGCAAACTATACATATATATGTACTACCACTAAACTACAAGATCTTAAGACAACAGGTCCACCTATACATTAGCTCGCCACACAACTCTCAACTATCCTGGATCTTCAAGAACATAAGCCACAACCTAAATAAAAGATTACATGCGGTACACGTCAGCACAATATTCAAGAATATTGTACTGAGTACGCCTACGTGTCTTTTATATACCTCTCATCATATCTTGGCAACAAGATAAAACTAGTACTTGGCATCATTAAAAAAATATAAGGAAAAGGGTATACTTGCACAAAGATATTTCATTAACAAAAGAGAACACACATTTTAATCACATTTCCATCATATATCTCATACATCTGCCCCCAAGGGTTTTGATGTTTTTAGGCCTTATGATCTACTACCAAAGAGTTTGATATCATTTTTTGTGTGATCTACTACCAAAGAGTTTGAGATCTAACACATGTGATCTACTACCAAAGATTTTGAGATCACTTCAATGCACTGTACTACCAAAGAGTTTAGTGCTATCATATGATGGATCTAATATCTTATGTTTCATGTGTTCATAGCCATAAGTATGGAAAATCAAGCAAGATATCATACAAGAATAATCATTTCATCCAATACTATATGCCAAGTATTTTTCTACACATATAACACAAGCATATTGTATAATAAGCCAAGTAAGAGGTAATGGCGTACCTTGATCAAGACAAACCTAATCATCATATTCCTCATGTCAACCATGTATCCCAGGTCAAACCCTGATAAACATAAGATCACATACGGTCATCAGGTTATCATCATCTTACATCTCGTCTTAACCCTAATTATGTTCATTAGGGTTTAGCTTATCTCATTAGGATATTCTCATCATTACTTGTATTCTTGTCTTATATTTATCTTACTGATGTCATATTCCATATTATAGTTCATCAACTGGATATACTCATGTATCACATTATTATGTGAACATACTTAACATTATGTCACTTTCATTAACCATATTAGGGTTACATCACATGTATTAAGGGTGCTCTTCATATAACATGAATTATATGCATCTAGCTGATATATGATTTACATCTTAGCTTCAGATTATTGATATAAACCTACAATGTAAATTTCACCATTTATTGAGCATGCATGTATTTAATACATTTTATTTAGGGTTATTAGCCCTAATTAGCCATATAAATCAAATTACATGATTCTGTATATCAACATCATGATTACTAACATCCGATAGATTACAGATATTATTTGTGATATACTGGTATTTTCTCATAATTTTAGGTCGATGTTTGATATTTATTATCTATCAATTAAGCATTTCACAACTAATAAAACATCACTGAGATCACTGCATCAAAAGCCTGATATTAAGCTTCCATGTTATTCTATGCATTTTTCTGAGAACTTCGGTACCTTACTTGTATTTTTTTGATAGTTGCACTATTTACTGTGAATTATATAAGATCGGGGAATCATTGAAGATTTACCTTTTTATGGCCAATTAGGCGTTGCCACATGTCCTGCTTGGGCCCGGCTCCCTCCTCCTCTACCCAAGCTGAACCAACCAACTTCTTGGCTTGAACTGGGTTCAGATCTAGGTGTGGGCTTCTGGTTCAAGCGCTAGGTTCTTCGCTTTCTTCTTCTCTGATCTGTGCCTGCGAGGGAGCGCCGCCACAAGCACCTGTGAACTGCCGTCGTCCGGCGTGGGAGTAGTAGCAAGTGTCGCCTCCTCATCTCACATCGATTTTGCTGATTCTCTCTCTCTCTCTATGATGAGAAGAAGGTCTATGATCCCTCCTCTTCGCCCTCTCCTACTCGATCCATATCCCACGTGATGGAGGAGCCCGACTCTCCTCCTCGTGTGCTTGAGAATGCCACACCGAGCAGCAGGTCTCCAACAAGATATCATCTACGATCTCATGTGCTTCACCTGTGCTTCTCCTCAAAGCAGTCCAATGTGGGATCTGCTCCTAGTTCCACCATGAATAGGGTGCCGGTCGTCATCTCTAAAGATCTCTGCTACTGCAGAACCTCCTCGTTGATTGAGGAGGTGTCGTCACAAGCTGCAACTATGGCGGGGCAAGGGGTAATAGGCCTCTAGGTAGTGTTATCCTCAGAAAATTTAGGCGCTACCTAGACTCCTCCTTCTCTCATGATCTCAGAGTCTGGCATCTGCCTGTCCATTGTGTGTGTCTTCCTTGACATCGGCCCATGTGAGGCGGCCACAGCTGTTCCTGGCGCCGTCGTTGGACTAGACTCCATCGAGGAAACCACCGTCCTATGCTCCCCTTGATAACAACCACTCTCAATGCCTGCTGCTATAAACTGCTCATTCTTGTTGCTGGGCAGGGTTGGAGCCTTGTCGTCGCCAGAGATGTTGCCGCTGCCTGCGACTTGCGGTTCCAGTTCTCTCTTAGCACTCATCTAGATAACGAGGGGCCTTAGGATCAATTTTGGGAAAGCGTAACTACTTGTTCAGTTGTTCCTTTGAGCCACGATTACGACGTGGGATTGGTTAGGCTCGCATCCTTCCCCTCCCCACCATCTCCAATACGTGGATTCTCACATCCAAGACTAAAGGAGGTGTGACATGGTATACAGATTAGAAACTAGTTGAGAAACCTTGGTCTTCTGTTATCAAAAACATAAATGATTTCACCACATTCAAACCTATATATATTCTTCTAGCAACCTTCAAACTCTATGAAATTCGAACTATAGCTTTGTCATCATTGTAGCTATATCCTACTAAATTTTAGTACCAAGATATCACTTCTTTGACTAGTCAAATAAATACCTCAACAGGTAAGAACTTAGGGATTTTAATCATAATATTAACCTCACATCAACTCACTTACTTTGTCATGAGTTGGAATCCTCAATCCAACTCATACTTATGCTTTCACTTAAGTCATTGGACATTTTAGGATTCCAAAATTCCACTCCATCACAATCTCTGTGGTTGTTTTCAATTGTTGCCCCACGACCAGCCTGCATTGCGATGTCATGGTTGCTACTTGTGGTCAAAGCAGTAATTGCAAGGTAGGAGAAGGTTTCTCCACTGTCAGATCAAATCTTAGGCCAGAAAGGATGCATCTTTTGCCTGATCCATGGCTACACACTTAGAACAAAGACAAAGGGTGCGTGACACATATGTTTATTAGAAACTTAGGGCAAAAACTTATATCTTCATCCAAAAGCATTATTATGCATCAAATATAATGATTTTCAAACCTAAATAACTCCTTCTAGGTACATCAAATGTTATGAAATTTTAGACATATCTTAATCATAACTCAAGCCGCAATCCATTAAAATTTCGTGTCAAGATACCACTTTTTGACTAATCAATTAAATACCTCAAAAATTCATGAACATAGGGATTTTAATCGTGAATTAACATCCATCACCATCCAAACTTTACCAAAGCACTTGTAACTCTCAATATAACTCAACATTCATGAATTCACTTATGTCACTAATTATTTAGGAATTCCAAAAGTTAGTCTATCAAATAAATAATGGAGCATAGATGAGAAAGAAGTGGTAATGATGACTTGGATAAGACCCACATGAGGCAAAAGTGGAGGTGTCATTGGCTTTATTGTAACTATGCAAATTCAATGACCACTGCTGAGTGAAAACTGAGCAACACAACATAAGGACAAATAACTAGTTGTAGGTTTAAGGTGGAAAATGAGATTGGGGAGTATAACACACTTGCAATGGTTTTAGGGATCTTATAAGATGAATATAGTTTCAAGGGACTCCAGTGATTCAACTGGTGGTCCTAGATCTATCCATTGGTTCTAAAGTTGCCTACTAGTGAGGTCCATACAAGTAGAGAGAGGGAGCTCTTACTTAGAACATTCCAAGCAGTGCCCTTTCAATAGAAGGTTGGGTAAGCTCCATTTAGGATCATTGTTTGTGGAGGAGTATGTATGTTGAGGATGGAGTTGCACACTATGTGTTATGCCCACTAGTTCAAGTAGAAGGGATGTCTCATGGTGGAGAACAGGAGATCAATTTGATGGTTATGTGAGTAAAATTCCTATTGAGAAGCTGAAGAGAGGGTTAGATAGAAGCGACATGTCCTAGTTCCTTTGAACTTTCTCTCTCTCGATCCAGGCTGGCCCTGGTTTGTGCATTTACAAAAGAGAGGGTGAGGGTGAAGTTTTTGAGGGTCATGAAAGACTCTAGAGGGGGTGAATAGAGTCAAAGGAATCATTTGCAACTTAAAACATGTTTAATTGCAACTTACTTAAAGAATATAGAAATATAAAGTGAGTTTGTGGACAAAAAAACAACCATGAAGAACATACGATATAGAATGGTTCCTTCAAATGAAGTCAGTCCACTACTTGTTTCCAACTAGAATTTTGAAATCATGTATTTTATTCCTTTTATATACTGATACACAATACACCAAATTTACTGGTGCCTTTTGTGGCACAAGACTAACTTTCCTTTTCAGCTCAAGGAGAACTACACCTTCTTTAATGGTTTGCTGAAAGATCACCCTCTTCACCTCTTCTTTGATGGACTTCGAAGAGCATCATTCTTCACCTATTTTTTAACAGCTAGTGGAAGAGCACCAAGTTGAGAAGCCTCCTTCTTCTTATAGGTTCCTAGACAGCTTCATACCAAGAACTATATACAACAAAGAAGAAATACAATGGAGAAAGAAAGTAATAAAATAAGCTCACAATATATACAATCAATCTCTAATGGACAAGTGATGATGATCCACTCCAGAAAAGGTTTATGCAAAGTAATATTAGGTGGAGAGGATACTATAGTTGAGCTATTAGCTTAGGCTAGAATAATGGAAACTTGAAGTGTAACATCCCAGGATTTGAGGCCTCGGATAAAACACTCTTGAAAGGAATGATTGGACTACTCATATCACCAAGGTGCACCTCCTTTTCAGGGAGCCCATCTCTAAAGAACTCCATAGTTAAGCGTGCTAGACTTGGAGTAGTACTAGGATGGGTGACCAGTCGGGAAGTTGACCCCGACTTGCGCGTCAGTGTGGACAAAGTGCACAGTTAAGGCTAGTGGTGGTCTGTGGGGATAGTCGTCATTCTTGAAACTCTACTAGAGTCTTGGGCAGTGGGCCCAGACGTTACAAATGGTATCAGAGCCAAAACCCCTCCAGTAGGTGGGGCCCACATGGGCATGTGACATGCCAGTCTTGAGTCGTGCGGTCCAGGCATGTAGGAAAGGGTTGTCCATGGTTGACGTAGCCACCCTTGCGCTAGTATTCCGTGATCGGGAGCTGGGTGTCCATGGGCCATTGTGGGTCTGCACTGAAACGGGGTCAGATTATGAGGCCATATAGTTGAACCTTGACGAGGACGTCAAGAGTCTAAGTGGGGGAGATTGTAACATCCCAGGATTTGAGACCTCGGATAAAACACTCTTAAAAGGAATGATTGGACTACTCATATCACCAAGGTGCACCTCCTTTTCAGGGAGCCCATCTCTAAAGAACTCCATAGTTAAGTGTGCTTGACTTGGAGTAGTACTAGGATGGGTGACCAGTCCGGAAGTTGACCCCGACTTGCGCGTCAGTGTGGACAAAGTGCGCAGTTAAGGCTAGTGGTGGTCTGTGGGGACAATCGTCATTCCTGAAACTCTACTAGAGTCTTGGGCAGTGGGCCCAGACGTTACATGAAGTATTGGACCGAAGCTCTTTTAGAATGATGGAAGGTATGTAGTATGCTCAATTATGTATATATGATCTCAATTATTGTTCAATTGTTGTGTATAAGTGTCCTAAGACCACTCCTTTTTATATGAAATGTTTACAAGTGGTTAGGGTGGCTGTGGGGAGATTTTAGGGTGTTCTTATAGGTCAAAGAGTCATTTGTTTCAAATTAATTGGGTTTTAATGGATAATTTAATTGTTAATCAAAAGAGATTCTAGAACCTTTCTCAATCCAAAATATTGTCGACCAGAAGTTTCCCGATCGATAATATTGTTGACCAGATAAAGTCCTGGGGTCAAATTGTTATAAATTCTATGTGTCAGTCCATTTGCTCGGTCCAATAGTTCTATTTCGGTTGAACTTTCCTTTGACCAAATTCTCGATCGACAATGACTCAAAACTCTAGATATGCAAGGTTATTTCTCATTTTATGAGTCTTCAACTTAGAAATTGTTGATTGAGAAGGACTTTGTGCCAATATTTGCAATGTATGTGAGGTCCTATTAATGACTCATATGAAACCTATCAGCCCTAAAGTCTTCATGTGAATGTAGGATAGGATTTTAGTAGGTTTTGGAGGAACATCACTTGTCCTTACATCATGTCTATCAAATCATATGAAAAGACACATGCACAAACAAATACATATATACAAAGTGCAACTTGATCTGTAACTATCCAAACATATAATTGCAAGGTCTATGTAGTTGTGTCTTGACGTAGTTTCTTGATCACCTAAAATACATAAAGGACATGTTAGTAACATAAATTGAGAAGTATTTGCATCATCAAAATATGAGTATGGCATATCAAAAAAGAAAAAACTCCCCCTTTTTATGATGTTAAATATTTCCATAAGATAAAGTGAAAGTATCCAATTTAGAACATCATAAATTTTAATTTCTCTATTGATAGCCAATTTATCTCATGGGTATTCTCCATCTTTTGTCAAAGTAAAAAAGGGTCAATACTTATCAGTGCTCCCCCTCAAGGAGGCACTTCCCCTCAATAATTTAGCCATTCAAGAGAGGAGAAAATTTATACTCAATGTACCAATTTAAAAAAGAAAAGATAAAAAGTAGGATAACGTTAATTACACTAGGGTATATTCAAAAAACCATATTTGACCAAGTAACATAAAAAAGATTGTTTATTTACCAATGAAGGAAATGTTAAGTCCTTCATGATAAAAATATCTCAAGAAGCATAAATGTCAAAAAGATACTCTAGACTAATGGTGAGAAATGTTAAGTCCACCTTGATATAGAGATTTGCAAAAATCACAAGTCAAAAACTAAAATTGATTTCTCAATCATTTTCAAGGGATTTTAAGCCCAGAAATGATTAGAGAATCTATTAAGACCAAAAATGAGGTCAACAAAAGTATCTCTCGACCAAATATTAGGGAAGTTAAGCCCATATTGTTATAGAGAACTAGTTAATCATATAATTGGGTCAACAAAGTATCTCTACAACAAATATAAGTGATGTTATGCCCATATTAGTATAAAGAAGAAATCAAGTACCATAATAACAGCTGTAAAAGAATCTCTCAACCAAATGTCAATGGTTGTTAAGCCTAGATTGATATAGAGAATCGATAAAGAGAAAAAATATATGCAAATTATATTCAAAGAGACTTTGAGATCCCCCAAAATATTATACCAAGTAAATAGAGCTTAAACATAAGAAAAAGGATTCACTAAAAAATATAGCCATTTAAGATCACAAACTTCATGATAAATTATCCATGGCAGATGTAGAAACCAAAAAATCAAGTAAAAATTTTAGGATCTTTCGTGCGTAGTCTTTTGAGGATTTTGGCATTCACAAAGGGGTGTGACAAGGCTTGAGAAAGGAATCAAATGATTCCTTTATCAAGGAGAATTTTGCACGAGGACACACTTGATGACTCCTTCAGTTAGGGAGGTTTCATCAAAAGGCCTTCCTGGGGCGTAAGTCCTACAGGCTCTTCAATCATTATTGAAGGAAGGCAGATACATTGGCTGGAAATGCATGTAGGATCCTTTTGGGGAGTGGTCCCTTAAAGGAATCGAATGATTCCTTTAGGGGGAGTATCCCACTAAGGTTGAGTCATCTTTTCTTTAGACTTTTTTTCATTTGAGATGAAAAAGGAGGATGAAATAATTCTTTCATTTGTGTTTAAATTAATGTAGATACATGTAATGGCACATATTCAGACCAAAAATGATTTGCAAATAAAGGCTCATGATCTTTTTACTTCTTATCATGTTCATAAATAAGTCAATGAGTACCATCATGATTATAAGAATGCAATCCATTTCTACTATTAGAAATATATCCAAAGATAAGTTACTTTTTCATTTTAGAAAGAGATTTGTTTATAGTAAAATCAAGCATTGTCTAGAAGGATCTTCTTCCAGTATATCATCCAAATTTTCTTAAAGAATAATTTTGTATGATAGACATAACAATAGAAAGATGTTAATAAATCATCTTTTCTTTTACTTCAAGGACTTAATTTTGAAATGAAATAAGTCAATTTCTTTATGTCAATAGCATTTAAGTCAAGTATACTAGACAATTTGTTCTTATTTTTTCTGAATTTATCCTTAGTAATTACATCAAGTTATATATATGATTCTTTTTGGGTAGGATAGAAATATATACCTAATCATTATCAATACCTTTGAACTTCATCTTTATCATGTGCACTTACATATAATCCCATCATGGTGCCTTTGTCACTATTCCCAATATGAGTAATCCTCTAATTTTATTTTCAAGTGTGTTGAAGGCATTTATCTCCAAACATATAATTGGAGTATCCACCATCAACCACTAAATCCTACAAAGTTGTGAGGATTTTGATACTCAAGTAGAGTCCATGATGGTTAGTGTAGATATCATGATTGGAACTCATATTATCAAGTTACAAGGGCTTTACAGATATGAAATTTAACACATTTTATTATAAAGATTACATATTCAAATTGAAAATCTGACATATTTGCTCTCGGTCCATAAGATTTGTCAACCGAAGATCTTTTTGTTCAAAGTTTTGTCGACCAATAACAAGTTATGGAGAAACTAGAATTTCTATTTAGTAAGATATGCAAATAAATAACTATTTAAATAACTTACCAGTTATGCAAATGAGTTGCATAAGAAAATACAAATTTAACCTCCAATTAAGTTGAGATAAGACATAAATATACTAATCGAAATCAACATAGGTCAAACATCAACAAACTTTCTTTTTTATTCTATGTTGTAGATATGGAAATCAAACCATGTCAAGTGATCCTTTTTCTTCTGATATTCACATGAAAAGGAATAATGTCCAAGTCAATGACAATAATGACATGAGATAAAAGATATTTCTTTTCTCTTTTCAACATTTTGAAAAGAATAACTTTAGTCTTAGGTACATATGTAGTTCTAGTCTTGGAAACATATTTTTTGGTTTAAGGCATATGTTAGGATTTGTTCTTTGGTAAATACCCTAAACCTCTCCTTCCTACTTGTTTAGTTAGGTACATATGTAGTTCTAGTCTTGGAAACATATCTTTTTGGTTTAAGGCATATGTTAGGATTTGTTCTTTGGTAAATATCCTAAACCTCTCCTTCCTACTTGTTTAGAAGCATTGTCTAAGATGTTATCAAGACTTTTATTTCCTTGCATTAATCTAGACACTTGTTTTTCTAATTCAACATTTTTAGCAAGATCTCTAGGTATATCCAATTTACTTGATCAAGATTACAAAGTAGTATCATAATTTGAATGTGTGCATAAAATAGGTTGAATTTGATAATCATTTAGTCTAGCAAGAATATCAAAATTTTCAAAGAACCTAAAAGAAGAAGGTACACTGTGAGTTTTGTTAAATTCTACCATCTACAATCAAGATTCTTTCATCATCTTCATCACTTATGTCACTGATTTCTTGGATGATGTTTCTCGATGATGCTTTGGTGGTAGTTTTGAAAGCATGATCCTTCCTTCTCTCTTTTTTTCATTCAACTTCCACATTTTCTTCCT
The DNA here is from genome assembly GCA_963693085.1 of Alisma plantago-aquatica. Taxonomy (NCBI): domain Eukaryota; kingdom Viridiplantae; phylum Streptophyta; class Magnoliopsida; order Alismatales; family Alismataceae; genus Alisma; species Alisma plantago-aquatica. The sequence continues at coordinate 1,608,534,330 of OY856409.1, forward strand.
CCTCAAGGGTGACTTCATGCATCTCCAGATTCCTAATGAGCTTCTTCATCTTTAGTGTTGTAAGATCGTTGGCTTCCTCGGTAGCGGTGACCTTGGACTTGTATCTGGGAGGCAATGATCTAAGAATCTTGGATACTTGATCTTCCTTGCTTATGTTCTTTCCTAACACACTTAGGATGTAAAAAATTCTAGAAAATCTAGCGTACATTTCTGCAATGCTCACATTAGGTTGCATACAAAATAATTTGAATTTATGTTTTAACATAATAATTTTAGTATTTTTAAGTTTAGTAGTTCCTTCATGTGTTATAACCATTTTGTGGAAAATTTAATGAGCTATTTTACATGTGGATATGTGATTGAATTCACTAATAGATAAAGAAGAATAAAGAAAGCTTACTACCTTTGCATTGAGTATGGCTTGTTTCACCATATCAAGATTCCATGATTCTAGATATGTTATTGGAAGTACATATGGACAATCTATTATGTTCCACAATTCAAGGCTGATCCCATAAAAGTAGAAATGCATCCTTCTTTTCCAGTATGTGTAGTTTGATCCATTGAACATTGGTGGCCTTCTCACATAAGCTCCTTTCAAGTTCAGGTGGGTAGTCACGTTCTCCCCCTTGCTTTAAGACTTGCTAAGGCTCCTTTAAAACCTTCTCTAATACCAAATGAAAGACTCTAGAGTGAGGTGAATATATTCAAAGGAATCGTTTGCAACTTAAAACACAAGCATGGTAAGTTGCAACTTGCTTAAAGAATATGGAAATATAAAGCGAGTTACTAAAAAAAAAAGCAACCACAAAGAACACATGATATAGAGTAGCTCCATCAAATGACGTCAGTCCACTACCTAGATGTTTCCACTAGGATTCCTAAATCATATATTTTATTCCTTCTATATACTGATACCCGATACAAAAAATTTATTGGTGTCTTTTGTGGCACAAGATTAACCCTCCTTCATCTCAAGGAGAGCTACACCTTCTATGATGGGCCACTGTAAGGCCATCCTCTTCACCTCTTCTTTAATAAAATTGGAAGAGCATTGTTATTCACCTCTTCTTTAATGGCCAGTGGAAGAGCTTAAAGTTGAGAAGACTCATTATTCTTGTAGGTTCCTGGACATCCTTCAATCCAAGAATTAGCTCAAGAGTAATACACAAAGAAGATGTTGAATGGAGAAAGAAAGAAACAAAATAAGCTCATAAGATATACAATCAATCTCTAATAGACAAGTGATGATGATCCACTCTAAGAAAAGGTTTATGTAAAGTAGTATTAGGTGGAGAGGATACTATAACTGAGCTAATGGCTTAGGCTAAAATGATGGCAACTTGAACTACTGGGCCTAAGCTCTTTTGGAATGATAGAAAGTATGTGGTATGCTCAAGAATGCATATATGATCTCAACTGTTGTTCAATTATTGTGTATAAGTGTGCTAAGACTAATCCTATTTGTAGGAAATGTTCACAAGTGGTTAGGGAAGTTGTTGGGAGAGTCTAGACTATTCTTATAGGTCAAAGAGTCATTGTCAAAATAAATTGGGTTGCAACATCTAAATTGATCGTTAATCAAAAGAGATTCCACAACCTTTCTCGATCCACATTATTGTTGATTGAAAGTGTATCGTTCCACAATATTGTTGACCGGATAAAGTCCTAGGGTCAAATTTCTCTAACGACTATGTGTCAGTCTATTTTCTCCTTCCAATGGAGCTATTTTGGTCAAACGTTTCTTCAACCAAATTCTCAGTCAACAATATTGTTGACTGAGATTGACTCAGAACTCTAGATATACAAGGCTATTTCTCCATTCCTGAGTCTTCAACTGAGTGTATCTTGGTCAACAAAATTGTCAACTGAGAAGGACTTTGTGTCAAGATTTGCAATGTATATGAGGTCCTATTGAATTACTAATATGAAACCTATCAACCCTAAAGTCTTCATGTGAGTGTAGGATAGAGTTTTGGTAGGTTTTGTAGGAACATAAATTGTCCATATATCATGCCAATCAAGTTGTACAAAAGACACATGTACAAACATATACATAAATATATAGTTCAACTTGATTTGCAAGTATCCAGACATATAATTTCAAGGTCTTTGTAGTTGGATCTTGACTTAGTTCCTTGATCGTCTAAAATACTCATAGGATATGTAAGTAACATAATTTGGGAAATATTTGCATCATCAAAATATGAGTATGGCATATCAAAAAGCCAGTAGTTCGTTCTAAAGAAGAGTAGATCCAGATCATATGCAACTTGAAAGACGGTGAGGATGAGGTATGGAAGATATATCCAACTTTAACATATGCATGACATATGTGCATGCTCTCCCCCGCAACAATCAGGCAGGGAAGACGACCCAACCTCGCACAAATGGATCCATATTCAGATATGAGTTAGGGGTCCAACTAGGCTATAAAAATAGGTTTTTAGAGTTTCAAAAGGTATTTTCTTGTATACTTAACAACTCCAAATTGCAACATTTGAAAATTATGAAACATTAACCAATGATTTATTTAACTCCTATAAAGCTATAGAAAAAGTTTTAGGACCTAAATAGCAAGTTTTAACCAATGATTTATTTAAGCTAATAGTTCGGATTTGGGTGGGGGTCCAATTATGTGATTTCATATACATATTATAACTAACTTGGTATCAACACTATTTCATAATCAACCAATCAAGCATCAAGGTCAAAGTGTAGTCACATTATCCATTAATTAGGAAAGATCATCACATGACTCACAAAAGAGGAGAGATCATATATAGATCACAAATTGGGAGAGATCAAGTTTTAGGTCAATTAAATAGAGCTCTTGAATCAAGAGTAAAGATGAAATGCAATCCCAATACTTTAGGGCCCTATATTTTGCATTGCCCAAGGTGGGGTTATACATCCATGATTCGAGATTTCATGTGTAAACAATTTGTGCAAACATCATAATTTCAACATCATGATTTCATGCTCAAAATCAATGGAAGGTCCCACCCTAGTCCTCATGAGAGATAAACCATGTTTCATAAATTGAGAGAATCAACATAATCATCATTTCAAACCTTTGATATTTGATAACATTAAATTCATCACTCATAAAACTTGAATGATATCAAATCCAAATAGAGTGATGATTGGAATCGAATGAAAATTATGATCAATACTCATGGGTCAAGATTAACTCTGCCTATGTTTTCATATATTTTGTGCAAATATAGTTGGTCCTAAGTCCGGATAAAGGAGGAGGGTTGGTGGTAGGTTCATAGCCAGCAATATAAATTTTGTCACTCTGTCTATGACATGGATCCTTACAAAAATTCCATTGGAGCGTCCCTAGCTAGCGATGTGCTACATCAGCATCTGGGTGCAGTGATAAATATGCAAGGCATTTTGACACAACGATGCCTGATTGTGTTGAAGGACAAACAAGGGTTTACACATCTTGGATGGGTGTGGGTAAAGAAGCTAGTCCTGTCTCATCATTGCTCAGATGTAGTAAAAATTTGCAAGGACAACATTTTTGAAGAAGGTAGGTAAGGAAGCAAGTTCAACATAAAAGGATTAAGAGTTGGAAATTAGAATATTGGCTCTCTGACAGGAAATTTTTTAGAGATAGTGGATACCATGATGAGAAGAAAAGTCAATATAACTTGTTTGTAGGAAACCAAGTGGATAGGGGAACGTTGTAGAGAGATTGGAGATACAGGTTACAAAATCTGGTATACAGGTATTGATAAACATAGAAATGGCATAGGTGTTATTGTTGATAAGATGTAGAAGGATGATGTTGTAAAGATCACAAGGATGGGCGATATAATCAAAGCTAACAAGGTTATTCTTGGGGGAATTACTTTTAACATTATTAGCACTTATGCCCCCCAAGTTGTCCTTAGTCAGGAGGCTAAAAAGGATTTTTGGGATGACATGGATGAATTGATGCAGGGAATATTGACAGAGGAGAAGATTATTATTGGAAGTGATTTAAATGGCCATGTGGGGAGTAGCAATGTTGGATATGAGAGATTTCATGGTGATTTTGGATATGGCAGTAGAAATGAAGAAGGAGAGATGATTTTAGAGTTTTCAGTTGCATATGATATGATTTTGGCAAACACCCATTTCAAGAAAAGAGAATCTCGTAAGGTTACTTCCAAGAGTGGACACAATTATAGCCAAATTGATTATCTCCTTACGAGGCGGGTGGATCGTAATATATGCAAGGATTGTAAAGTGATTCTTGGTGAAGAACTCACAACCCAACATAGGTTGGTGGTTTTAGATATTAACATGAAGATCAATAAATGCAAGCAAAATAGAAACCAAGATAGTAGAATCAAGTGGTGGAATCTTATAGGAGAAAAGAAATTGGCTTTTCATGATAAACTCAGAAAGGAGGGAACTTGGAACTTTGAGTCTGATGTTAATAGTATGTGGCATAACATGAGCTTCTACATAACAAAAATGTCCAAAGAGGTTTTGTGAGACTCCAAAGGTTGTGGGCTTCAATAGAAAGAGACTTGATGGTGGAATGATGAATTATACAAGGTGATTAAACTTAAAATGGAGTCCATAGGAGCTTGCCCAAATCTCGAGATGATGTAACGTTTCAAAGATACAAGCAAGCAAAGAAAGAAGCTTAAAAGGTTGTTCAGGAGGCAAGGTCTAGATACTTTGATGATATTTATAAGAAGATGGACACAAGAGAAGGGGAAAAAGATATATATAAAATGGCTTGTATAAGAGAAAGGAAAGGAAGAGACTTGAGTCAAGTGAAATGCATCAAGAACGTATATTGTAGGGTGTTGGTGAAGGATGATGATATCAAGAACCAGTGGACAAATTACTTCCATAAGCTTTTAAATGGAGATATTGCAAATAATGTTAGAGACTCTTCTGACATGAATACAAGAAATATCATTTACACACGAAGAGTTTCACCATTTGAGGTCAAGAGTTCTTTGAAGAAGATGAAAAAGGCATGCAGACCAGACGGTATTCCCATTGGTGTATGGAAGAGTATGGGGGATGAAGGAGTTATGTGGTTAAAAAAGCTCTTTAACAAGATCATGAAGACCGAGAAGATGTCAGATGAGTGGAGAAATAGTACTATAGTCCCTATATAAAAGAACAAAGGTGATGTTCAGAGTTGCACAAACTACATAGGTATCAAGTTGATGAGTCACACAATGAAGTTTTGGGAGAGGATTATTGAGTAGAGGCTAAGATCTATAACGTAGATATCAAACAACCAATTTGGTTTCATGCCTGGGTTGTCCTCATTATATATTAGGATTAGATACTCTTTAAACTTGTTGATATGAGCATTGCTAATACTTTAGATTGCAAGAGGTACACTTTTACATTATTTTCTTCTTGAATAGACTAGTGGTATTAAATGATATGTACGCATACTTTCTTGACTATATACATGCTATGTATATGTTTGAGCCATAATGTTCCCTCCCAGTAATCTTTTGATTTGTATATGTATTCTAGAAAACCCAAGAACATAAATTATAATGCCCCTTATGACTGCATGTAATAATGATGTTGAAATTAGGTATAATTGACCTCCTTATATCCAAGGGTGGAACTTGTATAAAATGGTGATTTCCTCCATCTTCCTGGGGTAATGGAACAATATATATATATATATATATATATATATATATATATATATATATATATATATATATATATATATATATATATATATATATATATATATATATATATACTTGTTGATTTCAACATAATGGGAAAATTTGTAACAAAAATTGTTTGCTCAAAATAAAAATGAGTTTGATATAACATTTATTATTTCAATATAAGTCCTACCAAGTATGTAATTTTGATACAAAATGTTTTAAACTATTCCATTTTGTGATGATAAAGTGTATTGATGCATTGTATTCATTGTGACATTATTTTCTTTATTTAGGAAATTCAACACTTCAAGAGAATGATACTTGTTGATCTCTTATCTACTCTTCCAATGCCTATTAAAATAAGAAATGCAGCAACAAATTACAACTCCATAGGGTGATATATCATATAATGGGTTTTGTAGAAATTAGAATAGATAGATTGCTTCTCTCTCATTCATTATACTTTATTTTTTGTTTCTTCGGGCCCCTTATGTAATAAAATTTATGGTTCTTTTTCAATACATGGAATCTTATTTCTTTTCTCATATAATGTGTGTGTGATTTTCAGTCCACTCAGATGTTAATGCTTTGGTCCCCTTAGCACTGCTGATCTAGGTAGTGTGATTGGGATTTGTGTAATAACAATTCCATGATATTTGGTATTAGAGCCACCACACACTTTTTATGCATTAATGAGATGAGATTTAGATTAGGGTAAGAGTAGTGCAATGATAGTTGGTATCAAAGCCATCACACACTTTTTATGCATTAATGAAATGATATTTCTAATCTCTAAACCAAGGAAACACTAAAGTTGACTATGGCGAAATTTGTTTGTCAATAAAGAGCATAAAGGGAATCTGGAAATAATTCATCCTATTTGTCTTGATACGGTGGCTGAGGTTCCCTTGCTCCACTGTGACTTAGTGGATCTAGAAATGGACTGAGGGATTTCCTATAACCCTAGAAATTCTTCTAGAATATCACCACTTCTTTAAGGACTACCTAAGATTCCCAAGTATATTATGATTAGTTAGTCTTCTCATATCCGCATGTGGTTCTCCTCTCACGACTATTCACCACATGATTTATAAATTATGGGAAGCTTATACGTGGGGAAAACTAAAATTCATTTGAATTCATGAAATTTAATTAAGATGGTGAATCCATGATTCGATATTAAGGTGGAAACACTATTTTGATCAACGAAAGTAATCTTGAAGTCAAGTAGTCTTATATGACCCCTCATATCATGTAAACTCAATTTCACCAAAAGTAGACTACATGCTTCCCATGTTTAAGGTAAAAGATTATAATCATGATATGGTGAAATAAGGAGGATTGATACCTTATACCTCATGGTTGACGAGTCCCTATTTGATTAAGTCCATATTTCCCTATCTGTTGATCAAACCTCAAACATAGTTAAGATTTTTTACATTTTGATATATATCATGATTTTTCCATAAAATGAATATGCCTTAGGATTCTCAAATTCAAGATGTCAGAATTTGATATCAATTAAGTCCATATTTCCCTATTTGTTGATTAAACCTCAAACATAGTTAAGGTTTTTCCATTTTGATATATATCATGATTTTTCCATGAAATCAATATGCTTTAGGATTCTCAAATTCATGGTCAGAATTTGATATCAAAGACATTTCTTATTGATTACTATTCCACTTTGTAATCTCAAATATGAATGATATGATAAATATGATCTCAATCTTGCATTGTTATGATTTGATTTTTCGAGTACCTAATCCAACTTCTCAATTTCCAAATTATACCATTACCTAGATCATGAAAGGAAGAGAATGCAATTATGACCCTGATCTTGCAAAATTTTAACATGGTTGACCTATTATAATATTGAATTTTGATCTTATGACCTTGTGGAATATGATTTGATCATTGATATTCTCCCTATTTGGATATGCTCCATTTTATGACTATTGTAGATTTATGCTCTAGATTAGGGTGGTGTTTGACTCATGATTCCCCTAACCTAGGTCACATATCTATCATGATTTCCTCTTAAGTTTTCATTTTTTTATTATTTAGAGTATTAGAGAGGTCACCCCTTCCAAACAATTTGATTTCTTAACCTATGTCCTTAACATGTCAAATCCATAATGATATTCATACTGGAATTTGAATCTTGATTTAATGATGATAAAAAAATATGATAATATTCACTATATCTTTTGGTTGACTTCCTAGCAAGACCTAGGCCTACATCATTAATCAAATTTGAATATCATGACAATGAACTTGATACAGATATCTCAAAATGTTTCTCAAATATGTTGATGTATACAGATGAGTGATCACACCTACGATATGATTAGGGATCTAAAACATATCTTCAAAATGGTTGGATCTATGTATATGATGTCCAACATTGACTCTTGATATTGACTGATGAAATCTTGACCCATGAGTCATCATCATCTAAGCCTCAGTCCCAACTATGTTGGGGTCAGCCACATGAATCCTTCATTTCCAATTATCTCTATCATGGGCCATATTCTGGTTGAGATGTAGAGATTAGAAATCTCTCTTTATAAGCTCATCCCATGTTAATTTAGGTCTTCCTCTTCTTCTATTTATTGTGCTTGAGTCAATAGTGTTGCTTCATATATGTGCATTTGTCGGTTTGCATTGCACATGTCTGTACCATCTGAGTGGACCCTCACGCAACTTGTCCTCAATGCTCACCACCCCCACTTTATTCCTGATATAATCATTTCTCAAGCAATATTTTGTTGTCTTCCCACACATCCATCTCAACATACACATTTCAGCCATGTTCATCTTGTTGAGACCTTGTTTCTTCACCGCCCAACATTCACTCACATAGAGCATGGTTGGCCATATAGATGTTCTATAAAACTTACTTTTTAACCTGAGAGGGATCTTATGATCACATAAAAATCCACTTGCACTCCTCCATTTCAACCATCCTACAATAATCCTATGAAAAAATATCATTTTAGACATCCTCATCTATTTGAATAATAGAACCCAAGTAATCAATTTTATCACATTTTGGTATATCTACTCCGTCTAACTTGGCTCCATCATTCACATTATGGGATTGGTTGAAATTGCAATGCATATATTCAGTTTTTCTCCTACTAATCATCAATCCATTTGATTTCAATGCCTCTCTCCACCGTTCAACTTTACATTTAATCCATCTTTAGTTTTGTCAATCAAAACAATATCATCAACAAATAACATACACCAAGGAATATCATCTTGGACATTCTTTGTCAGCTCATCCATAACAAGAACAAACAGATATGGGCTGAGTGTGGATCCTTGGTGTACCCCAACTATGATGGGAAAGGTTGGTGTCTCTCCTCCAGGAGTCTTCACACTTGCATTAGAGTTATCATGCATGTCTTTGATCAACTCAATGTATTGGATTGGCATGCCCTTTTTCTTAAAACTATCTACAACACTTATCTGGGTACTCGATCATAAGCCTTTTCCAAATCAATAAACACCATATGGAGATCTCTTTTGCTTTCTCTATACTTCTCCATAAGCCTCCTTATCAAAAAAATAACATCTATTGTTGATATTTTTAAGGCAATCACTACTACAAATAGAAGAGATGTCGGGGGGGAGGGAGTATCTCAAGTTGTGTGGCTCGGTAAACCCAAATGAAGGGACCCATGTTCTACTGTAGGTGAAAACCCTCGGGGTGCAATAAAGGCCCCACGTTACTGAGCGTGTCGCGGTGACCCCATGTACGCGGCTGGTTCTGGGGTTTACCCTTGGCTGGGTGTGGTCCAATAGTGGCCGATCCCAGGAGGGGTTCCACTTTATAAAAAAAATAGAAGAGATGCCCAAGGAAACATAGACTTCCATATTTTCATTTCTATGACAATATAAAAGAATGTGAGAACAAACACTTGATCTTAAGGAGTTGGGATACATAGATACCTAGTCAGATAGAATACAAGATCTAAACCATGTGATGGACATGTATTGTGACCCTTTTTCTAGTAAATCATATTAATGTGTGCATTATCATACTTTATAATGGTTATGAATAAGTGATTTTGGTGAAGAGTGGGAGAATTTTGATTGTTTTAGTATCACTTATTCCCAAGGGAAGTGGCTTATATTTTATTTATCTATAGTATTGTTGCAATCTTACATGGTTGATTATATGTAAATCATTATTCATAGGGAATACTATGATTACTTTTACTTAAGGATAAACAAGTGTTTAATCTTTGAGGTTTCAAACTCTAATCCACACCTTCCAATCTTGACTTTTAAACAACCTTGCAACTATGAAATTGTTATCATACTTAAAACATGCTATATAAATAAGGGATTTCTAGAAAATAAAATCAAATATTTAGGTGCTAAACTTGTAAACAACCTAGGTGGACCATAGAAGATGTATTAATTAAGGGTATTCAATGGTCTTCTTTCAATGCATCTTCTTGTCAAAAAGTAGTAGTGATCCATGAGCAAGAATAACAATCATACTACCCTAAGAGCTACTATGTCAAACATTCTCTTTTTATCTCCATGCCAACATATTCTAGTTTTCCCTTGTTTCTACTAGAATAAACATGGAACCATGAGTTATAAAGGTCACTTTATAAAATGATGAATTCTTGGAGATAATAAGGGAAATGGCTCTATAACTAGAAAAAACACCTAAGATTCATTTGACCATTGGTTTGCCTTTCATCCTTACTAATGGAAACATAATTCTTAATATCCACTATGGTGCAAATGATTTTTCATATGTAAATCATGTGAAAGGGTTCTACTAACCATCAAGACATTAGAGTAGCTAATAAGTATTAACACCATGACCACACAATAATATTATCAAGTACAAATGTTCCTCTCCTTATTTCTCATTGGAGCCTAGTTCATGTCATATTGGTTTTTAAATATAGATACATTTTCCATGAAAAGATAAAAAAGTAATCTTGGCTAGGGAAATGACAATGAATCAAGAAGTGAGTTATGTGACTGTATATAGACACAATTAGTATTCAAGTTTATAGAACTTGTATGAAATCTCTACCAAATTGTAAACATTACTTACTAATTTCCATGCACAATGTATTAAACAATGACGATTTCTAGTATTGAGGTTTCACATATCAATATGAAGTCTTTAAATAAGGGGAATATGTAGCTCAACACAATGAGAGAATGAGATATATACATAATCCAGTGTTGGAACAACAAAATGGGAATATTGTTCCCTGTGATACATGATTTTGGGTCAGAGGTGGAGATCCATCATCCAAGAATGGTTAGTTTACAAAAGAGGGAATATGAATATTCTTAATTACCTCATTAGGATTGAATATGTAATAGTTCAAACCATTTCTAACGCAAAATAATGAAAATTCCTATATAGTTGTGAATTAGTGTCCTAACTATGAATGTTATCATTGATTCTTGGTCAAATAAAAACATTGAATTATAAGATGCTAGTTTCTATATTAATACTAAAACTAGTTCAATTTTAACCTAAATTACAATATGGTACATCTCAAAATAACTCACATTTACTTCCTAGTTTCCACGAAGATGACTTCACATCTTACATGACATAATCTACACTCGATTCAATTATTATGAAGTGGATAACTTAAAGTTTAGTGTTCATGATCACACAAATACAAATTTACATGAAAATATGAAATGATGAGTTTATTATGAAATGTGAGAATGTTTATATATGTTATTGTCAAGTCTTTAAGATGATTAGTATTGCCTACATTATCTTCAACCTTATTTTTGTAAAAATTGGATAATTTTAGTTTAAAAAGGCATGTATGTGAGTAAATAAGAATTATAAGATGTTATTCAAACACTTCTTAGTTGGTTTAATTGGTAAGCCTAGCCGATTTGTTAGCCACATATTGTGGGTTTGATACCCAAATAGATCATGCAGAGGGAAGGTGTATTTTAAATAAATTCAAGGTTGTGATAAGTATGTATGTCTCTGTAATGACCCCTCCTCCTAGTAACCCCCAATTAAGGGAGACCAAGATGTCAGAGCTGTTATCCCAAGTTCCTGGATCAAAGGTTTGACAAATAATCAGTAATAATTATAAAATTCTATCAACACTATACTGAAAGTTGTAATAAAATAAAACTTTGCATACCTTTTTCAAAAACTTGGATTTCTAACTTCTATCCACATCTAGACTCTATTCTAACTAATCCTTCTTGCACATTATTTCTTAATTGCACAATATGCCGCTTTACTATTTGTCCTTTTCAATTTGTACCTAAAATGCCGACAAACAAAATTTTGGTCAGCATACATGAATATGCCAGTATGTGGGGACAACAAAAATTTCACAAATATGGATAACAATCTAAATATCACAATCAAGTTAATTAACAAGCCAATTTACACTTTCAATGTGATATGATCCCCCGCTTTTGCCCTAACCCTGGAATACCCTCTTTAGGGTTTCTCTTTTGCCATTGACTTAAGGCCACCTTCTCAATCTCGATCTTGGTGCCTGGGGTCACCTCTCTTGGTGCCCATTAGTCATGCAACAAAGACCACCTTCTCAATCCCGAGCTTGGTGTCTGGGGTCACCACTCATGGTACCCATGGGTCTTCCCTCCTGGGCTTGAACTTTTTTCATCATCAATCAGGGTGGCATGTCAGTGCGAGAATACACACTTGTATTATAATTGTGATAATCATAGTGACTTTATGATTTGCAAGTATGAACATCCAAACTGATAGGTTGCATTCAATGCGATTAATCATCTGGAAAACCTTTGGGAAACTAATGTGATTAACCATAATTAACCACATACATGTCAGACTGACTTGAGTGCAGAAATAATCCAACTAAGCAAGAAACCCAGTAAACAAGCAAGCACACAGATGATCCTAAAATATACATCCAATTTTCCTATCATTGATCATACAATCAAGGTCTATTAAACTTATTTACTTCCTAGGGTTTCTAGACCTTTTTAGGGTTTCGATTACAATTAGGGTTTCACTTCACTTTTACTATTTTAAACCCTAATTAATCACCAACCCTAATTATCTCATCTACTCCTCATGAAAGATATTAAGGTTACCTTTTGACAACAAATAACCCTAATTTCGGATTTAAGGCACTTTTCTTTCCTTTTTCCCCTATTTAGGGTTTCTAAGTATATCAACCATCTTATTAAGTTTAAAACCCTAAATCTTGCAATTTCATCTTAAAATTAGGTTAAGATTCATCTTTATCATTAAAAAAGTTAACAATGTTCGAATTAACCTATTTGCACTTACAAAACTATCCATTATTATCAATTAGGGTTTCTAACCAAATTTAACACCTTTTACATCAAAATAATTTACTTTTACAAAATGATACGGATTCAGGCCTTCTAACTATTTTTATATTATCACTTGTATTTTTATGATCAATTTTCAAGTATAACACTTCTTCATCTGAGTTTTCTAGCAAAAGATATGATTTTTGCAAGAAAAATCATTTCTCTGATTTATATGATAACCCTAGAAAATCGGTTCCCGCTTGACCCATGGTCCGCTGGACCATGGGGGATCCAACGCACTAGGATTCGTGTGCCTAAAATTTGATCCAAAGTTTAAAAAAGATCAAAGTATCCTTACCTTGACAATAGGAGATGAGGGGGCACACTGGTAATTTTGCGGGGTCCCTTCTTCAACCTTACGACTCCTCTCCGTTGTTCCGATGGTCAACCTCTTGGTTGACTTAGTGGTTTCGACCACCTACGAGCATGTTGATTGTCTAGGGAGCTTCGCCTTCCTCCTTCGAACTCGACCACAGTTTCAATTACTTGCCACGACCATGCTACAACCTCCTCCTACTCGCCAGACTCCGACGAGGCTTGCCAAGAAAATGGGGGTGCATGTCAGGGTGGTTGATGGAATTGGATGCACGAAAACACTCCTCTCGATCCGCCACAACATTTAGGGTAGCAAGAAGGCATGCTGGTACCCTCTCTCACCCTCCCCTATATATAGGGTCGAAGGCAGGAATCGGGTGGATTGGGAACTTCCCCAATCGTCGACCAAACCCCTACAAAGTAGGGATGATTCTCTTTAGACTTCTCTCCTGAATCCAAAGGAAACAAAAATGGCCTTGCTCATGCTCGGGATCATGAGGAAATTGAGGGGAAAGAATCCCTCTGTAACTTGGCTAGAGTCTGAGTTCCTTTGGGACTAGACGATGAGCGGCGCTCATTGGATCAAGATCCAACGACCCTCATCCCTCGCGCTCAACCAAAAAGGAAAAGATTTCCTATTTTTAAGACAAAACCATATTTTTGTAGATAATTTGAGAAAATCATTACTCCTAATCCGTAGCTCCTTTTTATCTCAAATTTTAAGGGAAACTCATTAAAGTTTTAATCCTTTATCATGCCAAATTTGGGATTATTATTTAAATAAATTGGGTCCTTTTCTTTAGTTGCAAGTCATCACTTAATTATATACATTTTTCACATATTTTCTTTTTCCCTTGCCATTAAATTATCATCATGGATTCCTTAGACCTCAAGGAACCTAAAAGGCATGAAAAATCACCTTGGGAAATATTCCCTTGCCCTTTCCTCTTATTCTTTTATCCCTTTTCTTATTTATCACTATATTCAAACAAATTCCTTTTCCTTTTCTTTTTATTTCAATTGGGATTAATAGCCAGTAAAGCCCACCAAGAAAACAAACAAGGCTATTAGGAATGAAAACCATGCATTTCAAACAAATAGTGAACCATTGATTTCATCTTTTAAAAGGAGATTTACAAATCTCATTACATGGTTTAGAATAAAATGAGGTTATAACATCCTTCCCCGCTTATAGGAATTTTGCCCTCAAAATTCCCTCAAACATACAAACAAATAGGATAAGACTTATTCATGTCCATCATGGATCCCATGTGGTTTTACCCTATCCATGTGCCTCCCAATAACCTTCATCGTCTCTTATTCTTGCATCTGAGTTCTTTCTCACCTTGGTACCTTGTACCCTCATAGGTGACTCCGGACATTTCAGGTTCTCTCAAAGCTAACTAGGTTCATGGTGAGCACATGGCTTGGGTACCTCACATAGTGCTCTAGATTGGACTCATGGAACAAATCACGTTATCCTAAGGGGTAAGACTAAACATAACCATGTCCACCAATCCATCTCAAAAGGACCCATATATCGGGGACTCAGCTTTCTCAGTTGTAGCTTTGAGGGGTAGGATTTTCACATCGCATATTCTCCCACAGTGAACAGCATGTCAGTCTGCTTTGCATCAACTCACGACTCATGTCGCCCTTGGGCTTCATCAGCCATCACATGATCAAAGAGACTTCATCTGCAGACATTGTGGTCCTATTCTGACCTTTGCAAGGTCCCTTCACCAACATTATCTTAATGAAGTGGTGACCGACACAACCTCCATTATAGAGCTTCTTTATATCCCGATACTGGCTATGGTGGTTATTATCACATCTCTCATAGGGAAAGAACTGTCTCCCATGTATCACCCTGAATGAGCACACATCCTCTCATCAGACCCTCTTGTCTGGATCATACTAACCATCAGTTAGGAGTGATAAGTTGTACTCACATCGAGTTCTTCATGTATCTACTTCCACCTTATGGAAGTGAATCTTTAGGTCATATTCAAGAACTTTTGAACTTGCATCCTAGTGTATTTGAACCATCTCTCTTACTTGTAGTTCAACTGGATCTGTCTCTTGACAGTACTCCCTCTTTCTCTTAGATTATGTCATCTAGGTAACACGATCTTACCATAACCCATATTGCATCTTGACCTTCCTTGGTCCATGGGAGACTTACCACAACATCCATAGTTATGAACTCCCATTCCCTCTTTGGGACTCTTTATCCTCTATATCAACTCATTGGGTTATTGGTGTTCGTCCTTCACCTCCTGGCATGCATGGCGACAAGCCACATGCAACTTCATCTTAGGTATCCAACGTACTACTGCCACTTACTATCTTAGAAGTACCATGGTGTATGATGAACTTAAAATCATGATCTCCTGTATGTCATGATTCCTTAAGGTTGATTCCTCAGAAACCCTAAAACACTCTAGTCGTGAGTTTCATCACCTTCTTTTCCAAAGAAGCGCATCTAAGGTTCTACAACCATCCTTCTATCACATCAAGGCCTAGGCTGGCTAACCAAACAACCACTAACTTAATCAACAAATCTTGTTACATCTGAGAGTTCACCAAATATATCTCCTTTTCCAAACTTAGGGTTAACCTAACAACCCCTTCTAGCCTCCAGCTAAACTAGGCAGTTGCATCTCAATCAGAGCATCCATTACTACCTTTCATCTTTCGGTGCTAGGTAACAGTGAAGACATACACCTCCCTATATTCCACTTATCATCTCATCTCAGACTCTAAGCCTATCTTCATCAAGGGAACTCAGAGCTCATTCTCTTGGTTATCGAACTCTACCTTGTATAGTTCATAAGTTCCACATAACTCATAATAAAAACATACTGGTTACCTCCATGGTAACACATCCACATGCACTTAGAGATGGTTATCTATGGGTCTACGGGTTCATTCTCATACTATGTACTTTTCACTTAGCTTCCCAAGATTCTATGAGACCTCTTAGGGTTTCGTCAAACCCAACAAAAGCTAATTCATACCCTACAAAAGTGTCCTCTCCTAGGATGGGAAGAAACTACATCAAAGGTCACAAACGTCCGTATGTCCAGGGTTTACATCCACATAATCACACTTAGTCCTATTAAGCTACTAAAGCACATAGCTAACAGGAAGACCACTTACTAAACCATGCTAGGTCTCCTTGATAAGTCATACTTGTTCTCATTCCTCGAAATTGGACCAACATCATATGTCACCAACCTATCAGAGGTTCATCAAACTTACACCTTAAACCAAGGGGTTTCCCATTCCTCTAAACATGAGGAGTGCCATGCTCAATCTATGGAACCTTAAGTCTCATCATGAGCATCAGGTGCACTAGGCACTACTACTTCCCCTCTTAGGTCTAGGGACCCTAGGTTAACCTCTTTATGTGACAACTGTCCAACTACATGCTCAACCTTTTAACCGCATACCAAACATGTACGAGGTATAACATGCACGTCATGTCACGATTCTGCTTGAACAACACCTCAGAGTGGAGTCCTCCTCAAGGACAACCAACTAGGTATAAGGCCTCACAACTTGTTACTAAACTTCTTCATTGTCTAAGGAACTCTTCCTCCTATCCCTAAAAGGTAAACACCTATACCATAGGCACATAGGTACCAACAGTCTCATCCTCTCTCTTGGGTTTGGTTTCTCTAAAGGCAACCAAGATACCATAAGCCTCCAGGGATCATGCATGAGGAAACTGCAACCATCCACTTAGGCCGCATCATCCTCCACTCCTCAGGGTTCCTCCTAACCTAGAGTCTAAACTTCCAAACTTCTTTCCTGGGTCCAGCTCTCTCTCTATATAGCTAACCCTACAACAACCTTACTACAAGAGTACCTCTCTCGAAGGTGGATCAAACTTACCAACATACACCTACATGGGTGAAACCTATGTTTGCTTCAGATCATCTATAGCTCTTTATGCTCATCTCATAAGCTATCCATCATACTCTCCTATCCAGGGCTTTAACCTACTGTCAACACTACATATGTACTTTGGGTGCAACTTTGCCATGCTCATATAAGCTCATAGGGTTTCTATATGGTCATCACAGATATCATCAATGAAGGAGTTATCCTTCACCCTAACATGCACAACCCTTCCCAGGGTTGGGTCGCCAAAGGTACTAGGTCAACCAACCTCACATGGCTCATATCATCATGGGTATCCAAACTAAAAGCATTTCCAACCACACACATGGTCTACCATGACATCTAACTCATTTTGTCATCCCTCTCTAACCACCACTTAGGGTTAGGGTTAGCATCATCCTCAGAGGATGTACTAGGTCTCTACATTTAATGGAGATATCTGCCTCTAAAACCAACTCTCTACTCGTTCTCCTGACCAGAGGGTCTAACCTCAGGCCTCTCATGACAACACATGTCATTTGACCTAAGCATGCAACAATTCTTTAGTTTACGCTTAAACTATTAAGCTTATGTCCATGACATCTTATTTACATGCTTTTTATTAATTTTGGTGGAGGATTCCTTAACCTTATCATGCATACCCTATCCTCAAGAGGGTGAGGAAGAGAGAGAAAACCCTAAACCTTATAATCCTAATAGAATTAGGGTTGATAAGGGATGAAAATAGGTGAGAGAGTCCTAAAGGTATCTTATTTCGAGTCAGATCCTAAGACATTGGCCAGATAGTCACACAAATCTAGGAGTCCTCATATTCTGACTAGCGGTGTGGAGGAAAATATTGCCAGCCCTCAGACATGATCCTTTTCTAGACACCTCTGTCTTTCGGAAAATCCTCTAATAACTCCCTCGATTCTATGGAATTTGTAAAATTTAATAATTACTAAAGATTAAACGAGGAACCAATTCTCTGATACCAAATGTAACGACACCGCCTCCCAATAACCCCCAATTAAGGGAGACCAAGAGGACAGAGTCGTTATCCCAATTTCTCGGATCAAAGGTGCGAGAAATAATCAGTAATAATTATTAAATTCTACCAACATTATACTAAAAGCTGGAATAAATAAAAAATTTCATACCTTTTTCAAAAACTTGGATTTCTAACTTCTATACACATCTGGACTCTATTCTAACCAATCATCCTTGCACTTTATTTCTTAATTTCACAATATGCCACTTTACTGTTTGTCCTTCTCAATTTGTACCTAAAACGCTGACAAACAAAACGTCAGTCAGCATAAATGAATATGCCGGTGTTTGGGGACAACCAAAATTTCACAAATATGGCTAACAATCTAAATATCACTATCAAGTTAATTAACAAGCCAATTTATGCTTTCAATGTGACATTCTCCACCGCTTTTTCCCTAACCCTGGAATACCCTCTTTAGGGTTTCTCTTTTGCAATTGACTTAAGGCCACCTTCTCAATCTCGAGCTTGGTGCCTGGGGTCACCTCTCATGGTTCCCATTAGTCATGCAACAAATACCACCTTCTCAATCCCAAGCTTGGTGCCTGGGGTCACCACTCATGGTACCCATGGGTTTTCCTTTCTGGGCTTGACCTTTTTGCATCATCCATCAGGGTGGCATGTAGGTGTGAGAATACACACTTATATTATAATTGTGATAATCATAGTTACTTTATGATTTTCAAGTATGAACATCCAAACTGATAGGTTGCATTCAATGTGATTAATCATCTGGAAAACCTTCGGGAAACTAATGTGATTAACCATAATTAACCACATACATGTCAGACTGACTTGAGTGCAGAAATAATCCAACTAAGAAAGAAACCTAGTAAACAAGAAATCACATAGATGATCCTAAAATATACATCCAATTTTCCTATCATTGATCATACCAACAAGGTCTATTAAACTTATTTGCTTCCTAGGGTTTCTAGACCTTTTTAGGGTTTCGATTACAATTAGGGTTTCACTTCACTTTTACTATTTTAAACCCTAATTACTCACCAACCCTAATTATCTCATCTACTCCTCATGAAAGATATTGAGGTTACCTTTTGACAACAAATAACCCTAATTTCGGATTAAAGGCACTTTTCTTTCCTTTTTCCCCTATTTAGGGTTTCTAAGTATATCAACCATCTTATTAAGTTTAAAACCCTAAATCATGCAATTTCATATTCAAATCAGGTTAAGATTCATCTTTATCATTAAACAACTTAACAATGTTTGAATTAACCTGTTTGCACTTACAAGACTATCCATTGTTATCAATTAGGGTTTCTAACCCAATTTAACACCTTTTTCATCAAATTAATGTACTTTTACAAAATATATGGATTCAGGCCTTCTAATTATTTGTATATTATTCCTTGTATTTTTCTGATCAATTCTCATGTATAACACTTCTTCATCTGTGTTTTCTAACAAAAGATATGATTTTTGTAAGAAAAATCATTTTTCTGATTTATTCGATAACCCTAGAAAATCAGTGACCGCTTGATCCATGGTCCGTCAGACCATGTGGGATCCAATGGTCTAGGATTCACATGCCTAAACTTCGATCTGATGTATACAAAAGACCAAAGTATCCTTACCTTGACAAAAGGAGACGAGGGGACCCGCTAGTAATTTCACGGGGTCCCTTCTTCAAACTTGTGACTCCTCTCCGCTATTTCAATGGTCAACCTCTTGGTTGACTCAGAGGTTTCGAACACCTGTGAGCATGCTGATCAACCAGGGAGCTTTGCCTCCCTCCTCTGAATTCGACCACAGTTTCAATTACTTGCCACGACCACACTACGACCTCCTCCTACTCGTCGGACTCCAGCGAGGCTTGCCAAGAAGACGGGGGTGCATGTCAGGGTGGTTGATGGAATTGGATGCAGACAAACACTCCTTTCGATCCGTCGTAGCGTTTAGGGTAGCAAGAAAGAATGATGGTACCCTCTCTCACCCTCCCATATATATAGGGTCAAAGGTAAGAATCAGGTGGATTGGGAACTTCCCCAGTCGATTGGGTCGGTCAAATGAGATGCTCGTCTGGAGTGTCAGGATGGAAAGTTAAGCTGAGGACCAAGTTGTCATCTAGCTCTAAGAATCACATATTCTTGGAGATGAACCTCCCATCTAGTACTCTGAATCGCTCAGTTCATTTGCTCATGGGTCAGGTTTTTGCTTTGCAAGAAAAACCTACCAAAAGTGAAGGAAAAACTTAAGTATTTGCACAACAAATTGAAAAGTGGGTAAATTACAAATTGTCCTTGATAAATAGTAAAATAAATAAATTCTCATCAAAATAATATAAAATTTTTGCAAAAAGAGAGATGAATATACATTCATCAAAATACCCTAGACTTGAATCTTTGCTTGTCCCCAAGAAAAGAAAAACATAAATAAATCCAATTTATGCTAGAAACATGTCTATCCTAACCCTTATAACATCACTTTGTTCCTTACCTCCAAATTTGGCCAAAAAACAATCTCCTAAAACCACAAAACACAAAATTCTATATTCCCTATCAAAACAAATATCATATCTTATCTCTAAATAAAAACTCTGTAGAAAATGGGCTTTATCTTACTTTTGCTTTGACACTCTCATTTTTATCTTCGTTTTGTGAGTTGCTGCTTGGGAATAGGACGAGGGGGGAGATGATGATCCATCCTCTATTCATATTGGGATATATTTAATTTGTGAACTTGTGCCTACATTGGTCACAATTTTTTTTCATGTGCTCTTTGGCGTCTTTTGACGGTACGCCCCTTTGAGGGATATGGGAATTTTGATGTGGGAAGCCAACCATCCTAGACTTGATTTTTGTTCGAAGGTGATTATTTTATTTATTTTGAGATAGAAGGAGAGAGGATTGTTCCTGTACTTATAACTTCACTTTTATTTTAAAAGTGTCATTGTGCTATACAGAATTTTCCTATCAATCACATTATAACATATTTATATCAAGTTAATCCATAGTTTAAAATATAGAAAAATTGTTTTTCGTTCTGATTGATTCCATACGACTTGCCAACTTTTCCAAGGAATGATGCTAGTTTGGGATCCTAGATGACATGGTGGTTTCAGACATGGCAATTTGCATAAGTTTTCTATAAAAGATTTACTAAATTTAAAAGGGGTACAATGATAGACATCTACTCATATTGGCCAACCAAATATGGTCATTTTGCAACTAAGGAAAATAAAAGCATGGCCAACTAGATGAAGGCCAAAAGAGAGAAAATTATAGAAACAACAACATGCAGAACAACAAACAAAAGATAATGCAAAAAGGAAAAGATAAGGGGAGTAGAATAGAAACATATCACCCACCTCCACCCCAGACTTATATTTTTTCTTGTCCTGAGAATAAACTAAATCGAAGATGAAGGGAAGAAGATCACTCTAGCAGTGTTGGATAGTAAAGTAGTGGAGGAGTGGAGTGGGAGGTAGGGTTGAAGTATTTATTTGATTGATTTCCTTGGAACCAGTCCATCCTCTTTGCTTGAGTGCTTTGAAATTTATCTTGAAATGCTTGGCTGACATCTGTATACCAAGGACATAAATTTGAATGGATCTTATTAGATTCCCATAGTTCAGGATATGGTGGGGGATAGGTTTAGGGAAGAAAAATGTATAAAGATGATTATTTGTGAGTGCGAGGATGGACTAAGTGCAGATCTTCATTTATTGCCCTATATTGGCAACTAATGCCAATGGGAGGTGGGTTCAAGGGGGGATAATGGAAGTATCCATCAATTACATTCGACTGCACTGCTTGGGCTGTGATTGTAGTGGTGACTCATAAGGAGATTTATGAGTATTATAGATCGGTGCCTCAAAGGGAGAGGGAGGGTGAAAGATCGGTATGGACTGAGGAAGGGGAAGGCATTGTGGGACAAAGGTTTCTTGAGTTGTTATTTTGGTCATTGCCACATGGCGGATAGTAGGAGGGGGCGTGTCCATCTTAATAGGGTTGGCTGGGATAGCTTGGGCTTGAGTAGCAACTTGATTGTCCATCAAAGAAATATAGGTTATGCATATGGGTTTCGAGTATAGGTGGGGATTCAAAATTAAGGAAGTGTTGTTGCATCTCGTTGAACTGGTCTATGCAGTCGAGGAAATAGACTTCTTTCCCTTGAGTATACTTAATGCTAACCCTAGAGGCTTAGAAATTGATGAATTGTGTTTCGACTCGTAGTGTGAGAAGTCTTGCCTCAACGTCGATGAGCGCCCTAGCTGAGGTAAAGAATGGCTTGCAAAAAATGAGAGGTTAATGAATGTCTTCTTTTATATCAAGCACCAAAAAGACACACAAGATGTAGAAATTTCTGACTTTGATAGGCACATCATCAATAATACCAAGAGGCTTGAAAATGGAAGCATCTTCTAGTTGAATATGCATTAGAGTGGGTCTAGCATCTGTGAGACTGAGCTTCCTACACATGCTCAAAGGGATGATGGATATGCTAGCTACAAGATCAGCTAATGCCAAATGACTGGTGGAATCACCAATTGAACAAGTGTCCCCAAAAGATAAGGAATCTTTGCATTTCTTTGGCATTTTTATTTGGATGATGTCAGATGTAGTTCTTTCCAGTTTTACAGTTTCAAATTCTTCTGTCATGTGCTTACCATTTAGAAGGGCTTTGAAGAATTTCTTCCATTCATGTATGTCTTTCATGGTGTCTAGAAGTGGGATGCTGACACATAACTTCCTCATGATATCCTTGAACTTGTTGAACCTAGAGTCCAACTGGGTTTTCTTCAGCCATCCAGAAAAAAGTATATGTGATTTATACATAGGAACCTCATCTTGTGGGGTAGGTGATATCAATGACTGAGGGACAACAAAAACCTCTTCATCTTCCCCTTGGTCAAAATCTTTGGGGGGGGGCTTCCTCTTTCTTGTGTGGCATGGACGGATCTGGTAGTAACAACCTTAAGCTATTCTATATGCTTAGGATTGGGTTTAGGTTGTCTAGTGAACGTGTGAGAAGAAGGTTTTAATTGAGAAGCAAGGTAGGCCAATTGAGAATCAGGTGCCTTTTGATGGGCCTATTGTTAAAGGACTATATGTTCTAGATAATCTATCTTCTCACTATCAGAGGGGGTGGGAGTATGTTGTTGCATTTTTGGTTGTGGTTGGTTTATATTTTGGTATAGCCATCCTTGGTAAGGACCACGGTTCTAGAATTATCGCTATAATTCCCCTGGTTCCCAAGATTCCATTTGTTTTTATTGTTAGGGAAGCCTAGTGGTTGGCAATTGTTGGCTTGGGAATATGGTGGTCTTTGTTGGGGAAGAAGTTTAGAGGAGTTCTCAGCTCCTACAGGATTTCCATGTTGGAGTTTAGGATGGTTTTAGGCTTGATTTGGATAGTAGTAAGCCTAAAAATGGTATGTTGTGAATGGAGTTTAGGTCCTCCGTTTGGCCAACTCCCAACTGCATGTGAGTTTTATAGAGATATTGCCATTAAAGGGAATCATGATCTACCCTTTGCAAATTTTGCAGAGAGATTCTATTGCTCTAACTTATTGAGACTGCCTCTCATCCGAATTAAAGGAGGACTCTAGGAGATCCTAATTTCAAAGAAATTAGCTTAAGGGCTTTAGCGATGTGTTTGATGTTATTGTCTCCCTCATACATAGCTACATTGAGGACCCCAGTGGTTCCTCATCTTGCTTAGCTTGTAGAGGCATGTTTTACAACTCCCCAGGCACTATCTAGACTTTGGAACACAAAATTTCCTCCACATAAGGAATCGAGGAATTGTTTGGAGTCATTATTAACACCATGTTATATTATCTCAATGAGTTGATATTGGGTAATTTTGTGGTGAGGGAAACATTATAGAAGCTCCCTAAACCATTCCCAAGCCATCTCCCAAAGTTTCACCTAGGACCATAGAGAAGAGAAGAATTTGTCCCCTGATTTCGTAAGTAAGGGAAGGGGAAAAATAGTTGTCCAAAAACATGGTTTGAAGTGCCTCCTACGTGGTGATACGTTCTTCCCCCTCCATGGCATTATACTTTGTGTTGGTTTGCCCTAAGAGAGAGTATTTGAACAGCCTAAGTCTAATGGCATCTTCACAAACACTTGGGATCTTATGCAAAGAGCAAAGGTCAGAAAAACATTAGATGTGATCTTGATAACTCTTATATTTGTCCCCAAAAAATGGATTAGCTTGAAGAATGGTGATCCATTGGGTGCATATCTCAAATTAGGGGGCTATGATTTTGGGTGGCACAGTGAGATGTTGTGCATATCCTTTTTTGGGTGCACAAAAATCTTTTAGTTGTTTTGTCGTTTGGTATCCCTCTGAGCGGCTTCTACAGCCTCATGTTCAGCCATATAAATAGCTCGCAATGTGGCTTCTTGAGCCGCACGCTCAACCATCATGGCCTCTCTTTGAGTAGTGAATGATTGATCAATCCTAAGTGTAACTTCCTCCTCATCCATCCTAACTATGTTTTGTTGTTTCAAATGATGGAATGTTCTTTCTGGTTCTGGGTCAAAAATTGGTGGCACAAAATTGATATTTTATGAGTGTTTCATGCATAGTTATAATGATAGAAAATATTGAATGCTGAAAAAATGTACTATAGCAATGGGAATTCAGTAGAAAGAGGATTTAGCACTTTCGGAATGGTACTCAGAAGGCATAAAAAAGAAAAAAATGTTTTTTTCAAAGTGATTTTTGGGATTTGAAAAAATGATCTGTTGTCCCCGACAATGGTGCCAAATTGATAGGCGTCATTTAACACACCAATCACTAGGGATAATTTTATCATAGAGTTTAACCTTTTTATGGAATAACTACCAATTAAGGTTTCTATTAGGATAGAAGGGTCGATCCCATAGGACAACTTTTTAAGATTAGTTTCTTTTACCCTGATTCTTTGAGCAAAAGAATGCATAAAGTAAATCCTAGATTTGGTAGTTGATGATTACACTATAAAAAGAATGTAAAAATTGCAATGGAATAAAAGATTACACTAATAGCAATGAAATGAAAGGATTATACTAAGGCAAGAAAACAAAGAAGATTGTTAGATAAAAATAAAGGAGAATTATCTAAGAGAAAGAAATACATTTTAAGATATGAAAGAAGGTGATTGGAAACAAGTAGTTAAGGGAAAAAGGATCGAATCTGAGGGGAAAGGTATCGAGGCTTAGGGGTTTCACCACCTTATCCAACATGGAACTATATCCAAAAATCATATGATGAGAAAGATAAAGAAGGCATGTAAAAAATTAAAAAAACGAATCACAAAATATGGAATCCCCGTGAACCCATTTGTCATGGCATTCATGGATCCTAGTTCTATTATCCTAATGGGAGACTTTTCTGAGGACTCATCAAAATCTTCATGTGATTGGCTTGGTTATTTTAAACCTTGGTTTCCATAGTCACATCCGCCAAGACTAACATGCAATATAAATGAGAGATCACTTCATTAAAATTGACAATTTCCAAACCAAAAACCATTATCTAATGGAATCATATAAAACTTTGATCTAGAAAACACATGGATAAGGGGCTACTCCCCTCGCCTCAATAAGAAAACTACTCACTAGTCATAATGAAGAAAAGGGAGGAAGAGGAAGAAAGTGAGGAGGCCATAGACTAGAATGCAGAATCCCAAACAAATGTATGCTAGTAACAATTAAATGGCTGCAACTCTTAGTTCCATGCTTCCCAAAAAAGAATAGAAGAAAGAACAAGAACAAACTTTGGAAGGATTGCTACTTTGATAAAGGGATTGAAAGATTACAATGCATAAATTGAAATAACAATTCTGCTCAAAGTAAAATGGCAAGAAAAAAAAAATTGGATCCCATTCTTAATGGACTCCCCCCTCCTTTTATAGGGGAAGGAGGGGTAGAAACCCTAAAGAAGGGGGGAAGTGAACAAAGGAAGAGGCGGTACTGGTTTTACTATTTGTGCACCACAAATTGGATGCCTCACTAGCCAATATGGTCATCTGGCTAATGACATGGCGTGGCTGAAGGGAAAACATATTGAACCTGATCCAAGGGGTGGTGGCTCCATTTTGAACATTTCTTGCTCATGAAGCAAAATATCGAGCTGGTAATCTGGGCATGAGATGTCCAGTCGGAACCACTACACACGTTGATCAACTTCAAAACCCTATGGTTTGAGTATGTCACAAAAACTTTACCTAGCATGGTCATGAGATGATCGTTTGGGTGGAGTTAGTGCTCGACGGGTGCCACAAGCTGATCAACTCACTATGATGAGACACTCGTATGGAGTGTCAGGATGGCAAGTTAATTCAAGGAGCAAATGGTTATCTGGATCTAAGAATTGGATATTCTTGGAGATGAACCACTTATCTGATACTACAAACTGGTCGATTCATTTGCTCAGGGATCAAGTTTTTATTTTGAAGGAAAAACTTACAAAAAGTGAATGAAAAAGTTAAGTATTTGTGCAACTAATAGAAAAGCGGGAAAATTACAAATTGTCCTAGAAAATTAGTAGAAAGGAATAAATTCTCATTAGAAAGACTACAAAATTATGAGAAAAGAGAGATAAATATTCATTAATCAAGTTCCATTTGTCCCATGCGGACTTGATAGAGGCGAGGATGCCTTTTCCATCCACTAAGGAGGATGTCATCAACCGCCATCCATGGTGATCAACCAGGAGGCCGCCACTAACAGCCACTCAGATGAATCTTGAGAAAGAAGCATGCTACAACAAGGATAGTTTCTAGACTTGCTCCAGGATGAGGTATATGCCTTGCAACCTTTCCTTCCCAGGTCATAGTTTTTGACACGATCTGTTGTCTAAGGTGAATATGGTAGTAAAAAATATTTTATCTACCATATATGATGCCATATTTCCCTACAATAGTATTAGAACCACATCAATTTACTATGTTTTGGGATTTAATTGATATGATCATATTTATATTTGTATCATTTATTTATTGTATATGATGTGAATATTTAAAATGATAAATGATCATATCTGATTTAATACCACATATGATCCTTATATATATATATATATATATATATATATATATGAAATTTACATTCGTCATCCTAAAAGTTTGTTTTCATTGTTTATGTAAGCATGGTTATGTCCAATAACCCCTTATATCTTTGTGCTTATTTGGATGGTTGTTATTCTTGTTTTATATGTATATTTTCATACCAAGCCTCTCTCTCCTTTTCCATATGTATAAGTATTAATTCTTGACTCCCTATGGTAACTCGAGGTTTCTCAATTACAATGTGATATTATAATAGGAATAGGATAATTTTGTTTTTTGCTATGGCAAACAATACTTCTTCACTAGATGAATCGACTAGAGGATGCCAGATGATATTAGGAGCTAACCAATCGGCTAGTATCCCAACCAATTGACTCGAGGAACCTAAAAGTCTCTAGACATAAAACCAATCGACCCATTAGGAGGCAAACCAATCAATTCTAGAGTTGAATCATTCAACCTGGATTGGTTCTAGCATAAATCTTCATAAACAACATGTTGCTACATATGATGTGGACCTTAGGTGGTAGTGGTTCCTTACAGAACCAAGGAATTACATTAGTATGGTCATTACCATTTCTTGTGTTTATAATTGCATATTTCTCATCTATGGATATAGCATGTGCATGAGATATACTGTAAATATGTGGTGATTGAATATGTATATGTATTAATATAAATATAAAATCCCTCAATCAAACATATTAAGTCTTAGATTTTTTCCATAAGAAACACACATGAAAAACTTGATCGACTAAGTGTAGGTTATGCCAATGCATGGTGCATTCACCATCTCATGGAAGTGTGATAGTAGTAATGTGCACCTGCCAAAGTAGGGAGCATTACTATTGTGTTGGCTTTTGGGTAAGGCTTAAGTAGGTGATTTTAAATAGATTAAGTACCTACAAGAATTCAAATGACTATGGAAAAATTGTGCATACCATCTATCTAAGAATTTCATAAGATGCAATTGGAAAAAGTTGCCTACCTTAATAATTGGATATGAACACTAGCATTGCCCGGGTAATAATTTGACTACTTTGGGTGTTGGCTCACATGAAGATTGTACACTCCAATATTCTGAATTGATATGTGGGGGATGTCAATTTGAACAAAATAGCAGGAGCCATAATTACTTAAAGGCCTAATTAAATGTCATCAAAATTTATTTTAATCAAATAAAATGAAAAATGTTTTGACAAATTGCAAAATTTTCTTGTAAAAACAAATGGGAAACAAATCATCATTGCGATCATTCTTTAAGAAGGATAAACTTGACTCGTCAAACTTCCATGACTAGTTTTGGCTTTGAGAAGGGTTCTCAATGATGAGCATAAGATTTATGTCCTAGATACACCAGTTCTAGATGAACCTACTCTAGATTCTCCTAGAGCTAAGGTGGATGCTTATTGGAAGGTCAAAGATGCCTTAGACATTAAGAACCTTATGCTATGTTGTATGAACTATCATTTGCAAGAACAACATGAAGACATGGGTATTCTTGAGATGATAACACATATTAAGAACATGAACCAGAATCATGCAAAGAAAGAAAGGTACAATGTCTCAAAGGCACTCTTCGAGTGCAAGATGACAGAAGGAGATCTAATAGAGACCCGTGTGCTCAATATGATTGGACAAGTGGAACATCTAGAGAGAGTCATATTCTCTTTGAATAAGGAATTGGCCACAAATATGATTCTATAATCATTGCTTGAATCATATATCCAATTTATCGAGTGTTATTAATTGAGTAACATAGCCAAACCTCTGTTAGAATTGCTTGGCATGTTGATAAATACTGAATCACGAATGAAGAAGGAAAAATCTGTGATGGTGATAAGTGGATTGGAGTCCAAGGATGAAATTAAATCCAAGAAGAGTTTTGAAGCTAAGTTGAAGTCTTAGTCTTCAACACTCAAAACAAGGAGTAAATTCAGTGTAAAAGGAACTCGTCCTTGTTCTTAAAGGGATTGAGGAAGAAGAAGGAGGAGATAGAGATCTCCACATCTGTATATACATTATTGAGATAAATATGCCTGCTTCTTCATCATGGTTACTAGATACCAGATGTGGATCTCACATATGTTCTAATGTGCATGATCTGAAAGAAGTAAGCCTTTAAGAAAGGGTGAGGTTGAACTATGCCTTACGAATGGAACAAGATTTTATGCCACTGTAGTTGGAACCTTTAATTTATCTCTACCCATGGGGCATGTAATAGAGTTAAAGAACAACTATTTTGTACCTTCCATAAATAGAAACATCATTTTTGTATCTTGTATGGACAAGGATGGATATTAATTTCATCTAAAGAATTGTCAATGTTCTATTTCCTAAGATGAGATCTTTTATGGTAGTGCCCCAATGTCCTCTGGTTTTCATTTGTTAGATCTAAGGACAAATTGTTACAAAGTAAATACCAAACGATTAAAACTCGATAACTAAAATAAAACATACCTTTGGCATTGTTGTCTAGGGCACATCAATGAGAAACATATTTCTAAACTCCAGAGAGATGGATATCTAGACACCTTTGATTTACAATCAATAGAGAAATTTGAGTCTTTTTGGTTAGGAAAAATGACAAAGACTCCATTCACTGGTAACAGTGAGAGGGCTAGTGATATATTAGGACTCATACATATTGATGTATGCGGCCCCTTTAGAACAAATGCTAGGGGTGGTTATCAATACTTCATTACTTTTATTGATGATTTCAAAAGGTATGGTTATGTTTACTTGATGAAGCATAAGTTAGAAACTCTTGAAAAGTTCAAGGATATCATGAATGTGCTACTTAACCAACTTGGTAAAAGTATTAAGGCACTTCAGTTTGATCGAGGTGGAGAATACTTAAGTCGAGAGTTTGAGGACCTTCTAAGAGATTGTGGTATCATATCATAGTGGACTCCACCTAGGATATCACAACATAATGGTGTGTCAAAAAGAAGGAAATTCACATTTCTAGATATGGTGTGATCAATGGTGAGTTTTTCTGATCTTATGACTTATTTCTGGGGATATTCTCTAGAAACCACAGAGTTTACACTAAACTGTGTACCATCTAAATCGATACAAAAGACACCATATGAGATATGGTATAGAAGTGTCCCAATGTGTCCTTTATGAAGATTTGGGGATGTGAAGCTTATGTCAGAAAGTAGCTTCCCAAAAAGCTCAGACCCAAATTGGATAAATTTATATTGTTGGATATCCTAGGGAAACAAAAGGATACTAATTTTATACTCTATCTCACAATAAAATGTTTGTTTCTTTTTTTTTGGTGGAAACTTCAACTTTTATTATTCACCTACTACAATCAGTACATCAGTCAAATTTGTGATACTGCCATTACATCCCTCCTTTTTTAAGATATTTTTGATATCCAGAGGTTCCTCCTCGATCCATCCATCGAGGCATCGTTTGTTTTTTAAGTGTTTTGCCAATTGATCAGAAGCTTGGTTCCTTTCCCTCTCAATGTAGCAAATAGAATTCCTTCTCATTCCAATCATCTGGATGAGCTGTACCGTGCGGGTAAACCTAGGTCCAGCATCTTCCTCTTTCCCATTTGTCAACTTGACTACTGCGAGACAGTCTGGTTCAAAAATGACCTTGTTCTAGTTTTTATCTCTTACAAGCTCTACCGCTTTCAGAATACTCAGAAGTTCAACTACTGTCACATTGTTCTCTTGAGTCTTCCTCACAAAACCTCCTCTCCAAGCTCCTTTCCAATCCCTAGCCACTCCAGCGATGATAGCTCCTCTCTTCTTAGTAGTTGCATCAGTGTTGATTTTTATCCAACCTTCTTCTGGTGGTTGCCATCGTTTCAGTTGCTTTGTTGTTGTATTTTGGACCACCATTTTCCTTGTATGGCAGATTAGTTGAGCTTGTTTTTTAATATGTAGCTCCTGATGACTGACTGGTTTCTCCATGTTATTGAATATCGCCTCGTTCCTACATTGCCATATATAGTGGCAAGCCGCCATAAATTCAATTGATGTTGCTTCCTCGCTTGTTGAATGTTGATGGTACCATTTCCCCGCTTCATTTTCATGCCAGAAAGCCTGTGAATGGCTTTCTTTTAGCTTGGCCCATACTGGTTTTACTAATCTACAATCTCGTAAAGCATGGAGTATGGTTTCATCTGCATCTTTGCATCTGCTACAAGTACTATCGTTCGTCATATGTCTTTCTTTTCTTCTACAGTTGGTCATGAGTGCTTTATGCTCTAGTAGCCAGAAGAAAAGGCGTATTCTGCTTGGTACCTTCAACTTCGATATAAACTTCCATCTCCCCTCCATTCTTATGTATTTACCCCCTCGCAGAATGTTGTATGCTGATCGTGTACTAAACCTTCCATCGACTGTGTGATTCCAGACTCTAATGTCATTTTTATCAGATATTTCCGGTGGAGGTATTTTTATAACCTCAGTCACCATTTCCGGACCAAACCACTCCTCCATGAATTCCTCATCCCATTGTCCCTCGAGATTGATCATGCTGGAAACCTGTAAATCCTCCAACGTACTTGGTATCAGATTTTTTGTGAGATTCCTGAGTTGTAGGTGTTCCTTAATCCAACAGTCATCCCACACATTAGTTGTGTTGCCGCTTCTTAACTCCATTTTGGTGTTCTCTTTAATACATTTCTTTCCCTTATAGGCTGCTTGACATAATCTGGACAAATGGGTTCCCCCCGTCCTCCTTATACCTCCTTTATTTTTCCTTTTGACTATTGCACCAAATACTATCTTTCCCAGTGGCTATATCCCATGAGTGCTTCATTAGGAGAGCTTCATTCCACTCTTTCATTGCTTTGAGTCCAAGACCTCCATGCTTCTGGTCACATACTATCTTGTTCCATGCAACTAATGCCATGGGATGGGCTTTATGTGCTCCCCACCAAACGAAGCTTCTAATAGAACGATCAATCTGGTTGCACAGGTTAGCTGGTAGGACAGCCGTCTTCAGGGATGTTGGGGGGATGTTGTATTCCTAGAAAATGAATTTATTTCGACAGTAATCAGTGGGAGAAAAGTAGATTTAAGTTAGGTTCTAGACCAAGAAGAAAACATTGAACCTATAGAGGTACAAGAGGAACAAGGAGACTCACAAACTATTATGGAATCTCAAATTCCTCATGTAACACAAGAACCTCATAGATATAGTAGGGCACGCCTTGAGCCTAAAAGATTTGATTATCTCGTGACTCAAGAAGGTGGTGAGTTGGTTATAGATGATGAGCCAACAACCTACCTAAAAGTTTTTAAGGGACCAGAATCTGAGATATGGCTTGAGGCCATGACATCTAAGATGGAATACATATACACCAACAAGGGATGGACCTTGGTGGATCCACCTGAAGGGGTAAATCCCATAGGGTGCATGTAGATCTTCAAGAAGAAGACTAACATGGATGTTATTGTAAAAAATTACAAAGGTTGATTTCTTACAAAGGGTTTTAAAGAAGTTCCCGATGTTGACTATAATGAAACCTTTTCTCCATTTCCCATGGTTAAGTCCATTAAGATCATGCTTGCCATTGTAGCCTATTATGACTATGAGATTTGGTAGATGAATGTTAAAACTGCATTCCTTAATGAGAACCTTCTTAAGGATGTGTACATGACATGACTTGAGGGTTTTATAGATCCAAATGATGAAAATAAAGTGTGTAAGCTACAGAGGTCAATATCTAGATTGAAGCAAACATCTCAGAGCTGGAATTTTTTATTTGATAAAATTGTCAAAGAGTTTGGCTTTAGTCAAAATGAATATGAACCATGTAAAGCTGGCATTTTTTATTTGACAAAATTGTCAAAGAGTTTGGCTTTAGTCAAAATGAAGATGAACCATGTGTTTACATGAAGGTTAGTGGGATCATGATTGTGTCCCTCGTATTTTATGTGGATTACATACTATTGATGGGGAATGATATCCTTACTTTACATATGGTAAACACCGAGCTAGTAAATACATACTCTGTGAAGGACTTACGTGAAGCATCCTATATGTTAGGAATCAGGATCTATAGAGATAGATGAAGAAGGATTCTTGGGCTAAATCAGGGCACATACATTGACAATGTGTTGAAGAGGTTCAGCCTAGAGAACTCAAAGGGAGGAAACCTACTCATGTCTCAAGGTGTTACCATCTATAGAGATCTGTGTCCCAATTTTTGTGAAGAAATGGAACACATGAGTAAGATTAATATGCATATGTGATTAGATCTATCATGTACACAATGCTACATACTCACCCTAATGTCTTGTATGCCTTGATCATGATGAGAAGATATCAGTCAGATCCTGGTGAAGGCCGGTGAACTGTTGTTAATAATATCCTTAAGTACTTCAATAGAACTAAGGGTCAATTCCTTATCTATGGCGGTAAGGAAGAGTTGGTGGTAAAAGGTTACACCAGTGCCAATTTCCTAACTAACAAAGCTGACTGTACATCACAATTTGGATTTATGTTTTGCCTATACCATAGATCTATAAGATGGAAGAGTTCCAAGTAAGAGATAGTTTCTTATTGTACAATAGAGTTCGATTATATTGCTACATCCAAAGTAGAAATGGAGGGTGTTTGGATCAAGTAGTTTATTTCTGAACTTGGGGTAGCTCCAAGCCTTAGTGGTGCAATAGAGGTATATTATCACAACAATGGAGATATTGCACAATTTAAGGAACCCAGATCACATCACAATTCTAAGCATATAAAATGACAATTCCATCTCATACAAGAGATTTTACAATGAGGATATGTGAAGATTTGTAGAATACCAACTGAATGCAATGTGGCTGGCCTCTTGAAAAAATCACTTTCACATTAGAAGCATGATGATCATGTTCGATCAATTAGGATTGATCTCATGGGTGATTGGCTCTTAGTGCAGGTGGGATTTTGTTGGTCTGTATTCCCAGAGAGCCAATCATATGATGATTGTAATGGCATATCATGTAAATGATTTGATTAATAATAAAGGAAATATTCCATTTATTTTGTTTTATTCATTTATGCGATAATGATGTTAGATAATAAATGTCTAAAGAATGATGTTACACAATGACGTATGTCTTCGGGTTGAGGATCTAAATAATGAAACCATACATATGTTAAGAGTATATACATTCTTGTTATGTCCCTAGTTAGATGTCATTATAGAAGATGATAGATAATAATAACACATTTGACTAGAGTGTGTGTTGGTTGATGATAGAATCTCTTTAGGCATGATATGTGATATTAGAGAAAATGCATAAATACTTGTATGAGAACAATGTATCAGACAGACCCACCATGAGAGTTATAAATGGAGACCATGGAATGGTAGTCAGAATAAACTCTCATAATGATGGTGGCTATTGTGGTTCTTCAACCGAAAATCACTACACTTATCACATGTCATTTTGTGTACTTTGACATCATCCAACTTGACCTTGCATAAGGGTTTCCATAAAGGTGATGCTCAGATACATTGTGACACATGGGGGATGAATGTGAGTGATTTAGATCATATTTGTCCCTCCTAGATGAGTTTGATATCCTAACCACTTGATAAGAAACAATGACAAATGCATGGCCATGCGCGTGTGAGTCAATATATGATATATCTCAGACAGTCTGCTTTAGTTCAAGGAGCATGATTTGATCTTTGAAGAGGATGATGATTCCATGCCTTGAGTTCAATCTAGATATTAGAGACAAAGGAACTATACGATCATTGTAACACTAATCATAGATTGTAGGTTGAATTTGTTCTCCACCTATCCAAATTACTTGGTTAGCAATGTTGCTTTGCAAGACATCACTCATTGCTGGTGATGTCATAAATTTGTTAGGAATATTCACTTCCAATGTAACTTGGGACCTATAGGGTCACACACATAGGACACACCTGGAATAGGAGTTTACTCTTGGATGTGGTTTAAATTTTGTTACTAAAGTGTTAGGTATTCATTTTAAACAAGATTGGAAATTTATAAATTTGAAACGATCAATTTAGAAGTGAACTTATCAACTCAGATGCTTGAATCGACCAATTTAGGTGGTGAAACTGAACGTCTAGTTGATCAATGAGATTTGATCAAAGATTGATGTTAACATCATGTTGTGCAATAATTTAATATTAAAAGCCAATATAACTTTGAATAGGAAACATGGTGAATTGACCGGTTCAAGAGTTGAACTAACTGTCTCACATATGAACTGACCAGTTCACTGGTGAACTGACCGATTCATCATTTGTAGGTTCTGAAATTTATGAAATTTTTTCTCTTCAACTCCTGATTGATCTAGAGACCCTAACCCTGACCCTCCTATAAATAGTGGGATACTCGAGGCTTTTAGCAGGCACAACAATAAGTTCTAACAATTTTTGTCTTCGCACAATTGTGGTAATGTGAGAACCAGAGAAAATCTTACCGGTAAAAGGGAGATACAATAGGGGAGAGACGACTAGGTAGAGCAGGTTGACGCTAGCACGTTGACTACAAGAGACAAATCCTTCTTGTTTATTCCAAAAGAATGATAGGAGTTCCCAGTAGTTCACATGGACTACATAGATGCAAGGAGGCCTTTGCCACCTACTAAAGAGGATATTGTCAACTAACATTTGTGATGGTCAACCAGGAGGCCACCGCTGACAGCCGCCCAGGTGCAACTTGAGAAAGAAGCATGCTACAATAAGGATAGTCACTAGACTTGCTCCAAAACTAGGTATATGCCTTGCACCCTTTCCTTCTCAACTCATAGTTGTTGACATGATATACTGTCTAAGGGGAATATGATAATAAATTTTTATTTTTTCTACCATATTTCCCTACAAACCCCCCAAGGGCTATGAGATACCACTCATCCTGACATGATGATAGTTGTTTCCTATCAATGAATGTTTGTGGTTCATTGCATTATGAGGGGAGTCCTCCTTCCAGGGGGAGATGGTAGAAGGTGTCACCGTAAGAGCTAAATCCATGTCATGTAACAGGTGTGTTAACATCGATTCCCTACCTAGTTGGGCCAAGGTGCTAGGTGTCGGAGACACCCATGGGGCTTTTCTCTCAACATGTCTTAGATAGTGATAAAAAAACAAGCATGTATTTTCCTATTAAAATGTGTTTTGGATTGATAATTATTTTTTTAAGGTGCCCTCCAACCGTAAGTCTTTTTATTTAAGGCTTTTAAATTGACATTGATGCTCAGGGCCTTAGTATGAGAGCCTAGGGGTCCATGGGGAATGAATAGGGTTTTCCTAGAAAGGGTTTTCCATATCATGACTCCCAAGTTATCTAACACATATTTTGGTCCCACCACTTTAAGAGATAATGTCAGAGTAGCTACAAGGAGTTTCAACCTTCATCCTTTCCCTGATGGTCCATCCCTTTTAGGTTAACCTTGACGATGTAAATGCTACAATTTGTCTTTGGGTATAGATGTCAAGATGTTGATTGTGAGGATCTCAATGACTTGCCTATAGGGACTCATAGCCTTGACTTTCCTCCTATTATGTTAATCATGGGTATTCACCTAAAATTAACCAAAATAATGAACATTTTGAGTGTATTTATTAGGGTGGACCTATACTAAGAAGTTATTTTTAGGTTGTAAAACGGTTGGCTCCTCTAGTTTATAGTCGTTCTCCTTTAGATTCTACTTTTAACTTTCCACTTTAGGGTAAAAGGGGGTACACATTCAGGCATTTAAGTAGTTTTTATGATTTCTAGAAGGGATGGAGCACTTTACCCCGTTAAATCATGTTTTGCTTATTGTTGAAGTCTGATTAGCAGTTGTAGGATTTGGCAAGGTTGGTGGTTGTGTCTCCATTCATGTTTTCTAGACACATTCCTCTCTGTCTTAGATGTCATGGACGATGTAGGTTCCTTCCCATTTAGGGTTGAGCTTGCCTCTAGAATCAACATTTTGGATGACTTGTAATAAAATGTCACCAATTTGGATGTCATGTGGCCAAAACTTCTTGTTAAATGCTCAGTCCATTCTTTCTTGATAAAATTGTACATGTTGCATGCCTCTTGATCTCCATTCTTTAAGAGTGTTGAGGTAGTAGACTCAACCTTGAAGCCATTTGATCTGTGGAATATCTGCTTCATGTGATATATAGAGTGAACAGATTCATACTTCCAACTAGTAAGAGTGCTTCCATCCCATACGCTAGGGGGTATGGCGTATCCCCTGTGGTAGTTATGATTGAAGTGTGGTAGAACCCCAATGCCATTTGAATATGTTCATGCCAGTTGGCATGAGAGATGAAAATTTCCTTCATAATCTTGATAAGGTTTTTGTTAGAAGCTTCTATGACTCATTTCATCTAAGCCCAATAAGGTGATGTTCTTGATGGTCTTGGCAATAAATTTCATCTTGTTGTCTAAAAGATCATGTGTGGTATTTCATATTTTCTTATAATATTGTTCTTGAGGAACTTGATGACATGTTGGACTGATCCATTAGTGATGGACACTTCTTTTACCCTCTTATTGAAGTAATCGATTGTTAAGAGGAAGAAGCAATTTCCATTTGATTCCTTAGGTTGATCTTTCCAATCATTTTGATTCCCCAAGATAAGAATGTTTAAGGCATGTCCATATTGTAAAGTTGATTAGCAGGCAAATGAATGTAGTCCCCATGGATCTGGAAAGATCAACATTTGTAGACAAACTTGTAGCGGTCTATTTCCATGGTTCTCCACTAGTACCCTAATAGTTGTATTTTCCTAGCTAGCATGACTCCATTCATATGTTTGCTACATTACCTTGCATGGACCTTCATGAGAGCTTAAACTTTCATCTTGTTGATGCATCGAAGAAGAGTCTGATTGTAAGATTTGCAATAGTTTTTTTGTCCCTGAAACATATTGTGTGGCTCATCACTTGAGCACTTATTTCTCTCTTCGGGAGAGGTTCTCAAAAACAACCTGGTTTGATAGATACATCTTGATGTCATGAAACTAAGCCTTTTCTTCATCGTTGGGTGCATTGGAGATGACCATGCAGTAGGCGGGTTGAGAAAGTTCCCCAACTTTAAGAGAGAAGTTCTGACCTCCCTGGATGTTAATGCATGAAGCAAGGGTCTCTAGAGTGTCTATTAAGGCATTGTGCTCTTTTGATAAAGTGGAGAAAATTGTGGTTGAAACCTCAAGATAGAGAACACATATGTTCCTAATATGGAACAAAGTTTGGATGACATGTTAAGTTATTTTGAACCCTGAGAGATGACAAGGAGGGATTCATTATAGACCTATAACAGTCATGCTCCTTTCTGTCTGACGAGATGGAGTCCTAAAATGTAGGCTTCATATTCAACCACATTGTTAGTGGTCTCAAATTCTAGATGACTTACCATTGTTACCTACTATCCTTAGGGATTTTGAAGGATCTTGCTCATTCTGGCTCCTTTTTAATTCAAACCTCCATCAAATAAGATTGTCTACATGTTAGTATCTGGAGGGACCCCCATGTCTGGTGGTTAGATCATTCCTATATCTCTGTCTGGGTACTCATATTCATGAGTAGCTTATTCTGAGAGTGGGGAATCTACTAGTTGATCTGTGAGGGCTTGTGCTTTGACTACCTTCATAGGGAGGTAGGTAATGTCGAATTCTATTAACATTACCTTCCATTTAGCACATCATTTAGTCAAAGTTTCGTGATTGCATAAATATCAGAGTGGATCTTGTCTAGAGATCACCTATAGAGGATACATCATTAGATAGTGGTGTAATTTCCTTATTGTTTGGAGAAGAGCTCAATCGTATTTTTCAATTGTTGTGTAATGAGCCTTTGTGTTGTTGAAGTTCTTGGAAACATAATAGATATCTTGATCACCATCAATCATTGCAGGACTCAAGACTCTACCCATCAATGTCTCGTAGATAGAACGACACATGATGAAAGGATAACTAGACATAGTTGGTCTCAAAACTAGGGGATTGATGAGGTAATCCTCGAGCTTCTAGAGCACGTCCTTACATTATTTGTTCCATTTAAAGTTAGAGTTCTTCTTTGATAGCTTAAAGATTGGTTCACATATATGTGAGAGTTTGATGATGTAGTGGTTATTGTACTAGAGACACCCAATTAAGCCTTGTTAGCCTTCTCATTTTGGTTGGGAAGGAATTTCTTAGATGGCCCATGTTGTCCCGATATATCCCTCTTTGGCTGACGTTGTATCCCAACAACTTACCAGACCTAACCATAAAGGTTCATTTGGTGGGATTCAATTGTAGGGAAAATCATTTTAGTCACTGATATAACTTATGGAGGCTGACAATGTGATCCTCAGGACTTTTAGATTTAGTGATAATGTCATCCACATAGACCTCTACCTCATTTTGTATCATGTCATGAAAGATTGCAACCATTTCCCTCTAATATTTAGCTCCAATTCTATTGAAACTGAATGGCATGACTCGATATAAGAACACTCCCCATTATATGATGAAAGCAACCCTTTCTTTATCTTCTTTTGCCATTTTGATCTGATTGTAGCTGGTAAATACGTCCATAAAACTAAGTAGTGCATGATTGACAATGTTTTCAATGACTAATTCTATGTGAGAATGGGGGAAGTCATCATTTGGAGATGCCTTGTTGAGGTCGCGATAGTGATGGGGCTAAAAATGATGCACCAAGAAAAACCCTAAAATAATAATCTTCTAGGTTTACCAAAAGCAGTGCTCTAATTCCCCACTCCACATGAGTAGAAGTTTTATTGCAGTATACTTAAGGATTGAACCCAAAGGGCAGCCTTTTTTAGTAGTTAATTATGATTCAAAAGTAACCAGAGTAATATTTATCACCCAGTAGTTGAAAGATTGATTAAACTAATGTGTTTCCAAAAGCAACATAGATTAATGAAGTAAATACTACGTAATAAAGAGCACCAGGGCATGGGGTTTCACTACCTGGGCTTGTGTAATTATCATAAAAAGATCTAACTCTCCAATAATTGTTGCTAAATCTATGTTTAGCTGATGCACCCTCACAGGATACATCTATCACCCAACATAGATTCCCTTGAAACTGACCATACTCAGCACCCAAGTTCCTTGCCTATTCTACTAAACTCCTTTACTTATGACTGACCATCCTCGACACGTAGGAAATCAAAGTCCAACCTCCTCACTATCCCCTGTTGACGGCTTAGGGGGATAATAAAATCATTTTGATGTTAAGATCATGCCCACACAACCTACATATCCATGATTACAACTAATATGCAGAATAAGCCGTCAATTTGCAAAGTAAGGCATCAAGCAGAATGATACTATATTTAGAAACTATATTGTCGAGTTTAATTATGACCTAAGATAAAATACAGACAATTGGGGCTAGTCCCCATGCCCCAACACAAAACATCTAATTTCTCATTGCAAGGGACGATATAGTAGGCATGATGGAGAAGGCCATGATGCCTGGTGTAGGAACACCAATTTCATTATTGCGGCCGCCGCCTCCTTGTTCCTTTATAGGATTTTTATTGTAGAATGTGGCTTCAAATCACCAATGAGAGACCCCTTGAATGGATGATGACGGTTCCCTTTTATCGATGAATTCCTTGCCTCTGAAACCCTAAAGATGAATGCTTGCGGTCAAAGGCATCTCCTTCCATGGCCCGTACTCGCTCCAATAGGTGACTCGTGGAACCTCATGTTCAGTCCTATGGAGAGTTCGTATGGATGAACTGAAATGGGATGGATGCTGAGAGTGTGTGTTAAGATGCAACAATTTGGAAGACTCTGGTTGGAGAGAAGCTTGAGTCGGGAAATTGGCAGAGCTTCTCACTAGACTGGGTGGTTGGAATGTGGTCATAGAGAAAGCTTCTAGGCCTTCCTTCCTTTGAGATGTAACATCATGAGGGACCAATTGTCCATCTAGGCATTGTGGTGCAAATTTGGCTGATTCTTCATAAAATACATTTGAAAATGCATTAAAATATGAAAAGGGAAAATAATTGCATTTAAGTGAATATAAATCTAAAACTAAGAAATAGAGACACAACATCCCCTAAAAAGAAATTAAAGCAGAATGTACAAGTGGGTAAAAATATAGTCATCAGACAATCCACACATATTTGTACTTTGTCATCTTTCTTTGGAACCAGTACAATGTTGGCAATCCATGTAGGGTAGTTGACCATAATCACAAGGCTGCATTTTGGATGCATTCGTCTAGCCTTCTGTTTGATGGGACGAATGTCGAAGATGGTTAGGTAGTCAATGGACAGTTATTGCCTTGTCTAACCCAGGAATGTTGGTGTAGTTCCATGTGAACACATCGATACGGTGTCATTGAAACTCTATAAACTCAAATTTGATGTTTTATAATAAACACACC
This sequence comes from Alisma plantago-aquatica, assembly GCA_963693085.1. Classification (NCBI taxonomy): domain Eukaryota; kingdom Viridiplantae; phylum Streptophyta; class Magnoliopsida; order Alismatales; family Alismataceae; genus Alisma; species Alisma plantago-aquatica. The sequence continues at coordinate 1,608,575,984 of OY856409.1, forward strand.
CCAACTTTGTCTTTATGCTGCTCAGGGCCTTAGCTGAGGTTTACCATCTCTATCTCATCTTTGATATGAAAAGGTTGAAGCTCCTTTGTCATATACTTTGGGATAGGTACATATTTGGATTTGATGCCTTCATCATTGTTGATATGTGCTACCCCAGTGATGTAGATGGAAAACTATTGGAGATCCTTCTCATCTTCAAATGCTTTTGGGTTTTTTTATTTTTGTAATTTATTGGGTTTGTTTACAGTTTGCAATTTTTTCAATTTTTTAGGGATGAATTGGGATGTGTCAAAATGTGGCAAAACAACCACTCTAGAATCTCTACAACATCTTGTTGTCATATCTCTAATGATATTTTCTTTGGGCATGTGGGAAGAATTATCCTTTCGGACGTTGTGATCGTCCACACCTAATTTTTGGAATTCCTCTCCTTTCTAGATAGGAAAAATGCGAGTGTGTGGGTTTTCCATGACCTTGGTATCAAAGATGGATTTGACACCCCATCCTTCAATCATGTCTTAGGTATCTTTATAGTTGTCCATGTGACGTGGTATTCTTCTTTATTGACCTTGGAATCTACACGCTAGGCATCATTTTCGTTGGGCCAACCATGGTAATTCTAGAGAGGATCATAGACAACTACCCTGGGTGGTGTCTTCCCCAATTTAGGTGTTGGATTGATGCTTTTCATCATTCCAGCATGGTCATCTTGATGATGTGTGCTATCCTTAATATGTCTAAATGTTCAGGGCATGACTTGTTGATAGAGGGAGTAGGCATTCTTTTGATTGTGCTCTCATTCAGAGGGATGACTTTGTTCCCGATCGTTTGATTGTTCTGGGTGGTCCGGACGCCCTGGCTTTCATGTGTAAGCAAGGAGATCTCCTCGGTGCTGGAATCAATCCTAGGATAGTCATCCCAGCCATCATCCTTGACCTCTTGCATAGAGTAAGGAAATGTCATGTGAACATTGCCTGGGTTGAGTTTGGATAGATTTTAGCGGTAGCCATTGTATAAGGAAAATATGGGTGGGGACCTTTACACTTTGGAACGAGGTCCTACTAATATAGTGCATTGATTCAATGCTCTTCTTCTAGCTGAATGTGTTGGGCTTCTTGGCTCAAACCTCAAGTCTATGACAAACTATTTTGATAACCTAATTTGGTTAAGTTCCTCATAGTGGGCCACCACGTTGAAGCTTCCAATACAGTGTCCACCTGGTTATCCTAGGTCATGCATAGGATAGGCCGTAGAGCCAAGACTCACCCCTTTCTATCTAGGAGGGATTTTGATAATCTCTATGATTCCTTTCCATTGGGATCCTAGTCCTATGTCTAGATGAATGTTCATCTCCCACATCCACTATGTGAATAGCATTGGGTCGTAGGGAAGATGACATCTCCTTATGCGTGGGAGTACCTAGTTGACATTAGAAGTGTGTAACATCTCAAAGAAAAGTAGGAGATGTTTTTATTCAATTCATGCAATAGTTTTAGGGTTGTCATCCTAAATGGTGATGTTGGCATGGTCTAACCAGCACTTTAGTTGTGGGAGTAGTGATGAGATAACCACCCAAAGGTTGAAGGAGAGCTCATATCCATGACCACAAGCGGGATGGTTAACTATTGAGGTCTGATTTGCAACACCATCATGATTTCACTCACTGCATTTTTATTACTCAGTCAAAGGAGGTTGCTTTGTTTTTCACCTAACGGAGGCTAAAGGGATCCTTCCCCATGTTGATTAGTGTCCTTAGGGGACACACATTGAGGTAGGAACCATTATTGACGAAGCAGAATGGTATCTTGAGGTTGTTGTATATTGCAGTGATTAATAAGGGCCTATTGTGATTTCCTCTTGTTGGAACCTCATCCCCAGAGAATGAAATTAATTGTAGGATTGTGATTAATCTGATATTGACTGCAAGCACTTTTTTCCATACATTTGTGGAATCATAGGCCCCTTCTAGATTCATTACTGCTTCGTTTTGTGTTGGGGAGTTTTGCATCACTTCCACTAGTGATATTTCCCTCCCCTTCTAGTTCACAGCTGAAATGGATAATATTTGAGCCTTTAATATCAATATTCTTGCAAAACTCTAGTGTTAGTGATACCTTCTTGGTATCAATGGACAGATTGGAGACCTTATTGGCCCCCTCTTATATAATACTTGCAGGGACTCCTAGGTAAGTAGTCACCTTCTCTTAACACTTGTCTAGAGACAACGACACCTGTAGTAGGACAAAGCATGGATCACCCTTTGTTATGATGGGTAAGGATGTCAGGCCTGGCACTAAGCCCATAGGGATAGGGATTGAAGGAGCTGATTCTTTCATAACCCAAATCTTACATACTTTCAACTTTTGAATAGACTTTAGTATGCTGACTAGTTTTTCCCTTTGACCCTAGTGGGCCCCTAGTATGATGATCGGATGCACCTTCTTCCACTAGTGGTTTCTTCACATGATAATGGGTCTATAGGTGTGTATTATAATTATTGTCTTTTATTATTGGACCAAGGCAACGATCTAAGTACTTCGAGACCAATCCTTAATTGCTTGGTTTGGAAAAAGAATGAGATTATAGGGAGAGTCCTCACGTGATGAGATCATGACCACCATGTTATAGTAGGAAGGCACCTCTACTAATGCAATTTTGTTGACCTCACCAATATCTATCAAATCATGTAAGGTGTTCTTGAGTGCAATGAATGGATCTATCATGTGGCCCTATGTACGGTGGAAGACGCAAAAGTTGTTAGCATTGTAGCTCTTTACAAGGGATTTTGTGGATCCCTTAGGGATGAAAAGTGATTTAAGATGTTTGATATCTGGTAGGATAGAATTGAGAGAAGATCTCAAAGGGGTAAACTTCCTTTTTCATTTTAGATGGATCTTATGTAGATGGAGCATTGGTTTTTATCTTGGCATGAGGTCTTGGGTTACTCATTGCAAGAGCAATGTTTTCTACTGTGTGTTTCATTGATGGCTGGAAAGGTGGTGGTGTGTACCCATAGTTTTTGCTTCATGACCATGTGTAATGTCGGGGTAGGTAGTACGAATGATAACTGGGTAGGACCACCTGACCATGTATTTGTTGAGGTGCCAGGTCATGGAAAACATGTGTTTTTTAAGTCTGTGTTGGTGACATTTGTATGGTTGGTATTTGTTGCTTCCCCATCCTAGGTGAGGAAGGGTAATGCCTACTATGGCATATGGTGTTTTTTATTTATTGTAATTCAGATTCTAACTAGGCTTTAAGAGATGGATGTTGGCTGGAAAGTGAGGCCGATGTTTTTATATCCCCCTCTCTTGATGGGGTATTAGATCCATACACCCACTTGTATTAGCTCTTGGAAGATGTTGTATCTTTGGAAAGATAAGAGAGCTATGAGAGCTAGTGTGGAAGCTCTGATCACCATGTCTAAGGCCTCCTTGTTCATAAGCTTGAATTCCAACTAAGTGACTATGTTATATCCCCAATTTTGGTTGTATTATTATGCAATTATTTAATAAAAAAGGGTTTGCTCGATAGTTTGTGTGCATTGTTTTACATCTTGGGTTTCTTTGTAAAATTATCTTAAATTATGAATTTCATTCTTTTTCCCATTTTAATAAGTCAATGCATGGATAAAGAACAAAAGAAAAATCCTTAATAAAGGAAAAGGCAAGAAGGAAGAAAATAACTTATGTTTTATGTAAGAAAATATGCAATTATCTACAAGGTGGCATAAGAGGCCACAATAATATGGTTTTAGTACCACTTGCCTTCTAATTCTAGAAAATTCGAAATTAAGAGAATGGAAAAGGAAAAAAGAGGAAATATAAGTTTAATGCATTATATATGCCTTTTGGTGCATGACTTGCATATGAAGAAAAAGAGTTATTCTTTTCGAGTTTTGATCCCAAATTGTGTCCAATAATAGATTTTGTCATCAAGAACTTTACCTTAAAATTTTTGATAAAAAATCCTGATGATTTAGGAGATATCAATTATTGGAAAATCCCTAAAGTGTGGATAATTCAATAGGAATATTATTAATGCCATGATTTTTCAATTATTAATATATTTTGTTTTTCTGATGGGCACGATGTGAGCCATCGAATCAGAGATCCAACGGTGGCTCTTTCATCTCCTAGCTTGAGTCGATTTGGGAAACATGAACAGTGGGAGCCCGAAATCTCAAAGGGATCTCATGCAATCCCAATCTCCTCGGCCCTAGTTGGCTTTCCCATTGAATCTGGGAGAGAAAATCAAGTTGACCTACCACAGGTTTTACCCTATTTGGTGGCTTCTAGGAGGTTTGCTCAAACCTATGACCCTGCCGCCATGGACGGGTATATAAAGAGGGTGTAAAACCCCTTAGCAAACCCACCGAGTGACCTCAAAGATCCCCCGCGAGCTACCTATTGTTTTCCTACCCTCAATTGCCCAAGGAAGAATAGTCTGTACCTTGGTTCTAGCCGCCAACTCACAAGAGATCCATCCTTGTCGCACCACGATCCTAGACCACCCCCAAACTAATTGAAGGGTGCAGTGGGTTTTTGGTACCCAGGCGGAGGATCTGGCATCGTTTCTTGGAGCTGGGAAGGCGGGAAGCATAGAGTTTACACTCGAGTTGACCATTGGCTCATGAAGAAGGAGTAGCCCGTGATTGAAGAAGGGTTGCGGTAAAAAGACCTTCATGCCCCCAACCCACTTCAGCAAAGGTAAGGCCCTTCTAGTCATTTCTCCTTTTCTCCTTGTGAGAACAATCATTTTGCCGCATGAGAGGGTTGCCTACATGGTATCCTATTTTTGGGATAACGAATCTAGTTTCTTGGCCTTCCTTAATTGGGGGTTGTCAGGGAGTGGGGTCATACAAACCTTGGTTTTCCGCATAATCATTAATAATTATAAATTTTGCAAAGTCTTTAGAGTCCAAAGGGAGTTATTAGAGGATTTTTCAAAGATTGAGGGAGTCTAGAAAAGTATCACGATCTGGGGGCTGGCAATATTTTCCTCCACCCCACTAATTGTTTTATGAGCACTCCTAGATCTGTGTGACTTCCTGGCCGAAATCCAAGGATTTGACTCAAAATAAGATACCTCTAGGATTTCTCATCTACCTTCATCACTTATTTTCCCCTTTCTGGTAACAAATTCTAAGTTCCTAGGGTTTCTCACTCTCCACCTCCTCTTGAGTATTAGGTTTATGGATGATAAGGATTAAGTTATCCTTCACCAAACAATAAAATGCATGTAAACAAGACGTCATGGATATAAGATAACCATAAGTTATGAAACTATTGTAATAGAGTTATATGTGTTACAGCATGGCATGTGTCAAAACAGTTGATGTCCCTAACGACACTGCCAGCTAGTACCCCAGGCTCAGGCCCATGCATAAGAAGAGGCCCTCCTCTGGAAAGAGAAGGCACCCAAAAGGTGAATCCTCCAAGAAAAGGAAGAGAGAAGGTGAAGCTTCTGGAGAGGAAGGACATGAACCTAAACCCGTCCCCTTCCACATTGATAACCTTGAAGAGAGCCCTAGACCTGAGGAAGAACCCATGTTTGAGGATGAAGTGAAGGATGCTGCTGATTTCAGACTAGCAACCAGACTGATAGTGACATCGACTACTGACATGCTCTGGATAGACAAGTAGAAGAAGTTGACTGAATCCATCAATGCCCTCACCCTTAGAGATGTTCCCCGTAATGGGAATGGAAAACATGTGGTCGTCCGTCCCTACCTCGGTGCCACCATCTTGGATTTTGTGAAGTTCAATATTGATAAGTATTGGGAGGAAGACAAGACAGAAGTGTTAGAGAAGGCTGACTCTTAGCTTTTGGCTGTGGAAAATGGGTTTCACATTCTAGAAGTATAGCCAAGAAAGAAGGTACTCTTTGTTGCTCATCTTCTAGAGGGAGCAACAAAGATGTGGTAGGAGAACCATATCATGGACTGAGACCTAAGTGAATAACCAATGGCCTCACCAAATTTCCATGCTCTTTTCATTATGAGATTCATACCTCCAGTAGCCAAGAAGGAAAAGGAAAAGAAGTTCACCTTCTTGGTTTAAGGGAACTTGTCCATGGCCGGCTATGCTTTCCAGTTTCACCTCTTGGAGCATTTTGACTACATGTTAATAGAAGAAAGGAGGGTGGGACATTTTGTGGATAGACTTCACTCTTCCATTAAGCCCCATGTCATGGCAAGTAAGCCCAAAACTCTCTCTGAAGCTCTCAACTTTGCCCTGGACATGGAGAAGACAGTCATGCCCTAGCAGAATTAACCTAAGGGATATCTCGGCTTCACCGAAGGTAGTTTCGGCCCAAGTAATGACAACTGGAAGAACTAGGGTCGTCATCATAGTAAGGGAGGAAAGGGAAAGCCCCACAATGAGCAACGATAACAAGGGGCATCATCTAGATGCCGCAAATGTGGGAGATACCATCCTGAAAAGTGTCGCTTCGAAAGGAGGGTTGGTTTCTGATGCCAGCAAGAAGGACACTTCCAGGCTAACTGTCCCCTTCGTGATCCCATAGGACAAGCCCCGGTGGAAGCTCAGCCAGTGGCAACAACACCACCAGTGGCCTAGCTAGCAGTAGCAGCCCCACCAGTCCCACCTGTAAGAGATCGTCGATAGGCTCAAGTGTTTGCCATCAACAATGAGGAAGCCTAGGCTAATGTCAATCGTTTCATAGAGGGTAATAACCCTTAGAGTTGTTTTTCTGTAACGACCGACAATCAAATCGTTACTAATTAAGTGGAATTAAACATAAATAGCAGATTAACAAAAATCACTAAAAATTAAAACCATTTTTCAAAGAGATCCATTCCAAGGAAACCTCTTACTAAAAGGTCCAAAACCTTATATACATCATTATTTACACTGTACATATCTAGTAAATCTCATCTCGAGAATAACATATAACAGTTGCTTTACCAAACTATACATGAGAAACATAAAACCTCGAGGTGCGTAAGCCAAAATCTCTAATTGATCATAAAACCAGTATGAACCAACTCGAAGGACCTGAGAGTACAGAGACGACACATAGGACTCATATCTACAAGACATGACAGACAATACACTCAACCTGAGCAGTCATTGCTGCCTCAGCTGTTGTTCTTCCTCTGCAAAAAGGTCGTCACCTCCTCGTGCACGTCCACCAAAAAATTTGGGTCCCACGGGGGTGAGACAATTGTAATTGTCCCAGTGAGAGATATAACTCTTCGTTGACCATATTATTATCACATATTAAGCATTTATAAATTGAGCAGAGGTTCTTTTTATATTAACAAGCAGGACAATTCACTATATGAATAGAATGAAGTAATCTCTTTTCATAAGGAGAACATTGCATCTACCCATGGTAGATTATAATTCATCTATCTGCTTTGCAAGGAATGTAAAGAAACATAAATAACATCTATCAACTAGAATGTATAATTGTATTGCGCATCAAGCAATGTTTCTCGTATTCGATCCTTAAGCAGATATACTACACTGCTGAACATATTTTACAAATCACACTTATGCCCTGAGGAGATGAGGTATACTGCTCATACTCCAACCGACCACTGCGAAGTCGAAATCGGTAACCATACATAGGTCAATAGAAGAGCTAGATTCCCATGACCTCCCACATCCCAGTCAGTGTGGGACCACAAGAAGGACTATGTCAACTACTCAAAATAGCTTTCTAGGGTATACTGGCAACTTCGCTATAGAGTTATAGCCTGTAGCATATACTCTCTTCAGGGATATGGCCCGTAGCTAATGCCTGGTATTATATTGAGGAGTCATGGCCCGTAGCCATACTCTTATCGGGGTATGGTCCGAAACCAATCCCATACATAGGACATAGCCCGTAGCCATTCCTATGGGGCATAAGGATATATTTGCCCAATTACCCCCACATATTCAAAAATATGCGTTCCGGGTTTTTCCACGGAGCACCCGTTTCACCATTACCAAATTACTGACGATGATGGATCTATGGTCAGGGCTCTACATGATAAGATTTCACTTGATTAATTAAATCCATTACCATATTCTTTTAGCATCAGTCAAGTTTTCAAAACAAGAATTATTATGACGAATGCTACAAAGAAACATGTAATGCTTCCATCAAGTACTTTTCAAAACTTTAAAACACATGATACTTGGGATCTCAGTCCCTTATCACATTATTGGGAATTTATCATCCCTTCACATCATCATTATCATGGATTACTGGATCTGGGTATTCAAACCCTTAGATCATCATTTAACATTGTTACCACTTATCAGGTAACTATTACCTCTAGGTCCTCAGACCAAGGTATACATGATACTTGTTATACAAGCATCTCACATGGCTCACAAGGCCCATTAAATATATTTTCATCACTTACTAGGCAACAAACTATCACATGGCTCACAAGGCCATTACACATCTTGTCACCTCACACTAGGCAACAACTATTCACATGGTTCACAAGGCCATTATTCATTATACTTTTATATAAGTATTTAACATGCCTTACTAGGCTTATGCAATAAAAGAATTACAACCTTCTCATCATTAGGGTTAGGGTTTCCCTTTCTTATTTATTAGGGTTTCTCTTACATATCATCACCCTTCATTAGGGTTAGGGTTATCCATTATTAATCATTTAGGTTTTCAAGATCATACTATCAATGATCAAACCCTAATTCATTGCTCCACACATTTAGGAGAAAACATTGATATCGTAAGTATTCAATCATACTTATTCATTCTCATCATTTATCATTAAATGAATCATCAACACAAGGTATGAGTTCCTCTCTCATCCTTACCAGGGTATGATTACATCAAACTTTATTAACTTGGCTTAACCCTTTCTCAAAGTATGTTAGCCCATACTTATCAAAGTGCATTAAACTTATTACATCTCAATGTAACAATTGACATAACACACTTCATGTGTTACTCATCCAAGTATATTGGATTTAAGGTGCATCAAGGTACATCAACCTTGAAGTGATGGATGTGATATCTATCATGTCTTGATGTATCACTTCCCTCATCACTTTTAACATATACTTAAGTTCATCAACTTATCTTGTATTAGGGTATGTCCCATCCTAATACTTTATGCACTATATCATCACATTTATCATGTAATGTATTGGTCATAAGTCACACAATTGAATTATTCAACCATCATTAATGATATGAACTCATCTCGGGTTAAGGCATTATTGATATAGGATTAACCATTATCAACCACTCTAGGTGTTTCACCTATCAAGGTATTATCTACACCATTACTTGTGTTACACTCATCACTCCTAAGAGTGTATTGCCCTTACCTTTACAAGGTGTATAGGGTTAAATCATGTGCATATGTTCACCATATCGGGTTGTAGGTGTATAGACACTCACATTATCAGACTAGGATGTGCACTTGTCTCCATATCAGGCATGATACCTTCTTGACCTCATATCGGGCACAAGGTATATGTATGTGTCACCCATGATGCTTATGAGGTATCAACCCATCATCATGTCGGGCTAGTAGTACATTCAATCACCCTATCAGGCTAGTCACCATCTAGGGTTAGCCATGACGGTTTAGGGTTACCATATCGTCTAGGGTTGTGTTTCATGCAACCCTATCGTGCAACCATGTTGTGTAACCATGTCGTGCAACCATGTCGTGCAACCATGTCATACAAGGTCATGTAGGCCTCATGATACTAAGTATCAATGATGTATCATATGATCATATCATGTAATAACACTTGTTACTCTTCACTTATATCAGGTTACCCAATTTAGGATTTCTTGTCAACTTACAAGTATACAATTGACCTTGTATCGTGCATGGAGTATATAATAGACTTCCTATCGTGAAAGAGGTATATAATACACCCCCATATCGTTCAATAAGGTTTACAAACCTATTCATATCATTTTAGTGAAATAGGTGCATCATCATATCAGGTTAGAGGTGCTTGCTTATGTGCATGCACCCCATATCACTTTTATAAGGTGATATCACAATCATAAAGCTCTAGAACTTTATTATAACTATTATAGTTCAAGTAAACAGGTATAAGAAACTACTAGAACTCAAAATTTCATCAACTTTTTCAGGAAATTTTGGAATTAAAAGTAGATCATTAAATACAACAATTTAGGTGATGAATAATAACATGATTGAGTTCAAGTTATATAACCCGCCTTAAGAACCACTTCAAAGCTTCAAGGTCCAAAGATCCATGTTCCTAAGGTTGAAGATGACTTTATCAAAGGTCCAAGGCTCGTTCACAACTCCTTCATATACAAGGAATCACCATGGATAAGCAATTGGTGAAGAAGAAAACAAAGGTAGATCATAACCCTAATTCCATGCTTCAATTCAAGCTTGAAGACAACTATATCTTACCTTAGGGTTAAGTTTTGAGTTCCTTAGCTCCTTGTCTGATACCCTACCACTCTTGGGTGATATGGACTTCCTCTTGGCCGACACAACTTTTCTTGTGGCCGATACCCCCTCATTTCTGGCCAAAATCACTTCAATTGGTCGATATCAACTTGCTATGGGCAATATCAACACGGTATGGCCGATATACTTGCTATGGCCAATACCCAAGGCCTATGCACGATACACTTGTGCTCTTGAACGACATTACAACCCTCTTGCACGATATGATACTCACTTTCACGATATGGCACTCACTTGGAGTCAAAACACTTCACTCTATGGCCGATATCACCCTATATGGTCGATATCACCTACTTGGGCGATATGGTCTTGCCATGAGAGATATACCAAGGCCCATGCACGATACCACAGCATCCCTTCACGATATGGGAGCTCTATGCACGATACCTTAGGGTAGGAGGGTGGTAAGGGTCGCAAAATTGCACCAAGGGGTGAAACTAGGGGTATATATACTTGTTGATCATGAAGAAAGGCAAAAATGAGGTGTCAACATTTTGAGCTAGTAGGTGCCACGTGTCATGCATGGGTGACACGTGTCCATGCATGCATCAACATTTTATATTGACATGCAAAAAGGTTTACAATCATCTAAATATGCAAATTCGTCCATTGCTTATCCATTTGGATAAGTCATCTAGGTTTAATCACTATTTTATGTCAAGCTGATACACTTTTTCTAAGGAAACTTGTTGGTCGTCATACCTAACCTACTTGAGGTTCTTTGAACGATATGAACTTTTACAAGAGTTCGCAAAATGATATGGAACACCTCCTTGGGCTCCATGGCCGATAGGCACTCATATATAAGCTTTTCAACTTGATACAACTCAAGTTAAGCTTCCAAATTCAACCCTTTTTCTTGGTCATTTCATCACCAAGATTACCATCATTCATAATTGATTCAAACATGGTGTCTCATTCATTCTCTATTTTCTAAATGATACATAGAGGAAGTAGGAACACTCTATAGGTGGTAATTTGCATATCAACCCCACATTTTGGGTAAATTATAATTTGTAGCAAAATCGGTGCTCAAGGTACTAGCATTGTTCAAACAAGTTCAAACTTGGAATTTAGGCTTTCCACAAGCCACCACCTTACATCATTCTCTCTATAATGATGCTAAAACACATTAGGAATGTTCACATGTGACATTTTGCATTATAGCCTCTCAATTTTGGTAAATTGCACTTTGGTCCAAAACAAAGGAAAATTGGTCAAACAACATTCAATCAGGACCAAACTTGAAACATGAGTGTGTCACATGATAACAAAGCACCTTAGAGGATTATATTAGAGTTCTAAGAAACTTTATTAGCCAAAACAAATAGGGTTACCTCATAACCCAGGTCAGGGTTGTTACATTTTCCATCTTTGATTATGCAATGTAATGGAAGTTTGACTATCATGAAAACTATGTAGGCACACTTGAAATTATGGGACAAAGTGTGAAAGATCTTTATGATTGTGGATCAACGAATACTTTTTATTTTGAGAAATCTCGCAACTATGCTCTGTTGGGATTTTAATAATTTAGGATATGTGTTGGATGACGCTACCCCAAGTGGTCAGATTCTTACATCTCTTGTGAAAGCCCCTATTTTACCTGTTAAATATCTAAGTCATGATTTCCCTACTGATTTTATATTTTTGGACATATATGACTTTGATGTGATAATCGGAATGGATTGGCTATATACCTATAGATCCCATATTGATTGAAGGGAGAAAAATATTTTGATAAAGAGACATGGTCACCCACCCTTGACCATTAGAGGGAGGAAGGATGCGACCACTAGTCAGTATGTGTTGTCCTTAAAAGTAGAACAAATGGTAGCCAAGGGTCATCAAGCTTTCCTCACAGTTGTCACAAAACATGAACCTACAGTTAAACCCTTAGGATAGATAGAGGTAGTTCAGAACTATGCATATGTGTTTCTATTTCATTTACCTGGTCTTCCTCTAGAAGGAGAGGTGGATTTTACCATAGAGTTAACTCCCAGAATGAACCCTATCTCTAGGGTGCCTTATAGGATGGCCCATGCTGAGCTATTAAAGTTGAAGCAACTATGAGAATTACTAGACAAGGATTTTTTTAGGCCTAGTACCTCACCCTAGAGAGCTCTAGTCCTATGTGTAAAGAAGAAGGATGGATCACTCTGCATGTGAATTGACTATCACATGATAAACCAAGCTACCATAAAAAATAAGTACCCTCTACCCAAAATCGACGACTTGTTTGACCAACTTAAGTCAGTTCGAGTCTTTTCCAAAATTGACCTAAGGTCCAGGTACCATCAGTTAAGAATTAAGAGCAAAGACATATCAAAAACCGCTTTCTGCACCCATTATGGCCATTATGAGTTCTTAGTCATGTTGTTTGCACTATCCAATGTCCCAAGTGTTTTTATGAACCTTATGAACATTGTGTTCCAACCATTCCTTGACTCTTTTATCATAGTGTTCATAGATGACATCTTAGTGTACTCAGCTGACCTAAACCAACACTGAGACCACCTAGTTAGAGTCCTTGAAATCCTGAGGAAGAAGAAGTTGTATGGGAAGTTCTTGAAATGCAAGTTTTGGATTGATCACATCATGTTTCTTTGACACATAATCTCCAGAGGGACAATCTCCGTAGATCCTGCCAAGGTGTCCACTGTACGTGATTGGCCAACACTAAAGAATCCTTCTGAAATTTATAGCTTCTTGGGATTAGCAGGGTATTACCGACGGTTCATTCAGGACTTCTCAAAGACCGCCCTACCCCTTACTAAGCTCACTCAAAAGGATGAGAAGTTCATATGGTCTAAGTTGTGCGAGGCCTGTTTCCAAGAGTTGAAGGAGAAATTCACCACATCACCTGTGTTGCCGTTGTAGCCTGATAACAAAGGTTTTATGATCTTCACTGATGTGTCCAAGATAGGACTAGGATGTGTGTTAGAGTAGAATAAGCATGTTGTCACTTATGCATCTCGACAACTCAAGCCAAATGAAGTAAACTACCTGACGCATATCACCCAAGAAAGGCCAATGTGGTGGCAGATGCACTTAGCCAAAAATAAATTAGATGTGTAGTAGCCTTTTCTAGTCAGTGGAAGGAGCTAGAGGAGTATGCCATATGGGCCCCGCAACCGTTAGAAGACCGGATTCATTTGGCTAACATTCAGAAAAAACTTGACTTGATAACCAAATTAGTAGTTGCCCAGCTGGCGAGCCTAGAGCTTGAGAAGATGAGAGGTTTTTTATAGAAACCTCAGATGCACCTGTCCTTGGATGAGGATGGAGGGATCCGATAAAAGAATCATATTTTGATTCCAGAGGAGTCACCTTTAAAGACTCACATCCTATAATAAGCCCAAGTCTCTAAGTATATTGTACACCCTGGCACTACCAAAATGTTTAAGGACTTACAGAGGTATTTCTGGTGTCCAGGAATGAAGAGGGACATAGAGGTATATGTGGCCAGTTGTCTCATGTGTCAAATGGTGAAGGTTGAACACTAGTGACCTGAAGGATTACTGCAATCCTTTGAGATTCCTGAGTAGAAATGGGACCAGATCACCATGGACTTTATGGTGGGTCTCCCCAAGATCAAGAAAGGTCATGATGTTATATGGGTTGCGGAGGACCTCTTAACCAAGTCAGCACACTTCCTTGCTTTAAATACTACTGCCAAAGTGTCAGACTTAGTTGAGATGTATATATAAGAAATAGTATGTTTGCATGGTATTATGAGCTTGATTATATCTGATCGTGACCCCAAGTTCACCTCAAAGCCGTGGAAGTAGGTGCATGAAGAACTTGGGACAAGGCTGAATTTTAGTTCCACCTACCACCCCCTGATTGATGTACATTCAGAGAGAACAATCCATACTTTAGAAGACCTATTGAAATCATGTGTGTTCAATTGGGGTGGATCATGGGATCAGTACTTGCCTTGAGCTGAGTTTGCCTATAATAATATCTACCAAGCTAGTATCGAGATGCCTCCATACAAAGTAGTATAAAGGAGGTTGTGTCAGTCACCACTTCACCGAGATGAGGTTGGTGAGAGGACCTTGTTGAGGTCAGAGGAACTTTAGATTTATGCTGACAAAGTTGCTTTGATTGGGAAGAGGCTGAAGAAAGCCCAGGATTGACAAAATTCATATGCAGATGCAAAGCGGACTGGTTTACATTTCACTGTGTGTGAATATCTATTTCTAAAGATCCAACCCCTCTGAGATATAGCCAATAATATAGGAAAATTTAGTCCCTGATACATGGGTTCGTTTGAAGTTCTAGAACGGATTGGTGTAGCAACATACCGTGTAGCCCTACCCCAAAGTATAGCATGATGGATGACGTGTTCCATGTGTCCAATCTGAAGAGATATGTGAAGAATCCAAGCCATGTGTTGAGCATTGAACCTATTGAGCTCCAGGGGAGCCTGGCATACCCTAAGACACTTGTGAGAGTACTGGGTACTAAGGTGAAGGAACTCAAGAACAAAACTATAGAGATGGTGAAGGTTCTCAGGAACCACCATGGAGATGATGAAGCCACATGGGAGCTGATGACGGACATGGAAAGATCATATCCTGAATTGTTTGTATGATTAGCTGAATTTTGGGGGAAAAATTCTTATAAGTGGAGAAGGATGTTATAACCCCAATTTTGGTTGTATCATTATGCAATTATTTAATAAAAAGGGGTCTGCTTGACAGTTTGGATGCATTGTTTTACAACTTGGGTTTCTTTGCAAAATTGTCTTGAATTATGAATTTTGTGCTTTTTCCCATTTTAATAAGTCAATGGATGGATAAAGAACAAAAGAAAAATCCTTAATAAAGGAAAAGGAAAAAAAGGAAGAAAATAACTTATGCTTTATTTAAGAAATTATGGAATTCTCTGGAAGTTGGCATAATAGGCCACAATAGGATGGTTTTAGTACCACTTGCCTTATAATATCTAGAAAATTCGAAATTAAAAGAATGGAAAAGGATGAAAGAGGAAATATGAGTTTTAATGCATTATATATGCCTTTTAGCTGCATAACATGCATATGAATAAAAAGAGGTATTCATTTTGAGTTTTGATCCCCAATTGTGTCCAATGATAAATTTTGTCACCAATAACTTTCCCTTAAAATTTGGGATTAAAAAACCTAATGGTTTAGGAGATATGAATTATTGAAAAATCCTTATAGTGTGGATAATACAATAGGAATACTATTAATGTCACGAATTTTTTATCATTAACAGATTGTGCACGATGTGAGCCATCAGATCAGAGATCCAACGGTGGCACCATCATCTCCTTGCTTGATTCGGTTTGGGAAACATGAATAGTAGGAACCCAAAATCTCAAAGAGATCTCATGCAATCCTGATCTCCTCGGCCCTACCTGACTTTCCCATTGAATCTGGGAGAGAAAGTCAAGCTGACCTACCCCGGGTTTTACCCTATTTGGTGGCTTCTACAAGGTTTTCCCAAACCTCTGACCCTACCTCCATGGACAAGTATATAAAGGGGGTATACAACCCCTCTACAAATCCACCGAGCAATGTCGAAGATCCCCCGCAAGCTACCTGTTGTTTTTATACCTTCAATTACCCAAGGAAGAAAAATTGGTACCCTGGTCCTAGCTGCCGACTGGAAGGAGATCCATCCTCATCACACCGCCATCCTAGACCACCCCCAAACCAATTGAAGGGTGTGGTGAGTTTATGATGCCCAAGAAGAGGATCATGCATCATTTCTTGGAGCTAGGAAGGTGGGAAGTGTAGAGTCAATGCGCGAGTTGACCCCTAGATCGTGAAGAAGGAGTAGCCTGATGTTGATGAAGGGTTGTGGAGAAAAGAACTCCGTGCCTCAGACCCGCTTCAGTGAAGGTAAGACCCTTCTGGTCATTTTTCCTTTTCTCCTCGTGAGAATTATCATTTTTCCATGTGAGCGGGTTGCCTACATGGCAGCCTGTGATTGGTCTAAAAGAATTTGTTTTGCAAAAATCATAATAAATCATAGGATTGTCCAAAAGTAAAAATAATATATGCATTTTGATCTGAAAAATGCAAGCAACATGAAAAAATATAGTCTTGATTAGTATCTATTTCCAATTCGAAAGATGTTCAAAGTTTATGACTATAATACTTTAATGAATCCAAAACCCTAATTTGTGAATATTAATGAGTCTAATAGACTTAGTCAATGTTGTTAATCAAAGTTTGATCTTTTATGAATGTAAAGGAAGCCTTGAACTAGTATGGATATTTTAAATCCAAGTTTTGTAGAGTTATGGTTTCTTTATGCATAAAGGTGTACTAAATGATGGAATTAGGGTTTGTCAACCCGATAAACAAAAATGTGTCAAGTATTCATACTTTCACCTCTCTAACCCTAATTTGACTTATAAAGGGTGAAATTGGGAGTTTTGCATAAAAGATACCTTTTTGTAGCACAATTGTGTATATTGAACCTAAAGTAGGGTTTGTGGCTTTAGGAAGTGGAAAGGAATAATAATTGGACAAAAAGGAGTAATATGGATAAAGACATAGGAAAGTGGACATAAAAACCTAATTTGAGAATCAAGTTAGTCCTTTGATAGGATTTAGAGTCATGTAGTGGCACATGGGTGTATGCATTGAGTTTTAGGTTTACTTGCTTGATTGTGTGATTAAGTTTACTGTTCCTATTTGGACTGCAAATTCTAGTGAGATAGGTATGTGGTTACGCCTAAGATTATTCATTGTAGTTTCATGTAGTTTCTCAAAGGTTTTCCTCGCATGGTTGAAATCATATGGTTTAATGTTTATTTCATTCCATGCCAACTTTAAAGTGACTATTATTATCACATTATATATGAAAATGACTAGTCCAAATCTAGGCCACCTCTAGATCTATGAAAAGGCAATCGGTCTGGATATGGGAAGACATATTTTTGTACCATCCTGAATAGGGGGTACATGAGGAGTCACCCACCTGAATAAGAGGAGACATGAGGAGTCACCCACATAGATAGGGGGAGATCTGATAAGTCACCCTCCTAGATAGGGGGAGACATGATGAAGTCATATGCCTAGATAGGGGAAGACAGTGAATACTACAGTATGAGCCCCTTAGGGGTTAGGACAGAGGGTGGAGAAACCTAGATTGGGTAGTCATCGTGAAATTGTTAATTTGGATTGTTAAGACATTAATTAGTGAATTATGTTGTTAGCATTATCTGTGAAATTTTTCTTTCCCCCACATACCGGTATGACTTGTCATACTGACTGAAGTTTTTATTGTCGGCGTTTTTAGGACATTCTTGCTAGAAATCAGATATTTAAAGAAATAAGGCATTGAATAAAATTAAATGAAGTAAGGCCTGGATAATATACATATATACTCTATTTCTTGGCAAATCCAATAACCTATATTTTGTAAATTTTGGAAAAGAATATGTTTATTATCCTGCATCAAGTTTAGTTAGTTTAGTAAAATTTAGTAATTATTTCTAATTATGTGAAAAACCATTTGATCATGTTTTTGGGATAATGGCTCTAGTTTCTTGGCCTTCCTTAATTTGGGTTTGTCGCAGAGTGGATTCCTTATAGACTAGCTCCCTCCTCCATCAGACAAACTTAGAGAAGCTTTCATCTGTCTTTTACTATTGTTCTATCAAATCTTTTTTGGTTAGAACCTAATCTAGATTTTAGGCATACTAATCTATGAGCTTCTCAACCATCTTGTCCCATCTACTAATGGAGGTCATGTCCTGCTTATTGTACAATGTTATGCGGGACCAATCAAAATCCGTGTGAAACAGCATAACAATACCCTTCCATCATTCTGGACTTCCACCATATATGAGAAATATGCCTTGATGTGGGCCATGGGATTCCCCTATTGGAGTACTCATGGAACTTTAGTATGTTGAAGTTGTTAGGAAGCTTCACATCTAGAAAGTGGTAGAAATCATTGAACATTTTCCCATTTCCCTTCTTCCCTTTTAGTTGTCTATTTTTTTGCATGATCTCCAACAGTAGGGGATTTGTAACATCATGTTCCTATGTGATACCTTATTGACGTGCGGTCACCATGGGTATAACATGAGGTTTGATTGTTGTTGGTGGTGCCATGTGTATGGGTGTTGGGAATCTATACCCTCCCTCAATGTATAGGTTGTACCAGGAATGGGGTGGTGATACATAGAGTGCAGCCTGGGGATTGATCCTTGGCCATTCAGATATATCATTAGAACCCTTATTACCGTGTTAGACTTCTTAGCCCCTTGGGAGTCTTCCTATGTGCATGCAACTTCTTCTTCCTTATTTTTCCCTTTGAATTCTCCTTTAGGATTAAATGAGGGCGTTGATGCCTTCTGAGGTATTGGGACAACCCCAATGTTTGCAAAAAAGTAGTCTCTGGTAGAGCCATGGGTGTAATGTTACTGGTTGCGGCAATTGGGAACCTCATGTACCATATGGGAAGAATGGAATGGATAATGCAGTTTTTGTAGATCCTTTCCAAGTAAATCCTAGATGGTACCACCCTCCTACATGAGCTGATCTTGGTGGAGGAGGGAACTGCATGTTGGAAAGTTGATCTTGGGATGTCCTTCAATGGTTGCTGCCTTAGGCATGGCAGTGGCTTGCTTGCATTTCTCCACCTCATTTGGTTTGTCTTTCTTGTTGGGGAGACATTTCCATTGGATCTACCATTAGACTGACAATATGTTCTATTGCTCCTAACCATATGGGCTGATCCGGGTGAAGTATATACTTCTTTTTATTCTTGTGATGTCTTGAAATTCACTATAGAGAGATTTAAAAGTAGGTTGTAACTTTATGAGAAGATATTTTGTGTCTTGGGACTTGTCCTTCCTAGTGCATTATATCAGACAAGAAATAAAAAAGACTTGCCCCTCATCCTGGGAAGTGTATAAAACGAAATACTCATGAATTGCTTGCAATCTTTTAACAATGGAAGATACATATGGTTTTTAATTATAATTTTGGTGGTTGTTCCTTCCCCTAGCTTGGAATAATATGAGGGAATTTATTCACTTTTGTATGAAATGTGCTTTGAATGCCATGTCATAAAGGAAAAACTTGGTGGGTGTGATGTTCCTTTAGATTGTGCTTCTAAGAGGACCATTTAAAATATGGTGTACGATGAGGGTTCAAGTGGTTGATCAAGATTAAGGTATCCCTCACTAGAATAGTGATTATGATTAATCAATCAATTTTATCCCCCATAATGTCCTCATCTAGTGCGGTTACCAAACTGAAACCCTTGGCAACATCCATGACACGCTAGTTTACTATTAGGTTGAGGGGATTCTCTGGGGAGTTCTTGGACTCTGGATATAAGGAATGGTTGGAAAAGGTGAACCCTCAGCTTGGATTCTCCTTTTTTATGGATATCAGTGAGAGATCATGGTCTAGTTTCAGGTCATAGTTATGGACCATGTTTAGGAAGTTGAAGTGTGATTGGGATAGATTTAGGTCATGGTCCACGACCCAAGTAGGACTTGAAAATTGAAATCATATTAGTTTATGGTCATAATCTAGGACTGTCATGGAGTGAACCAAGCATTGTCAAATGATGCCTTACATGATGTGGAGGAACTCTTCTTTTTCATCCAAGTTTAGAGGACAAACCCCTATTGAGGGAAGGGTTTGCTTTCTTTTGAGTGATGTTCAACATGTGAAGCCCAACTTTTGAATGATGCTCTCTCTTTCAGTTGTTTCATTGAAGATGATCCTTTTAGAAAGGTTGTTAGGTTAGATATTATTACTCTTTGATAAATATTGATTTGAGTTTGAGATTTTAATCTTTTAAAAAGATAATTTGAATTTGAGATTGTTAATCTTTGAAAAGACTGTTTGAATTTGGGATTATTTATCATTGAAAAAATATTATTTTGAATCTATGATTGTTAATCTTAGAAGAATATTGTATGAATCTGAGATTGTTAATCTTTGAAAAAAGATTGTCTTGAATCTGAGACTTCTAATCTTTGAAAAAAAATTCTTTCAATTTGAGATGGTTAATATTTGAAATTATTGTTTTGAATCTACACATGCTAAGGGTTAGCAACAATCTTGATAATTTGCAACAGTAAAGACATGAAGTAGACATAGGAAGTAAGCAACTATGTCATCAATGAAGTGTTACTTGTACAAGAAAGTAGTGTCCTTATCTTCTCTATGGATAGATAGCACTCGTTGAGGGGTATCCTAGCTCAGTGGATAAAGGAACTTCTCCCAAAACATCTTATGCATGCACCGGTCATAATCAGTCATAAGTGCTAGGAGAGTGGGAAGCTTTTAAGGCATTTGATCATCCATCTTAAAGTTGTGTCAATACCTTTATTGGCATCCTATATCACTTCCAGGGATCTAGAGTGAGGTTGGAACCCATTCCATGATACATGTATTTATAGGAGTGTGAAGTGCATGTGAAGAGTTTTAATTCTTCTGGGCCAAATCCATAACTTAAACATAGAGACATGTAAACCAAGAAACAAAAACAACATATTTTCAAGAATGATCTGATTTTGTTTCCCATCACACCTATAGTTCATCCTTCATTTTTTTATTAAAAAAAGTTGAAAGAAAAAATCAAACCCTGGATGGGAAGAATGGCCAAAACCCTAAATCATTAGCATTTGAGATTAACAAAGATAAGGAAAACAAAATAAGCTCAAGATCAAGAAAAAAAGGCAACAAAGGGGGAATAGGAATGACAAATTTCCTTGATTTGTGTGCCTAGGGATGGAGGATTAGGGTCATGCACCACCCTTTTCCCAAACCAAAAATGACAGACAAAAAAAATAGAAATAGAAAACTAACAATCTTGAAGATAATCAAACTTCAAAACAAGATAGTGGGAGTTTGCTTCAGATTGTCTTAGCATTATTCCTCAATAGAGTTTCCGGTCTATTGCACCTTACCCAAACAAAAAGGGGAAGAATATAGAGATATTCGATGAATAAACCTCTATCCCTTTTAATAGTGAAAATCACCAAAAAAAAGTGTTTTGAGTCGCCACCACATTATGTGTAAAAAAAAAAGGAAAAATGATAAGTCATTCAAGCCATAGTGTCAATCTTAGTGATTACCCACACTGGATAGAAATAGAAAATTAAAAAGCAAAACCAGAGAAAAAATCCAAAGACCAAGTTATGAGTAAGGAAAGATTAGCAAACCCATCTCACCTAGTAAACCAATATCAAAACACCATCTTGTGGTAGAAAATTGAGCAATTCGGGATGGTTGTATTAAAGAAAAGAACATAAAATGGATTTTATTGATCGATGGGATTTTGGATATGGATATGATTGTATCCTTCCCATCATCACCTTGGAGGTCCTAATTTTTTGGTGTGATATTGCCCTAATCACCTCAGGACGCCCCACGACAAAGATCATTCAGTGGCAATTAGGACTGATGCATAGAATTTAGCATATGACTAGCAGGTGTATTTTTAGAGAAATTGGATCTGAGTTTTCAAATATTAATAAAAGTTACATTTGTAGTAGAAACAAGGCAAGAAATATTTAACAGATTATATGCATCAATAGATGAGGTCAAGTGCAATACTTAGAACTGTTAACTAGATAGATGTAGTACTTAGGTACAATAGTTAGATTAGTTTCCCATTCTATAGATCAAACAGAGTAGGAGGTATCACAGGAAGGATCCTTTGGCCACAAGCGATACAAAAAATAAAGAGGGAGGTATTTGTTTCTTTATATTTAGGAGAGACAAGTGGGGCCTGGAATACATTGGGTATGAGGGTCTATTTATAGGTGGATTTTTAGGTTCAAGATTTTGGGTAGAATCTTGTAGAAGAGGTGGCAGATCACCTCAATATGCCACATAGAAGGGTATGCATATTGTGGAGATTAGCCACATGGCATGTGGCAGATGGTTGCGATCCGTTTGATGTCCCTAGATGAAAAAAAATGCAACTCCTCATTTTCCCAGTAATTTCAAGAATGCTCAAGAAAAAAATCATAGAAAACTTACACCTAAAAGACAAGGTCTTATCTCTCAGATTTTTCTAGAAATGAAAGTAGAAAATAATAAATACTCTATTTCAGAAAATTCAATTGGGCAATTTATGAAAGATTGCTTATTTAAAGTAGAATTGAAGGAAAGTTGTACTTTCAATCTAAACGAAGGTCTCATTGTAGAAAGCCTAAACTGGGTGAAAGTGGGTAGAAGGGGGAGGGCAAAAGGTGCTAAAAATGTGAATAAAGACAAAAAAAGTATATCTGGAAAATAGGTGGAATGTGGAATAAAATCCATAATTAGTGAGAGAATTTGGATTAAATTTTGAATTTTCATTGAGTTTGCAAAAATGGGGTGTCAACAGTTAACCATCACAAAATATTCTAGATATGTAAACAACACCTATAAACATAATTAGCATATATCATTAAGCAAATATACTCTAATATTAAAAAAATATTTTAACAATGTTTACATCCTATAATCGATGATACATTTATCCTGCATTTGTCAACTCAACATTTTAAGATATAAAAAAATACCATTCTCATTTTATGTGCGATATAATTACATGTAGGTTCCTACGATATTCTTGGTAGATGTTGTGGAGAAATGAGAATGTTACTTGGTTAGAATGATAATAGTGAGGAGGACATTCTCTAGAGTAATCCACGAGGAAATTGGTTCATGTTTGTCCTCACTGAAATTCATGGGGTATAATGGGATAAAATTTCCTTTTGGATAAACCTAGATGGCATCACTTTATAGATACACATGTAGAAGCATTCTCTCGTATATCTTTTCTATGAACATTAACATCATTTCCATCAAGGATCTTCCTATTGGTAAATATTACTTTTCCATCAAGGATCTTCCTATCCATAAGTATTACTTTCCCATCAAAAATTATTTCCCTCTAGTATATATCCCTCTTTCTTATTTCAACATAAGAAATCTCTTCACTAATTATTTTCTGTATTTTATCAAGTTACAATTTACAAACCAAAAGGAATTCCTCCTAGTTAGGGAATCTTAGGTAAAATTGTGTTCTACTTGAAGATAGACTTATTTTGTGAAAGTTTGGTCTCATCCCTCCAAGTAAAGGTTTCTTCTCTAAATGAAAAATTATGATGAGATTATGTTCCATCCAACTAAAACTTTCATGTCAAAATTTTGATTTGTACCTAAATGTGTGTGTATTTATCTTAGTATGTATTTTTCTCTAAGAGAATTGTTTCTCTCTATTTCATAGAACTTATGTAAAAAGAATCACTTTAATATTAGTTTTTGTCCAAGAACATCATTCAATTCAATTTATTAATTTCCTACGAAGTGAATTATTCTTGTCAATAAAATATTTCCCTCCATGAAATTTTTTCTTGCCAAATAGTTCTTATCCAAGTAAGTATGAGTAATATCTAGGACTTCATCAAAATAAATAAACTTGTATGGAAAATTAAATAATTTTTCCAATCAAAATTTTGTGATAATATCCTTTTGAGAAGATGGGTCTACAAACAATAGGTGTTAGTGGTGCATGGAGATGTTTTGAAAATGAATTTAAGAAAAATCATGTTATATTGAGTATAAAATAATTTTTAGTGTATTAAAAATAGATGATATTTCTATAATGTGGTGGCCAACTGAATATTTCTCAGACAAGTGAATCAATATGGATATTTTTAGGAAATATTTAGTTGTAATGGATTATTGTTTGAGGATTTTGGTATATATTCATGACACATATTGAACCATGACTTATATCTTATTAAAATCATGAACTATCCCTTCAAACTTTCTTTTTTGGTCTTAGGTCATGATGGACTATATATGATGTCGAAGCATTATTCGATTTCTCTTAGAGTTACAAATTGGAAGATATAAAAATCAAACAAAAAACTATTTTTTAAGAAAAAGACTTAGTGATTTGTCTATCTTTGTTGATTTATTAATCAATCAATGTGATATGTTAGTATTTGACTGAAGATCAGACTCGGAGGCATGCCACTTATTATTATAGGAGTAGGATAGACCTTTGATTTTTATCTAATAGTCATCTATCCATATTATAATGGGAACTAGAAGAGAAATGGAAACAAGATATTGTGTTGACAAATGACTCATTAGTCACAAATAAATCATTATTTTGAGTAGGTAGTTATATCATGTATTTCCATATTTGTCTTATTACCCAAAAAAGTCAAGAAATAGTGATCATTAAATATATCATATCCAAAGGAGCTTCTAACATGTTGAGGACTAGGGGAGAAGTGAGATTAGTGTGTAGGCAAGTGGTAGAGGGTTGGTGCATCTAAAGATGACATATCTAGTCCAGTTGGACAAGACAAGCGTGTTAGAGAATTCACTTGAAATGTTTGACATGTAAAATATTCTCTTGCCATAATCTATTGGTTGAAATATCTAATCCCTATTAATTATTATTTTGAATATTGTATACTTTTTTTATAATCCCAAAACATAAATGAAATTTTTAGGATACACTCTTGGTGCACTTTCTTAAAAGAGGAAGAAAACATCTCAGTGCATTACTCAAAAGAGTAAGACATACATCGGGGCATTTTTTTAAAACAGCAGGGACACATCCACATCACACCTTCTTACAGAAGTAAAGACATACTATGTATCATATTTTGAGTCGCATACCTTTCAATTAATAAATGGATGTCTATGAGGTGGTCATGTATGTCCCTTGTGGAAACACAATGCTTTTTTCTTCCAAAAATTGGAACTTTGCATGCTTTTATATTGTTGATGAGTTCTTATTAGTAACTACTTTGTTTTGTTATCTTACATTGTAGACATATTTTTGTAATGCATACTTACTTTTCCAACTTTTTATAGTTTTGTCCTTATGAGAACCAGGTATTAAACACAGTTATGCAAACCACCTTTTAACATTTTGATTCCTTTACCATCAAATATAGAAAGAATGCAACAATAGAGTATGACGTGATATGATAAAGTTTGAGGTGGAAAGAAAATTTAGATCAAAATGTTGTACAGTAGATCTATAATTGGATCAAATATGGAGTGGATATTGTTGTATCTAATTTCCAAATCTAAAGAAATGTTCAATTTGATAATCAATCTAATATTCAAAGGATGTCATATGATAACATCTGAATTTGATCTGAATGGATAATATCCATATTCGGACAATATCCAATCAGGACCAAATATCCTAAAATTCATTTTGGTAAATATATCATACACATGAAATATTAAATATTACATTATTTATATAGGATAAAGAATAAAAAATGTTTTAAATATATCTAAATAATGTGAATTTAATAATATATGTATATATTTGTTGACTTCCAATTTTTTGAAGGGCATAGCAATATCCAATGTTTGATCTAAAAGTTTCAAATCCAAATTTTTATATCCACAATCAAATCCAAATTAGGCAAGCATCGCCATTTTCTTTTAAAAATTTTGGATTCAAATTAGGATCGAATGTGTGAATTTCAGATCTCCATTAACAAGACTAAGTTCAAGTTATAAAGATTTTCTTCAAGGTGTAAATTAGGGCTTCTCCAACTTATTCCAATATATGATATTTATGTATCAAAAATCTTGGTTGGCGGATTATTGTCATTTTTATGTGCATATTTCAGTCATATGTTTGTGTTCACTTAAAATGTTTTCAAGCAGCAATCTTATATTTCTATGTTGAAATTTAGGGTCATTGCAGGTGGTATCAAAGCATAGAAAATACCTTTTCATTTTAAAATTTCTCGACACAATGATTAAGACAAACATGAAACTAGATTGTCTAGTAATGTGAAGTATCATGTATGTGTTATCAACCTTTTAACTTAGAAACCTAGATGCTCTATATCTAGTTGAATATTGTGTCATTCTTACAACCTTCATCTTCTTTTCAACATGTCATGTACTATGGAATGCATGGGTCCTTACAGAGAGAGTGAATGTACTATAGAGAGTAAAAACTTTACACACATGACAACAACATGTGCCTAGGATAGAACCATAAGTAGATACCTTAATCTTATTTTTTTTCTAGGTGTCATGGTACTAGCCTACCAAATGTGTGTAGATATGTTAATTTTTTCTTTTGGTTTTGATGGACTGGAGTATGGAATTTTTGTTATAACTTCTTCAAATAGTAAAAAAAAATCTATTTCAAGTATATGTGTATGTATGTATGTATGTATGTATGTATATATATATATATATATATATATGGGATTAAGAGAGAAATATTTCTCCTCCCTTTTCCCACGCCTGTGGTGGAGTCCGAACGCCAGGTAGGGTGGTAAATCAAAGTGGAAATTGGGATTCGAACACGGATCCCTTTGTTAGGGGACATCGTACTTGACCACTTGAGCCACTTCCATATGTATGTATGTATGTATGTATGTATGTATGTATGTATGTATGTATGTATGTATCTATGTATGTATGTATGTATGTATGTATATGGGTAAGAAGTAAAGTGTTACAATTCATGATTGTATGGTATAGATTGTTCGATGACATGTCCATGTTTAGGCTGGCTAACAAAGACTGATAAGAGGTCCTAAGAGTCTTGCTTGAAAACACACACACAGAACCTACCCCGCAAGTGCACAAAGTTTGCAATGTACTATAGAGAGTGGGCAAGATAGGGGTGGATGTACGAGGAATGGGTGAAAAAAGTTAGCTAAGGTTTTTTATTTAGGTTTCTATAGCAACAGATTACGGTTTTTAGGGTTTACTTTGGGATTTTTTATTATAATAATGGTGTATAAGATAGCAAGGAATGCAAACAAGAACCAAAACTACATTAACCCCAATCTGACAATGTTATTCAACTAAAACTAGCTAAGAGAAGAAGGAAACGGAATTAAGTTAAGGTATAAACTAACAATAACATACGTAAGAAAAATGACTAGGGAAAGTATGAATTATACTAATTGAGCTAGAAAAAAATAAACCTTGGTCAATAAGTAAGAAATTGTATAATAGACAAGTAAACAAGAACAAGTTAGTCTAATGAATTCTAATCATCATGAACAAGGTAAGTAAAGTAAATAACAAAATCAGTTATCTAGTGAGAGAGTGAACTAGGGTTTAAGAAAATCGATGAGACAGTGGGTTTTTTGGAGGAATATGCACAAATCAACCATGTATGGGATCATGTTAATATGGAAACTTAAATTATATATCTACCAAACCGAACAACAATAATGACTAAAACATGCATCTTTTTCTATTAGTGGACCATGGATGGAATGGTAGTGAATAGGGGAACTACTCCCTATCACTTACCATCTATCCTGGAAAGGTGTCATTTAATAATGAATAGAAAGTCATAGATATGGATGGTCCAAGTCTAGGTGTCTAGATATATTTTCTGATGAAACATAGGATCAAGGAATTGGGTTGCGAGTACAAAATGGATATTTCATCCCCTACTATTTCCATCAAACCACTACCCATGACATTTAACTAAGTGTCTATAGGGGAGCCACACTTAGTTTCTTAGATCTCATACATAGGATTAGGAAAATGGGTAGAAAAGAAGAAAGTGGAGAAATTAGCTGAGATTCCTTGTGGGACATAGGAGTTTCTCCACTTTAAAGCCTAAAATTTTCCATCTAGCCTATTCCTTACGTA
Organism: Alisma plantago-aquatica; assembly: GCA_963693085.1. NCBI lineage: Eukaryota > Viridiplantae > Streptophyta > Magnoliopsida > Alismatales > Alismataceae > Alisma > Alisma plantago-aquatica. Next base: position 1,608,604,081 of record OY856409.1, read on the forward strand.
ATTTTGAAACTCAAATAACCATAGAAAGAGATAAGGAAGGGTAACAAGAAATAACAAAAAATTACAATATGAAATGAGAGTTTGATACATAAGGATATTTCAAAAAAAATATCTAGTTACATATTTTTGTCCTCAAGTATCCCACAAAAGGGCTTAGCTACTCATAGTCAAGGAAATAACAAAATCAAGGTGGGGAAATAATAGAAACTCCATGGGATGTAGATGAGGAATCTCCTCTCTTCACCTATAGAAGAATGAAGGGAGTCCTTTTACTCCAAGTATGTGATAAAGCATGGAAATTGGAAGGGAAATATCCAAAACCCTAGAAAACTAGGTTCTTGAACTAGAGGGATGAAAGGAGTAAGGTGGACAGAGAAGGGGAACAAGGGTGGAATTTGTGGAAGCTTGGAGTAGCTAACCTTAGACACCCAACCCCCACTAGTGCATATACAGTGTCTTAGGGTCTAGGGTTATTTGAGGGTTGAGTTTTAAAATGAGAGTAAGGAAGAAGTTAGGTTTGGCGAGTAGCACAACTGTTCTAGGGAGAACAACTATGGTGGTTGGGTGTGAGAATGATGGTGTCTAATGGAAATGGAGGTGGCAAATAGATGATATTGTCATATTGGTTTTGGTGAAAATGGGATGGAGTAGCATGGATGTTCTAGGTAGTGCAGTTGTGGTGTCTCAAGGGTATAATGGTCGTGGTCCATCCATTACGGAGGAGGCAGGAGACAATCACGATAGTGTGTTGAAGTCTTGGCATCATGGTGTGGTGGCCAAAACAATTGTGATGGGAAGGTTGTCTTGGGGTTTATTCGTGTTGGATCATCATTGTAACTTATGCCTTGGTAGCATGGTTGTGCTGATTTTCCATGGCCATTTTGGGATTTTTTTCTCACATGTGGATCTTCTAAGTGTACTTCCAGATTTCTCTTTGCTTCATATCTCTCCTTGGTTACTTGAGGGTATGTTGGAGTAGCTTTTGGGGATCTCTTAGGTTCCTCCAGGGTTGTGGAGGAATTAGGATCCTCCTTCTTATGTATTCTATCATTAAGTTTTATAGTACCTATATAAACATGCAAGATCAATGCATAAGTGAATTTGATACAAATGATAATTATTGGGTAATGGCATGCAGCCTACATATCTAATTGCAAATAAGGAACAAATTGGAGACCCAAACTGGGCTCCATCACCTCCCCTAAGATTAAAATATACTTTTCCTCAAGTATGCTCCAACTAAGCTCACTAAAATTTGATCAGTTATAAATGATAAATACACTCACATATAGAGATGTTTGACAAGAAAAGTCCAAGTATGATTATATAGACACAGTTCATTCTCTCTTATTTTCATACATTATCATATTACAAATGAATCACAAATCATATAGACTTCCCATATAGGGCATCATGACTTATGCAAGTGATATGACATTAACTAAGCTTTGAGTAAAACTATTTTATTTCAAAGATTCAACCCCAATTGTTAAGAATCCAATTTTCATTTGCATGCATCCTCCTCTAAAGTTCAATCTATAGTCAATAATTCACTTTTATATGTTGGGGAATGGAGGGATAGGGTTGATGTTCCCCTACCCATAAGAATGAATCAGAAGAAAGGGTTGTGGAAGGATACTAGGGTGTTGTTGTATAGGAATACCCATCCTTTCTTTATTAGATGTGATTTCTTTTACATTGTTTTCTTATTCTCTTACCCCATGTGTAGTTAGGGATTTGGTGGTAGTAAGAGGGAAGTATGTGAGGTAATTTCCACCCAAAGCTTTTTGGGAATGGCCATGTCTAAAATGTGTTTTTTTTTGGCATCCTTTAATGAGGTGGGAGGTATGAAGTGGTGGGAGAAAAATTGATCAAAGAGGGGTAAGAAAGTGTAGATTTTCCCAAAAGATATTCATGCATGCACAACCTTCACACAAACTTTGCAATAAAAAATAAATTATAATGAACGGAGAAACTAGATCAACCACATTTTGTTCACATAGTATGATAAAAAAACCATAAACATCTTCCTTATCCAGTCAATCCAAGAGAAGACAAGTGAAAAAATATGTATAAAATCAAGCTTACAACTTTATCACTCAAACTACCATATGAAGGGTTGCTGAGTTACATTCCTCAAAAGTCACACAGTCCAAGTTCTTAATCAACAAAAAGAGAGATTAATTTAGAAAAATATTTCGGAAGAGATTTTAGGTTTTTATCAAATTTGGTAATATGGTGCCTAGTGCCCCTATTTGTAATAAGATATATACTTAAAAACAATAAGCATCAGTACAACAAAATTGGATTAATCACATACCAAGGATCATCAAAACCTATATGGAATGCAAGGAAGGTAGCATCATGGTCAAAAGTTTAAAGTTTTAAAAGAAATGTCAAAAATTCAAGGAAACAAACGACATGGCATGCAATCATTCAAGAAGAAAGAAGATAGTGTAGCTCAATAAGTGTAAATATTAGTTAATTGTTTTATAAATATAAAAAAAATTATAACAAGGAACATGAATCAGACAAGGGTTTAGCGCCCTACCATCCCATAATATTAAAGCATGTTGACCTTAGCACAAGATAAAAGCTTTGAATGATAGGGTAAATAACCATGCAGCATTGGTGGCCAATCATCCAAAGGAGTGGGTCAATGTGATCTTCAAGGAATAAGGGAAGATCCAAACAGTTGTTCTCTGGACAACGGTCATTCTGAGTTGTGGTCTCTACGACATGGTGGATGGAATGGTTGTGGTGTCTACTTTCCTGTAGCTTATTATATCATTTCATTCCTTGGTTACTTAACTTTGATCTTCTCCTTGTCTTACCCACTCCATGTATCATTCTTCCCTCCTTGTACATGTTCTAACATGATCCAATAGAGTGTATATAAGTTTCTTGAAAGTGTACAAACAAAATTGAAACAAATTGAGGTTTTGAGTGGAAATACTAAAACTGTGGTGGGTTGTCTCCCACTAGAACTTGGTTTATTTCCTTCATCCAGACTAAACTTATTCTCCCATCATTCATTCACAAATAAGAAATTTTCATCCTAAAGATGGGCAATTCTCTTAAGGGACCTCAAAATGTGGTCTTCATCTGAACGGTCATGTGAACTCCCAAATATCTCCCCTCTCCATTCGTTGAGTTCACATTAACATTTCCCAATACTCTGGGAATGAACAATTCAATCGAAGTCTTCTATCCAACCTATCTTGGCAGTTCTATTGTCATTATAGGGGATCTCAAAGTCGTGGTCCTCACTAATCAAATATTGTCTCTCATAGGTGGTGAACATATAGATTTTTATCTTGCTATTCAAGAAGGACATCATCAAGGTACATGTACACACCTTGATCTTTGCATCAAATTTAATTCAAAATTATTCTCCGAAGATGATAGGAATCATGCCATCCTCTGACTCCATGACTAGGACAACAAAATCTATTTGAAACATCACTTGTGTCTCCTTTTCCAACATCACCAAAATATTCTCTACCATGCTCATTGGTATCTTTGTGGATCTAGTGCCCAATTATAGGATGCAGTTGGTTGTCTTCAACTTTCCCAACCCCAAAGTTTGCATGCACATTATAGGGCATTGTCTTGACACTAAATCCAAGATCAACCAAGGAGTGCTCAATAAGGTGGTGACCAATACAAAAAGTGATATAAGGAGTCCCCAGATCACCCTTCTTTTGTGGGAAAGGATTTTCAAATATGTAGCCACTTGCTTTGTTGACTTCATTTTTTTGGTATCTATCTTGTTGTCTTCCTCTTGAATGTACAAGCATCCTTGAGAAATTTGACATGGAATGTAAGTTTCTTGATTGCATCAAGAATTGTGATGTTTACCTTCACTTGTCTAAAAATTTTAATAATGTCAACATTGTGCTTTTGCTTCCTCTTGATAGAGGGGTATTCTAGAGCATCAGAGAATGGGGGCTCAACAACATTGTTCTTTCTTGAAGTTAATTTAGGATCTTGTGTCATCATCATTGGAATCCATGGTGTAGCATGTGGAATACCTTGTGTTACTCCTGGTGTTGCATTTTCAACAAACGGTAGTACACTTGGTATTACAAACTTCCCAAGAAGGTGGCACACTTAGTATTCCATACTCAATAACGGGTGGAAGAATAGTATTTATGGCGTTTTCAACACCATAACAAACCTTTCTACAAATAGGACATGAACATGAATTTGAACTACTTTCTTCTTACCTTTTTTGGGCTACTCAAGTATCATACATCGCTCCTTAAATCAGCCACCACATTCACTTTCTCATGGGGAGGAGAGGGATCATGTAATGCTCCCGGTGGTGGTGGTGGTCTAGTTGGGATGGGTTTTACATGATATAGGGTTGTTGTGGTGCCTTAAGTTGTGAAGGTGGTTGTTGAGGGAGTTATGGTTGTTGTGTTAGTTGTTGAGATGGAGGAGGGTATTGATATTTGAGTGGAGGTTGTGGTGGTGAAGGAGAATATGGGTTAGTAAAACCTTCGTATTGTTGAACATGTCACACTGCCATGGGTGGTGGAAAATACGAGCCTTAAGGGGCCACTACTTGTCCACTTTCATTATTTGGGTTCACCAAGGATTGGGGAAGGAAGTCTCCCCCCTTCTCGATGAGAAAGTGTTCAAGCTAGTTGATCTAGCCTTTGTCCAAGTCTTTTTGTATTTTTTCCATGTGTGGCCACATCCTATTGACTTCATCAATTCTTTTTAATCTTCCTAGAACCTCACTTTCAAACCTTGAATTTTGTCTTTGGTTTTATTGGCATTGGTTGATCTTGCACATCATCCCCTTGTTGTTTCCATCAAATGTTGGGTTTAATTCTCCACTTGGGTTATATAAGTTGGACATGGGTCCATGATTGCTATAATTCCCATAGCACTGCATTTACTTCATCTCTTCAAGAGACTCAATGGATTACACATAATGATAAGAGTTTCCTCCCACTTTGGCCTTCATCAAATTTTTCTATGTGATCTTCATGAGTTGTGGAATGGATTCACTTGAAGGAGTGGTTGTGGAGTAGATATGGACGTTCTAGTGCTTCTATCATAGTCATTTGCAACACAAGAGCCCTAGTGCCTTGAATTTTCAATAGTTGCTCAAATAGAGACCACAACTCTTTTGTGGATTTTGCAATTTTCTCCATTTGTCACAACTTGTAATAGAAGGGTTGAACCATCTATCATAGTGGTACGTCATAATGGGGATAGTCCCCCAGATGTTTTTGAAGCTTCTCCCAGCTCTCCTATAATTTTCCCTAACCCACTTGGCTAAAAGATGTGATATTCCTTCTTATTTGGGCCAATTTTTCAATTGGATAGATTCATTTTTGTAAATTCATACTTCATCTCTACCCAACTCATCAAGTCAATCTTGATGGAGTAGCATTCATTTGCCTTGCTCTTCAATGCAAATAGAAAGAGTGTAAGGTCTACAAAATGATCGGTGGTTGCACGAGCATGGAAGGTGGAACACTTCTCCACAAAGGTGTCAATATGATTGTATGAATTCTTGTTTTCCATCCCACAGAAACTGTAAAGTAATCCTACAAGGGATGGAGGGGAATGGAAAATACTTGACTGGGCATTTGTTCCACACTAGTAGCAATTGGAGAAGTATAATTTCCCAGAGTGAAGTAATCATGTAGAGGCCTCATATGCAGTGTAATAGGCGGGTTACTATTTTTCACATTTTCTCATGACGTAATTACCAGATCCTCTTATTTGATGGTGTATCGGTTCCTATTCCTTCTTTTCCCTACTTTTGTGTTTTTAAAGAAAGATTCAATAGATATAGAATGACATCCAAACATACATTGTCATTTGCATGCACGCAACGAAGTAAACATAAGCAAGACAGGACATGCTCAACCAAGTAAATAGATACAAGTTAGGAATCACAAATACAAGGATGTCATCAATGAATAAAGAATAGTAAGGGTGAGGGATAGTAGAAAAAGTTAAGAAGAGACAACTACTTGGTTTGAAAATATTCTCCCATGCAATTGCATCAGAAATCTTGGTATGACTGCATGGAGTTTGGCTAAAAGATATTTATAAGAGTCCCTAAGAGTCTCTCTCTTGAATACTCATAGAAAAGCTATCTTGCAAACACACATGGTTCAGATTGTAATATGATAGTGGGAAAGATAGGCCCTGAGGAGTTGGGGAGAACCTAGATAGGGTTGTATTGTTAGGTTTCTAGAGTATTATATTAGGGGGTTTTGGGTTTGATTTAGGGTATTTGATTACAGTAATGGTGAGAAAGCAAGAAATCCAAGAAAATAATAATCAAACCTAATTTAACAGTAGTCGAGTTATGCTAGTGAACTACGACTATCTAAGAGAGAAAAGCAATTGCACTAATTTAAGCTACACACTAAAAGGACGATAAGAAATAGAACATTACTACACTAAAATAAAGATTACACTAAATGAGTAGAAAAATGCAAAATTAGGGAAATAAATATGCAATCTTAGAACAAACAACTAATCAAGCACTAGTTAATCTAATGATAGCTAATGATCATGAACAAGGAAACTAAACTAAGTAACAAAATCAATTAGCTTGTGAGAGATTAAGGTGAGGTTAAAGCAAGTAGATGGGATAGTGGGTTCTTTGGGGGAATATGCACTAATTAACTATGTATAGGGTCATGCTCATACACAAACTTCAATTAGATAAATACCAAACCAAACAACAAGGGTTAGACTAGAACATGCATCCTTTTCCATTATTGGACCATGGACGACATGGCAGTGAATAGGGGAACTAGTACCTATCACTAACTATATATCCTTGCAAGATTCCATAGACTAATGAATAATAGGAATATATAAAATATGGTATAAGTCTAGGTTTGTAGATGTGGTTTTGAATGCACTTAGGATCAAGGAATGGTGTAGAGAGTAGGAAGTGGATATTTCATTCCCTACTAGCTCCATCTAACCATAGCAAGTCATTTAGCTAAGTATATATAGGGGAGGCATACCTAGCTACTTAGATCTCGTGCCTAGGAGTAGGGAAATGGTTAGGCAATGAAAAAGTGGAGAAACTAGCTAATATTTCTCATGGAACTTAGGAGTTTCTCCAATAGAAAGCCCTAAACCATACCTGGCCTATTTCTTAAGGGATTCATAACTCAAATAGCTATATCAAGAGGTAAGGAAATAGAATAAGAAATAACATAAGATTTGGTAAAAAATGCGAGTTTGGTACATTAGCATTTTCCCAACATGGTATAATAGTTAATAACTACTCATAGTTAAGGAAATAACAAAAAAAGGGAAAAATAGAATATATACTCCGCTGGGAGTAGATGAAAAGTATCTTCCTTACCCTCCTCCTCCAAGTATGCAAGAAAGCATGGAAAGTGGAGGGGAAATGCTGAAAACACTAGAAAAATAGAATTTTGGGATGGAGGGATGAAGGAAATGAGGTGGAATGATAAGGGGAACAAAAGTGGTGGCTTTGGAGGCTTGGATTAGCTAACCTAAAAATTGTGATTTTGACTATGACTTAAATATATGGTTGGAAGAACTATATTTTACCCCAAACGTTGTGAGAAAGAGTTATATATAAAGATATGTCAACTCCCTTTTTTCCCAAGGCTCTCTAAAGTTTGTTATAGTAGAAACTAAAGGAATAGGTGATGTGTTCAGGAATGAGGGGGGAGAAGTGACAGCAGGGTGTGCGCTTGTGGTGGAAGGATAGGTGCACCTTCCAAGGAGTCTGGAACTAGGATAGAAGAGGGTGTGTCTTTACCCTCTTCACCATCTTAACATAATTTCAGGTTTCGATGCCCATGTGTTTGTATTGGAGATGTAATGATATTAGGGTGTTGTAGAAGGAAGCAAAGGACATTCGAGTCACCTTTTAGAAAGAGAGATATAAGGGGAGATACATGTTGTGATTGTTGGAGTTAGGTGGAGGAAACCATTTAAGTGTTTCCCCCTTGCAATGACTCACCAACATGGACCAGGGAGAGAAATTCTTGATCTAAGGATAGAGTTCTCGATCCTAGTAAAGGCCACCTAGGGTGAGCTCAGGGCTCAAGCCTCAAATCCATCCTAGTCCTGATCAAGGGTAGGTGCATTGATGTGTGAACCTACCCTCTTTCTATTGTGGCATTTTCTCAAACCTACATTGATAATCTGATATGCTTTGTTGTAAGGATAATACTTTGAAAATTATAGAATTTTCTATGAATTCATAAGTTTTCCAAACCATATATGTATTTTGATAAGGAAATTTTCAATATAAAAACTAAGTAACTATTTTTAGGTTATGAGATTTTGTATATTAATGTATAAGAATGATGATATACATGTTAGTTTATGTGACTTAATGATAATACACTACTTTTCTTAGAGGTTTTAACATCATAATGAACCTTTCGACATTGAATTTTTTTACCACATATAAGTAATTGATCATAGTACTATGTGAATTACAACATGTCATATATCAAATGCGCCCTAATTATGTTCAAAACCCTAAGATGATAAGATATGTATAATAATAAGTTGAGGTGAGGTCCTTTGGACCCAAGTCATATTTGTGAACAATAACTTTATTGTTTGGTGAATGGTTTAGGTTAGGACGGCCCTAAACACATGAGAATCCTAATATAGTTTTATTACACTATATATGAATCTATTTTTTGTGGTTTTGTATCTTTGACTAGGCTTTAGCAATTTAAATAACTCAAAGCTTGTTCAGTAATTCTAATAAGGTATATAACACTATGATCTTTGATGATTATTCATTCCACTTTGACTAGAGGTGTGATATGACATTCTTTTGAACTATTTGATATGTATAGAATTTTTTTATTTTTTATTTTTTAAATATATTTTATTACTAACTAAGATTTTTTATTTTGCATACTAATGTTTGCAAAATTGAACATGAGCTATATGTTTCTTTTACACTCTTAGTGCAATTGATTGAAAGAATACAATCACTGCTTTGTATACTTGTTTGAAATAGTAAGGACACATCTTTATGCACCTACTCGAAGGAGTAAGGAAACCTCCAATATGCACTTACTTGCAAAAATAAGGGAACATTATGTCTAATGTTATGTCTCTCTAACATTTCCCTTCACCAATGGGTGTTTAGGAGGTGCTCATGTATGGTCACTATGTGTCAATGTTGTGTCAATGTGTAAGAAAAAGAAATTGAACATAGCTTTGTTTTCCTACTGAAATCGTTCAAATAATTAAGTTATTTGCATCAAACTTGTCAAGTTTTTATAATAATGAATGCTTACTTATATGAATTCTTAGTAGATATGTCCTTAGGATACCACGTATTGGAAACACTTTTGTTGACTCCATTTGTCCCTTTTGATGTTATTAGACTAAGATATAGCATGGGTGCAACATTTGGTTTGTATGAAGTGAGCAAGTGTTATATTGAAAGCTATTATACATTATTTCAAGTTTTATACATATTTCAATTCCAATGTTTACCTTGAAGATGTAAATCAATGATTCAACAAGTTCATATAATATATTATATTAATCTATAGGAAATGTTGTTTGGTGTATTTGTGATTGCTCAAGTGAGTATCTCAATATTTCAATGTCAATAGTTCTAATATTGTCAAGTAGAGGTCTCATGTATCTTTGTGGGGAGTCTTGCTCATGACATTGTGTTATAATTTATATCTTGGAATAAATTTATGTCCATCCAATTTTTTATACAATTGAAATTATATAATAATATCACCTCAATCTTCTTGCCTCATGGATTGAGTCAAACATGGTGGTTTGTGATGTGATTTTTATTGAGCAGGCAATTCACCTAGGGAAACCCTAGATTTCTACTAAGACTACATAGAATAGTCATGTAACATCCTTAACCTCGGTTATGCCTAACCCTAGAAGTTTGGCTTAAGTAAGTCATTTATATTCTTGTCTTTATATTTTTAAAAGTATTTAAGACTAAAGGAGAGCTTATGTTTCAATTTTGGTCCTATTTGAATAATGTTGTAGTAGTTTTTTTACATGTTTTGGACTAAAGTGCAATTTACCCAAATTAAGAGGTTACCTTGAAAATGTTACATGATAAATGTTCCTCAAGTGTTATAGAATCATAAGAATGATAATGATGTAGAGGTATGGCTTCCACAAGCCTAAGTTCCGAGAAGGAGCTTGTTTGAATAATGTTTGTGCATTGAATAACTAGTTTTGGTGTAATTTGCAAATTACCCAAAACCTAGGGTTGGATATGTAAAATACCACTTCAATAGTGTCCCTATTGTTTCTTGGTATCATTTGGAGAAAATAAAAAGGAAGGGGCGTCTTGTTTGAACCACATTTGAGGAGAGATAATCTTGGTAATAAAATAATCAAGAAATAAGCATAAATGAAACCCTAATTTATTTTGTAGCAAAAATAAATATATTAATTGAAGTGCCCAACAACTAAAAAGGCTGTGGTTGAAATCCTATAGTGGGAGGACGTCCAAATGCCTTGAGTGGCACCGAAATATCCTAAGTAGGTGAAGAAATCCACTCACATTTGTTAATTAAAAAGTAATGTCCACTAAATTGTGATGTGATTTTTATTGAGCAGGCAATTCACCTAGGGAAACCCTAGATTTCTACTAAGACTACATAGAATAGTCATGTAACATCCTTAACCTGGGTTATGCCTAACCCTAGAAGTTTGGCTTAAGTAAGTCATTTATATTCTTGTCTTTATCTTTTGAAAAGTATTTAAGACTAAAGGAGAGCTTATGTTTCAATTTTGGTCCTATTTGAATAATGTTGTAGTAGTTTTTTTACATGTTTTGGACTAAAGTGCAATTTAACCAAATTAAGGGGTTACCTTGAAAATGTTACATGATAAATGTTCCTCAAGTGTTATAGAATCATAAGAATGATAATGATGTAGAGGTATGGCTTCCACAAGCCTAAGTTCCGAGAAGGAGCTTGTTTGAATAATGTTTGTGCATTGAATAACTAGTTTTGGTGTAATTTGCAAATTACCCAAAACCTAGGGTTGGATATGTAAAATACCACTTCAATAGTGTCCCTATTGTTTCTTGGTATCATTTGGAGAAAATAAAAAGGAAGGGGCGTCTTGTTTGAACCACATTTGAGGAGAGATAATCTTGGTAATAAAATAATCAAGAAATAAGCATAAATGAAACCCTAATTTATTTTGTAGCAAAAATAAATATATTAATTGAAGTGCCCAACAACTAAAAAGGCTGTGGTTGAAATCCTATAGTGGGAGGACGTCCAAATGCCTTGAGTGGCACCGAAATATCCTAAGTAGGTGAAGAAATCCACTCACATTTGTTAATTAAAAAGTAATGTCCACTAAAAATGGATAATAATATTATAATGATTAAGGTGCTTAAAGTGGTAGCTTTTAATTCAAGGATAATTGAAAGTAAATTGAGGGTAAGGAATATGGCTTCGAAGGCAAGGAATGGAGGGGGCATGTGGCAAGAAAGTGGATGAATTTTCTCCTACTTTCTCTCTCCTAGAAAATCAATTATATGTACTTGATTTTCTCCTTACTTGAAAGGCTATTTTGCAAACCACTTTCTTCCTTTGCTTTGGCCAACAACCAAGGAGCTTAGGAGCAGGAGGAAAACGTTCCCCAAGATGAAGGTAAGCTCCATGATCATCTTCAACCTAGGATTTATGGTTGAAATCGGATTTCAACACTTATTTTCTTCTCTCCTCCATCCAATGCTCAACCTTGGCTATCTTTTGCATATAAAGAGTTGGAAATGAACCTTGGATAGTTGAAGGAGCTTCTTTCACCCTTAGAGATGAGAAGCTTGAAGATTTGAAGCTACTTTGAAGGTGGGTTATATAACTTGAACCCATCAATGTTATTAATTTTAGTTTCTCATCATATGTTGATCTTTTATTTCTTCTTGGATAATTGACGAATTCATCATATATATGATAGTAGAATTCGGAGGTATGAAGCTTGATGATGATGAAATCATCTTAGGACACACCTCAAGAATATCAAGAACAAATGTTTGCAATTTTGTGGTCAAATGGTTTCAAACCGTTAGAGACCAAACAGTTTCAAACCGTTTGGTGACCAAAAGGTTTCAAAACCGTTAGAGGTTAAACGGTTTCAAAACCATTAAAGACTAAAAAATTTCAATGGATTCAAAGATCAATTGGTCTCATGACCTAATAACTTCAAACAGTCAAACTCATTTGATTTGAGAACCCTAGCTCAATTGGTTTCAAAACCCAAGATCAATTGATGTCAAAACCCTAATTTAGGTTTAAATGGTTTCAACTCTGATTTGACCAAACAGTCTCAAACCGTTTGAGGGCCAATCGGTCTCAAACGATTTGAGGACCAAATGGTCCCAAACCGTTTAGGGTTAAAATGATTTCAAAGTTGATTTGATTAAACGGTTTCAAACCATTCAAGGGTCAAATAGTTTCAAACCCTAATAAGATCAAACGGTTTCAAAACCGATTGGAGATCAAAGGGGTCAAAACTGTTTGAAGATTCAATGGTCTTAAGACCATTTAAGGATATAAGGACCAAGACCGTTTAAGGTCTAACGGTCTTCAAGACCGTTTGAAGGTCAAGTGACCTCAAGACCGTTTGAAGGTCAAGTGACCTCAAGACCGTTTGAAGGTCAAGTGACCTCAAGACCGTTTGAAGGTCAAGTGACCTTAAGACCATTTAAAGGTCAAGTGACCTCAAGACCGTTTGAAGGTTCAATTGGTAAAAACTGTTTGAAGGTACAATTGATTCAAACCATGCAAGTATTAATAATCCCATAAGTGGTTGAAGAGTATAACAAGGTTGATTTCAAGGGAAGTACTTCTAAAGAATTTAGGTGATTAATACATTTAGAGTGATTATCCCTTGATGCCCATGAAAGTAATAAATTGAATGCACTATGATCAGCATAGGTGCATGTACTTAGTGAAAGGTTAAGTCAACTGAATAAGGTATGATGGTGATGTGTGTTTCTAGTACATGGAACAATGATAAGTATGATTTTAATACTTGAATGATGATATGTGCTCCAAGATAAGTGGAAGCACTGACTTAGGGTTTGGATTAATGATGTAATCATAAAACCCTAATCAATGGAGAATGGAAACCCTAATCAATAAGGAAAATTACAATACATAAGTTTAATTGAATACTTATGAAGATATTATGTAATCTTAGACATGTGGAACAATGAGTTAGGTTTTGTATATTAATTTTAATATCAATGTGTTTTCCAAGATTCATGGAGTTTTGAATTAAGGTTTGATCTTTGATAATATGATCATGAAACCCTAATATAGGGTGATGTTATGTGAAACCCTAATATAGGGTGATGTTATGTGAAACCCAAATTGATAAAGATGGGAAACCCTAACCCTGATGAGGGAATAGTGATGTTATCTTTGTATTACATAATGTTGATATGTAATTGATATGGTTGTTATCAAGTATACTAACCATGCAGGTATCATGAGATGATGAGCATATCCAGGTATGAACTATGATGTTAATGGGCCTTGTGAGCCATTATTTTATTTGTTGCCTAGTGAGAGGTGACAAGAAGTTAAATATGCCTGGTGAACTATGTGAGATACTTGTGTAACAAGTATCATGAATACTGTGGCAACACATCCCACTATCACACAGATAGTGAGGTGTTACGCGAAAACGTGCGGAAATCACCATAACCACAAATTACTAAAAACACGGGTTAATTAAAACTGATTTCGGAAAGCTGATAAACTGAGAAACTATTACATTCAGGTCCACATCCTGCAAGGAAACAGGTTATTCAAACATTTACAAGCCTTGATATGTGTCCACAGCTTAGAGGAACAGTTGTCTAGCCATCACACGAGTTCATCACCTATTTATATGTACATAAAGGCCCACATTCGTCCAGCAACAAGATATACAAAGGATCATCAGTTATATATCGTGAAACAATGTAAAAATGCTCACAAGGACCTGAGAGTACAGGGATGACTCTAGACTCTACTACAAAATAACCAAAACAGCAGCATGTCCATCGCTCGCCTTCTACTGCTCGTCTAGCTGTTCGGCCGTAACTCCGCAACCACCACTATGTCTAGCTCGAACACCTAAAAAGGGTGTAAACCAACGGGGTGAGACACACAGTCCCAGTGAGAAACATAACTCCCCGAAAAAACTCTAAAACCAAAGGAAGAGTAAAGCAACAATAGCAGGTAACTGATAAAAGGTATAACAAGAGTAGTCTATATAACAAGCTATTCATACCATAAAGCTTACCGGGTTGTACAGAAGGCATATACCAAAGTACTTCTTTATGGAACACGATTGACAAGATATGATTTATAAGATCTTATCACATATCATAAGGAAAGTATAAGTAACTGTGGTATAACAAGGTTAACTACACAAGAAAGGTCTCAACCAATGTTTCGTGTTTTGCCTTAAGCAGTAAATACTATTCGGCTAGATTACGTATTATTATGCCCTGAGGAAGTGAGTTGTACCGCTCAAATCCAACCTTCGGTTACGAAACCCAAGCCGGTGCCATACAAGGCCAATGAAAGAGCTGGACTCCACGACCCCTCCACCTCGTGGTCAGTACACGAGTACAACACAAGCAGGACCGCAGTCTCTTACTTAAGTGGCCTCAGCCACAGGGTCAGGCTACCCTCTGCCTAGCCCGCCTTGGTACAGGTCTCGTTGCTAGTGAAACTGAGCCACATTCCTGTTCACCGTGCTCTGATCCATGAGCGCATTCATGCTCCCATATCACATATCCTGAGCCATGGGCCTATTCACCATGCTCTTTAGATACTGAGCTACAGGCCTGAATCTGCACTCTGGAGTCTACAACCGAAGTTGCACTCATACCTCCTCATTTTCGGCTAGGAGAAACCACACATATTCAATAATATGCACTTCCAAGTTAACCCACAGGAGAACCTATTTCACCATCACCAGCTCCTGACGATGATGGATCTATGGCCAGGGCAAACTACATGACATGTTTCACTGTGATTATTTAATGTATTTTAAGTGGATTGCAAGATTCAACCAAGTTGCAATACATGAAAACTATAACAAGAATAAGCAACATGAAACTCAACATCATGCTTTTACTATCATCCACAAGGATCCAACATTGCATGTCACCACTTGGCCTCTTGCCAATCACCTAGGTCCACCTCAAGGATCATCACATTGCCATGGTATCTAAATCCCTCATCACATAGTGCCACTACATCTCAAGGCTTACATCATCACCATGGAATATCAATCCCAGCACTAGTAAAGCTCAGGTCCTCAGACCATCACATCATCAAGAGTAACCACCAGGGCAATGTTATTCAAACATATATATACCTCATAGCTTTTTACCTGGCTATGCATATGTACCTGCATGGTTAGTATGCACAATCATCATGGGTTATCAGGAGAATTATACTATCAACATAGGGCAACATTGATGATTACATGCTTTATCAATCATGCCTCAACTTGTGACCATAGACATAGCTCATATCATCAAGCAAAGCATCTCATATGTTTACCATTTACTTCAACATTATACAAAATGATTCAAGATGATCATAAGCAGATGTAGCATCATGTCAAATTACAGAGATGTGAACTACCATCTTATTTATCAGCAAGCATATCAAAGATCAAGAATTAGTATATCGGTTTTCCATAAGATACAAGGCCCTCACTAGAAGCGTCCACTGTCCTCACCAAAGGAGGTATCGGGTAGGGTACTCTCCCCTATCGTCCGACACTTCAAAATGCATAACGGTTACCATCTAGTGAGTAGCGTGTAATGCTATGTTGTGCCCGACGCGTTATGCATCAGGGAACCAAGCATGTCGTTCAGCCATGCAAATCGTACACCTCAAGACGGGCAACACTGCGTCAGGTAACAAGGGTACAACGACCATGAAGCCTATCGAGCAACTGAGCCTATGGGCGTGTCGCTCACCATGTGCAACGGGCATCAAGGATAACGGGCAACCAAGTGTGCAGCTAGCCAAAGAAGCATATCATGCGACGGTGTGTCGTGCCTCATGGCATATTAGTCAGGACATGTATCGGGCACGAAGGTGTTGTGCAACAAAGCTCAATAGGTGCGTCGAGCAACAGGGGATAACGTGAAGCCATATGTGTATAGGGAAACCAAAGTGAGCATCTCAGCCAAAGGGGGGCATCTCAAGCAACGGTGTGTCGCGCACAAGGCATAACGATACCAAACCATCACATAGGCTAATTGTATCGGGCAGGTTACTCATCAAGGTGTGATGCCTGACACACACAAGGAAGGGACCAAGGGTGACGCCCGTCACACCACCACATGTGTCGTCCAAGGCTCAAGGCCAAGAGGGGATATCGGGCATCACAAACCCTAAGGTCGTATCGGCCAAGATACAACTCCACAAGGTCATCACCAACCTCCAGCACAAAGGCACTCAAAACCCTAATGGATCAAGAAGATGACTCACCTCTCAACTAACAAGAGAGAGGGGTCTTGCCAAGCTTCTTAACACCAATCGGGCAACACAAGGAACAACTCTAACAAGGTTTACAACCACCACCAAGCTCACCTTTCAAGTCCATGGTGAGAGGAGGGTGTTGCTCAAGCAACTAGAATACAAGCTCACCTCTCAACTTAAATGAGAGAGGGGTATTGCCCATATTACTAGCACTCAAGCTCACTTCTCTAGACCAAGGAGATAAAGGAGTGTTTCTCACCAAGAAACCCTAGAAGATAGATTCGGCCAACAAGAGGTAACTAAGCAAGAAACTAAACTAGTAACACGCATAGCCAACATGATCATAAGCAACATACAAGAACATAGAAGATGGTAATGTAGTTAGGGTTAGGAGTTATTTAATCCACCTTAAGCAAGCTCCAAGCTCCAAGAACCACCAAGGAAGAAGGAGAGCAAGGCACTCTAGGGTTCAGCCACCACTAGAGGAAGAAGGAGACTCCAAGAAGGATCGGCCACCAAGCTTGCAAAAGAAGAGAGGTGTCGTGCACCAAGGGAGGGGGAGACTAAGGAACTAAAGGGATCCTTAGCAAGGGAAAGGAAATGCATATATTGAAGGGGATGGAGGAGAAACCAAGGGAAGGTAAGGCAAGGTGTCGCCCACCTAGGGACACTTGTCCATGAGCATAGCCACCACTCATAACATGTCCTAAACACATGTCCAAGTCCATTGCCACATGCAAGCATCAAGCACCAAGTGTCCACTAGTGGTGAAAAAAATGAGGTCAAAGAAGGTCAAAGGGGTCCATGGGCGACACACCCACACAACATGGCCGACATAAACATCCTCTTACCTGACACAAGGTCCAAAGAAACAAAGGCAAGGCACCACAAAGCTCAACAAGCTCAACCAAGCCCAAAGGAACTCAAGCAATGAGCCCAAACCTTCCTCTCAACATTAGAGGAAGCAAGGAGAGGGAGGAACACCTCACAAGGTGGCAAACTTGCCCAAAAACCCTAGACTTGGGTTAATTGCAAGTAGCACCTACAACTCTCAACAAAGCACAAACAAACCCTAATTACTACTAAAGGTGATTAGCAGCAACTAAACATAAGGGTTAAGCAAAGCAAACAGGGTAAACCCTAAACGGAGGTCAGGGTCCTTACAAGATAACCCCCTACAAAGGGATTTGTCCCCGAAATCCGAAGAGAAAAGCAAGGGGTACTTCCTCCTCATCTCTTCCTCAAGCTCCCACGTGGCTTCCTCAATGCCACAATGATGCCAAAGAACCTTCACAAGAACTAGGTCCTTCCTCTTCAGCTTCTTAATCCTTCTATCAAGGATCACCACAGGACCTTCCTCGTAGGTCACATCTTCATCAAGCTCAACCTCAACTGGCTGTATCATTGTCCCTGTATCTGGATGACTTTTCTTTAGCATACTGACATGGAACACTGGATGCAACCTGTGCAACTCTGGTGGCAGCTCTAACTTGTAAGCTATCTTGCCCACACGTTCTATGAGCGAGTATGGCCCCATATATCTGGGTGCTAGCTTACCCTTCCGTCCAAACCTTAGCACACCTTTCCATGGCGAGACTTTAAGATACACTTTGTCTCCTACCTGGAACTCCAAAGGTCGTCGGTGATTGTCTACATAAGACTTATGCCTGTCTTGTGCCGCTTTCAACTGTTGTTGTATCACCTTGATCTTTTCTGTTGTCTGTTGTACTAACTCAGGACCCAAAAGCTGATATTCTCCAGACTCATACCAACACAAAGGAGATCTGCACTTCCTCCCATATAAGGCCTCATAAGGAGCCATGTCAATGCTCCGCTGATAACTATTGTTGTAGGCAAACTCTATCAGGCTGAGATGTACATCCCAACTACCTAGGAACTACAAAACACAAGCTCAAAGGAGATCCTCCAAAGTCTGAATAGTCCTCTCGGACTGTCCATCTGTCTGCGGATGGAAGGCGGTACTGAACCTCAACTGCGTTCCCAACACTTTGTGCAACTGTTCCCAGAAACGACTCATGAACTGAGGACCTTTGTCAGAAACTATCGTCGCTGGCACACCGTGCAAACATACAATCTCATCTACATATACTCGAGCGAGATTCTCGACTGTATACGTTGTCTTTACTGGTATGAAATGGGCAAACTTCGTCAATCCGTCCACTATTACCCAAATGGAATCATGATTCCTAGTTGTCCTGGGTAGACCAACTACAAAATCCATGGTTATATGATCTCATTTCCACTGTGGTATCGGCAAGGGTTGCAACGTACCTACCGGCTTCTGATGCTCAGCCTTGACTTGCTGACAAACCACACACCTAGCCATGAACTCGGCTACATCTTTCTTCAAACCGGGCCACCAATACAAGTCCTTCAGACTATGATACATCTAGGTGACACCATGATGCATAGCATACATCGACGTGTGTACTTCCTCGAGCACTAACTTCCTCAGATCATCAGCATCAGGGATCACCATCCTATCATGATAGCAAACTAGTCCATCCTCAAACTCATGGAACCCATCACGCTTTTCGCTGCCGAACTCTGATCTGATCAACTATGTATTATATCATCTGTTTGCTTTGCATCCTTGATCTGCTGTCTCAGTGTAGGCTTGACTTGCATCTGTTCTAAAAGTCCATCTAACAAGGAAACTCCCATCTTCACATTCATCTGCCGCAAGGAAACAAGCATATCCCGTCTATAGCATACCAGGGAACTCAACTGTGCCTTCTTTGAAGAAAAAGAAGAAGACTTTCGACTAAGCGCATCAGCTACCACATTAGCCTTACCAGGATGATACTCGATGGTGCACTCGTAATCATTGATCAACTCCATCCATCGACGTTGTCGCATGTTCAACTCATGCTATGAAAAGATGTACTTCAGATTCTTATGATCCGTAAAGATCTGACACTCTTCCCTGTAAAGATAGTGCCTCCAAATCTTTAACGCATGAACCACTACTGCCAACTCCAAATCATGAGTCGGATAATTCTCCTCATGTTTCTTAAGCTGTCGCAAAGCAAAAGAAACCTCATGATCTTCCTACATCAGCACACAACCTAAACCTTTCTTGGAAGCATCGCAGAATACAACATAGCCCTTTCCAGGCTCTGGCAGCACTAACACTGGAGCACTAGTCATCTCATCCTTCAAACTCTAGAAAGCTTGCTGGTAATGATCATCCCAGACAAAAGGTACATCCTTCCTAGTCAACTTCATCATCGGCAACGCAATTGCACTGAAGTCCTTGATAAACCTCCGTAGTAACCTACTAGACCCAGGAAACTACAAACTTCTATCGGCATATTCGGTTGTTCCCACTCTACAACGGATTCCACCTTCTTCGGGTCCACTTTGACTCCTTCTGGAGATATCACATGACCCAAGAAAGTCACTTCTTCCAACCAGAACTCACACTTACTGAACTTGGCATACAGCTGATGTTGGCGAAGAAGAGACAACGCTAGTCGAAGATGTCGCTCATGCTCTTGCTTGTCCCGACTGTAGATCAAGATGTCATCTATAAAGATTACAACAAACTGATCTAAGAACGGACGGAACACTTTGTTCATCAAATCCATGAAAGAAGCAGGTGCATTGGTTCGCCCAAACGGCATCACCAAAAACTCATAGTGACCATACCTCGTCCTAAAAGATGACTTTGGTATGTCATCTGCCTTAATCCTCAACTGATGATATCCAGACCATAGATCGATCTTCGAAAACACTGTAGCACCACACAATTGATCAAACAGATCATCTATCTCGGCAACGGGTACTTGTTCTTGGTCGTGACCTTGTTCAACTGTCGGTAATCTATACATAACTGCATTGACTCATCCTTTTTCTTGACAAACAACACTAGAGCACCCCAAGGCGACGTACTCGGTTGAATGAAACATTTCTCCAACAACTCTTGTAAATGCTTCTTAAGCTCAGCCATCTCTACTGGAGCCATCCTATACAGTGTCTGTGCAACTGGCTGAGTTCCTGGAACCAGATTGATCTCAAAATCAATCTCTCAGGGTAGAGGAACACCAGGAAACTCATCAAGAAACACATCGGAAAACTCTCGGACAACTGACACCTCTTCAAGGCTAGGACCTTTCACCTTGGTAGCCACAACGGTATCCACAACGCGAGCTTAGAATGCCTCACATCCTTGTTGTAGAAACTTCACTGCCACCATAGCAGATACCAGACACGTCGGAAGAATCTTCCTGTCTCCATGGAAGACCCACTTCTCTCCATCATCATCAAACACTGCCTGCTTGGAACCACAGTCTAAAACAACCTTATACTTCTCTAACGTACCCATCCCAAGGATAACATCGAAACCATGCATATCAAGTGGTATTAGATCCACTTGTATACTGTGTCCTGAAAAAGATAAGACACAAGATGGACACTCTTCTTGAAGCATCAAGGAACCATCAAGAGGGGTTTCTAACAACAAGCTATCCTTCTTACAACTAATAGGTAAACGACAGTTTTCAAGCATACTATAGGCGATAAAAGAGTGTGTAGCACCCGGGTCAACCAGAACAGATATAAAGCAAGAAGAAGACATATCAGAATGAAATAACTTCATCTGACATGTCACCACTCGCGGGCTGACTATCGCCTCTGGCTGACTCATAGCATAGAATCGAGTCGTTGCTTGTTGTCCATGTCCTCTACTTCCTTGAGAAGACGATCCTTCTTGCGACGCGTGACCGTGTCCTCACCCTCTTCTAGCACTGGGCTACTGTCTATCGGTCCCTTGATGATTCTGCCATGGTTGTTGTGTCACTTCAACATCTCTATTTGGGCAATTCGACTTGAAATGCCCCGTCTGACCGCAGATATAGCATGTCTTAACTTCAAACCGTGGCCTAGATGGCCCTGTCACTGCCACTAAAGATGTACTGTGTGCCTTAGATGGCGAAGAAACATATCCTCTTCTCTTACTCGGAGACTACTGTGATGGTACACTAGAACCTCTCATCATAGAAGGTGCTGAAAACCTAGGCTTCTTAAAGCCACCAAATCTCTGTCCCTGAAACTGAGAAGTCCTCTTCTTAGACATGGAATCTCTTTTCTCCCTAACAGACCATTCGATCCTCGGGATAGATTCCACAAATGTAGCAAACCGCTCTCTGTTTTCCAACACAGAAACAGGTGTTGTCAGATCAGCACTCAGACCTTTCTCAAAGCGTCTGATCCACTCTTCGTCTGTCGCTGCCATATGAGGACAAAACCTCAGCAGGTCCATGAACTTGGCTTCATACTCAGTGATGTTCATCATTCCTTGGTGCAGATGCTCGAACTGACTGATCTTCTCATCCAGATACGTTTTTGGAAAGTATCTGCTGATGAACTCACACCGGAAAACCTCCCAACCGATCACCTCACCAGGTCGCTTCTCTTCCTCGATGGTCCACCAGTGACCAGCACTACCCTTCAAAGGTAGACAACGTGCTTTACTTTGTCTACTTCGGGGACGTCGAGGATCCGGAAAGCCTTCTCAAGACTTGTCAGCCATAGATCTGCATCTGCTAGATCAGCTGTCCCAGCATAGTTCAAAGCTCCGACTCAGTGAAGCCGCTCAAAGGTCTTCCAAATACCCGATGTTTCACCATGGGGAGCTTGTGCTCTCGACGGAGGCACTGGTAATCTTTCTACCATGACATTCATCGTAGCCATCATCTTCCCCATAAGCTGTTGGTAGGCTAGATGTTCAAGAATGGTTGGGTCAGGTTGAGGGACCTTAGGCACCCGATCTTCATGTGCCCGCCCTATAGCTCCATCAATTGATGCAGCATTGCTATTCTCAGCAGCATGTTCTTCATGGTTTCCAGACATCTTTGCTTTTCTTCTTTTGAGGGCAGAAGATGATTGCAAGAAAATCTGGAAGACTCCCAAGAACAGACACGACCTAATCCTAAATCCCTGTAGACTCAGCGAACCTAAAGCTCTGATACCAAAACTTGTGGCAACACATCCCACTATCACACAGATAGCGAGGTGTTACGCGAAAATGTGCGGAAATCACCATTATGACAGATTACTAAAAACACAGGTTAATTAAAACTGATTTCGGAAAGCTGATAAACTAAGAAACTATTACATTCAGGTCCACATCCTGCAAGGAAATAGGTTATTCAAACATTTACAAGCCTTGATACGTGTCCACAGCTTAGAGGAACAACTATCTAGCCATCACACGAGTTCATCACCTGTTTATATGTACATAAAGGCCCACATCCGATCAGCAACAGGATATACAAAGTATCATCAGTTATATATCGTGAAACAACGTCAAAACGCTCCCAAGGACCTGAGAGTACAGGGATGACTCTAGACTCTACTACAAAACAACCAAAATAGCAACATGTCCATCGCTTGCCTTCTACTGCTTGTCTAGCTGTTTGACTGCAACTCCGCGACCACCACTATGTCTAGCTCAAACACCTAAAAAGGGTATAAACCATTGGGGTG
Source organism: Alisma plantago-aquatica (assembly GCA_963693085.1). Taxonomy (NCBI): domain Eukaryota; kingdom Viridiplantae; phylum Streptophyta; class Magnoliopsida; order Alismatales; family Alismataceae; genus Alisma; species Alisma plantago-aquatica. The sequence goes on from OY856409.1 coordinate 1,608,627,096, forward strand.
AGACACACAGTCCCATCGAGAAACATAACTCCTGGTCGAAACTATAAAACCAAAGGAAGAGTAAAGCAACAGCAACAGGTAACTGATAAAAGGTATAACAAGAGCAGTCTATATAACAAGATATTCATACCATCAAGCTTACCAGGCTCTACAGAAGGCATATACCAAAGTACTTCTTTATGGAACACGATTAACAAGATATGATTTATAAGATCTTATCACATATCATAAGGAAACTATAAGTAACTGTGGTATAATAAGGTAAACTACACAAGCAAGGCCTCAACCAATGTATCGTGTTTTGCCTTAAGCAGTAAATACTATTCAGCTAGATTACGTATTATTATGCCCTGAGGAAGTGAGTTGTACCGCTCAAATCCAACCTTCAGTTATGAAACCCAAGCCGGTGCCATACAAGGTCAATGGAAGAGTCGGACTCCACGACCTCTCCGCATCATGGTCACTGAACGAGTAAAACACAAGTAGGACCGCAGTCTCTTGCTTAAGTGGCCTCAGCCACAGGGTCAGGCTACCCTCTGCCTAGCCTACCTTGGTACAGGTCTCGACGCGAGTGAAATTGAACCACGTGCCTGTTCACCATGCTCTGATTCATGAACGCATTCATGCTCTCATATCACATATCCTGAGCCATGGGCCTGTTCACCTGCTCTTCACATACTGAGCTACGGGCCTGAATCCGCACTCTGGAACCTACAACCGAAGTTGCACTCATATCTCCTCATTTTTGGCTAGGAGAAACCACACATATTCAATAATATGTGCTTCCAAGTTAACCCGCAGGAGAACCTATTTCACCATCACCAGCTCCTGACGATGATGGATCTATGGCCAGGGCAAACTACATGACATGTTTCACTATGATTATTTAATGGATTTTAAGTGGATTGCAAGATTGAACCAAGTTGTAATACATGCAAACTATAACCAGAATAAACAACATGAAACTCAACATCATGCTTTTACTATCAGACACAAGGATCCAACATTACATGTCACCACTTGGCCTCTTGCCAATCACCTAGGTCCACCTCAAGGATCATCACATTGCCATGGGATCTAAATCCCTCATCACATAGTGCCACTACCTCTCAAGGCTTACATCATCACCATCGAATATCAATCCCAGCACTTGTCAAGCTCAGGTCCTCAGACCATCACATCATCAAGAGTAACCATCAGGGCAATGTTATTCAAACATATATATACCTCATAGCCCTTTACCTGGCTATGCATCTGTACCTGCATGGTTAGTATGCAGAATCATCATGGGTTATCAGGAGAATTATACTATCAACATAGGGCAACATTGATGATTACATGCTTTATCAATCATGCCTCAACTTGTGACTATAGACATAGGTCATATCATCAAGCAAAGCATCTTATATGTTTACCATTTACTTCAACATTATATGAAATGAATCAAGATGACCATAAGAAGATGTAGCATCATGTCAAATTATAGAGATGTGAACTACCATCTTAGTTATCAACAAGCATATCAAAGATCAAGAATTAGTATATCGGTTTTCCATAAGAGACAAGGACCCCACTAGAAGCTTCCACTATCCTCACCAAAGGAGGTATCGGGAAGGGTACTCTCCCCTATCGCCGACACTTGAAAATGCATAACGGTTAGCATCTAGTGATTAGCGTGCAATGATGTGTTGTGCCCGGCGTGTTATGCATCAGAGAACCAAGCATGCCATGTAGCCATGCATATCATGCACCTCAAGATGGGAAACACTGGGTCAAGTAACAAGGGTACAACGACCATGAAGCCTATCGGGCAACTGAGCCTATGGGCATGTCGCTCACCATGTGCAATGAGCATCAAGGATAACGAGCAACCAAGCATGCAACTCGCCAAAGAAGCATGTCATGCGACGGTGTGTCGTGCCTCATGGTATATCAGTCAGCACATGTATCGAGCACTAAGGTGTCGTGCAACAAAGCTCAAGAGGTGCGTCGAGCAACAGGGGATAACGTGCAGCCATATGTGTATAGGGAAACCAAAGCGAGCAGCTCAGCCAAAGGGGGGCATCTCAAGCAACGGTGCGTCGCACACAAGGCATAATGATACAAAACCATCACATAGGCTAAGTGTATCGGACAGGTTACTCATCAAGGTGTGATGCCTGACACACACAAGGTAGGGACCAAGGGTGATGCCCATCACACCACCACATGTGTCGTCCAAGGCTCAAGGCCAAGAGGGGATATCGGGAATCACAAACCCTAAGGTCGTATCGGCCAAGATACAACTCCATAAGGTCGTCACCAACCTCCAGCACAAAGGCACTCAAAACCCTAATGGATTAAGAAGATGACTCACCTCTCAACTAACAAGAGAGAGGGGTCTTGCCAAGCTTCTTAACACCAATCGGGCAACACAAGGAACAACCTTAACAAGGTTTACAACCACCACCAAGATCACCTTTCAAGTCCATGGTGAGAGGAGTGTGTTGCTCAAGCAACTAGAACACAAGCTCACCTCTCAACTTAAACGAGAGAGGGGTATTTCCCATATTACTAGCACTCAAGCTCACTTCTCTAGACCAAGGAGAGAAAGGAGTGTTTCTCACCAAGAAACCCTAGAACATAGATTCGGCCAACAAGAGGTAACTAAGCAAGAAACTAAACTAGTAGCATGCATAGCCGACATGATCATAAGCAACATACAAGAACATAGAAGATGGTAATGTAGTTAGGGTTAGGAGTTATGTAACCCACCTTAAGCAAGCTCCAAACTCCTATCTCCAAGCTCCAAGCACCACCAAGGAAGAAGGAGAGCAAGGCACTCTAGGGTTCGGCCACCACAAGAGGAAGAAGGAGACTCTAAGAAGGATCAACCACCAAGCTTGCAAAGGAAGAGAGGTGTCGTGCACCAAGGGAGGGGGAGACTAAGGAACTAAAGGGATACTTATCAAGGGAAAGGAAATGCATATATATAAGGGGATGGAGGAGAAACCAAGGGAAGGTAAGGCAAGGTGTCGCCCACCTAGGGACACTTGTCCATGAGCATAGCCACCACTCATAACATGTCCTAAACACATGTCCAAGGCCATTGCCACATGCAAGCATCAAGCACCAAGTATCCACTAGTGGTGACACAAACAAGGTCAAAGAAGGTCAAAGGGGTCCATGGGCAACACACCCACACAACATGGCCGACACAAACATGCTCTTGCCCGACACAAGGTCCAAAGAAACAAAGGCAAGGCACCACAAAGCTCAACAAGCTCAACCAAGCCCAAACAAACTCAAGCAACGAGCCCAAACCTTCCTCTCAACACTAGAGGAAGCAAGGAGAGGGAGGAACACCTAACAAGGTGGCAAACTTGCCCACAAACCCTAGACTTGGGTTAATTGCAAGTAGCACCTCCAACTCTCAACAAAGCACAAACAAACCCTAATCACCACTAAAGGTGATTAGCAGCAACTAAACATCAGGGTTAAGCAAATCAAATAGGGTAAACCCTAAACGGAGGTCAGGATCCTTACAAATACCTTGGTCAGATGACCTGGAGGTAATAGTTATCTGATAGTGGTAACCATGTTCAATGATGAACTAAGGGTTTGAATACCCAGATCCAGTAACCATGATGATGGTATTGTTGAGGGATGTGAATTCCCAGTAATGAGATAAGGGATTGAGATCCCAATGTTTTATAAAGTAGTGGAAAGTACTTGATAGAAGTATTACATGTTTCTTTGTAACATTTGTCATAATAATTCTTGTTTGGAAACTTGACTCTTGCTAAATAAATATGGTAATGTAGTTAAATAATCAAGTGGAATTTTATCATGTAGAGTCATGGCCATAGATCCATCATCGTCAGTAGATGGTGATGGTGAAACAGATTCTCCTACGGGTTAATCTAGAGCGTATATTGCTGAATATGTGGGGTTCTCCTAGCCGAAGATATGAGGATTAGAGTACAACTTCAGTTGTAGACTCAATATATGTATAAGAGCATGGTGAACAAGCCCATGGCTCAGTGTGATAGAGCATGAATGCTTTCATGGCTCAGAGAGCACGGTGAATTGGACAATGGCTCATATTTACTAGCACCGGGACCTGTACCAAGGCGGGCTAGAGAATGGGTAGCTTATGAGAGCTAACCCTGTGACTAAGGTCACTTAAGCATGAGACTGCAGTCCTGCTTGTGGTATCGCACTGACCGAGACAGATGAGATCGAGGAGCCTGGATCTTCCTTTGATCTTGTATGGCACCGACTTTGGGTTTTGCAACCGAAGGTTGGATTTGAGGGGTACGGCTCACTCCTCAGGGCATAAGAATGATGGTAAAATGTAATCTTCCGTGTAGCGTATTTGCTTAAGGATGAAATATAGAAATGATTGGTTGATCTTACATTGCTTACTGTATCCTAAATGGATAGATGTTATACATGTTCTTCATATTCCTTATTAAAATGGATAGATGACTTACTGCTTTATCATTTACAGAGGTAATGCTTTAAAAGATGATATTGCCCTATTCTACTTAAGTATGATTAAATCATGCTTTTCAATAGAGAATCCTCTGCTCAGTTTATCACTATTTATCTACAATAATAATGTTTCTAGCGGAGAGTTATATCTCTCGCTGGGACAATTTCAATTGTCTCACCCCCGTGGGATCCAACTTTTTTAGGTGGATGAGGACGAGGAGGTAGAAACCATACAACAGGAGAAGGACAGCAACATCAGGGACAATAGTAACCTCTCAGGTGGAGATACTGACTACCGTGTTTTGTAAATAAGAGTCCTATGAGTCATCTCTATACTCTCAGGTCCTTGGAGTTAGAACTTAGTGTTTTTATGATTGATCTGAGATTTTGGCATTGAATGCCTCGGGGTTTTATGTTGCTTATGTGTAGATTTAACAGAGCAACTGTTGTATGTAAACCTCGAGAAAATAAGGTACTTGGTATGTACTTTGTACACCAGAATGCATATATAATATTTTGGTTCTTGTTATAAGAGTTACATGGAAATGGATCTCTTTGCAAATGGTTTTAATTTTTAGTGATTTTCAGTAATCCGCTGCTAATGTTTTCTTCCGCAATAATCATTATTTGATCATGGCCTGATTTGGTGTCGGGTCGTGTCAAGTCATCACATGCAAGAGGATGGATCTTATTGTAATGTAGTTCAAGATCAAACCCAAATGACAATGTTTTTAAGAGTTATCTTATTAAAGTAGTTCAACAAGAATTAGTAATTTCACTCAAAATTTGGATCAGGTGTTGATTGTAATAAGACTACAAATAATAAATGGGTTGAATTTAGGAATGAGTATCAAATGGATGTGAACACTAAGGTAGAATGGGTTTAACCTCCTCTACCTAATATATATTCTATCACTACCTCATATTAAGTATGAAAATACATATCTTGAGGCCAAGAAAGTTTCCTTTCATGTATTAGGATTAATACTTGCATAGATACTACCCTAAGGTCGTCATCACATTACCTAGAGATCATATATCTATTGCCTCTAAAAACACCTATCAAAAATTCTCATCAAGGGTTTAAAAAGAATAAATCAATATCTCATATCCTGGGTTCAAAGATGTCTACACCCAAGAACTGATAAACATGTAAACTTGATGATCTAGCAAGAATACAAGCATTAAAACAATTGATTCCAAGCATACAAAGCTTCATAAACTCTCTTTGACTTTTGAGGAGATGGACTTGAAGTTAACTATCTCTCTTCTTTATGGATTGGATGTATTACTATAGGGACAAAGAAGGTGGAGGATGATGGTGGGTCAATGGGTGGAATATGCTTGGTACTAACATATTTATAAATTAGAACTATGGAGTCTCAGTGAAAATTAGGATCTTGTCGATCTATCAACCATTTTAGGAAATAGATAGAAAGGGTCAATGCAAATTGTACGAGGATGTTGGGAATGATAATATTAGTCGGAGGAAAGGACATGATCCTTTCCATGGTGGGAGTGGCCTTTTATTTATAGGTGAGGGCTAGTGTTTGGAACCCTTATGGGCCTCCTTGAACTTGAGTGTCAATCCATGAATATGAAAGGTCAAAGGATGGAGGTAGATGAAAAGTCTCATGACCCTTTAGTAGTCTCATCGAAGTTTGAGTGTTGGACTTCCATCAACATTTTGAGTCTGCCATCCATTGGAGTGTTAAGCTTGATTGGCCATAAGTGGCTAGCACATACCAGGAACCATAGCAAATTTCATCAGTTTGGATCATTTTCCTAGCCATCGGTGGCTAAGCTGAGTACTGATGGTCAGCTAGTCTTTCATGGTAAAATTGTTTCTTGGATCTTTGTCAGTATATCTACCATTTCTTGATGGCATACCAGGCATCATTATAGAACTAGATCCATACATCAGTGGCCACCCTGTGCGGTCTTTGGAGATCGATTGACGAGAGAGAAGAAGGGGTGTCAAAGAGATGGTTTGTAAGATGGGCATTGGTGGTAGAACAATGGCAGTTATGTATAGAAACTACCCTCCCCCTTGGGGGGCTATTGGCAAGTGGTCTAGGGCCCGAACCATTAAGCAATAGATAGTAGGACCAACGTCTCGTAGACTGGTGCACATGATATGAGCTCAAATCCCATGGAAACTAAAGCATATGATCAAAATTGTACAAATTAGAATGCAATTAATAAAACATAAACAAAAGTTAGTTCTAAAGAAAAAGGAGGGAATTGAATTAAAACTTCCACTAAAAATTCAACTAAAACTAGGATGAATATGCATTCATTAGTTTTATCCTCTAGGATATTGCCCATTATTTTCCTTATATATGGTTATCGATGATTCACCCATTTGTGCACCAATTTTGATGTTGCCTCTTAATTTGATTTTTTGGAGGCATGGGAAATGATTGAGTAGTTGGACCACTTGGCTCATAAGTCTACATATGCACTAATTTTTAAATAGGATAATTGGTCTACTATGTAGGGTAGTCCTTCAAATGGACAAGTTTTATATTTATATTAGCCCTTGGTGGTTGACTAATTGAGTTGGTTATTTATTCATATAACCTCTTTTTTTGTATGATTGATAGTTTTCTAATCAACTAATGACTAGAGATCTTGTTGATTTTCGGTCATTCATCTAGTTGCATGACTTAGCCGATTTAGATTTTTACATACATGAGTTGACTAGTTTGTTGAATAGGCATTGTAGTAAATAAACTAGCTCAAAAATTTTCAATGATGGCCTTATCGAATTATAAAGTAGTTGACACACTAGTTGATCTACTCTGCTAGGGTTCTAGATTTTCACCTTCAATGGAGCACTGAGTAGACACTTGAATACCAAGGTTAATAGTCTAGCTAGTATTATGTGAAGATATATATATATATATATATATATATATATATATATTTTCATGTTGTCTTATGATGATCACTCCAATTATTGAAGTTGGGGAGTCAAGATTTTTCTCCTATTACCCCATTATAGCCATTTCTTAAAATAGTGAAGCTTTACCCATTGATAAATATATATTGAAAGCTAATGTCATGTGGATTCTAGAATGGAAAGGAAATGAAAAAGTTAAGAAACTTGTGTGAGCCATATTATTTTATGAGAAAAAAGTAAAAACTATGGATGTGTATTTAATTTGTGGAAAATACAAAATGACCAAAAAAGTGACTCCATCCAAAGGCATATAAGACAAGAAAAATGTGGCCCTCACATTGGGTATGGAAATTACATTACAACTAGAGAAGGTTCTAGGAACTCATGTGTTGTACAATATTGGTCTTATGTGTGTGATTTTGACTTCGTGAAAATGGTTCAGTTTGGATCAAGGTTTCATGCTAAGAAAAAAACATGTGATTAGTGAACATGATTGATGAATTGGGAGTTGTGCGAGTCTTTACAGGGGTGCAGAATCACTTTGTCATCATCCCTAAGGAAACATTCTATTAAGATATTGCCTTTAGGAACTCCCACCATAGGGATCCATCCCAAGATAAATGGAATGGTATATAAGAAATAGAAAGGGGTAACATATTTAGTATCTATAGATCAATCAAGATCTAGATGTAGATCATTAAATATTTTTATGATTATAAATCTACATGACATCATTAAGAGGCATCATACAATCTTGAGAAAGGTGAAATATTTTAAGAAATTTTGTTCACATGAAAAGAAAGATGGAACATGTAAGCATGGAAAGATGATGCAACTAAATAAGCATGGTAGGATCTAGTTACACAAATAATAATCGATATGAAATTTTTGACTAAAAATTTAAAAACACCAAGTTGTACAAAAAAATCAAGATTGTTCAATCAACGAGGTAGCTAAAGCAACTAGTGAATCATAAGATAAGATCATGAAAGAGTAACACCTAGGTAGTCCAACATGAGATATTGTTTTATCATGGATAAGTATATAACCATTAATAAAATTGAGGTTATAAATATAGATCTAGTGGAGAGATGAACTATTAGAGAAAATAAAACAAATTCAGATGTCCTTGGTTCCCCCTTACTATTTCCACAACCTCATGATGCATCAGAAATGTTGTTCTAGTAGAAATCATTGAGACAATAACATGGAAAAAGAGTTGGAAGGGGTGAGTTATGATGATAAGTATGGGTGTTATTTATAGTTGTTTGAATGGTCAAAGGGTTCAGAGTCAAGAAATGAGATCAAGAAAACTAGATCACGAAATAAAATCTAAGATTTTTCACCCTAGGGGGGCTATAGATTATATTGTTCCACATAGAGGACCATTGGTAGAATGCCACATTTTGTTACATGGGCAAGTAGCATGAGTTTCCTCAGGCAACATGTTGTGATTTCCTTTGCAAGCATCTAACTTTCTAAAAAAATTGAATGCATCTCAAGTGGGAAGTTCATTTTAAACTTTGAGATTGTGTCTTGAGAAATGAATCTCAATGAAAAAGTAAGAAAGAAATAGGAAAAAACTTGACATGCAAGTATTCTTTTCTCTAATTTTTCTTGATGAGAAAGAAATGTGACTAAATTCAACAACATAAGGAATTGAATTTAGTATATAAAGTATTCAATTTTCTACTAGGATCAATTTAATTAGGGAATTTATTTGAAAAGGCTTGTCAAAAGCTCATCTGAAGGTTAAGTTGCAGTGAAGTCTATAAAAAGGATGCTTTCTGTATGTAAACCTTCGACATGCAAAAAATGGGTGAATAGATGGATTAAATGTTGGAAATATGGAATTGAATATGGTAGTAGAAACAAAAAAATTAGTTCCCATATTCCGCATTGAATAGTAGATCGCGTAAACAACTATAATATGGGAAAGAAGGTTGCAAGACATATACCTCATCTTGGAGCAAGTCCAGGACAATGCTTGCTATAGCATGCTACTTCATTGAGTTGCACCTTGATGGTTGTCATCATCATCCTCCTAGTCTGGCATCATAGATACAGTGTCCTCCTAACAATAGGAAGAGCCTCCTTGCCTCTAGAATAGTCCACACAGACCACCGGGAACTCCTTTGGTTCTAGATGAATAGACAGGAAGGAGTTGTCCCTTCTAGTTGACATGCTAGCATCAACTTGCTCTCCCACAATTATCTCTCACTCATTTCTCCTCCCTTTGACGGGTAGAACTTCCTCAGGCTCTCTTAGTTACCACAACTAGAGAAGACAACAATTTTCATAGCTAATTGATGTGTTTGGGAAGGCTCCAATACCTCTCTACTTATAGGAGGGTCAAGGCTAGGATAACCAGTCAGAGTGGGAGTCGAAGGGGACAAAATTTCACAAATTTTCACAACCTACAATCATTGAACTAGTCGGTTCACTAGTGAACCGGTTGATTCATAGTTGAGATGATCAATTCAACACTTGAATCAGTCATTTCACTATGTTTCCTATTCACAATTATTTTGGGAATTAATATTTGATTAATGCACAACATTATGTCAACATCAATCCTTGATCCACTATCATTGTTCTTCTAAATAGACGATTCAGAACCTAAGCTAATTGGTTCATGCACCTGAGTCGATCGGTTCATGCACCTAAGATGATTGGTTCACTTGCTGAACATGTCATTTTAGAGTGCACTTTTCCAATCTTGTTTAAATTGAATACCTGACACTTTAGTAATCAATGTTAACATCATTTATGAGTAAACTCCTATTCCAAGTGCATTCCTATATGTGTGACCCTATAGGTCCCAAATTATGTTGGCAATGAATGTCTATAACTAATTTATGACATCACAAGAAAAAATTGGTATCTAGCACGACATCATTGCACCCAAGTAATATATAAAGTTGGAAAACAACTTCAACCTACAATCCATGATTGGTGTTACAATGATCATATAGTTCCTTTGTATCTGATATCAGATTGAACTCGAGGCATGGAATCATGATTCTCTTCAATGTTCAATCCATATTTGTTGACTTTTAGTAGACTATCTGAGATATATGTAAGATCCATACCATATATTGATTCACATGTGCATGGACATGCTTTTCTCAGTCTCTCTTATCAAGTGTCTAGTATATCATACTCCTATTGGAGGGACAAATCCCATATACATCACCCACAATCATCCCCATGTGGTAAAATGTACAAAAGCACCACCTTTATAGCATCCCTTACTCAAGGTCACAATGTATGATGTCAAAGTACATACAATTACATGTGATGAGTGTAGTGACTTCCGATCTAAGAACCACAATCACCACCATCACTATGAGAGGTGATTATGACACCAATAATGGTTTCTATATGTCACTCTCAAGGTGGGTCTATCTGATACACTATTCTTTGACAAGTATCTCTATGTTTGGTTTGATATTGCATCTCATGACTAATGATATTCTTTCATAAACCAACACACACTCTAGTATTAAGTGTTATTATTGGCTATCAACCTTCCACAATAACATAACTAGGGCATAACAAGAATGTATATACTGTTGACATTTATATGATCTCATTGTTTAGGTCTGCAACCCTAAGACATATGTCATTGAGTAATATCATTCTTTATAGATTTATTAACTAACACCATTATATCATAACTGAATAAAATAGAATAAATTGGAAGATTGTCTTTATTATTAATCAAGTTGTTTACAAGTTATACCATTACAATCATCATATGATTGGATCTTTGAGCATGCATACCAACATTGAATTCGTGCAAAAGTAGGGAAGAAATGTAGAATAAATGGAATGTATTCCATCATTATCAAGAGAAAGATATGATTTTGGATCATTGAATGAATGACCAAAATACATTTTTAATAGTTTTATTATCATAAGACAAGGTTCAAGGCATGACTGAGAGTTATAGGATGGAGCTACGTGCAAGTCACATTTTTGTCAGAATAGGCCAAGAGGAGAGACTCGTAAAGGGATGTTCTCTTGAGAAAATGAGTTTGGCATGTAAAATACATTTTAAAATGTGTGATTTTCCAAATATTATCATATCTTCTTATGCTCATGTAATTAGATTACTACATCCATGTGTTCAAATGAGAAGACCTAAGGGATTGTGTGGTGGTAATCCAATTTTTAGTTAGAGTCATAACCCTATAAAGGTAAATAGCATGGGTTTCATATGTGGTATAGGGATTTATAATGTAAAGTTCCTATTTGGGATAGGGGTTGGATTGACAAGATAACTTGTAACATGCCTACTTAAAGTAAGTATGAAATGGGGGTAAATAGAATGGTTAGAAGGATTAAAAAGAATGATTACCTTCTCAGAGCATGGACTTAATTTAGAATAAGAATAACACATTGCTAAAAATTAGGGTTGTAATTAAATGAAGAATCATTATTTTCCTTCTAGGAATAGGGCTTGAAAATTGTGTTTTTGCCTACATAAGGTAGAATTAAGTGTAGAAAATAAAAATGGTTTGCCTAATCTTAGTAGATTGTATGCTATAATAAAATTGTATTTTTTGCCTACTTGAAAGGTGTATGCTAGTATTACACATTTTAACCCTAATAAGCACACTCCATTACACAGATTTGCAAGAATGCTTCTTTGGGTTTATAGAGTGGATAGGCTTTATTAGGCTAAAAGGTGGTTTGATTTAGGATTAGATTAATGTTTCGTGCAATATAGTGATACACGATTAAAATCTAAATTAACCCTAACATTTAAGTCTAACAAACTAGATAAGAAAGTAAGTAAGAATACACTAATAAATAGAGAAATTACACTAAATTAGCTAGTGGTGGAAAGAAAGAACAACTAGTACACTAGACTAGATACTATACAAACAAAACAAGCAGCAACTACTCTAAGAAACTAACCACAAAATCCTAGAACAACTTAGAGAAAGGTCTGATTGCCTACCAAAATCCAAATCACATGAACAAGTAATTAACTATGTAACTAAGGAAAATTAGATAACACTAGAGAAAATTAGGTTTTAATCAAGAAATTAAGGGCAATGATTCTTTTGGGGATATTTATCTATCAACCTTGCCCTAGGGGTCATATCCACTATAACACATTCGACAAGAATTCTATAAAACCAATCGGTCAAGTATAATGATGATTGAGAATCATATCCCACTAATTGTCCATGAGTGGCATAGGAAGTGTGTAGGGGAACAGTCCCTAACACCTCCTATCGACCTGGGATAGATAAACTATAATCAAGATCATCCTATTTTATGTTTCTATGAATGATTCTCCTAGTGCTCTTAGTTTCAAGTGGTGGAATGAGTGTAGGATAAGGGTATTTCACCTTCTATTACCTACCATTCAATCACTTCACATGTATCTTTTTAAATTTATAGGGAGAGCATACCTAGATACTTATATCTCACACTTAGGGCTAGTAGAATAGATGAATAGGTGGGAAGAGAGGAAACTATCTAAGGATCCACTAGTTGGACCTAGGAGTTTTCCTCTATTATCCTCATATTCCCTCTTTTCTCTATGTCTTAGGTTTTTTCATACACCAATAACCAATAAAAGGAATAGGAAATAAGAACAAGCAAGAACATAGATCATCCTAACAAAATTAAATGATTTTGTAATAATATTTTCCAAAAATGTTATTGAAGTTACATATTTGTCACCAAACAACTCACCAAAATGGTCTTAGCTACTCATAGAACAAAAAGGAACAAAATAAAGGGGAGAAGAAGAGGTAAACTCTATGAAATATGATGCTCCAAACCTCTAGATGTAGAAAGCAAAGCATCTCTCTCCTCTATGAACTAAGAACATGATATGACAAGGAAGTGGAAAACACTCTATAAAACTAAGGTTTTGAGGTTTAAGTTGTTAGAATGCTGAGTGAATTAGATAGCATATTTGTATATGGAAGACAATGGAGGCCATAAATGCTATTCATCAACCCTTGTCATCTAGTAAGGTTTGTATAGTGATCTAAGGGATCTAAGGTTAAGTGGGGTTAAAGTGCTTATAGTGGTGTTCGAAGCATTAGGTAAGGGGGTAGCTTGACCATTATAGGTACAATGGCCATGGTGGGAAGTTATGAATGCATATCCTCCAAATTTTAGTGGTATTGTTAATCTAGTATTCCATTTTGATCACTTAGTTTTCCTTATAAATAGTTTCATTTCATTATGTCATTTTTATGATGATTTGTTAGAATCTTGATAATATTTTTGTCTCTTCTTGTAAAATTTACCTATCCATATTAGTTGTACCAATACAACTAGGGGTTTCTACTTCCCTTCACTGGGTGGGGTTTTATAAGGGGATATCCCTCATGAGGTGTTGGGCAGTACCTAATTGTGAAACAGATTTTGAACATGTTCAAAAGGCAAATCGACCAACAAATTTGGTTCATGACCATGATCGACCAAGTTGATTGACCCTGTAATTGACCTCCCTGAATTGACCTTATAACATATTAATCTCAAATGATCAATCTAGTGATCGATAATATACCAATTGACCTCCGCAATCGATCTCCATCGATTGATTTCTTACAATAGACATTTAACAATCAATCAAGGCAAATTAACTCCATTAGTCGATCACCACAAGCTCGAGTAGTATTAAGCAACCGACCATCTCATTTGACCATTAAGTAATCGACCTCTTGGTTGATTTTCAATTTTTTAGCAAGCAACCTGGGGCCCTATAATGATCGAGCATTAATGATTGACCAATGTGGTCAACAAGGCACTCGACCTCCATGTGATGGACCACCTCTACTCGAACACCAATGAGCAAGCATCGAGAAGATCTTAATGTCACTGTAGTCAATCAAACCCGGCCTCAATGAGTGGCTAATAATGTAGCATTGATCAACTTTGAGGTAAATATCTCCACCTCAACTTTACCAAATCCATGCTCGATTGGGTGAGCTCGAACAAAAAATGTTCTATCTCTAAATATTAGCAATCACACACAACCTCGATCACAAGAATCAAGTTATCGGCCTATGCCTAGTTTCTTAGTTAGAAAGCAAGGGATTTTAATTGTCCATGGGGCATCAATCCCGCTACTAAAATATGGGTACATAAGCTTATTCATAACCATTGTACACCCATAGATAATCTCTCTTGAACCCTAAACCTATAAATTTTTAGTAAAGTTCTCCATGAGAGGCCAAGAGAAATCAAATAGTGCTAACATCAAGTGATCGACCTCTCTAATGAGAGTAATTGACCTCTGAAGTTTGAGAGAGATCGATCTGCTACTTTTTAGTAGCAATTGATATCTTCACAAAAAGGATTGACCTTTTGCCATTCATTAGAGATGGCTTATTGAAAACTCAAAAGACATCGACCTTATTGCTATTTCAAGAGATCAACCTCTTTGAAAAGAGTTATCAACCTCTAGTGTCTCAGTAAGTGCTTAACCTCTACATTGAGCTTCCATCCATCCATCCACCATCCTTGATTGAAAATGAACAACCACCATGCCAAAAGGTTGATCGACCTTCATCAATCAATAAGACTAGCTACCGTCTGCCTGTAATGATGTTTGATATTTCCCCCTCTACTTCATCTAGTTGTAAAAATCTTACTATGAGGAGTGAGTACGTGTTCCTTTCATTGATGTGTAGGGAATAGTTCGCTACTATATTATACAATTATATTTCAACATTCCATGGCTTTCATGAACCTCATTTATCATTGCTAATTGCTTAATGCATGTTTTGCAGATGTATCACCCGCTCTATGTGATTTACTATAATTTGAGATCAAGAGAACTTAGACATTTGAGATCTGAATAATTATTAGTTCTTTATGCCCTAATGATCAATTTAGATGGGAAGTATCCAAAATAGTGAATACATGATCTAAATGTAATAGCTTGCAATGATATTCACTTAAGCAATTTCCTTATGTCAGAAGAATTGAAGTTGCATAGCTTTAATTAAATCTTCATAAAAGTCCAGATTTGAGATATATGTGTAGATGCATGCAGAATTTGTGAAACTTGATTCCATCCTAGTGTTTTCCGCCATTAATCTAGGTCCTTTAAATGTTAAACTTTTACTTCTTTGAAATGTATTGAATTCAATTAGCTTAAATCTTGGTTACAAATATTAGTATTATTTCAACTAGATAAAAACTAGCAAGATACTTGAAATTGTTGTCCTATGGGTTCAATCCTCAACTATACTATGATAAGACTCGTCCTCTTGAAGGTGATGATTATTGCACATTTGTTTTGGTAAAAATCTAGGGATTCTTTCCTAGGGGAATTCCCTTGTTGTGATAATACCCACATTAGGTAGGTAGAAAACAATCATGGTGTGTGGGAATGATCATCGTAAAATGGTTTGAGTTAGAGGAAATAGAAAATTTATGATGATGAGTTGCACAATTATTGGGGTATCATGACCATGGTGTTATGAAAGTAACATGAATTTCATGGGTACCATTTCCATGGTGAGGAGGATAGAGGGTGGGACTTGTCTTTATACCATGATCATGGTGAGTGAAACGGTTGTAGTGGCCTTCATTCACGTCACTCTATCAAAGACAGTTGTGGTGGCCAACTTGTTGAATTATCTCTTTTCTTCTATGATTTTGATTCAAGTAGCATCGTAATGACAATGTAGTGTGGCTTCATTGGGGGCTTTACTGTGCACATGAGTCATGAACTTAATCATACGTGGAGATTTTTGCTTCAATGACTTATTTAATCACTTGGGGTAGGTTGGGGAGATCTTAGTCTCACTTTGGACACCTCCATGATCATGGTAGTCCTAGGATCAACCTTTATCTTTTCTTTCTACCAATTAGTGTCCAAAACACTTATGAAACATGAAAACGTATTTGTGAGTTCATTTTATATAAAACATAACATGCATTTTAAACATCTTGATGCAAATAAAGAGAAACATGACACATGATAAAGACTCAGTTAATGGATTTGTCTCCACCTAAATCTTAGAACATACATGTCCTAATATATTCTCCAATGAAATCTCTTTTTTTAGTTAAATCCATTAGGGCACGACATATGTAGTGATTAAGATGATTATTGTCTAAGGAATATCAAGTATAGATCCATACATATTATTCACTTGTCTTTTCTCTTCTAGAACAAATCAAATGCAATTAATGTTTATATCACATAGGCTTCTCATATAGGACACCACAACTCATCCATGTGATGTATATTTCACAAAGCCTCATGTAAACCATTTCATATTTGGAACTTCCATAAAAGTTAGGAATGTTGTTTCTCATGAATATATTCAACCTTATATGTCTATCAATATCAAATTACCTACTAGTCAATGAACATGGGAAAGAGGGTATAGGTTTGAGTTTTCCTATATCCATTGGTATACAAATAGAAGAAGGTTATTTTGGAAACATCTTGGAGTGATATTACATAGAGCACTGACATTTTCTTTTTTTTATTGAGGTGTTACTACACAACAATACTTTTTATTTTATTTTTGCATTTTCCCTTACTTTTCACTGACCTTAGTGTAGCTAGGGATGAATGCTGGTAAGAATGTGTGGTTTGAAGGAATGTTTGGTCAACCCAATCTTTTAGAGGGTATCTAAGACATATGTATTCTACTCTTTTTGGCATCTTTTCATGAAGCATAAGGGTTAGAAGTGGTGGTAGAAAAAGGAATGAAGATAGGGTTTACATGCTATGAATATCCATATAAAGTATCCTACTTGCAAGCTATTCCAATCATTCTTAACAAGGAATGGAAAAACAATGATGATTGAGAGATTTATGTCGACCATATTATTTTCATATGAATTGATTAATGCTAGACGTATATGGATTGCTTCAATTAAATTTCAAAAAAAATCTCCAACATTTTACAAGGAGATTGAAAACATGTATAAATTCAAAGCTTGATATCATATAAAAATAATGAAGTGGTACTATATGTGAATTCATCAAAAGACTTTCAATTCATCTAAACTTATTATAGAATAGATTTAAACATGCTAAAGGGAATTTGATTTCAAGATTGGGAAATTTTGGCTAAAATGTGCCAATGTTTGCCTACTCTTACAAAGACCTACTCTACTATGCAAGAAAAAGAAAGAAATAAAATCACACACAATAACTAATAAAACTTACAAGCATTGAAATATGTGCTACCATGGTAGGGAAATGCAAAACTTTTGAAACATTTCACAAGAAATGGAAAAAAAATGAACAACATGACAGGAAATGGTGAAATATGCAAAATCTAAATCTAACTAGATTGAGTTGAGACAAATAAACATCACACAAAATAGGGTGAGACTTAATGAAAAAAATCAGAAGTTGAGACAGGGTGCATGATGTCGTACCACCTCAAGCTTATGAGTCATGTTGTCTCATCCTGAAACAAAACTAAGGATGATAGTCTTAAATGTAAATGTGGTGGTAGATGATATTTTTATCCTCCCTGTGTTGTATGGTGCCTCTATTAATGGCCCCAATAGTCTAACTATGGAGGCGGATACCTGTCAGGTAGCCAAATAAGTGTGCTCTAGTAATCGTCACCCAACTGGGGGTTCTGTGTATTTGCACATGCTGATAGTGGTACATGTGACTAGTTTGATAATGCATTTCTTGTTGGTCCAACCACAATACTTTCTAAGTATACTATATGCTCTCCAATTGTGCCTGAAATCTAACATGTTGTATGCATTAGTTGAGGGTTTCTATGTTTTATCTTCCTATTTCCATATCCTAGTGTAACAAGTGTTGCTCTGTTGCTTCATCTATTCAGCAACAGTTGTTTCCACTTCATCCTCAGACATGTCTACTGGTGATCCCATGCACTTCCCTCTGGGATAATGTGTCTCCCACTACGTTATCAGACCTATGAGGTTTGACATCGGTCTCAAGTCCTCAAAAAAAATTCAAGTATGGAAAGGCATCTCAAAAGTTGTGTCATCATACACGTGGTTTACATTGTAATAAATATTTTTGTGATTTAGCATGCAAGAGTGACTTAGATAGTTAAGATATATGTACTGAAACCATCAACCTTTTTTAGGATAATCAAATTACATTTAAGGGATAGGGTAATTTGAGGTACCAATCCTCCCCCATAACAAATGGATTCTTTATGTTGTTGGGATTGAGATGGTTGACTAGCATTGTCGTCATGCATACATATTGTCCTTTGATCACCCAAGAAATAATAGAAATATTGTTCTGAGAGCAACACCCTTCATTGGTATATCCATCAAAAAGGTATTGGCAAGGGCTTTTTGAAGGTTCCTTCCTATGTGATTTTGAATCATGGTCATCTCTAAGGTTCCAAGAGTGAAAGTATTTGGGTCAATCAACCTCTCCCATATCATAGAATAGTTGAGATATATGTTTTCTATATCCACCATTTTTCAAATACTTTTGTAAACTTAGGGTTGGGTGTGAAGATCCTATTTAGCTGACAGGATGATAAAAGATGCACTTCATTGACCAATCTGAATATTATTTCATCTTTGCCTCTATATTTCACTTTATTTAAGGTGCCAAAATCTGACTTATGATTTTGACATAGGGTTATTTAGTTTCAATGAGAACAATTTCTCAATCCACTAGTCAACAAACTCATTAAGTTAAAATGTATTCCCATCACTTGCATTGTAGTCTTACAAGCACATCATGTAGGGATCATGTTTCTACTCATGCACTCAGGGTGTAGTAACCCCAGATTCCTTGTTTCTACCCCACATTTTTTCTTCATCATCCCCCTTCCAAGGAAAATTTGTTTGAGTTGTTTTCCCTTGTGGAGTATACAATCACCTCTTGATAAGCTACTATGTCTATTGGTTCATCCTCCACCTTGTCCTCATCAGGATCATCAAATCATCTTCCTTCTCATAGTTCCTCGAGTTGAAACTAGTAGACAAATCGATTGATGATTTCCTTATAGGATCATATATATCTGACTCTTCCTCTTCCTCTTCCTCTTATTGTACTAGTTCTCTTCTCCCGACTAGCAGTGTAGGTTGGAGATGAGGTAATCTCAAGGTAGATATCATATAAGTTGGTGTTGGTAGGTTTCCTAGGTGGTTTTGTAGATAAGACTGAGCATCTTAATGCCACCATGCTAGTATAGATATGACATATTGTGGTGGTTGTTTTTACAAGAAGAACTGACGGTGTTATCTTTAGCTTCTAATCATGGTAGACAACTGTCGCAGTTTGACAAGCTGAGAAAATATGGGCTATTTTTTTGTCGTTAGTCGCTTCTCAAAGCAACCAACACTATATATCACCTATGATAATAGAATTTGATGAAAAAAAATTATCATTTCATTTGCCTCCAAAAACCCTACGTCGTTGGTTTGGTTCTTTTTTTAAATAACTGACAGGATAAAGAGGTGCAAGCGCCATCTATCCTGTGGAAAACAATTCATGTTTCTCACCGATTGTACCTACATCATCTATGAGAAATATGTTTGCACCATGTGTCCCACAAAAATTTTCCCACCCCCACTTGATATTTCTCATCAATTGATATAACTATAACCAACAGCATAGGTAGCATTCAGTTTCAAGGTTAGGCATCAGTTTGTCATTGACAACTAATGACAAAATTGTCTTTTGCCCAATTGTTTGTTGTCTACAACCAACGCCCTAAACCCTAGGTCTTTGGATTTGTCATAACCAACAATATAGGTCTTACTTAACCCTGTGTGAAACCATTTCCCCATCTTTCCCCTACCCGCATTTCTCTTTAATTAGGGTCTGGTGATTTCTACTCTGCCATTTCTCCAACCATTGTTGTTGTTAGTGGTTCTCTTCTTTGCCGACCGCTGGTGACGCTGCTCTGACCGCTCCTCCACCATTGTTGGATGATTTTGTGTAGCTTCATCCTCCAGTTCTTCCTCCTCCTCCTCCATCGGCATCAGTTCCTACTCCTCCATTATTGTCGACCGCTCCTCCTCTTCCTTTTCTACCTTTGATGCAAGTTCCTCCTCCATCTCTTCTACCAACCACTCCTCTTCCTCCTCTACGGCCATAGGTTTCCTCTCCTTCTTATCTTCCTTCCTCCTCTGTCTCCAAGATGGAGATAATTAGCTTTCATATTTTGATGAAATTAATAAAAATCATAGTGAATTGTAATGAAATTACTCAAAATTGTTTTATTTTTTTAAAATTTAAGATGAATTGTATGACTGTGATGAAAATGTATATTTGTAACCATGTATTTGATTAGAATTGAAAACTATTTCTGAATCCTAATTTTTCATTGGCCTAGATTTAATTAGATTATGATGAATTGTATGATTGTGATGAAAATGCATATATGTAAAAATGTATTTAATGATTATTCAAGCTACATTATGCAATCAAATCAGTATCTTTATGATGTTCGTAACACCTAACTTAAATTGGATCTCATCTATGCTCTAATGATTACTCTTGCATGAAAATTACTTGAATTGACAACTTTGATGCGTATTTTGACTATCTTGCTTGAATCATATGGTTTCCCCCATTTAATATGTTACTACCCTAATAATTAGATCCTTTATTCAATTGTGATGTATCACACTAAGTCTAAATGAATCCTTGTTGTAT
Organism: Alisma plantago-aquatica; assembly: GCA_963693085.1. Taxonomy (NCBI): domain Eukaryota; kingdom Viridiplantae; phylum Streptophyta; class Magnoliopsida; order Alismatales; family Alismataceae; genus Alisma; species Alisma plantago-aquatica. The sequence continues at coordinate 1,608,648,101 of OY856409.1, forward strand.
GATGTAACATGATAATGAACATGCATGGCCGAGTTTGAGATATTGAAACTACTATGTGAATAAACCCTAATTTGTGAATCGTATATATAAATAAACCCTAATTTGTGAATAAAACCTAATTTTTGAATTATTAATATATAAACTCTAATTTTTAAACCATATATTCAAAGCCCTAATTTCTAAACTGTGTCGTTGGCCTAGAAATCTGCCCAAGATTTATTCATTAGGAGTTATCCTTGGATAGTCCCCGATTAGGGACTTTTCCTTAGCACTTCCATCTTACTTGGGATGTAAGTTTATAATGTGTGTTCTATTTCATTAAATTTTGATAACATTTCCCCTTTTTTCCTCTCGGTACATATGTAGGTGGGTATTTTCCCATCTACATTGGTGTACTTGGAGAACTGTGGGGAAATGCTGCCAAATTTTTTTAAAATTGAACATGCATTATACACTTACCAATGAGATTAAGTGCTCAATAATGGGATAGGTTGTGCACATTCATGAGTGTGAATGTTACTAGATGATTAGGGCCCAATTATTCAAACATAATTTTTTCCTAAAATTAACTTACTAGCTAGAACCTGATGAGCTACTCATCTCCCATCTGATCATATAGAAATGGATGGATCATGGATGTCTAAACCAAATTGTTGCACTCTAGATATTGATGTTTAGCTTGAAACTTTGATTGATGACCTAAAGAAACCATGGGGAAAAGGTGTCATGACTTATGATGCTTTTCGTGAAGAGATGTTTAATTTGTGTGTTATGTTGGTTTGTACTACTAAAGGCTTTCAAGCTTATGGGAATTTGTTTGGATACAACATCAAAGGAACCAAGGCATGTCCTATATATGTGGAAATATAGATTCTATTAGATTAAAACATGGCAGTAAGACTTTATATCTTGGTAATTGAAGGTTTCTACTAAAGGTGCATCCTTAACGACTATTATGCAGCTCGTTGGGAGAAGACATAGAGATTAGAGGACAATCCTCACAAGCAATCATGTCTTTGGAGATAAGAAGGAACATGATCCCACTCTAAAATGGAATGACATTGGTAAATATGATTGGAAGGTGTTTGTTTGATGGAGGATAATAGACCGGTTCAAGGTATTGAATTAAACTAAATTTTTTATGGTTACTTAACAATATCACTTGTATGAATTAACCAGGCCCTTCACGATGCTCAAATAGAAAATCATGACAAGAATGTACACAACTACCAATTGGGTTCAGGTGGTTATTGGGAACGTCATCCGATGACAGAGCTATAGTTAAAGAAAGAGAAAGGGAAATTTAAAGGGAAAGAGAAAGGGCAAGGGCAAGGATAAGAGCTAGGGCCTTCTACTTCTACTCCTACTACTGAGTCTTGTAGTGCTTCTAGACGATTGCCTCACTATATTGAGTGGATAGATGCAAGGAAAAACAAAGTTGGAGATATCCCCGTCCAAGCAACATAGGAGGTGATTTCAAAAATGGTTAACTTTTTGGCCTCACAATAATGTCATTGGTCTTTTTCACTGGATTGTTAAGTTTTACTTATTAGTCAGTTTTTTATGATAATTAGTTGGAGTTGGCTACCTAAGAAAATGAGGGCAAGTTCACCCCTCAGGACACACACGATGAATTGATGGTTTCTCTAGGAATAGAAGAGAATCTTGGATGTGTTAGGAGCATTGGTGATGGGTATGGGATCAAATCTTCTTTTGGTGCATCCTCACAAAATTGCAAACAAGCTAAGATATGGGAAGTGGACCACGAGTATCTGCACAGATTGGTAGATGCAGCCTTGGAGAAATATATAGCTTCTCAAGTGATGCAAGCTTCTCCAGTAGTCACAAAACTTATTTATCACTCACCCTCAGAGTGAATTGGGAGTATTCCTTCTAACCTGCGTGGCACGGACGGAGTAAGATTCAATTCAAGTCAATCATATTTACATTTTGATTAAAATAAATCCTTGAATTGAATATTTATGTTTGTCAAATTAAATTGTGTGTTTCATAAATTTGTAGGTGGCTAAAAAATGTCATCTTGTCATTGATGTTCCATCATAAGATGTCATGGTAGATGTTGAGGCTTCTATCTCCAATGCGGTTCATGGTATTCCCCTTTCTACTGATCACTGTCAAGTGAGATTCGTATATGTCTTTCTAGGAACGAGCGACACACCTCTCTCATATGAGTATCCATATGCCACACAGGTAGAGAGGTAGAAGGTTGCTTTACTAGGTCGCCCAAATGCTTCATTATATTTCTTTAGGTATGACAAATGTATATTGGAACTTACATAAATAATCAAAAGCTATTATGAGAATGCATGCATATAGCCTATAACAGCTAAGAAGACCCCTAGGGTTCCAAAGCCTTTGTCCCCTCATTGTATCCCAAAGGAGTTGTTAGACTCTATAGGCCCAAAAATAAAGACAATGACAAGATGGTTATACACTATAGACCAAACAGATACCATTGTATTAGCCTTGGGGAGGAGATTGTAGGTATACAATAGGATAATATTATAGTATTGATAGATGTTTCTGAGATATTTATGTATGATTGGTTGAACACATTAGTGATAGAGCTTTGGATATGCTGAGTGTGAATACCTCGTCATATGTGAAAAATTGTTTTCTATATATTAACTGATTATTGCATATATATATATATATATATATATATATAGAGAGAGAGAGAGAGAGCCAGGCTAGAATACACTCGAGTGTATTTGGAGCAGAATACACTCAAGTAGTTTTCATGATGCAATACTTTTTTAAAAAATCTAATTCATTCATCTTCTTAAACATCTTGTGAATTGCTCATACACAAAATTTGAGCACATTCGAACATTTTTAGGTCATGTTATAAAGACCACAAAAATTATGCATTTCAAATTAGTTTCACATGTCAATTTTTCTTCCCTCAGATGCGTGACTTACACTCATCAAAATGGGCTCAAAATTTTTATGTAGCCTACTTATAGTATGAAGGTGAAGATCAATGGTTTACATCTTGCAAAAAATATTCTTGATATGCAAACACACTTGAGTGTATCCGTGTGATTTGTACACTTGAGTGTATTCTAGCCTGACTGTCTCTCTCTCTCTCTCTCTCTCTATATATATATATATATATGTGTGTGTGTGTGTGTGTGTGTGTGTGCATTTATATTTATATATATATATATATATATATATATGTTGTATGTATGTATGTAATTATTGTTTCAATCATTTGTAATACACGACTCTTGACTTTAGAATAGAAAATGTGGGATTTCTAATGATAAGTGATGTACTTAGAGATCTGAGTGATGTCAAATAATATGTGACTACTACAATGCAGTTGTTTGGTGCTTCCAAGATAGTGATCTTACCTCCTTCAACATTAGGTGATTTTTTGTCTTTTTGTTGACATGTCCAACCTATTAATATAATTTGTTGTGCAATTTAATTTTTATTTTGTTTACCTATTCACTCACAAATAGACATCGGTAGTTTTTAGTGCAATTTAATTTTTATTTTGTTTACCTATTCACTCAAAAATATAATTTGTTGTGCAATTTAATTTTTATTTTGTTTACCTATTCACTCACAAATAGACATTGGTAGTTTGTTTGCCTATTCACTCACAAATAGACATTGGTAGTTCCCGAGACTTGGACTATGTATTTCTTTGATCCTTCAGGTGAAAAAGTGCCACCAAATGAGGGACACCCAATGAAATTGGTGATTCCTACATAATTATAGTTTTTCAATGCCCAACATATATGTTAATTGCATCATATGATAGTTTAATAATGCAAAGTACCCATTAATTTAATTTATATGAGTGTGAAACCATTCCACACCAACAGAGGGGAAGTAGATAAGAAAATTAAATCAATAACTTGGAAGCGTGTTAATGTATATAGTCTTTTCATTCCAATTGCATTATATATGACCAATCTTCTTAATTACATTTATTAACATAATTGTATATCTACATGGCCTTATACAAGACAATGGTTAGTCATACACATATTACATGATGTTGTACAAGCAGACGATTGTCACTGATGTGGAATAGGTCATGTGTATAGAGAATGTAAGTTATTAGTCTTGGATCATATTAATGAAGTAGTTTTGATAATACAAGCAATTAAATATAATTACAAGTCTCATTCTCTTTGTATTTTTTTAGAATACTAAGCCATATACATTGGAGCAGTTGAATGATTAACGCTAACAATGGGAAGGCTGCTTCATCAAAATTGTGAACTTGAAAGAAAAATTTGACAGTGGATTGATATTTTTTTATAGTTCTCAAACTTTGATGTTAGATTTTTTATATGTATTTGTGAGTGTGAATTGAATGTTGATATTTATTTGCTATATAATTATTATACATTGTGACTTCAAACTTGAGATGGTAGTTGATGTTGGTATGTATTTGTGAGTGTGAATTGAATGTTAAGTGCATGCATATGTGTGTGTGAATTTGAATGTGAAGGCATGAAGAAGAGAATAATGTTTATTTACACATATATAATGTATAAAATTGAAATGTGGCTAAGAAATGAAATAATTGAGATAGGAGTTCATGGTTTTGTGTACATTTGAATAGAAAAAAAATGATATAATGTGGCATGTTTGTCCCTACTTTGTATAATATATCTTTTTCTTATAGGTGTTTCGTCCTATTGTTAGTCGTGATACCCATAGAGAGCCAGCTATTCTGAAAGTTCTGAAGAATAGTGGTCTCCAGACAGGCTAGCAGGCTATGCAGTAGGTCTGCAGACCTACTATATAATAAAACATACACATTTCTTGTTGGTTATTTGTAAATAACTGACTACATATAAATTCTATGTCGGGTATTTGCTAAAAACCAACCAAATTAACCAAAAAAATTCACTATTCAATCACTGATAAAACTGACATCAAGTTATTTGGCATCATATATTTGTCATAACCAATCAATGAGGAAACATTAATGACATCATTTTTTATTCTTGCAATTGGTGGGGTAAGGTTAGAGCAATCCACAAATATGTTACCCATTGTGTGTTATATCATCGGTTCCTTTATAACAAAGAACCGACGAGGAAAAGTATTATCGTCGGTATGTAGAATCAACAAATAATGGTTGAGTTTTAGCATTGCCCACTTGGTTTTTAGTTTAAAAGAAACATTGAGTACCTAAAATAACTAACATGGTATCCCAATTTTGTAGTATTGCCATCTGGGTGAGCACTTGAGGATCACGTAATAAAGATGCATCAACTTCCTTCTTTCCTATTTGGGCTCAAGTTGGGGCTTTTACATGAACAGAGTTGACCACATTGTCTAATTCCCCATTGAATGTCTCTCCTCCTCTAAGTGATAACTAAGATCAGAAGTATGGTTAGTAGAGAAGAAGGCATTGGTAACATTGACTACTAGAGGTAGATTGAGGGGGAGGGAGTTGGAGTGTATGTGAAGTTGGAGCTAATTGAGATTCTCTCTTACTATGGGCTTTGTGGGAGATGATGGATTTCAACCCATTTTAACACCTTCATCTTTGCTAAAAATTGGTGAAGATTGGAGAAAATTTTGGGGTCGGGTAGGATGGAGTATATTTGTGTAGAAATGAATAAATTGAGGTGGATAAGGATGAATATGGGTGTCTAGAGGTAGGAAAATGCCCTACGGAGGATGAGGAAGCATCTTCACAACTTAGAGAAGGAAAATTAGGACTTGGAGATGGGTAGGTGTAATCAACAAAGGAGTTGTACCTACGTAATGGTTGTGGAGTGATATGCATATGAAGGGAGTGTCATGGTGAGTCTCCCCAAAATGAATCATTTAAGTTGGTGGGCCCTAGCCCTCCATGACCATGGTGAAATCTAGGGACCACGACTATTTTAATCACCAAAATTGTGGTGATGGCCAAAGTATCTCCTCCTCTCACTCCAAATGGGGTCTCATTACCATGAGTGTGACAAGACACCATGGTCATTATCACTTCTAGGTACCACAACCTTTTTGATGTCCACACTCATTTTTCTCCAATTTTCTAAAACATCTTCTTAGTAAGCAAAAGGCAATCAATCATGAATTCTAATAAAAATTTCATGGATTTTTTCTAGTTTGGATCTATTTCTCTCCTCCAATGCACATGTTCTTTCTTCAAAACTAAAAGAACTAAAACTATGAAAAATAAAGTGTCTATATTTTTAGAAGATATATAAAGCAAAATTATAAGAAAAAATTGAGGTACAACATCAATATCTCAAACCAATGTTGGTTGCTTCCCACTAACATTAAGTATCTTGCATTCACTTGGGCATGGTGTTCTTTAATTGTCCTCCATATGGAAAGTTCTTGGCCACTTTCATGAAGTAGATGTGCCTCGCATTGGCATGCAATGTATGATCCTCATCCCAATTGTCATGTGTATCCTTCAAGTGATCAAGGGGGTCTTCCCCAACATTCTTATCTATTTTTGTGTTGCGCAAAGGCCTGGAACTTATTGATCTTTAGCTTCATGTTAATGAAAGAGAATGTCATGAATGTGGGCATCGACTATAACCAATAATGGTCTTCCCAAAATAATGGGTATCTTTTTGTCCTCCGACTCCATAACAAGAACAATAAAGTTTGTTGGGAACATTGATGTTGTTCATTTGTATAACATTACCAAAACATCATCTAACCCTATTAGCACCTTGATTTATTGAAAAATCAATCATAGAGTGCAATTGGCTCGATTCAAGTCTTCCAAATTCAATTCAAGATAGACATTATATGGCGTGATATTCACACTAGATCCTAGATCAATCAATGATTTTTTGATAAGGTGGCCACTAATGTTGTAAGGAATAAGAAGATCTTTAAGTCCTTTATCTTCAATAGAAGATCATTTTGCAATATGGATATCATTTTTTCTGTTAGATTAATTTTCATAGACTTCCTCCCCAATGAAATTCTATTATAGGTGCACACAACATTGAGAAATTTGTCATAAGAGGGTATTTGATTAATTGCATTAAGAAGTAGAATGTTAACCTTGACTTGCTTAAAGACTTCAAAATCTCATTAGCATGTTTCTTTCATGTTCTCTTAGATGAATAGGTTTCATACAAGGCAACAGGAAATGGGGAATCACTTTTGCCTCCCCTTTTTAGATTAGCATGACCATCTAGAGAAATTGTATTAATCAATGGGGAACATTAGGAATCAATGATGAAACCCTATGAATTAAAAATAATAGAAGGAGGAGAAATACTTTCAATTGGGGTATAAGGAGGAGCACATGATATCACATGATCTATAAAGGGTGTCACAACATAATTTCCATGCATCACAATATCACAAGATCTTCTAGTATCAATTGAACTCAGGATCACAAAATCAACATAAATCCTTTTTTTATGGATTATCTCATGACTCACCCATACCTTGGACTGCTCAATCACTCTTCCACTCCATAGAAATATTGCATCGTCACTTTCCCATTATGAGGAGGGGAGCTTGTTACATGTAGGATAATGTGGTGATGGTCTTTGGTTTTGTGGATGAGATGGGTGTTGGAGACGTAGGGTTGTTTCACATGTGCTTTCCAATTTTATATGGAGGTGGAACATGTTGTTTTGTGTGCCATTTAGAGGTTGGTTTTTGAGGTGGCAGAGGGATTTGGGATTGGTATTTCATTTATGTATGTGAAGGTGCATAGTGAAGAGGGGGTCCTGGTATTGTTGTACCAGATGCACTTGCATTTGTGTTGGGAAATAGGTGTTTCTAGGAACACCCATCTTCCGACCCACATTATTTTTTCACCACAATTTGGGAAGGGATTTCTCCTCATCACAATGAGAAAGTGTAAGAGAGATCTAATCCAATCTTCATCCCACCCTATTGATAGTTTTTCCATCACTGGACACATCTTTCTTTACCTCATCTAAACTTTTCAGTCTACGTAGTACTTCTTCCTCAAAATTGAGTTGTAATTTTGGCCTTGATGTTGTTGGTGTGGTTTCCCATGTGAGTCATCTCCTTGTTGTATCCAAGAGAAGTTGATATGATTCCTCCACTTGAGGGAGTATGGTTGTGACATGGGAGTATTTTAATTTGAGTTCCCAAAGGGTGTAAGATCTTTTAACTCTTAATCAAGAGACTCAATAGACTAAATTGAATTTTTGAGCCACCTCCACTTGATTCTTCATCAGATTCAACATATCATATAGAATATTCATCATTTGTAGATTATCATCATTTGAATGTAAGAGAAATGTTGTAGATGGGGCAACACCAATATTTCTCTCATAGTCATTTGTTGCAATATATGCTTTATGTCTAGAATTTTCTGCCAAGTGCTCAAAAAGAGGACAAAACTCTTCAGGAGGTTATCCATAACACTTCCACCATAATAGATTCCTACCATAGTTTGATTCATTGGATATAACCAATGAATAAACTAGCTACCATAGGGCACCTAATTGTGGGGAAAGTCTCTTATAAGCTTTTGACATCTATCCCAATTATCATGGAACTTCTAATTGTCCTTTTGGACTAGAAAAGTGATGCACCTGCTCATTTTGGTATGCTTACTAATCAAATAGAACTTCTTCAAGAAATAATTGCATACCTTTCCAAATTGTAATTTTATTTTTGGAGGAGTACCACTCCTTATACTAGTGTTTATGAGAGAATGGAAACATTGTGAGCCAGAGAGAATCATTAGTGGAAGTCGTAGTATGGAAAGTAGCAAATATTTCCAGAAAAGCATCAACATGTTTATAAGGGTTCTTTTTCTCTAACCCATAATAATTAGTAAATCCCAATGTATCTAGTGGGTTAGAGAAGGCTTGTTCAAACATTTACTCTACTCTTGTTGCAATGGGTGAGGTGTAATTGTCTATCATAATGTGATCATGGAGAGACCTTAGTTGTGGAGGTGGAATCAATTGCCCTGCATGGTTTTCTCCCCCTTCACCATGAGGTGGTGGTATTGCATTTATGTCTCCCATGTATTTCTCTACCACTTAGATGTTTTACTTCCTTCTCCTTCTCCTTCTCCATCCTATGTGAGAGTCTTCAAAGAAAGACTCAAGCAAATGTGTGTTGTCACTTGCACGAAGAACAACCAAGCAAAGAGAAGCAAGTTATTGTAACATCCCAGAATTTGATACCTAAGATAAAATAATATTAAAGGAATGACTGGACTGTCCATATCACCAAGGTGTACATCTTTTTTAGAGATCCCATCACTATAAACTCTATGGTTAAGAATGATCAACTCCAAGTAGTATTAGGATGGTTCTCATGTTGGAAGTTTAACATGGTCTATGTGTGAGTGAGGAAAAAGCGTGTAGTCGAGGTCAATGGTGTTATGTGGGGCCAGTCATCATTTCTAAAACTCCAATAGAGCCTTAGGCAGTGGAATCAGGCATTATAAATGGTATTAGAGTCAGGTACCCTCCATTAGGTGTGTCCCATATGGTCATGTGACACCCAAGTCTCATCAATGAGTTCCAAGAAATGTTATAAAGGGCCATGTGATTTGATGTAGCCACCCTATAGTGTTATGCAGAGAGGGCCACTGGTAAAAATGCCACATTCTACCATGTGGCACTCCTAGAGGAATAATACAATAGCCAGGAGTGTCTCTGGGTAGTTGGTTGTAACTTCCTTTCCTATTTTCAAACTTTCTTAAAATTTGTGAATGTATCTCAAATTGAAATTATGATTTTTATTTTGAGACGGCATCTTGTGTTTAAATTTTAGTATAAAAAACAAGAAAGTACAAGAGGTTAAAACTTGAAAATTTTGACTCTTTTCTTGATAAGAAAAAATGTAATTGAATGCAATTAACATATGGATTCGATAGAATATTTGAAGAAATAAAATTTTCAAATAGGTTCATAATTGAATATTTAATTCCTAGAGAATTGAATTGGAAAATTTAACTGAAAAGGTTTTATGAAATCTCAATTGGAGGTCAAGTTGTGTTGCAGTCCAAAAAATGACATTTTCTATCCTTGAACCCACAACATGGGGAATATGAGGAAATGAATGGATTAGGTGGTATGGGAAAATGTGGAATAAATGGGATGAAATTTATCATTATTCAGAAAGAATTCATGATCTTGATCGGTAGTCAGTTGAACCAAAGTGGGGTGCAACAAAAACTAAAACTCATTCATTCCTACTAATTAAAAAAATAAAATCTAATTCAAAATCATATAAGTTTATGAAGGTACTAAAAACCTAAAACATATGAAAACATAATTGAAATGCAATATGAACATGGTAAACTAAACATGAAATGATTTTTTTTGGTGATGGCATTGTGTGTTCTTGTTGGTACAGACTTTGAACCCCTAGTTGTGACATTCTACATCAAAGAAGATGGCATGTTGTATCGTTGTTGCCGACTGAGGAAGCACATATCCCTAACCCTCACCTACCTACATTGTGTTCGTCCCACTAGGGAAGATCAATGTTGATTAATGACACAACGTGTTCTGCTGGTGGCATGGTAGGACCACATCAAACAAAAGAGGTAAGAATGTGAAGCATTGAAGGAAAAGGAGGAAATCACTATATGACATGAGAATGAAGGCGACATCACCTGTGGCCATTGTCAATTAACGAAAACAATGATAGGGATGATGGAAAGTCCAAAAGACAATGACATAATTTCCCAATGAACATGACAGGCATGAACCTTGAGTAAGAGGAGGAGATGGAGTAGGTGACTTATCCTTTTAGCATGTGTCATGCAAAAGATGCATAGTGGATGTGAAGATGTGTGGAGAAGATGAACATCGTCCAAGATTCGGTAAAGAGGCACAACATGGTGAGCATGTTTGATAAGAGAATGGCGGTGATGGCGACAACATTCTTGGAGGGGACAAGGACCCTCAGGGCTTGACAGTAGTTGCACCTTCATGATGTTGCCCTCTCTTTAAGACTAGAATAGATGCATAGACATCATGTTGTCTAAATATGATAATAGAGAGATGAATTATGTCTATTAGGTATACAAGCACACATTTATATAGGATTACGAGTAGTTAACAATAACCTATTAACATAGACTAATCCCAGTATACAAGTAAAAAACACATACAATTATGTTTTCTTACAAATGTTTCTCAAGCTGATATTTTTCTTACACATTATAGATCGTGCAGTTGTCATTGCATCATAGTATTTATTGAATCGGAAATGTCTTGCATAATGTATGTTATATTACATGACAAATACAGCGTAGACATTGGTCAACTAAAGGTTAAATTTTCTTTTGAGTAGATAGTGTTGGGCCATATTAATTCTATCCCAAGTGGGCATCTCCTTGCCAAAACCAATTAGGGTTGTTTTGTTTCATGTTGCCTCTGCTGGACAAGGTTATAAACCCCTAGCCACGCAACTGTGAATGGCGTGCTGCCAAAGACAATTAGCATCTGCTAATCCACAACCGCTCAATTGAAAAAGGAGTAGCAATTGTCAAGTCAAAAGGTAGGGTTTTTACCACTGTGGAGATGGGGAATATGGCAATGAAGGAAGAAAAAGAAAAGGGAAGAAGAAAGGAAGCATGGTGCGAAGGCATACACGTGTCTTCTTTGGGACATCTACTATTGTGCACTTTGTGGAAGAGTGCATCTTCCTAGGAAGTTCTGGTGTGGTAAAATTGTGGGGATCTCACCTTATTGTTGGTATCTTATTATTTCTCCTTGTTGATATATTATCTCAGATTTGGGTCAAAATTTGAGAGGTCATAATTGTCTAAATTCTTCTTATAGTGGATTTTCCTGTGGTTGGCCCCGTGGTTTTTCCTTCACATATTGTGAAGGTTTTCCACATAAAAATTTGTTTTTTTTCTCTTCTATCTTCTTGCAATTATTATCTTGGGTTTACATGCTCGTCAGTAATGCTTCTGTATTTTTTTCGTTGCATCATGGTTGCATAGCATACGTGCGCATATTCCCCATTAAACAAAACCCATCAAGTTGTATCAAAGCCTGGGTTGGGTGAATCCAGATCCAGATGGGGAAGGATGATAATGTAATGATAATAAAGTTGATGATCACAAATTAGCAAATTTGGAAACCTAAGATGAAAGATATTCATTATTGCAAGGACATATATGATCTGATAGAGGGATAAAACTCAGGGAATATTTTTGATGTAGATTGTAGGAAACTAAATCAAAAGACTGTGGGAACTGTTAGAAAGTATCTTGATATTTTTGTGTTCCACCATGTCTCAGAGGAGACAGATGCTAAAGATCTATGGAAAAATCTCAAGAAATTATATGAGTGGAAAACTGCCACAAATAAAGCTTTCTTAATCAGGAAGTTGGTGAACCTAAAGTACCGGGATGGTATAAATGTGACTGAGCCCATGAATGAATTTCAAAGCCTTGTAAATCATATGGGGTCCATGAATATGGTTCTTCATGATGAACTCCATGCTCTGCTTTTTTTGGGATCATTACCCGACAGTTGGGAGACACTTGTTGTGGCTGACAACAATTCTACACAAGAAGGCAAGTTGACACTTGATTAGGTGAGGAGTAGTCTTCTAAATGAAGAGACTTGACAACAAGCCTCAGGAAACAGTGGGTCAAGGTGCACTTCACAGATAGCATGGGCACTAATAGAGTGAAAGACGGTGGTAGATGACATGACCCGACACCAAATCAGGTCGTGATCGAATAATGATTATTGTGAAAGAAAACATTAGCAGCGGATTACTAAAAATCACTAAAAATTAAAACCATTTGTAAAGAGATCCATTTCCAGGTAACTCTTATAACAAGAACCAAAATGTTATATATACATTATGGTCCACAAAGTACATACCATGAACCTTCTTTTCTTGAGGTTTACATACAACAGTTGCTCTGTTAAATCTACACATAAGCAACATAAAACCCTGAGGCATTCAATGCCAAAATCTCATATCGATCATAAAAACACTAAGTACTAACTCCAAGGACCTAAGAGTACAAAGATGACTCATGGGACTCTTATTTACAAAACACGACAGTCACTATCTCCACCTAAGAGGTTATTGTTGTCCCTGATGCTACTATCCTTCTCCTACTGTATGGTTTCTACCTCCTCACCCTCGTGCACCTAAAAAGGTTGGATCCCATGGGGGTGAGACAATTGAAATTGTCCTAGTGAGAGATATAACTCTCTTCCAAAAACATTATTATTGCAAATAAATAGTGATAAACTGAGCAGAGGATTCTCTATTGAAAAGTAGGATTTAATCATTATTAAGCAGAATAGAGAAATATCATCTTTTAAAGCATTACCTCTATAAATGATAAAGCAGTAAGTCATCTATCCATTTTAATAAGTAATATGAAGAACATGTATAACATCTATCCATTTAGGATACAGTAAGCAATGTAACATAAACCAATGATTTCTGTATTTCATCCTTAAGCAAATACTCTACATAGTTGATTACATTTTACAATCATACTTATGCCCAGAGGAAGTGAGTCGTACTGCTCAAATCCAACCTTCAGTTGTGAAACCCAAAGCCGGTGCCATACAAGATCAAAGGAAGAGTCAGACTCCTCGATCACATCCGTCTCGGTCAGTGCGAGACCACAAGCAGGACTGCAATCTCTTGCTTAAGTGACCTTAGTAACAGGGTTAGCTCTCATAGGATACCCATTCTCTAGCCCGCCTTGGTACAGGTCTCGACACTAGTAAATTTGAGCCATGGGCCAGTTCACCATGCTCTCTGAGCCAGGAACACATTCATGCTCTATCACACTGAGCCATGGGCCTGTTCACCATCCTCTTATACATATCTTGAGTCTACAACCGAAGTTGCACTCTAATCCTCCTATTTTTGGCTAGGAGAACCCCGCATATCCAGTAATATACACTCTGGATTAACCCGTAGGAAAATCCATTTCACCATCACTAGCTACTGAAGATGAGGGATCTATGGCCAGAGCTCTACATGATAAAATTCCACTTGATTATTTAAGTACATTACCATATTCATTTAGCATCAATCAAGTTTCCAAACAAGAATTATTATGGCAAATGTTACAAAGAAACATGTAATACTTCTATCAAGTACTTTCCAAAACTTCATAAAACATTGGGATCTCAATCCCTTATCTCATTATTGGAAATTCACATCCCTCGACAATACCGTCATCATGGTTACTGGATCTGGGTATTCAAACCCTTAGTTCATCATTGAACATGGTTACCACTATCAGGTAACTATTACCTCCAGGTCATCTGACCAGGGTATTCATGATACTTGTTACACAAGCATCTCACATAGTTTTCCAGACATATTTAACTTCTTGGCACCTCTCACTAGGCAACAAATAAAATAATGGCTCACAAGGCCCATTAACATCACAGTTCATGCCTAGATATGCTCATCATCTCATGATACCTTCATGGTTAGTATACTTGATAACAACCATATCAATTACATATCAACATTATGTAATACAAAGATAACATCACTATTCCCTCATCAGGGTTAGGGTTTCCCATCTTTATCAATTAGGGTTTCACATAACATCACCCTATATTAGGGTTTCACATAACATCACCCTATATTAGCGTTTCACATAACATCACCCTATATTAGGGTTTCATGATCATATTATCAAAGATCAAACCTTAATTCAAAACTCCATGCATCTTGGAAAATGCATTGATATTAAAATTAATATCCAAAACCTAACTCATTGTTCCACATGTCTAAGATTACATAATATCTTCATAAGTATTCAATTAAACTTATGTATTGTAATTTTCCTTATTGATTAGGATTTCCATTCTCCATTGATTAGGGTTTATGATTACATCATTAATCCAAACCTTAAGTCAACGCTTCCACATATCTTGGAGCACATAGCATCATTCAAGTATTAAAATCATACTTATCATTGTTCCATGTACTAGAAACACACATCACCATCATACCTTATTCAGTTGACTTAACCTTTCACTGTGTACATGCACCTATGCTTATCATAGTGCATTGAATTTATTACTTTCATGGGCATCAAGGGATAATCACTCTAAATGTATTAATCACCTAAATTCTTTAGAAGTACTTCCCTTGAAATCAACCTTGTTATACTCTTCAACCACTTATGGGATTATTAATACTTGCATGGTTTGAATCAATTGGACCTTCAAACGGTTTGGACCAATTGAACCTTCAAACGGTCTTGAGGTCACTTGACCTTTAAATGATCTTAAGGTCACTTGACCTTCAAACAGTCTTGAGGTCACTTGACCTTCAAACGGTCTTGAGGTCACTTGACCTTCAAACGGTCTTGAGGTCACTTGACCTTCAAACGGTCTTGAGGTCACCTGACCTTCAAATGGTCTTGAAGACTATTAGACCTTAAATGGTCTTGGTCCTTATATACTTAAACGGTTTTGAGACCATTGAATCTTCAAACGGTTTTGACCCTTTTGATCTCCAATCAGTTTTGAAACTGTTTGATCTTATTAGGGTTTGAAACCGTTTGACCCTTGAATGGTTTGAAACTGTCTGATCAAATCAACATTGAAATCGTTTTAACCCTAAACGGTTTGAGACCGTTTGGTCCTCAAACGGTTTGAGACTGATTGGCCCTTAAATAGTTTGACACCATTTGGTCAAATCAGAGTTGAAATTGTTTAAACCTAATTTATGGTTTTGATATCTATTGATCTAGGGTTTTGAAACCAATTGAGCTAGGGTTCTCAAATCAATTGAGTTTGATTGTTTGAAGTTATTAGGTCATGAGACTAATTGATCTTTGAATCCATTGAAACTATTTAGTCTCTAATGGTTTTGAAACCGTTTAACCTCTAACGGTTTTGAAAACGTTTGGTGAACTGTTTATTCTCTAACTGTTTTGAAACCGTTTAATCTCTAACGGTTTTGAAACCGTTTGGTCACCAAACTATTTGAAATTGTTTGGTCTCTAACAGTCTGAAACCGTTTGACCACAAAATTGCAACCATTTATTCTTGATATTCTTGAGGTGTGTGCTAATATGATGTCATCATCATCAAGCTTCAGACCTCCAAATTCTACTATCATATATATGATGAATTTGTCAATTATTCAAGAAGAAATAAAAGATCAACATATGATGAGAAATTGAAATAATAACATTGATGGGTTCAAGTTATATAACCCGCCTTGAAAGTAGCTTCAAAGCTTCAAGCTTCTTGTCTCAAAGGGTGAAAGAAGATCTTTCAACTATCCAAGATTCATTTCCAACTCTTTGGATGCAAAAGATAGCCAAGGTTGAGCATTGGATGGAGGAGAGAAGAAAATAAGTGTTGAAATCCAATTTCAACCATAAATCCTAGGATGAAGATGATCGTGGAGATTACCTTCAGCTTGGGGAACATTTTCCTCCTGCTCCTAAGCTCCTTGGTCGTCATCCAAAGCAAAGGAAGAAAGTGGTTTGCAAAATAGCCTTTAAAGTAAGGAGAAAATCGAGTACATATAATTGATTTTCTAGGAGAGAGAAAGTAGGAGAAAATTCATCCACTTTCTTGCCACATGCCCCCTCCCTTACTTGCCTTCGAAGCCATATTCCTTGCCCTCAATTTCCTTTCAATTATCCTTGAATTAAAAGCAACCACTTTAAGCACCTTAATCATTATAATACTATTATCCATTTTTAGTGGACATTACGTTTTAATTAACAAATGAGGGTAGATTGCTTCACCTACTTAGGATATTTCGGTGCCACTCAAGTCATTTGGACGTCCTCCCACGATAAGATTTCAACCACAGCCTTTTTAGTTGTTGGGCACTTCAATTAATATATTTATTTTTGCTACAAAATAAATTAGGGTTTCATTTAGGATTGTTTCTTGATTATTTTATTATCAAGATTATCTCTCCTCAAATGTGGTTCAAACAAGACGCCACTTTCTTTTTATTTTATCCAAATGATACCAAGAAATAATAGGGACACTCTTGAAGTGGTATTTTACATATCCAACCCTAGGTTTTGGGTAATTTGCAAATTACACCAAAACTAGTTATTCAATGCACAAACATTATTCAAACAAGCTCCTTCTTGGAACTTAGGCTTGTGGAAGCCATACCTCTACATCATTATCATTCTTATGATGCTATAATACTTGAGGAACATTTATCATATAACATTTGCAAGGAAACCCCTTAATTTGGGTAAATTTCACTTTAGTCCAAAATAGGTAAAAATAATGTTTCAACATTATTCAAATAGGACCAAAATTGAAACATAAGATCTCCTTTAGTCTTAAATACTTTTCAAAAGATAAAGACAAGAATCTAAATGACTTACTTAAGCAAAACTTCTAGGGTTAGGCATAACCCAGGTCAGGGATGTTACAATTATCCACCCCTAATAGGGATTTCATCCACGAAATCGTCAAGAGAAAAGAGAAGGGTACTTCCTCCTCATCTCTTCCTCCTATTCCCACATAGCCTCTTCTACGCCATGATGATGCCAGAGAACTTTCACAAGCATAATGTCTTTCTTTTTCAACTTTTTGATTCTCCTGTCAAGAATCATCATTGGTCCTTCTACATAGGATATATCTTCATTTAACTCTACCTCCATAGGTTGCAAAACTAACTCTGTGTCAGGGTGACACTCTCTTAGCATGGATATATGGAATACTGGATGCAATCTATGTAGTTTAGGTGGAAACTCCAACTTATAGGCTACCTTTCCAATCCGTTCAGTGATTGAATAAGGCCCCATAAATCTAGGAGCTAACTTACCTTTTTTCCCAAATCTAAGAACACCTTTCCAAGGTGAGACTTTGAGGTATACTCTGTCTCCAACTTGGAATTCTAAAGGTCTTCTCCATTTATCAGTGTATGATTTTTGTCTATCCTGTGTAGCTTTTAGCTGTTGTTGTATTACTTTAATCTTCTCAGTTGTCTGTTGTACAAATTCAAGACCCAAAAGTTGATATTCCCCTGTTTCATACCAGCATAATGGTGACCTACAATGTATACCATATAATGCTTCATATGGTGCCATATCAATATTGTGCTGATAACTATTATTGTAAGTGAATTCTATCAAACTCAAGTGTAGATCCCAACTTCCTATAAACTGAAGGACACATGCCCTAAGCAAATCCTCTAAAGTTTGTATACTTCTCTCAGAATGTCCATCCATCTGTGGGTGAAAGGTGGTACTAAATCTTAACTGCGTACCCAAAGCTTTATGTAGTCATTCTCAAAAATGACTCGTGAACTGGGGACCTCTTTTCGAAACAATTGTAGCTGGAACTCCATGTAACCGTACTATCTCATCTATATAGATCTGTGCAAGTTTCTCAGCAATATAAGTTGTTTTGACAGGAAGAAAATGTGTTGACTTAGTCAACCTATCAACTATCACCCAAATGGAATCATGACTTTTAGTTGTTCTGGGTAGACCAACCACAAAGTCCATGGTCACGTGATCCCATTTCCACTATGGTATAAGTAAAGGTTGCATTGTTCCTGTGGGATTTTGATGTTCAGCTTTAACCTGCTAACACACTGGACACCGCAAAACAAACTCAGCTACATCTCTCTTCAATCCGTGCCACCAATACATATCTTTCAGGTTATGATACATTTTGGTGCTCCCTGGATGCATTGCATACATATATGAATGAGCTTCCTCCATGACTAACTTCCTTAAGTCATTAGTATCAGGTACTTCCATCTTACCATGGTAACAGACTACCTCATCATCTGACTCATACAAACCCATCTCATTTCTCACTACCATACTCTGATCTAATCTGCTGAATCATAGTATTAGTCTATTGTGCCTCTTTGATTTGTTGTTTCAATGTAAGTTTTATGTGCATCTCATCTAATAGTCCAACTAACAAGGATACTTTAAGTTGTACATTGTTTTGCCTCAAAGATACAAGAATGTCTCGTTTAAAGCACACTAAAGAGTTCAACTGTGCTTTTTCTATGATTGGTAATGATCATTTTCTACTTAGTGCATTAGCCACTACATTAGCCTTTTATGGATGAAATCAATTGTACAATCATAGTCCTTGATTAACTCCATCCAGCGGTGTTGTCTCATATTCAACTCATGATGTGAAAAGATGTATTTTAGGTTCTTATAGTATGTGAAAATCTGGAATGTCTCTTCATACAGATAATGTCTCTAGATCTTCAATGCATGAACCACAACAGCTAATTCTATATCATGTGTTAGATAATTTTCCTCATGTTTCTTAAGTTGTCGAGAGGCAAATGAAATCACTTAATTATCCTTCATCAACACACATCCTAGACCATTCTTAGAAGCATCACAGAAAACAATATACCCATTCCCTTGCTCAGGTAACATTAACACAAGTGCACTTGTTAACCTTTCTTTCAACAACTGGAAAGAATGTTGCCACTTGTCATTCCAGACAAAAGGGACCTCCTTCCTGGTCAACTTGGTTAGGGGTAATGCTACAGAACTGAAGTTCTTAATGAACCTCCTATAGTAGCCTGCCAGCCCTAGAAAACTGTGTATCTCTATTGGTGTCTTTGGCTATTCCCACTCCAAGATAGATTCTACCTTTTTAGGATCAACACGGATACCTGAGGCAGATATTATGTGTCCTAGGAAAGATACTTCTGATATCCATAATTCACACTTGCTAAACTTAGCGTATAGCTTGTGTTCTCTTAGTAAAGTCAGAGCTTGATGAAGATGTTGCTCATGTTGTTGAGCATCTCTACTGTAAACCAGGATGTCATCTATAAAGACTACTATGAATTGATCAAGGAATGGCCAGAGGATTCTCTTCATGAGTTCCATGAATGCAGTTGGTGCATTAGTTAGTCCAAATGACATAACTATGAACTCATAGTGACCATACCTTGTTCTAAAAGCTGATTTAGGTATGTCACTTTCCTTAATGCATAACTGATGGTATCCTGACCTCAGATCTACTTTAGAAAAGATAGTTTCACCATGCAACTGGTCAAACAGGTCATCTATCCTTGGCAGAGGATATTTATTTTTTATGGTTACTTTGTTTAACTGTCTATAGTCGATGCATAATCGCATAGACCCATCTTTCTTTTTGATGAAAAGAACCAGAGCACCCCATGGTGAAGTACTCGGTCGGATAAAACCCTTTTCAAGCAACTCCTATAACTATTTCTTAAGTTCTTCTATCTCAGTAGGTGCCATTCTATAAGGTGTTTGAGCTATTGGTTGTATACCTGGGATTAGATTAATCTCAGAATCAATCTCTTGGGGTGGAGGAACACCTAGAAGTTCCTTAGCAAACACATCCTCAAACTCCCTAATAATCGGAACTTTAGAAAGACTAGGACTCTTTGATCTGGTATCTACCACATGTGCCAAGAATGCAAAGCATCCTTGTCACATCATCTTTTCAGCTACCATAGCCGACACTAGATAGGTGGGAAGAATCTTTCTGTCCCCCTGAAGATCCATGTAACACCATTGTCTGTGAACATAGCTTTCTTGGAATAGCAATCCAAGACAACCTTTTACTTTTGTAGGGTGTCCTTCCCAAGGATTATGTCAAACCCACAGGGAGAACATACCTCCCGCAACACTGTAAATCCAACTAACAGAGTTTCTAATTACAACTTATCTGCTATATGACTAACAATCATATTGCAGTCATGAATGACTTCTCGAGTAATGAAAGAATGCGTAGCACCCGGATCAATTAAAACAGATATGAAGTAAGATGAGGACATATCAGAATGAAAAAAATCCATCTGACCCGTCACAACTCGTGGATTGACCACTGCTTCCGGCTGATTCATAGCATAGAATCTTGTCATTGCTGATTGTCCACCACTCGCCTGGTTGTTGGATGCATATGAGCCATCTTGGGATGCCTATCCACGTCCTCGTGTTCTACTACTAAATTGTCATTTCTGAGAGCCTTGTTGACTCTACCTCGGTGGTTGGGTTACACTCACGTCTCTAGCTAAACAATCTTTCATCATATGTCCCATCTTCCCACATTTATAACAGACTTTGTTCTCCCACTGTGGTGTAGATGGTCCTGTTACTAACATTGATGCTGAGTTGTGGGCTCCCTTTGGTGGTAAACTACGACCTCTACCCTTGCTATATGTCCACTGCGTCTGGGTGTTGACCCTCAGTGGTGCTATTGGTGCAGATAACCTTGGTTTCTTAAAACTTTCGGACCTCTGTCCCTAGAACTGTGTATACATTTTCTTACTGTTGGCTTGATGTTTCTCAGTCACGGACCTTTCTATCCGCCTAATGGACTCCACAAAGATGGCAAACCTCTCTCTATTGTCTATAGTAGATACTGGTGTGGTTAAATCAGCATTCAAACCCTTCTCAAAATGTTGAATCCTCACCTCATCTGTAGTAGTGATGTGCGGACAGAACCGTAGAAGCTCCATAAACTTAGCTTCATACTCACTAATGTTTATTGGTCATTGCCTTATCCGCTCAAACTGGGAGATTTTCTCATCCAGATAAATCTTGGGAAAATATCTACTAACAAACTCTCGTCGGAACTCTTTCCATCCGACTTCAACACCTGGCCTCTTGCCTTCTTCTATAGCCCACCAATGGCCATCACTCCCCTTCAACAGGTACAGTGCATGTCTAACCTTCTCAGCTTCAGGGATATTAAGAATTCTGAAGGCCTTTTCCAACTCAGTCAGCCACAAATCCGCATCTGTTGGGTCAGTTGTACCAGCATAATCAGTGGCTCCTACCCGTCGAAGCCATTCAAAAGTCATTCCAGCTCCTTGTCCCTCATTATGAGCTGGTGCCCTAGGTGCAGGTGGTGGCATCCTATCTGCCATATATGTTATAGTCGCCATGAATTGCCCAAACAGAGCATGGAAAGCTGGGTTTTCTAGTGTGGCTTGGTCAAGCTGGGGATGTTCAGGTACTAGTTCTTCTCTAGCCAAATCCCCTACACCTCCTCCTGGTGCAGCAACACTACTTCAGTAGCATGTTCTTCATGTGATCCAGCCATCTTCAAGCTTTACTTCTTCTCCTGAGAGTAGAAGTCACTATCAGATAAACTGAAAGACACTAGAGCAGACTCAACGACCTTAATCCTATGTCTCTGTAGATTCAACGAACTTAAAGCTCTGATACCACTAAGTTGACATGACCTGACACCAAATCAGGTCATGATCGAATAATGAATATTGCGGAAGAAAACATTAGCAGTGGATTACTGAAAATCACTAAAAGTTAAAACTATTTGCAAAGAGATCCATTTCCAGGTAACTCTTATAACAAAAACCAAAATATTATATATACATTCTGGTCCACAAAGTACATACCATGTACCTTCTTTTCTCAAGGTTTACATACAACAATTGCTCTGTTAAATCTACACATAAGCAACATAAAATCCCAAGGCATTCAATGCCAAAATCTTAGATTGATCATAAAAACACTAAGTACTAACTCCAAGGACCTAAGAGTACAGAGACAACTCATAGGACTCTTATTTACAAAACACGACAGTCAGTATCTCCACCTGAGAGGTTATTGTTGTCCCTGATGCTTCTGTCCTTCGTCCTTCTCCTGCTGTGTGGTTTCTATCTCCTTGTCCTCGTGCACCTAAAAAGGTTGGATCCCACGGGGGTGAGACAATTGAAATTGTCCCAGCGAGAGATATAACTCTCTGCTAGAAACATTATTATTGCATATAAATAGTGATAAACTGAGCAGAGGATTCTCTATTGAAAAGCAAAATTTAATCATTATTAAGTAGAATATAGCAATATCATCTTTTAAAGCATTACTGCTATAAATGATAAAGCAGTAAGTCATCTATCCATTTTAATAAGGAATATTAAGAACATGTATAACATCTATCCATTTAGGATACAATAAGAAATGTAACATCAACCAATGATTTCTGTATTTCATCCTTAAGCAAATATTCTACACGGCTGATTACATTTTACAATCATACTTATACCCTGAGGAAGTGAGCCGTACCTTTCAAATCCAACCTTCGGTTGTGAAACCCAAAGTCGGTGCCATACAAGATCAAAGGAAGAGCCAGAATCCTCAATCTCATCCGTCTCAGTCAGTGCGAGACCGCAAGTAGAACCACAGTCTCTTGCTTATGTGACCTTAGTCACAGAGTTAGCTCTCATAGGCTACCCATTCTCTAGCCCGCCTTGGTATAGGTCCCGGTACTGGTAAATCTGAGCCACGGGCCAGTTCACCATGCTCTCTGAGCCATGAATGCATTCATGCTCTATCACACTGAGCCATGGGCCTGTTCACCATGCTCTTATACATATCTTGAATCTAAAACCAAAGTTTCACTCTAATCCTCCTATTTTCAGCTAGGAGAACCCCGCGTATTCAGAAATATACACTCCAGATTAGCCCGTAGGAGAATTTGTTTCACCATCACCAGCTACTAACGATGATGGATCTATGGCCAGGGCTCTGCATGATAAAATTCCACTTGATTATTTAAGTACATTACCATATTCATTTAGCATCAGTCAAGTTTCCAAAAAAGAATTATTATGACAAATGCTACAAAGAAACATGTAATACTTCTATCAAGTACTTTCCAAAACTTTATAAACCATTGGGATCTCAATCCCTTATCTCATTACTGGGAATTCACATCCCTCAACAATACCATCATCATGGTTACTGGATCTGGGTATTCAAACCCTTAGTTCATCATTGAACATGGTTACCACTATCAGGTAACTATTACCTCCAGGTCATCTGACCAGGGTATTCATGATACTTGTTACACAAGCATCTCACATAGTTCACCAGGCATATTTAACTTCTTGTCACCTCTTACTAGGCAACAAATAAAATAATGGCTCACAAGGCCCATTAACATCATAGTTCATACCTGGATATGCTCAACATCTCATGATACTTGCATGGTTAGTATACTTGATAACAACCATATCAATTACATATCAACATTATGTAATACAAAGATAGCATCACTATTCCCTCATCAGGGTTAGGGTTTTCCATCTTTATCAATTAGGGTCTCACATAGCATCACCCTATATTATTGTTTCACATAACATCACCCTATATTAGGGTTTCGCATAACATCAACCTATATTAGGGTTTCATGTTCATATTATCAAAGATCAAACCTTAATTCAAAACTCCATGCATCTTGGAAAATGCATTGATATTAAAATTATTATCCAAAACCTAACTCATTGTTCCACATGTCTAAGATTACATAATATCTTCATAAGTATTCAATTCAACTTATGTATTGTAATTTTCTTTATTGATTAGGGTTTCCATTCTCCATTGATTAGGGTTTTATGATTACATCATTAATCTAAACCCTTAGTCAGTGCTTCCACATATCTTGGAGCACATAGCATCATTCAAGTATTAAAATCATACTTATCATTGTTCCATGTACTAGAAACACACATAACCATCATACCTTATTCAGTTGACTTAACCTTTCACTAAGTACATGCACCTATGCTTATCATAATGCATTGAATTTATTACTTTCATGGGCATCAAGGGATAATCACTCTAAATGTATTAATCACCTAAATTCTTTAGAGGTACTTCCCTTGAAATCAACCTTTTTATACTCTTCAACCACTTATGGGATTATTAATACTAGCATGGGTTGAATCAATTGGACCTTCAAACGGTTTGGACCAATTGAACCTTCAAACGGTCTTGAGGTCACTTGACCTTTAAACGGTCTTGAGGTCACTTGATCTTCAAACGGTCTTGAGGTCACTTGACCTTCAAACGGTCTTGAGGTCACTTGACCTTCAAACGGTCTTGAGGTCACTTGACCTTCAAACGGTCTTGAAGACCATTAGACCTTAAACAGTCTTGGTCCTTATATCCTTAAACGATTTTGAGACCATTGAATCTTCAAATGGTTTTGACCCCTTTGATCTCCAATCGGTTTTGAAACTGTTTGATCTTATTATGGTTTGAAACCGTTTGACCCTTGAATGGTTTGAAACCGTTTGATCAAATCAACTTTGAAATCATTTGAATCCTAAATGGTTTGAGACTGTTTGGTCCTCAAATGGATTGAGACCGATTGGCTCTCAAACGGTTTGAGACCGTTTGGTCAAATCAGAGTTGAAATTGTTTAAACCTAAATTAGGGTTTTGACATCAATTGATCTAGGGTTTTGAAACCAATTGAGCTAGGGTTCTCAAATCAATTGAGATTGATTGTTTGAAGTTATTAGGTCATGAGACCAATTGATCTTTGAATCCATTGAAACCGTTTAGTCTCTAACGGTTTTGAAACCGTTTAAACTCTAACTCGTTTGGTCTCTAACGGTTTGAAACCGTTTGACCACAAAATTGCAATCGTTTGTTCTTGATATTCTTGATGTGTGTGCTAAGATTATTTCATCATCATCAAGCTTCAGACCTTTGAATTCTACTATCATATATATGATGAATTCATCAATTATTCAAGAAGAAATAAAAGATCAACATATAATGAGAAACTAAAATTAATAACATTGATGGGTTCAAGTTATATAATCCGCCTTCAAAGTAGCTTCAAAGCTTCAAGCTTCTCATCTCTAAGAGTGAAAGAATCTTCTTCAACTAATCAAGGTTCATTTCCAACTCTTTGGATGCAAAAGATAGCCAAGGTTGAGCATTGGATGGAGGATTGAAGAAAACAAGTATTGAAATCCGATTTCAACCATAAATCTTAGTTTGATGATGATCATGGAGCTTACCTTCATCTTGGGGAGCATTTTCCTCCTGCTCCTGAGCTCCTTGGTCGTTGACCAAAGCAAAGGAAGAAAGTGGTTTGCAAAATAGCCTTTCAAGTAAGGAGAAAATCGAGTACATATAATTGATTATCTAGGAGAGAAAAAGTAGGAGAACATTCATCCACTTTCTTGCCACATTCCCCTTCCCTTCCTTGCCTTCAAAGACATCTTCCTTGCCCTCAATATCCTCTCAATTATCTGTGAATTAAAATCAATCACTTTAAGCACCTTAATCATTATAATACTATTATCCATTTTTAGTGGACATTACTTTTTAATTAACAAATGTGAGTGGATTTCTCCACCTACTTAGGATATTTCGGTGCCACTCAAGTCATTTGGACGTCCTCCCACTATAGGATTTCAAACACAGCCTTTTTAGTTGTTGGGCACTTCAATTAATATATTTATTGTTTCTACAAAATAAATTAAGGTTTCATTTATGCCTATTTCTTGATTATTTTATTATCAAGATTATCTCTCCTCAAATGTGGTTCAAACAAGATGCCCCTTTATTTTTGTTTTCTCCAAATGATAACAAGAAACAATAGGGACACTCTTGAAGTGGTATTTTACATATCCAACCCTAAGTTTTGGGTAATTTGCAAATTACACCAAAACTAGTTATTCAATGCACAAACATTATTCAAACAAGCTCCTTCTTGGAACTTAGGCTCGTGGAATCCATACATCTACACCATTCTCATTATTATTATGCTATAACACTTGAGGAACATTTATCATGTAACATTTGCAAGGTAACCCCTTAATTTGGGTAAATTGTACTTTAGTCCAAAATAGGTAAAAATACTGCTTCAACATTATTCAAATAGGACCAAAATTGAAACATAAGCTCTCCTTTAGTCTTAAATACTTTTCAAAAGATAAAGACAAGAATCTAAATGACTTACTTAAGCAAAACATCTAGGGTTAGGCATAACCCAGGTTAGGGATGTTACAATTATCCACCCCTAACAGGGATTTCGTACCCAAAATCGTCAAGAGAAAAGAGAAGGGTACTTCCTCCTCATCTCTTCCTCCAGTTCCCACATAGCCTCTTCTATGCCATGATGATGCCAGAGAACTTTCACAAGCATAATGTCTTTCTTTTTCAACTTTTTGATTCTTTTGTCAAGAAACATCATTGGTCCTTCTACATAGGATATATCTTCATTTAACTCTACCTCCACATGTTGCAAAACTAACTCCGTGTCAGGGGGACACTTTCTCAGCATGGATATATGGAATACTAGATGAAATCTATGTAGTTCAGGTGGTAACTCCAACTTATGGGCTACCTTTCCAATCCGTTCAGTGATTTGATAAGGCCCCATAAATCTAGGATCTAACTTACCCTTTTTCCCAAATCTAAGAACACCTTTCCAAGGTGAGACTTTGAGGTATACTTTGTCTCCAACTTGGAATTCTAAAGGTCTTCGCCATTTATCAGTGTATGATTTCTATCTATCATGCGTAACTTTTTACTGTTGTTGTATTACTTTAATCTTCTCAGTTGTCTGTTGTACTAATTTAGGACCCAAAAGTTGATATTCCCATGTTTCATACCAGCATAATGGTGACCTACAACGTCTACCATATAATGCTTCATATGGTACCATATCAATAATGTGCTGATAACTATTGTTGTAAGCGAATTCTATCAAACTCAAGTGTAGATCCCAACTTCCTATAAACTGAAGGACACATGCCCTAAGAAAATCCTCCAAAGTTTGTATAGTTCTCTCAGATTGTCCATCCGTCTGTGGGTGCAAGGCGGTACTAAATCTTAACTGCGTACCAAAAGCTTTATGTAGTTGTTCCCAAAAACAACTCGTGAACTGGGGACCTCAATCAGAAACAATTGTAGGTGGACCCCATGTAACCGCACTATCTAATCTATATAGATCTGTGCAAGTTTCTCAACAGTATAGGTTGTTTTGATAGGAAGAAAATGTGTTGACTTAGTCAACCTATCAACTATCACCCAAATGGAATCATGACTTTTGTTTGTTCTGGGTAGACCAACAACAAAGTCCATGGTCACGTGATCCAATTTCCACTGTGGTATAGGTAAATGTTGCATTGTTCCTGGGGGCTTTTGATGTTCAGCTTTAAACTGCTGACACACTGGACACCGCATAAAAAACTCAGCTACATCTTTCTTCAATCCGGGCCACCAATACATATCTTTCAGGTTATGATTAATTCTGGTGCTCCCTAGATGCATTGCATACATAGATGAATGAGCATCCTCCATGACTAACTTCCTTAAGTCATTGGTATCAGGTACTACCATCCTACCATGGTAACAAACTACCTCATCATCTGACTCATGAAACCCATATCGTTTCTCACTACCATACTCTGATCTAATCTGCTGAATCATAGTATTAGCCTGTTGTGCCTCTTTGATTTGTTGTTTCAGAGTAGGTTTTATGTGCATCTCAGCTAACAGTCTAGCTAATAATGATACTTTAAGTTGTAAATTGTTTTGCCTCAAAGAGACAAGCATGTCTCATTCAACTATGCTTTGCCTATGATTGGTGATGATGATTTTCTACTTAGTGCATCAACCACTACATTAGCCTTTCCTGGATGATAATCAATTGTACAATCGTATTCATTGATTAACTCCATTCAGCGGTGTTGTCTCATATTCAACTCATGTTGTGAAAAGATGTATTTTAGGTTCTTATAGTCTGTGAAAATCTGGAATGTCTCTCCATAGAGATAATGTCTCCAGATCTTCAACGCATGAACCACAACAACTAATTCTAGATCATGTTTCAGATAATTTTCCACGTGTTTCTTAAGATGTCAAGAGGCAAAAGAAATCACTCGATTATCCTACTTCAACATACATCCTAGACCATTCTTAGAAGCATCACAGAAAACAATATACCCCTTCCCTTGCTCAGGTAACACTAACACAGGTGCACTTGTTAACCTTTCTTTCAACAACTCGAAAGAATGTTGGCACTTGTCATTCCAGACAAAAGGGACCTCCTTCCTGGTCAACCTGGTTAGGGGTAATGCTACAGAACTGAAGTTCTTAATCAACTTCTATAGTAGCCTACCAGTCCTAGAAAACTGTGTATCTTTGTTGATGTCTTTGGTTGTTCCCACTCCAAGATAGATTCTACCTTTTTAGGATCAACACGGATACCTGAGGTAGATATTATGTGTCCTAGGAAAGATACGTCTGATAACTAGAATTCACACTTGCTAAACTTAGCATATAGCTTGTGTTCTCTTAGTAAAGTCAGAGGCTGACGAAGATGTTGTTCATGTTATTGAGCATCTCTACTGTAAACCAGGATGTCATCTATAAAGACTACTATGAATTGATCAAGGAATGACTGGAATATTTTGTTCATGAGTTCCATGAATGCAGCCAGTGCCTTAGTTAGTCCAAACAACATAACTATGAACTCATAGTGACCATACCTTGTTCTGAAAGATGATTTAGGTATGTCACTTTCCTTGATGTGTAACTGATGGTATCCTGTTCTCAGATCTACTTTAGAAAAGATAGTTGCAACATGCAACTAGTCAAATAGGTCATCTATCCTTGGTAGAGGATATTTATTCTTTATGGTTACTTTGTTTAACTGTCTATATTCGATGCATAATCGCATAGACCCGTCTTTCTTTTTGACGAAAAGAACCGGAGCCCCCCATGGTGAAGTACTCGGTCGAATAAAACCCTTTTCAAGCAACTCCTATAATTGTTTCTTAAGTTATGCTATCTCAGCAGGTGCCATTCTATAAGGTGTTTGAGCTATTGGTTGTATACCTAGGATTAGATTAATCTCAAAATCAATCTCTCGAGGTGGAGGAACACCTGGAAGTTCCTCAGGAAACACATCCTCAAGCTCCCTAACAATCAGAACTTCAGAAAGACTAGGACTCTTTACTCTAGTATCTACCACATGTGCCAAGAATGCAAAGCATCCTTGTCACATCATCTTTTCAGCTACCATAGCTGATACTAGACAGGTGGGAAGAATCTTTCTGTGCCCCTCAAGATCCATGTAATACCATTGTTTGTGAACATAGCTTGCTTGGAATCGCAATCCAAGACAACCTTATACTTTTCTAGGGTGTCCATCCCAAGGATTATGTCATACCCATGCATCTCAAGTGGTATAAGATCCACCTGAATGCTATGTTCTGAAAAAGAAAGAATACAGGGAGAACATACCTCCCGCAACACTATAGATCCAACTAATAGAGCTTCTAATAATAACTTATCTGCTCTATGACTAACAACCATATTGCAGTCATGCATCACTTCTCGAGTGATGAAATAATGTGTAGCACCCAGATCAATTAAAACATATACGAAGCAAGATGAGGACATATCATAATGAAACAATTCCATCTGACCTGTCACAACTTGTAGATTGACCACTGCTTTCGGCTGATTCATAGCATAGAATCTTGCCGTTGATGGTTGCCGACCACTCTCTTGGTTGTTGGATGCAGATGAGCCATCTTGGGATGCATGTCCATGTCCTCGTGTGCCACTTCTAAACTGTTGCTTCTGAGAGCCTTGTTGACTCTAGCTCGGTGGTTGGGTTACACTCACGTCTCTAGCTAAACAATCTTTCATCAGATGTCCCATCTTCCCACATTTATAACAGACTTTCTTCTCCCACTGTGGTCTAGATGGTCCTATTACTGACATTGATGCTGAGTTGTGGGCTCCCTTTGGTGGTAAGCTACAACCTCTACCCTTACTAGATGTCTACTGCGTCTCGGTATTGAACCTTGATGGTGCTATTGGTGCAGAAAACCTTGGTTTCTTAAAACTTTCGGACCTCTGTCCCTGGAACTCTGTATACACTTTCTTATTGTTGGCTTGATGTTTCTCAATCACGGACCTTTCTATCCGCCTAACGGACTCCACAAAGGTAGAAAACCTCTCTCTATTCTCTAGAGCAGGTACTGGTGTGGTTAAATCAACGTTCAAACCCTTCTCAAAACACTAAATCCTCTCCTCATCTGTAGCAGCCATGTGCAGACAGAACCATAGAAGCTCTATAAACTTAGCTTCATACTCACTAATGTTTATTGGTCCTTGCCTTATCCACTCAAACTGAGAGATTTTCTCATCCAGATAAGTCTTGGGAAAATATCTACTAACAAACTCTCGTCGGAACTCTTCCCATCCGACTTCAACACCTGGCCTCTTACCTTCTTTTATAGCCCACCAATGGCCAGCACTCCCCTTCAACAGGTACACCGCATGTTTAACCTTCTCAACTTCGGGAATATTAAGAATTTTCAAGGCCTTTTCCAGCTCATTCAGCCACAAATCTACGTCTGTTGGGTCAGCTGTACCAGCATAACCAGTGGCTCCTACCCATCAAAGCTGTTCAAAAGTCTTTCCAGGTCATTGTCCTTCATTGTGAGCTGGTGCCCTAGGTGCAGGTGGCGGCATCCTATCTGCCATATGTGTCATAGTTTCCATGAATTGCCCAAATAGAGCATGGAAAGCTGGGTTTTCTAGTGTGGCTTGGTCAAGTTGGGGATGTTCAGGTACTAGTTCTTCTCTAGCCAGATCCCCTGCACCTCCTCCTGGTGTAGCACCACTGCTTTCAGCAGCATGTTCTTCGTGTGATCCAGCCATCTTCAAGCTTTACTTTTTCTCTTGAGAGAAGAAGTCACTATCAGATAAACTAAAAGACACTAGAACAGACTCAACGACCTTAATCCTATATCTCTGTAGACTCAACAAACCTAAAGCTCTGATACCACTAAGTTGACACGACCCGACACCAAATCAGGTCATGATCGAATAATGATTATTGTGAAAGAAAACATTAGCAGCGGATTACTGAAAATCACTAAAAATTAAAACCATTTGCAAAGAGATCCATTTCCAAGTAACTCTTATAACAAGAACCAAAATACTATATATACATTCTGGTCCACAAAGTACATACCATGTACCTTCTTTTCTCGAGGTTTACATACAACAGTTTCTTTGTTAAATCTACACCTAAGCAACATAAAACCTTGAGGCATTCAATGCTAAAATCTCAGATCGATCATAAAAACACTAAGTACTAACTCCAAGGACCTGAGAGTACAGAATTGACTCATAGGACTCTTATTTACAAAACACGACAGTCAATATCTCCACCTGAGAGGTTACTACTGACCCTGATGTTGTTGTCCTTCTCATGCTATATGGTTTCTACCTCCTCATCCTCGTCCACCTAAAAAGGTTGGATCCCACGAGGGTGAGACAATTGAAATTATCCCAGCGAGAGATATAACTCTCCGCCAGAAACATTATTATTGCAGATAAATAGTGATAAACTAAGCAGAGGATTCTCTATTGAAAAGAAGGATTTAATCATTATTAAGAAAAATAGAGCAATATCATCTTTTAAAGCATTACTGCTATAAATGATAAAGCGGTAAGTCATCTATCCATTTAAATAAGGAATATGAAGAACATGTATAACATCTATCCATTTAGGATACAGTAAGCAATGTAACATCCACCAATGATTTCCGTATTTCATCCTTAAGCAAATACGCTACACGGTTGATTACATTTTACAATCATACTTATGCCCTAAGGAAGTGAGTTGTACCTTTCAGATCCAACCTTCGATTGCGAAACCCAAAGTCGGTGCCATACAAGATCAATGGAAGAGTCAGAATCCTCGATCTCATTTGTCTCGATCAGTGCAAGACCACAAGCAAGACCACAATCTCTTGCTTATGTGACCTTAGTCACAGGGTTAGCTCTCATAGGCTATCCATTCTCTAGCCCGTCTTGGTACAGGTCCTGGCGCTAGTAAATCTAAGCCACGGGACAGTTCACCATGCTTTCTGAGCCATGAACACATTCATGCTCTATCACACTGAGCCATGGGCCTATTCACCATGCTCTTATACATATCTTAAGTCTACAACTGAAGTTGCACTTTAATCCTCCTATTTCCGGCTAGGAGAACCCCACATATTTATAAATATACGCTCTGGATTAACCCGTAGGAAAATCTGTTTCACCATCACGAGCTACTGACGATGATGGATCTATGGCCCGGGATCTACATGATAAAATTCCAGTTGATTATTTAAGTACATTACCATATTCATTTAGCATCAGTCAATTTTCCAAACAAGAATTATTATGACAAATGCTACAAAGAAACATGTAATACTTCTATAAACTACTTTCCAAAACTTTATAAAACTTTGGGATCTCCATCCCTTATCTCATTACTGGGAATTCACATCCCTCAACAATACCATCGTCATGGTTACTGGATCTGGGTATTCAAACCCATAGTTCATCATTGAACATGGTTATCACTATCAGGTAACTATTACCTCCAGGTCATATGACCAGGGTATTCATGATACTTGTTACACAAGCATCTCACATAGTTCACCAGGCATATTTAATTTCTTTTCACCTCTCACTAGGCAACAAATAAAATAATTGGCTCACAAGGCCCATTAACATCATAGTTCATACATGGATATGCTCATCATCTAATGATACATGCATGGTTAGTATACTTGATAACAACCATATCAATTACACATCAACATTATGTAATACAAATATAACATCACTATTCCCTCATCAGAGTTAGTGTTTGCCATCTTTATTAATTAGGGTTTCACATAACATCACCCTATATTAGGGTTTCACATAACATCACCCTATATTAGGGTTTCACATAACATCACCCTATATTAAGATTTGATGATCATATTATCAAAGATCAAAACTTAATTCAAAACTCCATGCATCTTGGAAAATGCATTGATATTAAAATTAATATCTGAAACCTAACTCATTGTTCCACATGTCTAAGATTACATAATATCTTCATAAGTACTCAATTAAACTTATGTATTGTAATTTTTCTTATTGATTAGGGTTTCCATTCTCCATTGATTAGGTTTTTATGATTACATCATTAATCCAAACCTTAAGTCAGTGCTTCCACATATCTTGGAGGACATAGCATAATTCAAGTAATAAAATCATACTTATCATTGTTCCATGTACTAGAAACACACATCACCATCATACCTTATTCAGTTGACTTAACCTTTAACTAAGTACATGCACCTATGCTTATCATAGTACATTGAATTTATTACTTTCATGGGCATCAAGGGATAATCACTCTAAATGTATTAATCACCAAATTCTTTAGAAGTACTTCCCTTCAAATCAACCTTGTTATACTCTTCAAACACTTATGGGATTATTAATACTTGCATGGTTTGAATCAATTGGACCTTCAAACGGTTTGGACCAATTGAACCTTCAAACGGTCTTGAGGTCACTTGACCTTCAAACGATCTTGAGGTCACTTGACCTTCAAATGGTCTTGAGGTCACTTGACCTTCAAACGGTTTTGAGGTCACTTGACCTTCAAACGGTCTTGAATATCATTAGACCTTAAACAGTCTTGGTCCTTATATCCTTAAACGGTTTTGAGACCATTGAATCTTCAAACGAGTTTGACCCCTTTGATCTCCAATCGGTTTTGAAACGGTTTGATCTTATTAGGGTTTGAAATCATTTGACCCTTGAATGGTTTGAAACCGTTTGATCAAATCAACTTTGAAATCATTTTAACCCTAAATGGTTTGAGACCGTTTGGTCCTCAAACGGTTTGAGACCGATTGGCCCTCAAACGGTTTGAGACCGTTTGGTCAAATCAGAGTTGAAACCGTTTAAAATTGCAACCGTTTGACCACAAAATTGGAACCGTTTGTTCTTGATATTCTTGAGGTGTGTGATAAGATGATGTCATCATCATCAAGCTTCAGACCTCCAAATTCTACTATCATATATATGATGAATTCGTCAATTATTCAAGAAGAAATAAAAGATCAACATATGATGAGAAACTAAAATTAATAACATTGATGGGTTCAAGTTATATAACCCGCCAAAGTAGCTTCAAAGCTTCAAGCTTCTCATCTCTAAGGGTAAAAGAAGCTCCTTCAACTATCCAAGGTTTGTTTCCAACTCTTTGGATGCAAAAGATAGCCAAGGTTGAGCATTGGATGGAGGAGAGAAGAAAACAAGTGTTGAAATCCGATTTCAACCATAAATTCTAGGTTGAAGATGATCATGGAGATTTCCTTCAGCTTGGGTAATATTTTCCTCCTACTCCTAATCTCCTTGGTCATCGGCCAAAGCAAAGGAAGAAAGTGGTTTGCAAAATAGCCTTTCAAGTAAAGAGAAAATCGAGTACATATAATTGATTTTCTAGGAGAGAGAAAGTAGGAGAAAATTCATCCACTTTCTTGCCACATGCCCCATCCCTTCCTTTCCTTCGAAGCCATCTTCCTTGCCCTCAATATCCTCTCAATTATCCTTGAATTAAAAGCAATCACTTTAAGCACCTCAATCATTATAATACTATTATCCATTTTTAGTGGACATTACTTTTTAATTAACAAATGTGAGTGGATTTCTTCACCTACTTAGGATATTTCGGTTCCACTCAAATCAATTGGACGTCCTCCCACTATAGGATTTCAACCACAGCCTTTTTAGTTGTTGGGCACTTCAATTAATATATTTATTTTTGCTACAAAATAAATTAGGGCTTCATTTATGCTTATTTCTTGATTATTTTATTATCAAGATTATCTCTCCTCAAATGTGGTTCAAACAAGATGCCCCTTTCTTTTTATTTTCTCCAAATGATACCAAGAAACAATAGGGACACTCTTGAAGTGGTATTTTACATATCCAACCCTAGGTTTTGGGTAATTTGCAAATTACACCAAAACTAGTTATTCAATGCACAAACATTATTCAAATAAGCTCCTTCTTGGAACTTAGGCTTGTGGAAGCCATAAATCTGCATCATTCTCATTCTTATGATGCTATAATACTTGAGGAACATTTATCATGTAACATTTGTAAGGTAACCCCTTAATTTGGGTAAATTGTACTTTAGTCCAAAATAGGTAAAAATACTGCTTCAACATTATTCAAATAGGACCAAAATTGAAACATAAGCT
Source organism: Alisma plantago-aquatica (assembly GCA_963693085.1). NCBI lineage: Eukaryota > Viridiplantae > Streptophyta > Magnoliopsida > Alismatales > Alismataceae > Alisma > Alisma plantago-aquatica. The sequence continues at coordinate 1,608,683,899 of OY856409.1, forward strand.
CTCCTTTAGTCTTAAATACTTTTCAAAAGATAAAGACAAGAATCTAAATGACTTACTTAAGCAAAAATTCTAGGGTTAGGCATAACCCATGTTAAGGATGTTACAGTAGATCTCAGAGCCACGGTGAGTCCCTAGACCGCGAGAAGTTTCATGGTAGATCCAAGTCAAAGAGTAGAGGGTGCTTCCATTGTGGGAATCCAAGTCATTTCAAGAAGGATTGAAAGATTTCAAAAAGAAAATATGGGTCTGAAGCCAAATACAAGAAGAATGATGATAAGAATATTGCAGTTGCAAATCAGATTGAAGGGATGATGATGACGATGTGGTCTTGACAATCCAGGAGTAGTGTTTGCATGTTGAGGATGATGATTCTGAGTGGGTGGTGGATACTACAACTTCTTATCATGCTTCACCGAGTAAGAAGTTTTTTACTTCATATAGGAGGGGGGGGGACTTCGCGAGGGTGAACATGAGAAATTCCAGCTTCTCTAGAATTTTGGAGATTGGAAAGATTTAAGCTCAAACAAGTGTCGATTGCACACTCACACTCAAGGATGTGCGTCACATTTTAGATATGAAGCTTAGTTTGTTATTGGGTTCTTTCTTTGATAGAGAAGGTTGTCATCTATATTTTGGTGGTGGCAAATGCAAGATCACCAAGGGGGCTTTGGTTATTGTGTGATGCAAATTATGTCTCACATTATATAAGACTCGGCTTAAAGTACTCAAATGTGGTAGTATCAATGTAGTTGAGGATCACCAAGTAGATCTATGGAACAGACAAATGGGATACATGAGTGAGAAATGCTTGCAACTACTAACAAAGTATGTGTTGATTTCTTATTGCAAGGACGCCAGTCTCAGTTCATGTGATTCATGTCAGACATGAAAGAATTGATGAGTTTCTTTCAAGGTAAGATCAAAGATGAAGCTAGATGTTCTACAGTCGATTCATTCAGATGTTTACGGTCCGTTTGAGGTTGTTTCACTGAGTGGCAATAGGGACTGTCACATTCATTGATGATGCATCTAGGAAGGTTTGGGTCTACTTGTTGAAGACCAAAGATTGGGGTCTTTCAGTGTTTCTAGAAATTTCTTGCCATGGTGGAGCGCGAGATAGAGAAAATGCTAAAGTGCCTTTGCATGGACAATGAAGGAGAGCAGACCTCTATGGATTTCTAGGATCACTGTGTGAAACACGAGATAAGGCATGAAAGGATAGAGTTCGGCACACCACTACACAATGGTATCATTGAGAGGATGAATCGTACCATTGTTGAGAAAGTCCAATGCATGTTGAAGACTGTAAAGTTGCCGAAGGCTTTCTGGGGTGAGGAACTGAGTATTGTATGCTATCTGATTAATTGATCTCCATCAGTTCCTTTGGGTTTTGATATACCTGAGAAGGTATGGACATGCAAGGATTCTTTTTTTGCTCATTTGCGAGTATTTGAGTGCAAGGCTTATACACATGTTCTAAAAGAAAAGAGGCAAAAGATGGATGGTAAATTGGTGACATGTATCTTTCTTGACTATGGAGATCAGCAGTTTGGCTACTTCAACTTCTTTACCGGTACAGTCTTCAGATGAGGAAGAAGATAAACATGATCACCATAAGTGATAGCATGTCGAGTGTTTCTATTCCAGATGTGTAGTCGAGTGATTCAAATTCATAGTCAGAGACTTCTGGGTAGGGAGTGCAAGATCATCACCAGGAAAAGTCCTCAGGATGCCTGTTGAGGAGGTCTAACAGAGTTCGTCATCCTTCATCCAGAAATCCAACATCTCAGCATATTCTCCTTATTGATCAGGAGGAGCCAGAGACTTATCATGAGGTACAAACTCATAGAGATAGAGCATAGTGGCATCGGGCAATGCAAGAAGAGATGTCTTTTTTATAGAAGAATGATACCTATGAGATTGTGGCACCTCCTAAGGGCCGGAGAGGGTTGAAGAGAAAGTGGGTCTATATAATGAAGTTAGATGATAGCAGCAAGGATACCAGATACAAAGCCAGACTAGTTGTCAAGGGTTTGGTTAAAGACTAGGGGTGGATTTTGATGACATAGTTTCTCCTATTGTGAAGATGATCACTTCTATTAGGTTGGTTCTAGGCTTGGTTGCTAGTCTAGATATGGAGTTTGAGCAGATGGATGTGAAGACAACATTACTTCATGCTGACCTAGCTGAGGAGATCTACATGGAGCAAGCAGAAGGTTTTTTGTCCAAGGCGAAGGGGCACTTAGTCTGCAGAATGAAGAAGAGTTTGTATGGTTTGAAACAAGCTCCTAGATAGTGGTACAAGAAGTTTGATTCTTTCATGCAGAGTCATGGGTACCAGAAGACAAGTGCAGATCCATGTATTTACATTAGGAGGTTTCCCAATGATAAGTTCATTATTCTGCTACTTTATGTGGATGATATGTTGATAGTGGGACAAGATGTCGATTTGATTGTAAAACTAAAGATAGAGCTTTCTAAAGCATTTGAGAAGAAGGATTTGGGACTAGCACAGTAAATTTTGGGGATGCAGATCACACGAAATAGGGAGCAGTACATGTTGTGATTGTCACAAGAGAGCAATGTTGAATGGATTCTAGAGCAATTCAAGATGAGCAAGTCCAAAGTTGTGACTACTCCATTATCAAGTCATTTCAAGCTAAGCAAGAAGTCATGCCCATCTACTGATGAGGAGAAGGAGGAGATGGTTAGGATTCCCTATGCTTCTGCTAAGAGGATTTGATGTACACAATGGTGTGTACTCGTCCTGATATTGCTCATGTGATTGGTGTTGTGAGCAAGTTTCTCTCAAACCCTGGGAAAGATCACTGGGAGGCGGTCAAGTGGATCTTCGGATACTGACGAGGAACTAGTAGCTCGTGTTTGATGTTTGGTGGTTCTGAACCAGTTCTTAAAGGCTTTGTTGATGCTGACATGGAAGGTGGCATTGATCGCAGGAAGTCTGCCTCTAGGTATGTTTTCACTTTTGTAGGGGGAGCCATATGTTGACAGTCCAGGTTGTAAAAGCGTATTGTACTTTCTACAGTAGAGGCAGAGTACATTGTAACAGTATAAGTAGAAAAAGAAATACTTTATATTGTGAGATTTCTAGGAGGGATGGGCATGAATCAGGTTGACCTGACTATTTTCTGTGATAGTCAGAGTGCTATTGACTTGAGCAAGATCACAATGCATCATGCACAGACAAAGCACATTGATGTGAGATATCATTGGCTTCATGATGTGACTGATAAAAGTTGTTGACTCTAAAGAAGATCCATACTGAGAAGAATGATTTTGACATGATGACCAAGGTGGTGACACGAGAAAAACTAGAGCTCTACAAAGAACTCAGCGGCATACATTCCCAGTGATGATTCTGTGGTGATAGTCTTCTCCTTGGGCTGGAGGGAGAAATTGTTGGGCCATATTAATTCCAGCCCAAGTGGGCCTCTCCTTGCCAAAGCTCATTAAGGTTGTTCTGTTTCGCGCTGCCGCTACTAGCCTGGGTTATAAAACTGCTAGCCACAGCCGTGAAGGGTGTGCCGCCAAAGACAATTAGCAGTAGCTAATCCACAACCACTCAATTGAGAAAGGAGCAGTAGCTGTCTAGTCAAAAGGAAGGGTTTTTACAGTTGCGGAGACGGGGAAGAAGGCAAAGAATGAAGAAAAAGAAAAGGAAAGAAGTAAGAAAGTGGGGCACGACTATCAAGGCATCCGGGTGTCTTCTTCGAGGCATCTACTATTGTGCACTTTGTGGAAGAGTGCATCTTCCTGGGAAGTTCTGGTGTGGTAGAATTGTGAGAATCTCTACATACTGTTGATATCTTCTTATTTCTCTTTCTTGATATATTATCTCATATTTGAGTCAAAATTCGAGAGGTAAAAATAGTATATTATTTGTCTGTGGGCCCCGCGATTTTTCACACATAAAAATATGATTTTTTTTCTCTTCTATTTGGTTGCAATTATTATCTTAGATTTACTTGCTCGTCGGTAACACTTCTGAATATATTTCTTTTTCGTTGCGTCGAGGTTGCATAGTATACGTGTGCATATTCTCCATCAAACAAAACCCATCAGATTGGCGTGGTAGAATACCAATTTTTCACAAAGAATCAAAGAAACTTGATCGATCTCGTGTTGTATAATTTCACTGTAGAAACTTTCAAGGTTGTAACATCGATGGGATATAAGTAACTCTGTTAGATTGACTTGATTGTACATTAGGAATTATGTCTACAATATTTTTTTTTGTTTTTGTAGAATTCTCAATTCACGAAGTTTTATCTAACCGGTCTAGCGGTCCTTGCTGCAATTCTTTAGCATACACCACTCCTTTCTGCAATTCTTGGCTAGAATTTGGTCCCCCTTTCGTGGATTAGCTGGGATTCACTGCACCAAAGATTGACCTTAGCGCTTCATTCAGTTGGTCCATTTAGGAGGTCATTGCACTCATTGGAGTCGTGGTCCTTTGACATCCTGAGTACATATTTGGCAGGCCTGCATTTAAACTTCTACTTCACGACTACATCGACGTGTGTGCAGCTACATGATGCTGGAGATATTAGCAAAATGTTCAAAGAAGCCACTCGCAGACGACCGACACTTTTACTGCACCGTTGAAAAGAAAGAGACGGAGGGAAATAGTTGAAACGGTTAAGATTTGTCAACCAATCTGCGGTGGTAGCAGCTACTTTAGTTCTAGTGCACCGCAAGCAGCAACGCTTTAGAAACTACCAATCTGACATTTTGGGCCATATCACGACGGAGAAGGTTTGTGAGCGAGCGTTTTGGGCCATATCATACTTAGCCCACAACAGAGAGGAAAATTGGGCTCACAGCCAGCGGAACTAGGAAGGAGGGTCCCCCCCACCCGCAAAAAAAAACAAAAAAATGATAGAATATAATTATGTAAATATAAAAAATATAAATAATGATTGGATATATACATGTTTCATGGCATAATTGACATAAAGAGTGACTAGCTGAATTGGTATTTTGTGTCTTTAGCTGTGTAAATGATGCATGTTCAAATCTCAGCATGTGTATATTTTATTTTTCAGCTCCCCCTTATTGTGTATTTCTAGTTCCTCCCCTAGGACATATTCTAAATAGGCATCCTACGCTAAGTGGTTCAGTGTAAAATATTTGCACAGTATGAGTTGAAAAAACGAGAAGTTCGAAGATTTGGAATCAAATTCTGTGTTAACTATTTCGTTCAACATCATTTCAGATCGTGATGTTGGATTGCGTCTGTTTGGTAGGCTGCTTTTTTTGCTAATGTGGTGTGGTCACTTGATCTCCTTTCATTATGTAATAGCTGAGGTCACGTGCAAGGGAGGGTAATAGGTGAAGCGGTCATCTCATATGAGGGATAGGAAAACAGATAGCGTCCAAATTAGGTGAAGTTCGTTCCAATCCTTCTGCTCGCAGATATACCGCAGCGTAGATTTAGTTAGTTTTCTCACTGTTTCTTGCGTATGCACACTATTCAACAACGGCAGTTTAAAAAAAGTGAAGAACTAATTTGCTGGGTGGTTTTCATCCCAACTAAACTATCCTTTAGTCAAGTTGCCTTCCTTGTTGTGGGATGTCTTTTGCTTCTTTTAATATTGTATGTATCAAATTTACATGTTCCTTTTCGTGCCCTTCTGTTAAAAAAATCCATCCTAGAGCTCGGGAAGATATTCAAATAGGTACTTTCCTCAATTCATTTGTTGATTATTCATGCACTAGATCACAGCATTCCGTTCTTTCACAAAAAATAAAATTTACGCGTCACATTATGTGCAGCTTAAATCAAATAAACCAAAACAGTAGTGGAAAACATCCATTTTACCAAATTGAGATAGTCTATGGTGTAAGAGCGTTGATATTAGAACTATAAATGATACTAGTAAAATTGTATCAATAACTAGACAATGGCTATAGATCTAAATAGATTTGTAGTTTCTTCTATTAGTAGGGATTTATATTTATTCCGCGCCTATCCAGAAAGTGCATGTGATGTTAGTAAAACATGGCTTCTCTGCTATATAATAGCAATTACTCAGATGGGAAACATATAAACCTCATTCCCCCAATCTTTATTTCTCACTCTAATCACTTCTCGCTCTTGTATCAATCTAGTTTCTGATATGGTATCAGAGAGACAAAAGGGGGTAATCATTTGGCGATTAGATGAACCTGGAAGGATGATCTACGGTTTAAGCCTACTGGTAACTCTTTGTAGAAGTTCCTCTAATGCTCGTGATTTTCCTTCATCTCTAAGATATCGAGTAAAATTATGCCCTTCATTTACCTTACATCATAGAGATCTACTACTTTTTCTAAGGAGATTGACATAGCTCTTTCGGAGTGCCTTCTTTGATTCTATCTTCAAGTGTTTTTAGTCAAAGAATTGAGATAAATTTTTATTTTCTTCTTGACTTTGTACTTCTATACAAAGTAACTAAATCAAAGTTTGTCAAAATCTTCTTCTGGTAAATCTTCTATGCAATGAATTCTTCTTCTTACCTCCCTTGAAAAATGAATTATATTGTGTTAGAAGAATATCATGTAATAAAAATTGAAAATTGAATAGAATATCCATGTACGATTGGTTTAATGTGTCAAATTTCAATTATATCTTATTGAAACATGATATTATGATGCTCTGGGAATACAAGTTAGAGTTCGCATCCATTCTTGTAGTTTGCAACATTTTCTTGACGGAATAGAGAAACAATCCCCTCTTCTAGTCACTACTGAAGAAGTACATCTTGGATTAGTAACTGACTGACTTGTGAAAAGGTGGATCTTTGGATCCTTGTAGAGGAGGTAATGGTAGATATTGTAGGGTTGAACACTACGACATATGTACGGAATACCCTAGGGAAAATATTTCATGTGTCATTTTAGTATAGAAAAATAGAATTAATTTCACAGCATAGAACGTTTCAAGAGGGACCAACTAGAGTATTTGAATATTTAGGATACTTCAATTCTACGTGTGATCAAGCAGACTTATATGACATGTTTTTCCAAAAAGGAGAAAATATGTATCTTTTGATAGACTTGTTGGAGATAAACATGAAAGATTCATTATATCAATGTCAAAACCTCCCATTCCCCGCATACTAAAATTTTATCTCTTCCACAAGACTATGAGAGACATAAATCTGCAAAAAATAATGATTATTCCTCTATTTTTTCTGTGCTAACAAAACAGGAGAAATAACTTTGGCAAAGGATATTCAAACAACAATTTAGTGGCAATACTATGGAACTTGTTTTTCACCACAGTTCATTGTTCCATTCTACTATTGGTGTCAACTTTTGTATTAGAACATGTGGTCTTATGGGGGATTCTTTATACAATAGGTGCTCTGAATATTGTAATATATGTATTTTATGCAATAGATAATACATGTTGTAGTTCGTTGAACACATCTGGTGTAATAGGGGTGTTTTATACAACATGTTAAGAAAAAGAAGGAAAATACATCTAGATGCAGCCTTTGAATTTGAGACCACATGAAACTAAAGTACATCTCAAATCGCTGAAATAATTTTAATTTATCTACCACATGCATTCTATTTTGTACATATACAACAAATCACATATACACCTATTGATAAGAAAAGGAAAATATGCCTAGACGCAACAAGTGTTGTACATGTAAAATATGTGTTTTATTTAATAATTAATGTATGTTGTAGTTCACTGAACACACCCTTCGTAATAGAGGAGTTTTATAAAATATGTTGAGAAAAAAGAAAATACACCTAGACACAGGTTTTAAACTTGAGACCAAATGAAACTAAAGCACAACTTAAACTGCTGAACCAATTTCATGTTATATACCACATGCATTCTTTGATGTACATAGATAGTGAACTGCATATACACCTATTGAGAAAAAAAGAAAAACATGCATAGAAACAAGATTGAACCAACGACCTACAACTATAGTTAATAGTTGTGTGTCACTACATCACTAACAATTTTTGTCTTGCATCTGTTATACAACATATATATTAAAAAAATTACGTATAAAAATATGCATATATATTTAAAAAAATGGGAGGGGCATCGCCTTAACTTTCCCCTGGCTCCACCCTGGGTTGAAGTCTGTTGTGTGATCTTAGTATATAAAAATGGGTTATATTATGTTGTGTGACTATGCTCTATTATAAAAGGTGAAAGCATGATGTGTGAGTATGGTATATTACAATTGGTTACAGTATGTTGTTTAATTATGGTCTATAATAACTAGTTAGCATATGTGACTATCAAAACAGGTTAGAGCATGTTGTGTGATTATTGTCTTTTACAATGTGTTTGAGTATGTTGTGATATTATAGTCTATTACAACAGTTTTGCACATGTTGTATTATCACATATACTACAACAAGTTTGGCATGTTGTATATAACTTGTGTTGTATAAAATATATGATAAACAACACACAAATAGACTTGTTGTAATAAATGTGCTAACTATAATATAATCGGTAAAATTGTTGTGTTTTTCTTGTAAAGAATTTTGTGTAGTGGTGTGGAAACATTCACAATGCAAAAGGAGGTAGATCCTATTGAGAAAGAAGAGGCAGGAGTAAAGTTAACAACTAAAAAAACAACTTTAGTATCCTTGGAAGCGGACCTTCCAGTGGTAATCTAAGGAGTGAGACTCGAAAAGGGTCCACTCACTACACAAAATAGAAAAAGTCATTTGCATACCAGATATACACCAGAGTTTCACAATTCATGGATAAATTATTATTCAATATATAATATAATTATTTGGAAAACTAAACTATAATTGTAGATTGAGATATGTCTAACAAGTACAACTCTATTGTTGTTCAATACATACATGGGTGGAAGATAAATGTATATGAATAAGTAGATATGCTTGGTTGTAGAGGGTATCATGTCCATCTCAATCTTATCTTCAACGAAGTCAACTAGTCTTGCTCATGTCTAAGACCTATAGGATCAACTCCTTCATATCCTTCACCTAAGAGGTTGGAAGAAAACCACAAAAGAAGATATAGTAGAAACATAGTGAAATTTGGTAGTGTATGTTAATAGAGATTGGAAAATACAAAGGAAAAGGGACAAAAATGAGGACGCAAAGCTCCCATCAAAAGTGAGATAGAAAATCATCTACAGATGTCCTTAGAAGTATCCAACATGATAAGCAAAAGTACATGTAGAAAAAAAACATATTTTACATTATTCAAAATATAATTCATAGTTCTTATGATCATGTAGTATATTATGAAAAGTTGATATAAGACAAATGACACATTCATGGCACCACTACCAAAAGCTAATTGTCATCACTCCTAATATAAAATGAAAGAGCTATGACAACCTCAACAATGGGCATCCTTGCCCAGCAATGAATAAAGAACATCACCACTCAATTTTTGGGGAACACACATCACTGTCTAGTTCCAACAACAATCTATTGGGCATCACCACCACATATATGAATAGGTATCATCAAAAATTCAATATAAATGCAACACACAAAATAAACATCACCATTAATTGTTATGATTGATTACATTATATTGTTTATCACAAACACATGCATGGTAATAGGTGGCAAGATAAGGTCTAGTTACATATGTCAAAGGGATTCTATTTTAAGGTTAATCCTCAAAAGGGATCAAACTAGGGTTTCCATATCACATGGATTACAACACTTGACTTTCATAGTTAAAATGAACTATAAGACAATAATAGACCATCAGATGGCGTTTAGGATTTGTATTTCACAAATAGAAACAATATACTTTTTCAACTTCAAAAAATAAAGGTACTATTGGAATTAAGATGAATAAAGTACAACTTTTGAACTTAAACTGATTGTATAGTAGACAAATGAAGATAAGAAATAGACTTTAATAATGATATTCAAAATAGGTCAAATAGACATAAAGATAAAAATTACAAAACAAAAACTTCAATTAGGTCGAATAAGGAAGATACATAGTAATTTCTCAATAAGAGAGATATAGAGATGCAATGTATCTATCATTGAGTCAAAATAAGTCCAATATTCCAAAGATGAGGTCAAACTCGACCTTTATAAACTATAAAAAATATATTAGATTGAACTAATTACATAAAATAAACACTAGAAACCATTTATTGATCATTATCAATTAGGTTATAAAAACTATGCCATATTGAATAGATAGTTCCCATTGTTCCAAACACATCTATTTCTATTTTCCACCTTATAGATTAAATTCTTTAAAATTTTGAGGACAATTCCACTAACTCAAATCTCAAGCCAATACAAAGACCATTGTACTCCCATGTCACACTATTGAACTAATAGTTATACATTGTTCTGTAAGCCAATAAAATGATCATTTCACACTATTGACCTAACAGTTATACATTGTCCATGTTTTGAATATGACTTAACCATTCCATTCATATGTATATATTATGTCTATTTGAGATTGATTTCAAGTATTTGGTACACGAAAATGATCAATACAATCAAGCTCTGGCTTGCCCAAATACAAGCCAAAATCAATGTGAATGCACTTTTGTGATGCCCAAAAATACTTAGGACAATTTTTGTAATCATTTCTATGTATTCTATGACTTGTAATTAAGATGAGAAAAAATTAGGAGCACTTAAAATGAATGTTTAAGAACTCTAACGACAATTTCTAAAATTCATTACAGGTTGTTTTGTCAGCCAAGTTTCATCTTTGATAAACTAGACCGACACCCTTGATGGATTTTTGGAATTTCTAGGGTCAGCCGAGTTTCCTCAGGACAAACTCGACTGACACCATGCACTGAGAAAATAAAATTTAAGTCATTTACTAAGTTTCATCTAGGATAAACTCGACCCACACTTCAAATTTTCTTTGTCTCATAGTGCTATCGGTCGAGTTTGCTTTATTGAAACGTGACCGATCTCACTATACAGAAAGTGCAGAAAAAAGTATTTCTAGCCACTAGAGTATTGAAAACATCAAAAATAGATCGATTGCAACACCCCAAATGACTATAATTCATTCCCAAGTGCTTCTATTGTCTACGAGACATCCCCAACTATTAATAGGGACCCTTGGGTTTCATCCCAAGTTTGCTTCTTATTCTCCTACCTATAGTTGAGTGGATTTGTCTAATAAGAGCCCCTTTCTCTCTCTTGCTTACTAATCCAAATGTCAATCTGATTGATATGGGTTATTTGTGAGAGATCTATTTCTTTGTAATCATTGTAAATCTATCCAATCTTCCCTTTCCTAATCCCTTTCTTCAAGCAAAGTTGGTGAAAGCACCTCCTTGGTGAAGGAGAAGGTGAAGGCAGAAGATCCTTGAGAAGAGTGAATAATTCCTTCAAGGCAGAGGACTTGTTGCAAGTGGGCAGATCCTTGGTGAAGGTATTCGTCTCCTTTTAAAAGTAATTAATCCCTTTTAGAGGTTGAATACTCTTGCTCAAGGTATAGTTAAGACCTTGTAAGGTTTATTGGCTCCTTTTGATCCTAAAAAAGGAAGGCTAGGTATCCTTTTCCTACAAAAGGAAGGTCTTATTGTATGACTTATAACGGAATATAAGTCTGCAATGGTTACAAAATCCTATAGGTTTACCTCTCTAGGTACTAGATTTACACTCTCCTAGTTTGGAGTTTGTAACCACTATACATAGCTTGTTCTAGATATCATTTAATCTCTCTCATTCTTGCTATGTTGTTTAGTTGCACATCAAATTCCATATTTGCAATCTTATCCCTTTAAGTAATTTGAAGTTCCAACGAATCTTGTTAAAGTGTTTAAGTTGTACTCAAACCCTCCCCCTTCTAGAGCCCATTGATCCAACAAGTGGTATCAGAGCCACAGTCTTCTCCGACAATGTGAGACCCCTAACCTTGCTTAAATGGTTGAACAAGATTAATTATCATAATTTATTGCTTTAAACTTTAATACAACATTTTGATGTATTTTTATATCTTATGAAAAGATTAAGTTTCAAGTTTGGTCCAGTTTAGACACTGTATGAGCAAGTTATGCAACTTTATGCACATTTTGGAATTTTATGCAATTTACCCAAATCTGAGGTTTAATTGCAATTTTTCACATGCATTATGATCCTTAGATGTTTTCTTATCATTCTTGATCTTGTTGGGTCATGGGGAACCTAGTTATACCTTGGTTTGGTGGTGTTTCTCTTCAATGGTGACTTAGGGTTTTACCTCTTCATAGATGAGCTACCTTTAGGAGCCACCAAACAATGCCCCCCCTGTTTGGTTGACACCCTATGGTCACCAACATATGGTGAAAACTGGTGTACATCCTAGAAGGCCTTAGGTCGATGGTTTTCTGGTTTTGGTTCACTTGGTCCAGTGGTTCACGTAGAAAGGATGATCAAACGATGGTTCATTACCTACTAAGCTAGGTTTCAAGAACCAATGGTTATTATGTGTTGGAAATCAATGGATACCCTGGTAGTTCATCATCCAGTGGTCTAGCAGACTCTCACAACTGGTGGAGCTACTTCTCGCATGGCTGTGGAAGCTCTATCCATGGACACATGGAGAGCTACTAGGACACCTCAAGCTTCTTCTCTCCCCTATCCTTCAGCTTTATATACATATCCTTAATCTCACAAATGAAACTTTTGGTTCCTTATCTCTTCCCTAATTTTAGATCTTCCTATTTACCCTTCTTGGTGGTGGAGGAGGTGCCCAAGTTAGAAGAAGAGGGCTTGTCTTCTTGTTGGGGCTTCTAGGGTTTGGATCTACCCTCATCTAAGGTTTGTGGAACCCTCTTTTGGTGATCTTAACCTAAACTAGTAAGTATCTCCTTCTCTCATTCATTTATTTTATTGTTCTTCTTCCTTCTACCTTCTACCTTCTTCCTAGATAGAACCAAGGTTATCCATGGTAAATCATGCTCTAAAGCTCAAAGAACCTACCTTTCTTGCTCCTTGTACCCAAGGTTTACTTCTTTTGTGTAGAAAGGTGCTAGTTGGCAGAGTTTAGAGATTATGCTAGGATTTTCTACCCTCCTTGCTCTAGTTTTCCTACTATTTGGGATCTGATCTTCTTCCTAGTGGCTAGTTTTATAACCCTCTTCACGTTTATTGCTTACTAATATCTTGCTTACTCAGTTCTTGCTCTAAAAATGATGATCTAAGCTTAGAGAAGCTATGTTTGCCTAGGGTTACAATTTTTATGTTGTTTCTTTCTTAGATTCTAGCTCTATATAAACCTGAAACCAAGTGTGTGATCTTCCTAAGGCAGAGGAAGACTTATATCAAGTTATATGGAAAACATATGGTGCTTACCACCTATGAACCGATGTCTTATACTTAGAGTTTTTAGGTTTTTTTCCATTTTATACATTAACTGATGGATGACCTCACCCTAGAACCAATGGAGTTGTCTTCATGAAAATTGATGGTGATGACCAATGATGACAACCAATCATGTCAACCTATGGTCACCCCTTAGGTCAAGTTTTAGACTCTTTTGGAACCGCAATGGTCTATGGTTTATTAGCCTGAAGATGGCATGGATCAATGGTGATATTAGCTCAACATCCAATGGTGACAAATGATGATAGTGTTGGCCCTATGAAATGATTTTGACACAATAAGCCACAACTGATGGTGGTCCAGTAGACCACAACCCATGGTGAGTCTAGGTCACCTAATTTTCTTATCTTAAACCCTAAACCAATGGTTTCATTGATTAAATGATTCTAGGATTAGACCTACACATAAACTTATGGCTTTGAGTAAAGAACCTAATTCAATGGTTAGGATTTGATACCTCAACATCCAATAACTTTGTATGATACCTATAATGTAAATTTTTTGGCTCTAATTATGTGAATTTGATGGTTTCCTCCATGTGATCAGCCTAAGGAGCTTGTTTGTTGACAATTGATGGCTTGCTTTAAATGTATAACTGATGGTGGGTTTTATTCCCAGAACTGATGATACCCTTTAGGTTATTAAATAAGGGATGTCTAGGGATAGATGGTGATTCTTTCTAGGTCACAACTCTATGGCTTTATAGTTGGCTTGTTTGACGTGTTTAATTATGTAAACAATCAAAGGGTTTACCTTCTCAACAATCCAATGGTGTTGGGTTGATGCTTGTGGTATGATGGTATGGTTGGAATGATGTTGAAACTGATGGAGGATTGCCCTTACTTTTATAGTCTTACCTTTTACCTTGTATTAATATAATTTGTAATCACCATAATGAATTAATGGGCAACCCCAAAGAAGTATAGATTGTTACACCTAATCCTTATGTAACCAAGTGAGGGTGATTGATCATGAACAACCCTCTTGAATGATTAATAGAATCATGGAGTGCTCTCTTATTGTTGAATTTACCCTAGTATACTATAATTTGATGTTTACACCTTGAGCTATGCATGGATCCATACTTGCGGTTAGTATGGAATTTGATGGTAATGCTTAACCTTATGCATCCATGATCCAAGAAGGTGTTGTGAGATAGGGTTTGGGTATGAGTACTGAATTTTAACTTTAAAGTAACGTATCTTGTTGAATCTAATCCTAAGGTAAATAGATGATGGTCGTTAAACATGCTACCCTTCCTTGAATGTTTATTATAATAATGGAATATTCTTCCTAATGTTGTTGTATCCCTAATGTGTTAATTAGTGATTATCATAGCCTTATGATTAATGCTTGCTTATGCTAAACAAGTGCACTATAAGTAAGATGGTGATTAATCATATCTATCCTTCTTGTATGTTGATATAATGAAGGAATGCTCTTAATTCTAAGATAACCCTGCATTGTTATCATGTGAACATCTTCTAATTCCTTAATGCAATAATATGTTGAGCTTGTGTATCACAAGCATGGTGATGCTTGTTGAGCCTTATTATAAGGCATGGAAAGATAATATTGATCTTATAGGGAATGATGTGATGGTCTGAATGACCTTTGGGCATGGTTGAGCCCTGAATGAGGTGTAATCCTCTTATGTTGGCAAGGGTTGATACCATGTGATATTTGTTGGGAAATACGGAATTAGATAGGCAGCGGAAACAAAAAAATTACTAACATATTTCCCATTAACTAGAAGATCACATCAATAACTAAGCAATGGGAAGGATGGTTTCATGAAGATATAACTAGTCTTAGAGAAAGTCCAGTGACAATCTTTGTTAATTTAGATGTGCATTCTTCCTTGGACGATGGTTGTACAGCTCCAAGTCGCACTCGAACTCATCTGATTGCTCCTCCATGGACATCAAACTCAGACAACTGCTGCAACATCTCCTTAGACCTCGCCATAGACTATGAGTTGACGTTGCCCTCCTAGTAGCAGCCAATAGACTCCTACCTCTAGAGTAGTCCAAACAGACCAACTAGAACTCATGTCGTCCTATAGGAATGGACAGGAAGGAGTTGTCTCTCTTGTTGGTTTACTAGTCACCAACATGCTCTCCCACAACAATGATCCTCAATTGTTTCTTTATTGTGGTTGTCCCTCCCTAGTCGGGTAGGACTTGCTTGGGCTCTCATGGTTACCACAACAAGAGAGGGAAACAATTGTAAGAGTTATTGATTTTCAATTTTCTATGTAGTATTTGTGCTCTGGGAAGCCCCCAGTACCCCTCTATATGTATGAGGGGTTAGGGTCAGGGTTCCGAGTCCCCAGACAATGCGAGACTAAAGCGGGAGTGGAAAGGACAAGTAGATCTTGAATTTTTGCAACTTTTCTATAAGTTTCACAACATGTGTGCGATAAAACGGTGGTCTCACACATGAGATGGTCATTTTGGACCTTCCAGTGTTGCACATATGTTGGCAATTCAATTCCAATTAGTACTCAACTTGATGCACCCCCAAAATGGGCATTCTATAACATACTAGAATTAGAACCCTACCCTAGTAGTTTCACTCTTTTTGTGTAGCCAAACAAGGATAACCTAATACATGTGATTAAGTCAATAAGGGAACATAAAATGTGACACCTCAAGTATATAAGGGAATACATAATACTTTGTACTTAATAATGACACATTTGGATGATAATAAGAATTAAAGAACTTAATTGAATAAATATTCCTCATATATCCTTAATATAGGGTTATATGCACATATACACCAGTTGGGTTTTAATTAATGGGTCCGAAGGGTAATTATCACTAAGAAATAAAAATAATAAGATATTTCATCCTAGAACTTTCTAGTACTTTTTAGAATAGGAAAAAGAAGAGAAAATCCAAAATATATATGACGGTGGTGATAAATGCAATAATTGGAGGTAATATGGAATTTAATGGATAAAAGAAGATAATGGGGAATATATTGTTCCAAAGATTATAAACGAAAATCCATAAAGATAATTTGGCACTCAATTTCGTTTTCTTGACTTAAAAGAAACTTAAGGGCCAAGTATCATTTAATTTGGAAGATAAATGTATATATTAATGTCCTTGTCAAAAGAAAATAGGAATTAGGCCAATAAAATATTTAATTCCCTCAAATTGGAAAAATAACTCCAAATTCGAGATCTAAACATAAAAATAAGCCTTTGGGAAAATTTGCAACCAATTTGGATAATGTTTGAATAATGGGTATAATAGGAGAGAGAAAGTGTGTAGAATCTTCTATTTATTAAATAAATAAATAAATAATCTCAACTTGTGAAATTAATGACAAAATAGTATCCTACTAACTTAGGAAGACTTATGGGTGAAGTTTCACAAATTTTAAGGAATATTATCATCTCTTTTGAAGGAGGAATGAGAAAATGACATTTTAATTATTTAACCCATTAAAGGTTTCCAAAAGGCAAAATTAAGTATATATTCGGATTCTACATGTTTAACTTAACTTATGTGCAAAATTTGGTTTAATTTGGATATTTCTAGAACCCCTAAATGAAGAAAGAGAACAAGGAAAATAATTCTATGTCACTTTATTGAATTATATCGATTTTTGTCATATATTGGTTTCCTATTCTGTTTATGTGCACAATCTGAGCCACTGATATTTGATCCCACAACTTGGGCATCATCTCCTACCTTGAGTAGGAGAGCGACCTACCCTGTACAGTAATACCAAATTCCTTTTTCCTCCTAGCTTCCTCGTTTCTCGATAGTTCTTCACGATTTTTTCTCTGTTGGACTCCTTGTCAATTTCCGCACGCTTTGATCCCTAGATCGACCCACAAAACCCTATAAATAAGAAACCCCTAAATATACCCTCTCCACTATTTTTTGCTAACACCTGTTCTCTGCCCTTTCTTCCCGTGTAGCTACCCAAGAGCTATTCTTGACCTTTCTCTGCTTCTCCTCTGGTCTCAATTGGACCAGACTTTTCATGTGGTAGCTGGCCCTGTTTAGTTTCTTCTCTAGAAATCTCAATGGAACTCCAGCCTTCCATGTGTCCTTCGACCCAATTGACCCCAGGTTAGCATCCCTGGACCTCCCTCCACCTTTTTCTTTTTACACTTTCGCCCACAGATTCCTCTACCTCTCGGTCGACAAGCAGCGTTTGCGTTGCTTTATTGGTTGCTTCCGATGAGGACTCTGCTTGCCCTCCTCACTCGTTTGGCCTCTCTTTGGTTTGAGTACGTTCGGGTGAGTACTTTCTTCTTTTCCCACGCTTCATATCGCCGCCAGCTTCTTTGGTTTTGGGTTCTATGTTTTCGAGCTCTACTGGTCATGGCAGAGAACTGCCTACCTCCTTTCTCCGACCGCCTTCCGAACCCTGGCCAGGGTCAACGGCTTCGTTTTGGCCCTGCGATTTCAACAGAGTGGTTGTTTTCTCAAAATCATCTTCTTTGTTGGAGTCATGTTCGAAGGATCGGACCTCAGGATTGCTGAACTCAGCTTGTTCAACAAAGAACAAAGCATGAGGTTAATGGTCTTGGTTGTCCTTGTATTTCCTACTTTGCTTCATTTTTCATCTAGGGGTAAAATGGTCTTTTTACGATTGTTAGATGTTAAGTTGGACGAGTGCTCAACTGACTTTCATGGCTTTGATTGGCCGACCCAAGCCAGCTAGGCCTCTCCCTCTCTCTCTTCTCTCTCGGCTATGTTTATCTGATTTGTAAATTTGTGATTGGATGAGCCTTAAAAATTAATAACTAATTAATGGATCATCAGAAAATTATGGAAAATATTCATTGGAATCATAAAATGAAACTATTGGGGTACATTTTGATAACTGAATCTAAAGATTTATAACATGTTTTTTAATGGATCTAATTAAGGATGAATTAACTTGTAAAGATCATAACTAATTATCTAAAAGTCAGAATCATATAATAAAATATGTTTTGGACTCATAAAAATATAACCTAAAATATGGCATGGTTTTGATAACCTAATTCATTAATAATAAAAAGGCGATTTTTAGAGTTTTGATAACCTAAACTATTTGCTTTCCTCTATATTTACATGCAATGTGAATCAGTAGCACTAGAGTAATGTAAATTACAATGGTTTTGGGTGTGTGCCCTTTTTGTTTATGGGATGGTGGTGGTGGTACCCCATACCCGAGTTTCAAGGATGTGAAGCCTTGGCTCAACTTTTATATATATCAAGAGTTTTACGGTGAGTCATTCTCTATCAGGTTTTCAAGGATGTGAAGCCTTGGCCGCCAATTGTGTTTATATTGTTCTAGAACTATGTATATCTCACATGCATGCATGTTTGAAGATATTTTTGGGGTGTGTGCCCTACTACCTATCTACGTGCTTTTGTTGCACAAATTCTATTGTTTGGTTTTAGCAATTATCCTCTTTTATCATTCTATGATGTTTCTTTTCTTTTATGCCCGTGTGGGTAGTCCTTATCTCTTGAATGGGAAGCATTTTACAATTTATGTCCTTATTGCTTAAATTGCTCAAAGTTTCTTTTAGCGTACACATATCAGCTTTTTGCTTATATACTTCTTTTCTTCTTCTCTTTTTTGGGGTATGATTCCAACCCCAGGTTACTTCAACATCAACCTTGTAGCTGAGCTTTGGGAGACTTGAAGAGGTGGTTAGATGACCCTCAGCTTGATCTTTGGCTTACATGTTTAGTTTTAGTTCTGGACACCCATGTGGGGTGAAATATTGTATCATGTTATCAAACTTTGTAAATTGTTAGATAATGATATTTTCCACTGCTACTCATTGTGTAATGATACATACATGTTGATTGAATTGGTCTCCATCCCTTTGGCAAAAAAAAAATCTTATGTGGTGTTTGGTTGAAGGGATGTTATCTTTTCTTTCCAGTACAGGAGTGGTTTCACTTCTTTACAACATGGTATCAGAGCCACTAGCAGTCGGTTATCTAAATATTTCAAACTCATCTCCCTTAGGATGTTTACCTTTATCTTAGGTTGCTTATACCTAGTGTCCTTGCCTTGTGTAGGAAAAACCCTAATGGCAGAAGATAACTCTACAGTTGACAACTAGTATGGTTATGAGACACCTCAAAATGCTAGGATTGGTCAGAGAACCTCAGATATTGTTGGTTCAGGAGGAGATATGACTCCAAAGCAAGAGTTGGCCATGTTTCGACAACTCTTTGCATCTTCCATGGCGGGGAAGATGAAAGACCCGTCTGTACTTGAAAAGACTAAGGAGTTCTCGATCATGGAGTTCATGAAGATGCAACCACCTTCCTTCAAGGGTGAAGTTGAGATAGAGATGGTTGACAAAGTTGATGATTGGGTGTTAGCCTTAGAGAGGACTTTTGATGGTATGGCATGTCCTCCACATCAGAAGATTAAGTTTGCTTCATATGTCTTGGATTGACCTGCAAGAGTTTGGTGGAATGGAATTGTAAGGACTAGAGATATCTCAACCATGACTTGGGTAGAGTTTTTGACTCTCTTTCGTGGGAAGTACATTTGTACTGCTACTTTAAAGAAGAAAGAAGTAGAGTTCTACAGCTTGAAGCAGGGGTCCTTATCAGTTTCTGCTTACGTGCAAAAGTTTCTATTGTTGGAGCGTTATGCAGTTGGTTTGGGTGAGGAACGCAGGGCCGACCTATTCCTTCAGGGACTCAACTACAATGTGGGTCATGCTCTTATCCCTCAACTGCCTTTGACCTTTTAGCAGATGGTTGATAAAGCTTTGGCTGTGAAGTCTTACCCAGGGTTTCAACATAGGGAGTTCGACAAGAAAAGGAAGTCCTTAGGTGATGAACAGAAAAGGGACAAGTGTGCTAAGTGAAATGGTTACCATCCTTCAGGAAAGTGTTGTCAGGATAAACCTCATCATAATACACCAATGGTATGTCACTATTGCAATGAACTTGGACACATTCGACCCGATTGCCCTGAGTGTCGTAATGGTCAAGCTCCAGTACAACAACAACAAGCACCTCCTCAGAATCATGGCAACAATAATGATAACAATAATAGAGGAAGACATGTGGAAAGAAGAGCTGGAAGAGTTTTTGCTTTGGACGGTGAAGAAGTTAATGATGAAGATCAAGGGCAAGTTAACCCATAGTTCATTAGATTAATCTTTACAAGTTATGTTTCCTTTTGCATGTTTCTTATGTAGTGGATGTAAGAAGTATAGTTGAAACTTTTATAACTGAAGTTAAGTTTGATTTTATGAGATGAACCCTTTTAAGGGGTGGTGGATAAGTTTTCCTTATGAATGTTTTTATTTCGAGGATGAAATCTCTTTAAGGGGTGGTGTGATGTAACATACTAGAATTAGAACCCTACCCTAGTAGTTCCACTCTTTTTGTGTAGCCAAACAAGGATAACCTAATACATGTGATTAAGCCAATAAGGGAACATAAAATGTGACACCTCAAGTATATAAGGGAATGCATAATACTTTGTACTTAATAATGACACATTTGGATGATAATAAGAAATTAAAGAACTTAACTGGATAAATATTCCCCATATATCCTTAATATAGGGTTATATGCACATATACACCAGTTGGGTTTTAATTAATGGGTCTGAAAGGTAATTATCACTAAGAAATAAAAATAATAAGATATTTTGTCCTAGAACTTTCTAGTACTTTTTAGAATAGGAAAAATAAGAGAAAATCCAAAATATATATAACGGTGGTGATAAATGCAATAATTGGAGGTACTCGCCCTCCTCGCTCATTTGGCCTCACTTTGGTTTGAGTACGTTCAGGTGAGTACTTTCTTATTTTCCCACGCTTCATATTGCCGCCAGCTTCTCTGGTTTTGGCTTCCATGTTTTCAAGCTCTACTGGTCATGGTAGAGAACTGCCTACCTCCTTTCTCTGGCCGCCTTCCGAACCCTGGCCAGGGTCAACGGCTTCGTTTTGGCCCTGTGCTTTCAACAGAGTGGTTGTTTTCTCAAAATCATCTTCTTTGTTGGAGTCTTGTTCGAAGGATCGGACCTCTAGATTGCTAAACTCATCTTGTTCAATGAAGAACAAAGCATGAGGTTAATGGTCTTGGTTGCCCTCGTGTTTCCTGCTTTGCTTCATTTTTCATAAAGGCGTAAAATGGTCTTTTTACGATTGTTAGATATTAAGTTGGATGAGTGCTCAGCTGACTTGCATGTCTTCGATTGGCCGGCCCAAGCCAGCTAGGCCTCTCCTTCTCTCTCTTCTCTCTTGGCTCTGTTTATCTGATTTGTAAATTTGTGATTGGATGAGCCTTAAAAATTAATAACTAATTAATGGATCATCAGAAAATTATGGAAACATATTCATTGGAATCATAAAATGAAGATCTAACTATTGGGGTACATTTTGATACTGAATCTAAAGATTTATAACATGTTTTTTAATGGATCTAATTAAGGATGAATTAACTTGCAAAGATCATAACTAATTATCTAAAAGTCAGAATCATATAATAAAATATGTTTTGGACTCATAAACATATAACCTAAAATATGGCGTGATTTTGATAACCAAATTCATTAATAATAAAAAGGTGATTTTTAGGGTTTTGAATACTTAATGGAAACCTAACCCTAATTCCACATATATGCATCATAGGTTCTTTGGAGGCCTAGGCTTGGACCTAGTTGGACTTTGGATTATTTGACTCTGATTTAAGGTATGTTGTAGCCCCTATTTCTATATAATGAGCAATCCACCTATGTTTTCATTCTCTTGAATTTGGCCTACACAATAATTTTATCTCTTGTTATCATGGTTCATGTGAACTATCTTGCTTTTATAGATTTGGATATTTTCTTAATATCTATCTTGTGCCTTAGTTCATGTTGGTCTCTTATATTGATATGTGCCACTTTGAAGTGGGTGTTATATGTTTGTGTTGTCCATTGTGTGATGGCAACCTTAGTATCATCTTCTGACTAAACTATTTACTTGCCTCTATATTTACATGCAATGTGAATCAGTAGCACTAGAGTAATGTAAATTACAATGGTTTTGGGTGTGTGCCCTTTTGTGTATGGGATGGTGGTGGTGGTACCGCATACCCAAGTTTCAAGGATGTGAAGCCTTGGCTTAACTTTTATATATATTGGGAGTTTGACGGTGAGTCATTCTCTATCATGTTCTCAAGGATGTGAAGCCTTGGCCGCCAATTGTGTTTATATTGTTCTAGGACTATGCATATCTCACATGCATGCATGTTTGATGATATTTGTGGGGTGTGTGCCCTACTACCTATCTACGTGCTTTTATTGCACAAATTCTATTATTTGGTTTTGGCAAGTATCCTCTTTTATCATGCTATGATGTTTCTTTTCTTTTATGCCCGTGTGGGTAGTCCTTATCTCTTGAATGGGAAGCATTTTACAATTTATGTCCTTATTGCTTAAATTGCTCCAAGTTTCTTTTAGCGTACACATACCAACTTTTTGCTGATATACTTATTTTCTTCTTCTCTTTTATGGGGTATGCTTCCAACCCCAGGTTGGTCCAAAGAGAGTGAACTTCAACATCAACCTTGTAGCTGAGCTTTAGGAGACTTGAAGAGGTGGTTAGATGACCCTCGGCTTGATCTTTGGCTTACATGTTTAGTTTTAGTTCTAGACACCCATGTGGGGTGAAATATTGTATCATGTTATCAAACTTTGTAAATTGTTAGATAATGATATTTTCCGCTGCTACTCAATGTGTAATGATACATACATGTTGATTGAATTGGTCTCCATCCCTTTGGAAAAAAAATCTTATGTGGTGTTTGGTTCAAGGGATGTGATCTTTTCTTTCCAGTAGAGGAGTGGTTTCACTTCTATACACATTCAGTGTAACTGAGACGGGTGTCTTGCACCAAACCAAACGGCCGTTTGGAGCAACTGATATGGGCATCTCACACCAATCTAGACGACCATTCTGCACAAGCCAGAAGGCCATTTTACACAAGACAAATGGCCATCTCGTAGCCCAAGTTAGGTAGAATTCTAACCAATGTACAGTACAATCAGCCTGACACTCCAAACAACAGTCTCAACACTTGACCTGATCATTTGGCAGTCTAGTCAGTTGATTCATTTAATGAATTGGAATACCTAAACACTTTAGTAATCAATTCAATTATCATTCAAGATCAAACTCCTCTTCTAGATGGGTTCCTATGTTTGTGACCCTATAGATCCCATATCACGTTTGCAGTGAATCTCCATAACTAGTTTTTGACATCACAATCAATGAGTGGCGTCTAGTTGCACATCATTGCTACCCAAGTGAATGGAAAGTTGGGGAGAAACATCAACCTACAATCTGTGTATGGTGTTACAATGTTTGTATAGTTCCTTCGTCACTGATATCCAAATTGAATTAGAGGCATGGAGCAATCATCCTCATTATTATTCAATCTTGTTTCTTGAACCAGAGCATACTGTATGAGATATATGTGAGCTCAATACACACATTGACTCACATGTGTATGGTCATACTTTTCTTGATATCACTAATCAAGAGGCCTTGGATATCATACTCCTATCGGAGGGAAAAATTCCATATCCATCTCTCACAGTCAATCCCCATGTGTCAAACCCACCCAATCATCACCGTTATAACAACCAATGTTTTAGGACTGCATTTGCTGATGTCAAAGTGTACCCAACGACATGTGTTGAGTGCAGTGATTTTAGGTCTAAGAATCTCAACCACCACCATCACTATGAGAGTTGAGTATGACTTCCATGATGATGGCTTCCATGTGTCATTCTCATGGTGGGTCTATCTGATACCCTATTTTTTTAACATGTATTTGTGTGATTAGTTTGATATCACCATATCATGACCAATGAGACTCAGTCATCAACCAACTCACACTCTGATCTTATGTGTTATTGTTGTCTATCAACCTTCCAAAATAACAACCGATCAGGGACATAATGAGAATATATATATATATATATATATATATATATATATATATGTACTCTTAACATTCATATGATCTCATTTCTCAGGTCCTCAACCTAAAGACATACGTCATTGAGTAATATTACTCTATAGACATTTTATTATGTAATTCATTATGTAATTCATTATCTCATAACTAAATGTACAAAATAAATTGGAAGTTTGCCTTTATTATTATCAAATTAGGTATCTAATGCCATATCCCAATCATCATATGATTGGCTCTCTGGGCATACATACCAATAGACTCCCACTTGCACTTAGAACCAATCACCCATGGATCTCATCCCAAGTGACCTAACATGACCTTCATGCTTCTACTGTGCAAGTGTTTTTATAGCGGGTTTAGCAATGTTTGCCTTAAGTAGGTATTTTGGAATTTTCTCATCTCTTCATTGTACGACTACTCGTATAAGATGGAAATGCCATAACATGCTATCTGAGATTCCCAGCCTAACTAGTAACTCCATTGTTGTCATCAATATTTCTACTATGTCATTAATGGTTTGGAACCTCACACAAATTCACCCATATGAACTTCTTGATCCATGCAATACCCTCTGTTGTTTTCATAACACACATATACTCAGCTTCTTATGTAGATTAGGACAACTACCATTAGCTCAAAACCCTTTCTAGCTTACAGTTCTCCTTTGATGTCAAACACTATTGTGATCATTTTGTCAGTCTAGAAGCATGCATGGGTGTAACCCTTTACCTCCAACTCTTCCTTATTGCCATAACTAAGGAACCAATCCTTTAAGTGCTTCATAAGAATGTAAGGATGTTCATTATGGCAGTCTAGTGACTCTCACTGGTATCTGACATATACCCTCTTGTCATGTTCAATACATACGAGATTGCTAGGTAGGTATATATGTGTCCTCTCATCATGTCAATACATATGAGATGAATGGATATCCTCTCGTCATGTCCAATACATACGAGATTACTAGATATATTCTCATCATGTCCAATACATACGAGATGACGAGATAAGTATATAGCATTGCATTCAAGATAGATCCAATGGCATCTATCCATGTGTCTCTATTATTCATAAAAATTGGGACACTAGGCTCCTGAAAGACTAACTCCATGGAACATGGAAAAGTTTTCTCTCATTGAGTCTTGCATGTAAAATCCTTCACCATCTTGCTAATGTATGTGCTTTTACTTAGGTCAAGAATATTTCTAGATCTATCTCTATATACCTCGATCCCTATCACATAGGATGCTTTGCCTAAACCCTTCATATAGAAGGTACTTTCCATGCCAAGTTTTAACATTTATAGGATAAGGACTATATTCCACATCATTATGTGGAATATCAATATGCTCCCACGAAATATTTTGTAATCACAGATTCCATCTTCATTTTGACTCAATTCAAACCATTTGACTATATTTTCAAATAGAATATTCCAGCTCTGAGATGATTACTTCAATCCAGATATTGACC
Source organism: Alisma plantago-aquatica (assembly GCA_963693085.1). Taxonomy (NCBI): domain Eukaryota; kingdom Viridiplantae; phylum Streptophyta; class Magnoliopsida; order Alismatales; family Alismataceae; genus Alisma; species Alisma plantago-aquatica. Next base: position 1,608,709,689 of record OY856409.1, read on the forward strand.
TTTGTAGCTTATAGACTTTATTTGCATTAATGGATTTATAAAACCATTAGTTTGTGTCACGTACACATCCTTATAGTTATTCCAATTAAGGAATGTGGTTTTAACATCCATATGCCAAATCTCATAGTCATACTAAGCTACAACAACAAGCATGATCCAGACGGATTTAACCATGGTAACTGGTGAAAGACTTCATTATGTTCAACAATTTGAACTAGTTTGAAACTTTTTGCAACCAATCTACCCTTCCATGTTGGTCTTCTTACAAATACCCAAATGCACCCTATGGGTTTTACCCCTTCAGGTGGATCCACCAAGATCATACCTTGTTGGTTTACATGGAGTCCATCATAGATCTCATGGCCTCAAGTCATTATTTAGAATTTGGTTCCTCAATAGTTTCTAGGTAGGTAGTTGACTCATTGCTATGATCAACTTACCTCCTTCTTGAGTTATAAGATATCATAATCTTTCAAACTCAAGGAGTTATACTAAAACTATGAGTTCTATGTTTACATAAGGAACTTGAGATTCCATAACAGTTTGTGATTCTCCTTGTTCCTTATTGTACCTCTTTAGGTTCATTGTTTTCTTGTTTGTCTCGAACATTTTGAGTTCTACTTTTACTCCCACTTCTTCCTTTGGAACTAAGTTCCCTTTAGGAATTCAGCCATCCTAGCAACAAACTCTTTGTTATCAGGTTAGAATATAAGTAGTAATCAACAAGATAACATTCATTTGATTTGTGGATAAAGTCTTTTTAAGAAACTATTTTCTTATACAATCTTGCATTCCCAATCACTAAAAAAGACTCATCGGGACACTTTCCATGCCATATCTCATATGGTGTCTTTTGAACCATTTTAGATGGTACATTACATTAGTGTTAAGCATGTCACAAAAGAAATTGTAAGATTAGCTAGATTTTATTAATAATCTCACCATGACTTAACATGGTGAGATACCTTTTTCTGACATATCAGTATGTTTCAAGTGGAGCTCATTATGATATACTATCCTGATCTCCCAGAAGGTACTCAAACTCTTGGTTTAAAATATTTCAATATCGATCATATCGAGGTTTCTTAATACTTTTACCAATTTAGTTATGTACTTCATTTATGATCTCCTTGAACACTTCAAGATATCCAAACTTGTATTTCATTAAATACAAATTTCAATATCTACTAATTGTATCAATAAATATAATGAGGTACTTGTAACCACATTTAGCATTCATTCTAAAAGTTATGTACCTTAGTATGTACTAGTTCTAATGGAATAGTCAATCTCCCACTACATCTAGTGAAGATACTCTTGTCATATTGCACAACAAATAATGCATGTCTCTATTGGCTCAATAACCAAAAGATTTTAGATAACCATCGTATGGATTCTATAAATGTGTTTCTCGTTTATGCTGCTAGACTTATTCATGATGATAGAGATGCTATGTTTCTAAACTTGTGTATGATTCTAGCCATTCTTATTACATTAGACTACTTATATTATTAGCAAGTTATATGTTGATAACTAGGCTAATGATGATAGTTGTTATTTGTTCCTCTATGTATCCAGTTAATCATGTATGTAGTTAATCCTATGCGATTAATCAATCTGATCTACTTAAATTGTTTAATTGCTTAACCTGTTGTAATCAATAAATGGTGTTGAGAGTTATATCTCTCACTGGGACATGGGTCTCACCCGTGGGTCACCACATCTTTTTAGGTGATCGATAGCAGTGGCAGCAGACCCGTGGAAGCAAGGAAAAGTTGTAATAGTAGACATTAGAGAAGTTTGTTTAGATGTCTAGTGTGTACTAGAAGTCATCCTTGTTATTTGAGGTCTGGGAAGGAAAGTTTGTATACACTGTTTCAAATGAATCAAGCTTTTGTTATCATGTAAATGCTTGTTTATGTGGCATGTCTGAATTATGTTCTCATGTGTATATATATCTATAGCTGAGGCCACAGAACAAATTGTATCATCTTCTTGGCATAGTATGAATACAAGCAAGATGTTGGGCTTTAATGTAAATGTTTCTGAGGATATGTTGATGTTGAAATCAGTTTTAATTTACCCTCTTTTCTATGTTTGTGAATGATTAGTGATCGATTGTGTTTTATGTTTTGAGTAACCTCATTTAGTGTGATAGGTTCTCACAGAAAAGATCACCCATAAAAAGAGAAGATGGGAGACAACCTTCTTGGGTCTCTTAACTTGGAGGGTGAATTATCCATGAGACCACCAATCTTTGACGACACAAATTTCCTCTATTAGAAGTGTAGGATGTAGTTCTACTTGCAAGGGATGAACTACAACATGTGTAAATGTAGTCATCCTTCCCTACAAGGAGTCGATAGGAGATGTGGGTACATGGGATGAATCTACACTGAGGAAGGACCAACTGAATGCAAAGGCTATTAGCATCACTTATGAAGCCCTCACTCCTTCTGAATTCAACTGTATCTCCTCTTGAGACACAACTCATGAGATATGGAACAAACTTTACATCACCTATTAAGAACCAAGAAAGTCAAAAAGTGCATGGTCTACATGCTCAAAGGTCTCCTTGAGAACTTCAAGATGGGCAAGAAGGAGAGAGTGGATGAGATGTACTCAAGAATCAACACCATTGTCAATGGGCTTGATTGCTTTGGCCAACCCTTGGATTAAGGCACCATCAACTCCAAGATCCTTAGGTTTCTTCCTAAGAGATGGCAATCCTAGGTGACCTCCATTAAAGAAACAAGATGCCTTGGTGAGATTGCTACCAAATAGCTCATTGGGAATCTTCAAGCCTATGAGTCAAGACTTGACAAGCAAGATGAAGAAGGAAATCTTAAAGAGAAGGAGTCAAAGAAGATGAAGGAAAATTCCTTCAAAGCTTAAGTGGAGGCTATTGTTCTTCAACAAATATTTTATTGTCAGGCTACTGCTTCCTCAAGTGAGAATGAAGCCCCTAGCGATCGTGAATCTAACTACTCCAAGGGGAAGAATTTCAAAGGAAATCCCTCCTCCTCTTCTATTCTAAGGTTCTATTGGTGTGGGAAACATGGACACTACAAGAATGATTGCCCTAAAGCAAATAAGTCCTACCATAAGAACAGCTCCAAGAAGTAGGACTACAAGAAAGAAACCCAGTTCAAGAGGAAGGACAAGAAGGAAAGAAGAAGCAAAGATGCAACCCATGCCACGTGGATGGAGTCTTCTTATAGTGATTCTAGCTCCAATGAGGGAGAATGCCACCTTGCTCTCATGTCCTCAACTAGTGAAGACATATGTGAGGTAAATGACTTAACCTTGAATTATTTATCTAAAGAAACCCTCATTGAAATGCTTAATGTTTCCCATTCCTCTTATTCCAAATGCAAATCTAAGAAGAAAAGGTTAGGGGAAATTATTGATGACTTGTATGCTAAAACTAATTTCCTTGAGCAAAATGAGGAATTCCATGTTGATAGTATAAATTCATTGCAAGGTCAATTTCTTGAACTTGAGTTGTAATAAAATGGAGTTGAGGTTGAGAATGGTATTTATTTTAAGAACGTCAATAGTCTTATTGATGAAAACCAAACTTGACTGAATGAGCTTGATTTGATTAGAACTGAAAATGATAAACTTGATACCAACTTCAATGATCTTAGACATGCTTGTGATAACATTAAGGATGAAAATAAAATATATCTTGATGAGCTTACATTGATTAGATGTGAAAATGCTAGATTGCTTACTAAAGTCAATGATCTTTCTTCTAGACCTTTATTGCCAAATAATGAAGTAGCAAGTATAACTCTTGAGAGAGATTTTTACTTGACTAAAGCCCTCTATCTAGCGGCCGACTTGATTCATGCTCAAAATGATTTAGCTAGTCTTTCTTCTACCATTTTTGCTCTTAGTGATGATAACCACAATCTTAGAGCCCCCTTGCAAAAGTTCTTCAAAGGGAAAATGTCCTTAAATGAACTCCTAGATCACTCTACCAAACTAAATGGTAAAAGTGGTTTGGGATACGAGGGAGCTCCCAAAAATCAAAAGCAAGGGTAAGAACAGATAAAGGAACCTCCTATTTTGCATGAAGAGTCATCTGACTCTAAGAACGCTATGGTTTGTGTACATTGCAAAAGTGATGATCATTATTCCACTTGTTGTCCTTACAAAGAGAAGGGGACCAACCCAAAGATAAAATGGGTTCCCAAGCTAACTCTGGATCCTAAGGTTTGAGTTGGGCACCAACATATTCCTTTCTTGTAGGTAAAAGGAAAATGGATTGTCGATAGTGGTTGCTCCAAGCACATGCCAAGTGAGATGAGACACTTCAACAATTTCATAAAGAAGAAAGGAGGATCGGTTACTTTTGGTGATAACAATAAAGGTAAAGTTATAGGTGAGGTAGATGTGGTTGATTCACTTTGTATCAAGAATGTTTTTCTTGTGGATGACCTACATCACAATCTTATTAGTGTTAGTCAATTATGTGACAATGGATATCTTGTGTTATTTACTTCTCTTAAATACTTACTTCTAGATTTCCTCTCCTACAATGTCATATATAAGGGAACTAGAAATGAAATTATTTACGTTATTATTCTTGATTCTCTTAAGCATGATAAAAGTCTTGTTGTTGATAAAAGTGATATATCTTTGTGGCATTGTAGGCTTGGACACGTAAATATGCATCAATTGAAGAGGTTGAGAAAAAAGGAATTTGTAAAAGGAATTCCCAAATTAGACTTTGAGAAGTATGAGGAATGCCAACCTTGTAAATAAGGAAATCAAACCAAATCCTCCTCTAAATCCAAAGGAGTACTTATTACCAAAATATCTCTTTAAATTCTTCACATTGATTTATTTGAACCAATGAGAACTCAATCGCTTTGTAGTAGTAAATACGTCATTGTGATTCTTGACGATTTTTCTCGCCTTGCTTGGACTTTCTTCCTAGTTTCAAAAAGTGATACTTTTCATGTTTTCTCTACTTTTTTCAAATGAGTTCAAAATAAAACTTCTTGCCAAATTGTCTCAATCTGTAGTGAACATGGGGGAGAATTTGAAAATAAATTGTTTGAAAGGTTTTGTGAAAAATCATGATATTCACACAACTTTTCTTCCCCTTGTATGCCTCAACAAAATGGGGTTGTAAAGAGAAATAATAGGTTTTTATAGGAAATGTCTAGGACCATGATTCTAGAGTATGATACTCCAAAGAAGTTTTGGGCCAAACCTGTTAGTACCCCATGTTTTGTGCAAAATAGGGTTTTCACTCATACGTCCTTAAAAAACCTATGAGTTACGGCGTGGTAGAAAGTCCTCCATCAATTTCTTTCATGTTTTTGGTTGTCCTTGTTTTGTTTTTAACACCAAAGATTCTCTCGGCAAGTTTGATGTGAAATCTTACAAGGCTTTCTTTCTTGGCTATAGCACTACTAGTAGAGCAAACAGAGTGTTTAACATCGAATTGTCTAAAGTAGAAGAATCTATCAATGTTAAATTTGTCAAAACCAACCCCTCTATTTCTAAGAATATTGTAAATGATAATGTTGTAGATAAGGTGATTCCTAGATTAATAGATCTCAACATCATTGACAAAGGAAAAGAGGTGGTAGTAGATGAAGAAGAGAAAGAAGAAGAAAAGAAGCATCCAACTCCCCGATTTGCAAAAGATCATCCTAAAGAGCAAACATAATTGGCAATCCTTTTAAAAGGGTGAAGACGTGGGATTCCTTCAACAAACAACAAGTCGACAATGCCTTCATCTCATAACTTGAGCCAAAAAACATGAAAGAATCTCTTAAAGATGATGAATGGATCCTAGCAATGCAGGAGGAGCTAGAGCAGTTTAAAAAGAACAAAGTGTGGACCTTAGTGCTAAGACCAAATAATAGGAAGATCATTGGTACCATGTGGTTCCACTGCAACAAGTTAGATGAAAGCGGCAAAATGGTAAGGAACAAAGTAAGGTTAGTTGCTCAAGGCTACAATCAACATGAAGGTATTGACTTTGATGCAACTTATGCTCCTATTGCTAAACTTAAATCTAGTCGAATGTTACTTGCCTTTGTTAGATATAAAAATTTCTTACTATACCAAATGGATGTTAAAGGTGAAGTTTTAAATGGTAGAATAGAGGAGAAAGTATATGTGGCTCAACCTCCCAACTTTGAACATGACAAGCTTCCTAACCATGTTTTTTTGCTACGACAATCTCTCTATGGATGAAAACAAGCCCCTAGAGCTTGGTCTGAGAAATTAAAGAACTTTTTGCTATATAATGGTTGTCATGGGAAAAATTGATTTTACCCTCTTTCTTAAACACAATTATAACAACTTTTTGATTATTCAAATATATGTTGATGATATCATATTTGGTGGAACTGATCTTGATTTTTGCAAGGAGTTTAGTTCTCTGATGTAGAGTGAACTTTATATGAGTGTAATGGGGGAGCTTACTTTCTTACTTAGATTCCAAATCAATCAAACAAGAGAAGGAAAATCCATCAACCAAGGCAAGTATACAAGTGAACTCTTGAAGAGCTTTAGGATGGATAACACTAAACCAATGGATACTTCCATGTGAAACACTGCCAAACTTAATAGAGATGAGGAAGGTGAGAAGGTAGCTGAGAATCTCTATATAGGTATGATTGGTAGCTTATTATATTTAACTACATCTAGATGTGACATTATGTTTAGTGTTGACTTATGTGCTAGATTTCAATCAAGTCCAGAATATCCCATCTTATAGAGGTTGAGAGTATTCTAAGGTGCCTAGCTAAAACCCAAAATTTTGTACTATGATATTCCAAGTCAAGGGACTTTACTCTTACTGCTTATAGTGATGTGGGTTATGTCGGATGCTTAATCGATACAAAGTTCACAAGTGACACTTGCTTCCTCCTAGGACCATGCTTTGTTTTTTGGTTCTCTAAGAAACAAGGCACAATGACTCTTTCAACTACTAAGGCTAAGTACATTACAGCTAGGTGTTATTGTGCCCAAGTCCTATGGATGAAACAAATGCCCAAATGTTTATTATGATGCTTATCCTATCTTTTGTGATAATACTAGTGCAATCAATCTTTCTTACAATCCTATATTGCATAGTATAGACAAACATATAAAGGTCCTCCATCACTTACTCTATAACCACATTGCCAAAAAAGATATCTATATCACTCATGTAGACACAAAAAGTCCAACTTGCGAACCTTTTCAGTAAACCTCTAGCTAGAGAGCAATTTACTTTCATTAGATCAAAATTGCTTATTACTGCTCTTGATGATAATGGTATGCCTTCTAGCTAGATGTTCTCTGACATATATGTTCTTTCTCATAATTTGTGCACCTTATGCTTGTTAGTGCTACATATGCCTATTTTTTATGCCTTTTTTGCTTATTTTGGCTATTTTTTGCAAAGCCTTTTTTTAGTGCAAAATAGTATCCAATGATGAGTGGAAGTTCCTTAATATGTTCAAAATGCACTATAGGCTAGAAAAAATATATTTATACAACATTCTAATGGCCTAGAATTAAATTTCATATCTTTTGGACACCCTTTCTTATCGACCAAGTTTGCTCTGGGGAAACTCGACTGACAACTCACCCAAGGACTGAACACATAGTAGCATCGGCCGAGTCTCTCCAATCTCAAACTCGACCAAAAACATTGTTGTGTGGAAATATATATAGACTAATGACTGATTTTCTTCCTCTCAACTAGAGAAAACTCAACCGACTCATCACCATTTGTTCATCCTTGAACCCCTAGGTCACAAAATTCCCCTTCCTATCCCTATCCATCATGTTTTGACCATCCCCGACCTCTAAACCTAGCTTAGGCCGCCTGGTGCTTGAGTTCCCTTTTTCATTTGGCTCCATATTCAACATCTTTCATCTCCATGGTGTCCAATAGGCAAAAGAGAATAGGTCTTTTAGGTGTACCTACATCTTCTACTGCCATTAGGCATATCTCTTATGATTGTACCTTCTTTTTCTCCTATCAAGCAATAAATTGGTATAGGGAGATTTTACCTAGGAACCCTTATCCTTTATGCCCCTTGTTGATTCATAGCAATGAGCTATTGAAAGAAGTTAAGACACTCTTTCTAACCACCATTTTGATGCTCTTTCCTATGAATGTTGGACCTATAACAACTCCCTCTCGAGCAAGAAGGTGGTGCATGAGTTCTGCGCAAATCTAACCTGGAACTATACCACCTTGGTACCTCCTTCTAACACTGAAGTTGTTTTGTCATCCATGATAGGGGGAGTCAAGTTTACTATCTCCAAGCGTTCTTCGAATAATTATTTATCTTGATCCTCTCCTTGTTGGATGAGTCCCTAGACTACCTATAGAGACCTCCTTGACCCAGAAGCCTTCTATAAGAGCTTTGACCCTAAGTTATCTCTTTCTGATATACACAAAACTCTTATGAAGTCCGAGTCCCATATAGGAAAAAATCCATGCTTTTATTTTCCTCTCTATATATTAAGACATGCTTGGTTGCACTTCAACTTAACTACAACATGCATCTGAAAAAGAATCAAATAGATATTGTAGAAAACTTGATTATGATCATGTATTGTCTTTTACAAAATATTTGTGTCAAATGGGCAATATACATCCTCTACCACATGACTTGCTTTGATACATAGAAGAATACTAGAGACTCCCATCTTCCCTACCTAAATCTGATTTGTGGTGTATTTCAAAATCACACTAGTTAATCCCTTTTTAAAGACCTTGGCTAAAAATTCAGTCCAAAAGAAGTCTATATCAATGCCGCCACAATCAAGAAATTATTTCACCCCACCTCATCTACCCTTGGTGCTTTGACCTCCACCTAGCCTCCTCCTAGACCTAATTGTGCCTCATTTTTCACACTACTACAGAAATGGCTTATAAAGCCACTTTTCAAGGTGTCAGTTTTATACAAAAACCGACACCTAAAGTCTACAGTGTCGGTTGATAACATAAACCGACATCCAATCTACGAAGGTCGACTAGACACGGGTACCGCTTTTATTAAGTGTCGGTTAATTAATAAACAACTGACACCTAAACTCAACCGCCAAACCCAAAATTCTAGTGAAAAAAATTGGCTCCAAAATTTTACATATGGCGTCGGTCATAACTAAACAACCGACGACTAAAGCGAACAGGAATAGTTGTCGGTTGTCTTTTACTTAAAAACCGACGACTATAATGTAGTATAGGTGTCGGTTTTTTGTAAAGAACCGACACTATAGGTTTAGTTGTCGGTTATTTTAAATAACCAACACTTATTGTCAACTTAATAGCTGACCAGCCCGACCGATTCTTCCCCTTTCCCTGTTTCATTCCTGATTTCCCTAGCTCCGGCAATTTCCAGTGCTCCGTTCTCTGCTGCCGTGCTCCTGCTGCCGTGCTCCTGCTCACCGGCGGCCGTGCTCACCGGAGGTCGTACTCCTGCTGTCGTGCTCCTGCTCACCGGCGGCCGTTCGTCCCCTTGCTGCTTCTACGTCCGTCGCTGCTCCTCCGGCTCCACGCTGCTTTGTTCTTCTTCCTTCTTCTTTCTCTGGTAGGCCCTCCGTTCTTCTTCTTCTTCCTTCTCCTACTCTTCTTCTTCCTTCTCCCTCTCCTTACCAACAGCAACCACGGCCGTGCCAGCCCACACGACCGTGGTTGCTGTTGGTAAGGAGGGAGAAGGAAGAACAAGAATATATATATATACTAAAATGAAATCAATTATGAGTTTGTGATTAAATCAATTATATGATGAAATCCCTATTGCATGATGAAACCCTAACATCTGGCCGAGTTGCATGATGAAACCCTAACATCTACATGAATCCCTATTGCATAATGAAACCCTAACATCTACATACTCTATATGATACCTAAAATTGTGATGAAACCCTAACATCAATTGTGATGAAAGTTGGATTGTAGGTATTGGAATGACAATATACATGTATCGGGACTGTTATTGAACACCTAATCTGACTTAGGATATTTTGTTTGATTTAAACATGATTGGGCATTATTGCATGTTTGAAACTATTGAATTCTTGATTTATTATATAATAATGCTGTAATTGTGAGTGATGCAATGTAAGTGAGCAAATACATGTAGTGGATATGTACTCATTAGCCTAGAACCCCGTCCAAGATTTACTCATTAGGAGTAAATCTTGGATAGTCCCCGGTTTGGGACTGTTCTTGAACACCTAATCTCACTTAGGATGTAAGTGTATAATGTGTATTGGGTTTTCAAGAAAATTTCGGCAGCATTTTCCCGTTTGTTCTCTAAGTACATATGTACTTGGAGAACAGCAGGGAAATGCTGCCGAAATTTTCTCAAAAACCTAATACACATTATACACTTACTAGTGAGATTAGGTGTTCAAGAATGGGATAGGTGGTACACATTTATTATATATAAGAATGACATCACATGTATTTGTTGGCCTAAAGTTTTGAATGTGAATGTGAACTTTACAATGTGAGCTTTAGAATTTGAATTACTTTACAATGTGAACTTTAGAATTTGAATTACTTTACAATGTGAGCTTTACAATTTGAATTACTTTACAATGTGAGCTTTACAATTTGAATTACTTTACAATGTGAGCTTTACACTTTGAATTACTACTTTACAATTTGAATGTGAATTTGCAGATGGCTGACCATTCTCCTGATGACCGTGCTGATGACTACCGTGAGGGTGAGGACATCAATGTGCCGCCTCACAATGTAAGTTTTAAAAATATATCATATATTTATATCTATATGTCCATTTATAGTTATATCTTGTAAATGTGAATTATTTTGTCAAATTTTAGGTTGATGATGCACAGGTACCATCTGAAGCACTTGAGGCACTTGATCAACAACACCAAAAAGTTGACAAGAGAAGGGGCATCACTATGATGAAGAAGTTAATTGCGCAAAAGGGCAATGGACCCAAACTTGTTGTGGATTTCGATAATGCAGGAAATGCATGTGGTGTGAATCGCAATTCATTTATTTCATATCTTGGGTTTGTTACTCGTAGCCATTGCGGTTGTCGCTTAGATTCTTGGCATAAAGTTTCTAAGGAGAAGAAAGATTTAATATGGAGGGATTTATGCGTGAGTTATTATTAATTTTCAATTCTATTTTGTAGATTACTAAATTTTTGGATACTAGTTAATAGCAATTCTATTTTGCAGAGTATATTTGAATTGGATGAAAAGTTGCATCGTAAATGCGTGATGCAACGCTGTGGGAGAGTCCTAAGGAACTATAGGACAAATCTCACCAGAGAATACATAAAAGAAGCCGACAAGAGGAAGAAGACAGCCACTGAACAGTGGAACTTCCTGGACAAAGAAGAATGGGACGCGTTTGTCGCTTCAAGATAAACTGATGAATTCAAGGTATTAGGCGTCAGTCTCAATCTCATTAATTAATATATGTTGTATTCACTTATTCAAGATTAACATTTAGTGTTACTAACCAAATCATTAATTTGCATACTAACTAGGCCCTCAGTGAGGCACAAAGATCAAGGCGTGCACTGAATGTGCATGACCACAGAATGGGTCCAAAGGGGTATGCAGGCGTTCGCTAAAGACTACAGGCTGAGGCTACTACTGCTCAGTCTGCTGCTACTCAGGAGTCCTCTACCATAGGTAGCACACCTCTGCCACGCCATGATGTCTGGATAGTTGGGAGGCAAAATAAGAAGGGAGAAATAACTAAGGCCGCAACTGCTGAGGCGGATGCAAAAATGGTAAAATACAACTCTTACAACAATCATTCGAATATTGATTATTTGTGTTGTTTACTTAAGTACAAATTTTTGTTTTGGCGATTAGCGGGAGCTGCACGAGCTGAGGAAACAAGGAAAGTTCATCCCTGAGGGAACAAAGGATGAATTGACAGTTGCTCTGGGTAACCCAGAGCATCCTGGACGTGTTAGGGCTGCAGGCACTGGTGTGGGCATCAAATCTTTTTTTGGGTCATCCCAGCGCAAACATGTCCCAAAAGCGGGACTTTCACAAGAAGAGGTAACATATTCTTTCTTTATAATGTTACCGTAAAAGAGAATTCAAAAATTAGAATTTGACGTTTCTTTTATCCATGTATAGGTGGATAAGCTATTTGACAGGAAACTCGAAGAAGCAATGAAAAAGTGGCAGGCATCTCAGACTGCCACTTACCAGACAATACCTACTGCAGACTCTACTCCTACTCCTACTGCAGAGGTTGGGAGTAATCCTATAGAACCACCACCTAGCACATCCACTATAAGTATTTTTATGACATAGTAACTAGTTTTTTAATTCAAGATGATACGTATATATGAAATTATAGTCGTTTCAAAAAATGATGGTATGTATATATGTATATAACATTCTTTACACAAAAATTTGTAGGGGTTGAAGCCATGCCGTCTAAAAAGTAAAGAATATGTTGTGGCAGAGGCGTCGTCTTACCCATCCCTACCAGGGGAAACGTGTCAGGGGTCTCCAGTACCAACTGGTTGGATTCGGGTGAGCCCGATACATATATTCCCCAAGTGGATGGATCTTCCACTGCCATATACCCACCCAGATTGTGAAACGCTTGGTGAGGCAGTAGGCAGAGTGATATTGTGGCTAAAAGCGGATGTCTTCTTTACTGATAAGGTATGGTAAATTTACATTACGTTCAATTGTTAGTGTGTGTATATGCTGGCAGTTGATCTGAAATTATATATATATATATACAGGTTAAAAGAAGACACCCATAGCATCTAGGCCTCCACTTCCACCTCCTGCATTACCTAGTTGGGTTCCATAGGACCTACCTGTCCCGTTAGGTCCTAACTGTAGGGGTATGGCAGTATGGTTAGGGGAACATGATATAAACTCCCCTATAACTGTTTCTTCTGATTCAGATTCTACAGGTCAGTCATACGAAACAAAACTATTTATACAAGATATATTGGAGTTGTTTCGATATGATTGGCTAAATACATCTGTGATAGAGCTATGGATAAGGTGAGATATTCTTTATACATCCATATACCTAGTGTATGATCTGGTGATCTGGTTTCTTATTTATTAATGCATGCGTAATTAATACATATTTTGCAGCTACTTAGACAACATATGTGCATATTTTAGATTCGAACATGTAGGGTTTTTGATTCCATCCTTGATTAGTCTAGTAGCTAAAGACCCTACATCAGTTCAACAATACTGTTGTGAGGCTTTTTCAAATTTTGCTGTAAAAAAGAAGACGGTGATAATGGCTCCATTCAATGTAGAGTAAGTTTACTTTGCTTATTATAATTTGGACTTAAGAAAATTACATTTTATTGTGGATTTTGAGTTATTAATTTTTAACTTTTTTTCCTCTAGGGGTAGGCGTTGGGAGTTATTGGTTATTGCCCATGAGACGTTCACTGTGTATTATCTAGATCCTAAGGGGGGTAAATTGAATACAAGATTTGGACACATAATGAAAATGGCAATATTTCGGTGAGAAATATTTCATTTTTCATATCCGTTAACATATGTTATTACATTACTATTTAATTGCAATGTTATGTGTTACATTAACATGTAGGGGTTTTGAGGAGTACAAAAAGGCTGGAGGAAAGGTCCCCACGAAAAAGAACCAGCCAATAATTTGGAAGAACGTGAAAGTAAGTTCCCGACTGTAATATATGTATATATTATTTATGTGAACAATGCTTAATTAGTTGTATTTTTTAATATTTTGTATGTTTGAATTTATAGTGTGCTACACAAGACAACGGATGGGCATGTGGATACTATGTCATGCGATATATGCACATGATTATCAAACATGCCACACTGGATATCGAGTGTATTGCTCAGGTATTATATAGTCTCATTAGATAATATGATCGAAATATATCAATCTTATTTATAGCTCATTAATTATATATATACATCATTCTCTTTACATGTGTTTAAAGTTGACCCCATTACAGGAAAGGACTTACCAAATGTTAATGCTCCCTATACAATGGGAGAATTAAATGAAGTAAGAGAAGAATGGGCAACAGCCATACAATTAGTGGGGGATTTAAAATATAATTGGGATCCTGATAGTGAATAATGACTAAAGAATGATACTTTGTAAATGAATTTCTGAATTATAATATATGTGTGAATGTTTCTACATGTCTGGATGTTTCTACATGTGTCTGAGTGAAAATGAATGAAAGTGTTGGTTGCTATATGAATGTTTCTACATGTGTGAATGTGAATGAATGGAACTACAGATTGCTAGCATGTGTGAATGTTTATAAATGTGTGAAAATAAAATGGAACTGTAGGTTGCATTGCTAAATGCATATGCTACTTTTTTATTGTTAATTTTGCAGGTTTGCGGCCTGTTGTCGGCTGATATCAATGGATGTCATAAAACCTGCAGTTCATAACTGAACTGAACAGGTTTCTCATCCTACGACCAGCCACAGCAGGTCTGCAGACTGACAGAAAAAAAAAACCAATAGGCGTCGGTTATTTGTAAATAACCGACACAAAATGATATAGTGTCGGTGTTCCTACAATAAACCGACGTCTATGTCCTTAACACCACGGCCGTGCTGGTAACCGACACTGATATATGGTGTTAGTTTTTTACTTATAACCGACACTGATAGTGCCCAAGATGGCACCCTTTATGTGGGTTTGGGCGTCGGTTTCTTATCTAATAACCGACGCCTATAGTCCCCTGATGGCGCGCTTTCGGTGGCGCGCGAAGAGTTTGGGCGCCGGTTTTGGAACTGACGCCTAATGGGTGGACTTTTAGTGTCGCCCACATAGGTGTTGCTTAGAAACCGACACTAAAGGCCTTAAATAACCGACACTAAAGGTAGGTTATGTAGTAGTGTCATGTCTAATAAAACCCTGATGGGATACATGATGCACCAACAAATATACAACCTACAAGTCCAGGAGAACCTATATCTATAGTTGAGAAGAATTACCCATCTATAGTGTAATATCAATGTATTGGAATATGTTTCGTTCATAAACTCACATGCATCAGATCCTAGTATACTTATGAATGACTTGAGTACAAGGAGGACATAGTGAGTATGGGAATTCCCTTGGACAAAAGTTGATCATCGATTTAAACTTGCAAATGTTGCAAATACAATACAAACAATAGTTATGAATGATATGGTTAGATCATTTTTAAATATGTCCCATTATGTTATGAACAACTAAGACTAACCCTTACAGGTTATACCCAAATTCTAGTTTGAAGGTCAAATTGAGAAGTGAGAGGATAACTAGAAATGAGAAGACCAAGTTGCGATCTAATTCCAATTAAAGTCAAATCCTTTCGAAAAGAAGTTAAATTTAATTGTGGGAACATAACAAAACTTTGCAATATTTGACACTCGATGTTACTCCTCTTACCTAGAGGAGTTACATGTACAAGTGGATAGACATATCCACCTCAGATTGTTTCATTATTGAGATAAATTTCTCTACTTCTTATGTATGTGTATTGCATATGACATGAGTGTCTAACATTTATGTAAGATATTAAAAGTATTAGATCCTTATATAAAGAACATATGTTTCTAAGTGGAAATTGTGTCAAACGTTGTTATTTCTACAATAAGGACACATAATGTATCTCTACAAATTAAGAATTGTAACAAAATTTTATAACATTTGATACGCTTAGGCCATTGAATTTTGTTTGGATAGGAAATAGTATTATATTCCTTCTAAAAAAATTCTTGTTCAATTTACTTGGATGACTTTGATACACATGTATACCCAAAATGGCTCACATTATGTGACTCAAACATGAAATACTTTTGGCATTGTTGCATGCATCATATAGTTGAGCAATGCATTTCTAAACTCCATAAGATGTGCATTCTATACTTAGACTCGTTTGATTTTGAATCTATTGAGGCATGCTAATCATGCTTGTTGGGAAATACAACAAGGATTCTTTATTGTAAGTAATGAGAGGAGAACTAAACATATAAAACTCATACATATTGATATGTGTGTTCCTTCTAGTTCTAATCTAGAGGATGATTTTAACAATTCATCCCAGTGACAGATGGATTCAATAGATATGTATTCATATATATATAGATTAGAATCCTCTAAAATATTCAAGGAACTTCAGAATAATCTACAAAATCAACTTAGAAAGAATATTAAATTCTTCAATAAGATCGAGGTGGTGAATATCTCTTCCAAGAGTTTGGGGACCTTCTATGGGGGTGTAGTATTGTATCAAAGTTGTCTCTACTTGGAACACTACAATGATATGGTGTTTCACAAAGAAGGAATATCGCATTGACAAACATGGAGTAATAAATGATGGTCCTGTCTGGACTTCCAAATTACTTCTTAGTTTGTTCTCTAGAAACCAACATGCTTAACTCAAATGTGTTCCTTCTGAATTAGTTACAAACACACCATATGCAACACGGAGTGGAATGCATCCCAATATGCCTTTTAATGAGGTTTAGGCTTGTGAAGCTTATGTGAAGTATTTATTTCTAGATACAATGGGATCCAGTTTAAATATTGTTATTTTTTGGGGCATCCTAGGGAAGCCAAAGAATGACATTTGTAATAACCAAAAGTTTGCATTAATAGTTTGCAAACATTTGAGTTAAACGCAAGAGTGTCACCCAATCAAGGTGGACCTTCAAGTTGAGAGTCATTACCTTTTTTTGGAGGAATCATGTTCAAAAAATAATATTTAATAACCAATAGTTTGCATTAATTGAGTGATGATTATTTACAAGATGTATAATGAGGCACCTCTAAGGAGTTATATGAATTTCCCAATGGAAGGTATATATGACAAGAAGTTCTAATATGAATAACTAATCCTCCTTGGTATAAACTTTGATATCTTCAATTCATTTCATCTGAACTCCATGTCTTCATATCTATATATGTGATAGTCACCTAAAACAATGACAATCAAATATATGATCAATATATTGTTATATTGTGTAAGTGGTGCAAGAAAATGTGTCCAAGTATAATAACAACATATAATGCTCACAATCATATTATTTGCACATATGAAACTGGTATCTTCATTACATATTCTAATCTGTTCTTGTTATTCTATCTCGATGTAATCATTGTCCATCCTTAGAATTATGTCTATAATCCAAGGTTTAGAATATTCTAGTTTCATTATGTGATACTCATATTGGCATTATAGCTAAACAAAAAGTAAATAAACATCCAATATTTTATTCATTGAATTAATACTTTGGAAATCATTTGGAAAACCACAAGAAACTGATGATGTGGGTATGCATATGTAACCATACACCTCAAAGTAGAACCATGTAGTATACTTCAGTACTTTAAGCATGTATCCAAACATCCAAGCTATTAACACGATCAATCAACATTATCTGCATGTATGTATAACCCTAAAGTATCACAATACATTCATAAGATATTAATCAGGTCTAGATTAGATCCTAAGGTTTAGGGTTGTCTTAGGATTCGATAAGGAATACGGGTATCAAACCCTAATTCTACTATATCGTGGTTTCTAAGGGTTATAAGTCCTAAATTCATATAGATGTAACCCTAATTCTCAGGTTGAACATATCAGGGTATATGAATACTAGATTAGATTGCATGGATTAAGTTCATAGAAAGATATATTGGTTTTAATACCTGAATCCAATATATATATATATATATATGATTACTAAATTTTGAAACCCTAAATGTTCATCATCATCATCATCTTCTTTGTATTGGGATATCATGATGTTCAACATCATCATATTATATGACAAAGTAAACATAATCAAAACATTACGTATGTTAATAATCAAATGTAGGGCTTACATATATTAATCACATTAGATTCATGTATCACCTATACTTTTCAAACTATGGTCAGAAGTAGTCTATGAAGCCATTTTATTTAGAATACATGCATTTTTCTAATAGATTTCATATATATATATTTTTCATCCAATCTACCAATTAATTGTTTGGATTTTTTTCTAAATAAAATGTTATTTGACCAACTATGTGTTGAGATGTATGCACCTAGAGTTTTATCCACTCTGGTTTTGGGGACATGCCCGAGCCAATGGTCGCACACCGTCCTAACAACCACACCCATGTGGCAAGGTAAACGAAAAGGGTTGAAAGGACATCACTATTTGTAACATCCTCATTTTTCATGTATTTAATTTCAATTCCCCTAATATCACAACCTTTATGGTAATATCTTATAAAAGGGTCATTTTACATAATTTTGATTATTATCTTGTGCTGGAATTTTTTCTAAGTAAAGATAACGTGTAAATAAGAGAAACCCAAATTTCAATGTTTAATTACTTTTAAATAAATAGTTATGAAATATCAAAACTATATCGCATATTAATTATATTAATTAACTTGATAACCCAACTCTAAAACCAATTGTAGGAGAATATTCTAGGCATCATTAGGAGCATCTGGTCAAATTTCGAGACCAAAGGACTTTAATTGATAATAGAAATGAATTTGGGGATTTAATAGTAAAAAATTTAATAGGAAACAATTAATTCTTCAATTTCTTTTCTGGATGATTTTTCCTAGCTGCCGGATCGGGTGCACAAAGAACTGGATTAAATCCTACCATATGATCATTGTCCCCTACCTCCGTCTATCCAGGGAGTAATTGTTGCTCATCCAAATGTGGGAATCTCACAACTCTCTCATACTTCATGGAAAAAGTTTCTTTTGTTGTCTTTTAGAGACAAAACCGCACTTCTTTGACCCATTACTCGAACCCAAGAAACAACAATATATGAAATGCCTAATTCCGCCACCGCTCCCATCTCACCTCTAATTGGTAGACCACCTCATAGCCTCACCCTCGACTCCCTGAGCATTCTCAGAACTTCACCACACTCCACCACACCCTCCTCCACCATCAATTGCCCTACAATCACTCTGAGTATTGCACTCCTACATCAACTTAAACTTCCAGCATGTCCACAATCGTTCTTCACCCTTGACTTGACTCTGACCAATTTCTCTGTGCGCACCATCGACAAGTACCACAAGGTCAGGACAAGATGTCGTTTCATACATGTGATAGTGAATCATTGGGTCGATAACACCGTTGCCAAGTTGTTGTTGTCAAAGTCAGATGACGAGAAACATCGGTCATTCAACAGTGAAGAAGGTCCAGAACTTCCCACCTTGCTCTGGAGGATTATTTAGCACCCTTTATTCAACCAAAGGGGATGTAAATATCTAATCCCCAATTTTGAGCTTTCTGACCTTTTCCTGGAAAGTCCGCTCTTCTAGTCATCATCGTGACGTTCAGTTTGGATGGTTGGTTTCGTGGTGATCTTGTAGAGTCATGTGAATCTTCAATTGTCGAGTTTTTCCCTATGGTTGTGCCTTCATCCTTTGGCCATGGATGTAGTAGCTTTCAGTGACCCTTCTGAGTAGCTTAGTGCATCGCAGAGGATGAGAAATAGCTTGTTCACTTCACCGTGATATCAGGAAGAGATATGAGGCTTTACTTTGATCAAATGAACACCAGGATTCCCACAAGGAAGGATCGAATCCATCCACAGCTCATGGGCATGCAAGAACGATAAACATGGTGTTTAGACTATTTTCCCCCCGTGTCACACTATGATCTAAAAATGACCGTAAGGTCGTATCATTATTTAACAAAACACAGATCTAGCTGTTTGTTTTATTTGAAAACACTTTTATCATTTTCCCATTAGTCAGTAGTTGATTAATCTTAATTAACTCATAGTAATTCAACCCTACGTTAGAAAATTTTGAAATTTTAACTAGAGGCTCCTAAAAATGTAATATACCTAATGGTACCCATAGTTACTCCATTTGGTATCTGATGATTATAGTATTAAATATAAATCCATTATTTTCATACTTGTCAATATACATAATAGGTTAATATCACTGAAAATGTATTTTGGTATTTTTATGATCTCATCCTATCTACTGACCATCTTTGTGATCCTAATAATAATCCTAATACTGATTTATAAGTGGTAATAAATATTAGACAATGAATATTACATGTATAACCCTAAGTCTATGGAAATTATGTACTTTTGATACTTTTGGACTTCGGTCTAACAAAGTAGTTTGTGGCTAAGATATTTTCTTGATAAACCTAAACTATGAATCCTAATATTATTATGAGTATCAAAGAAACATATACAAAGACACATTTCTAACCTAACCTTGTATACCCTAATAATGATATACATACCTAAATGCATGTATTGGTGAATAAAGAAGTTATGACCCTAAAGATGTTGACCAAAAAGAAAAGGATATGGATTTGAAATAGCCTATGGATTTTTTAGGAGAAATTCAGACCCAATATACTAAGGAGCAGTGAAGGTAGGATCTTGACTTACTGTAGGTAAGTGGGCCATGCCCTATAAATCTAATTCGTACTTCACAACTAGACAAGTTGTCTAAATTGCTCATATTCAGATTATCATATTTCATATAGTCCTTTCTATCATGTACCTTTAGACATATTGCAAGATATTAGTTATGATACTTAAGGTCATGAGATCTAGAATATTTAATCTAAAAGTAAATACAATTTACACTCATGGACTCAAATGCTGAGTTAGTACAAGACAATATGATAGAGTTACAAGCTTCAATTAAAATATTACATTACCTTCAAAATAGAGATACAAATTCAGAGATAGTACATACAGATGTAGAGATATTAGATATAGATTTAGAGATAAGAAATTGAGAATAAAGATAGAAAATGACATCAGAATAGTAATCATATACATTATAGGATAAGTCCTCATCAAAGAGTCTACGGAAGGTTTCAGAGGATACAATGTGTGTCAAAGAGGGCATATAGTGCCAATAAGGGGTACACTGCACAATAGAGGACACTTCAGTGTTAACAGTGGGCACAATGTGCCAACAGAGGATGTGTTGCACCATAGAGGACACCATCGTATCACTAGAGAGGACTTATCATATAATGGTGGCCACAAAGTTAAAATGGATGATTAAAATAGGTTTAGTCTTCTTTAGTAAAATATTTCAGTTCTCGATACATATTGTATCTTTGTTATAGATTTCTTTCCACTTACTCTAATTCTAGGTTTTCCTCTTTTGTGCATGGTTGGGGACACGATGTCCGCAAAGAAGGGGCAGTTATCTGAAGATTTGTTTGAGTGCCTAAAGATCCATAAAACATCTTTCACTGGTGGTACTTTACCCTAGATGATACTTCCAACTTGGAGTGATATTTTAGTTGTGTTCTTTACTATTTTGTTCACCCGAGATGGTTACTCCCAAAGTTTTAGGCTTTTCATATCAAAACCTTATTTGTAAACTTCCTAGGCTAGTTATTTAAATGCTTTAGTATGCCAGATATGTGATGTTTGCCCATGATTTTATTATATATGTGAGTTGGTGCTTTCACATATAATATTTGTGGTTTTAGAAATGGGAAAGTGTTACAATTCAGTATCAGAGCATTTTACAACCTTTGGTGATTGATGTGCTTAGTAGATCTTTTATAAATGTACTATCTTTCATAGATGCCCCCAAGAGGAAGTCTGATAAGGGAAAGGAGCACATTGATGGGGATGAAAGTTCCTACAACATGGGAGATGAACATGAGGTGCTTGTGGGTGTGAAGCCAAGTATTATCCCCAACCCTCCACTTGACATGTATGTCAATGCCCTTACTGATGCCCTCACCAACTCACAGGAAGGACAACCTCAACCCAGATATCAAGAGTTGACCCTAGTTGAATTCCTTAAGATCAAGCCAGAGATCTTCTCTGGAGAGACTGAGCGGATGTAGTCACTTGTGGTGAAGAGTGGCAACTAAATGTTAAACATTACTTTCATGACTTTGGATGCCCCGAGCACTCAAAGGTTCATTTTGGGACCTATATGTTGAAAAGTGTTGCTCGAGTTTGGTGGGACAACTTCACCAATGCCAGGAGACCTAATGTTGCACCCTTAACCTGGGAGGAGTTTACTGCTACCTTCCAAAACTACTACATCTCTGAGGTAATTGTTGAAAAGAAAGAGATGGAATTCAATCACCTCAAGTAGTAAAACACCACCATCACTTAGTACGTGATGAAGTTTTGTATGTTTCAAAAATATAGGATTGAAGATGTGGCACATCTGGACAAAAAGTTTATGTGTTGTCTGAAGCCTGACCTCGGCTACACTTTGGTGGGTCGTGGCATCCAGACAGTACAGGAAGCACTAAAAGTAGCTCTAGAATTGGAAGATCATCTAGGATCAAAATGGAAGAGTGGGGGATCTTCTAGAAGCAACTACCAGCATAACAACTACCATGGTGGGAAGAATAAGGGAAAGGTGCCTGGAGGTGTCTCGGCACAGAGGGGCCTAGTGGGACCCCCAGTACAAAAAGTTCCAAGAGGACCACCATCACAGAGAGGGACACCACCACCAGCAAAAGGAGCACCATGGCCATAAGCTCATGTTTGCCCCAAGTGTCAGATATCTCATCGTGGGGAATGTGGGCATGGAAAACATGTATGATACTTCTGTTGTGAGGAAGGCCACATCAAGCTCATTTCTCCAAAGATGCATTAGAAGTTTGGCAACAATAATTAGAAATAATGTCAAAACAACCAGAGGGAGAAACATCATGCAAGGATCTATGCCATTAATACTAAGGAGGTAGATGAAGATCAGGTCATTGAAGGTATAGCTTTTATTAGACAATTATCTATTAAAGTCCTATTCAACTCAAGCGCATCACATGCTTTCATATATACTACATTAGTTTCAATCCTAGAATTATTCTTGGATGATCTCCACTATGACCTCAAAATTAGAACATCCAATAGACTTGTTAACGTACCTATGAGAATGATTTCTAGGGTTGGGATTACCCTGGAAGGGAGAGTATTTCTTGCATGCCTTATGGTTATGCCCTTAAATGACTTTGATATAATTTTGGGTATGAGTTGGATCCATGAGCACTATGCACTCCTAGATTGTAAGAGGAAGTTAGTCACCATATCTGATCATAATGAAGAACCCTTAGTTATCAAAGGAAGGAAGAAGCATCACCAAGACTTCTTTATTTCTACAATTTAGGTGGATAAGCTAAGGAAGAAAGGGTGTCAGATCTACCTCGTGTCAATTATAGATGAAAAAGAGAACCCTCTGATATTATCCCCATAGTAAAAGAATTTCCTGATGTTTTCCATAAGGCCTTACCTGGCATGCTCCCTAATCAAGATCTTGAATTCTCTAATGATCTCCTCCCTAGAACTACACCCATTTCTAAGGCCCCGTACATAATGGTGCCTATAGAACTCTTTGAACTAAAAAAGAAGATACATGAGCTTCTAGAGCAGGCTATATTTGTCCTAGTTCTTCTCTATGGGGAGCATTTGTCCTCTTTGTTAAAATGAAAGATGGTTCCCTCCTTATGTGTGTCGACTATCGCATGTTGAACCAGATGACCATATAGAATAAGTACTTTTTTTCATGAATGGATGACGTGTTTGTCTAGTTAAAGACAACCAAGTTATTCTCAAAGATAGATTTGCATAGTTGGTTTCATCAACTGAAGATCAAACCCTCGTATATAGATAAGACAGCCTTCTACTCCACATATTGACACTTTGAGTTTCTTGTCATGTCCTTTGGCCTCACTAATGTCCCCACAATCTTCATGGACCTGATGAACTATATCTTTCATTAGTATCGAGACTCTTTCATTATTGTCTTCATAGACAATATTCCCATATATTCTGACAATGATCAGCTACAAGAGGAATACCTTTGCATCACTCTAGATATACTTCGATGACATCAGTTGTGTAAGAAGTTGTCTAAATGCAAATTCTGGATTCACAAGGTTATGTTCCTTGGACATATAATTTCCAATAGTCATATTTTTTCGATCTAGCAAAGGTCAAAACTATGATGAACTGGGCTACCCCTACTACTCCTTTTGATATCCAAAGCTTCTTGGGTTAGCAGGATACTATAGGTGTTTCATTCAAGAATTTTCTATTATAGCAAAGCCTCCCACAACACACACAAAAAGAAGCCAAGTTCGTTCAGAGTGATAAGTGTGAGAAAAGTTTCCAAACCTTGAAAAGGAGGCTCACTTTAGCACTTGTACTTGTACTTACTTTAGGAAATGATGTCTTCATCATTTATAATGACATAAAGTTGGGTTTGGGTTTGGGTTGTGTGTTGCAACAGAATGACAAAGTTATAGCTTATGCATCCAAACAACTCAAATCACATGAGGAAACTACCCCATTTAGGATCTAGAATTGGCACCTATTGTGTATGCATTGAATATCTAGAGGCATTACTTGTATGGCACACAGTTCAAGAATTTCTATGATCATAAGAGCCTCAAGTATATTCTAAGTTAGAAAGATCTGAACATGAGGCAACGATGATGGATGGAGTTCTTGAAAGACTATGACTTCATTATCTCTTATCATCTTAGTAATGTCAACATGGTAGTTGATTCCTTGAGCAGGAAGAAGGAAGTAGTCATTGCAACATAAATCATTGATGAATGGAAGATGATGCAAGCATTGGTAGAATGGAGGCCAAAACTCAAAGAGGTAGAGTTCAAGATGGAACATCTTACAATTTAGTCTGACTGGACTTTTGAGATTCTACAAGCACAACAAAGTAGTCCTGACCTTCCTCACATGTTGGGACAATTACAGAAGAGTGATGCTAACCTGATGAAGGGCAAGGAAGATGAGATTTTGATGAAGAACAAGTTATGGGTACCTATGTTTGAGCTATAATAGAATATTTTATCATAAGTGCATAGGACAAAGTACACTATCGATCCAAGTTCTACCAGGACCTAAAGAGATCCTTCTAGAGGGAGGGCATCCAGACATATTTAGAAGAGTTTGTGACTAAGTGCCTCATATGTTAGCAGGTGAAAGATGAACATTAGAGACCTGGAGTCTTGTTGCGACTGTTAGAGATTCATGAATGGAAATGGGATAGGATAACCAAGGACTTCGTCACTGGTTTTCCAAAGTCCTAGAATGGATTTGATGTTGTTTGGGTATTTGTGGATTGGTTGACAAAAAGTGTCCATTTCCTAGCTTTTAAGACTATTGCTATAGTTTCAAACATGGCAGAGCTTTATATCCAGGAGATTGCATAATTGCATGGAGTTCCTTCCTCCATAGTTTCTGATAAGGATTTGAAGTTCATGTCAAAGTTGTGGAAGCAAGTCCAGGAATATTTGGGTACCAAGCTTCATTTAAGTACTTCTTATCACCCTTAGACTGATGGTCAGTCTAAGAGGACCATTCAGATTCTTAAAGACATGCTCAGAGCATGTATCCTAGACTAGGGAGATTCATGGGCAAAGTATCTTCCACTTGATGAATTTGCCTATAATAATAGTTTTCATGAAATCATAGGCATGGACCCATATGAGGACCTATATGTAAAGCCATGAAAGTCACCTTTGCTCTGGTATAGGTGAGAAGAGTTTGATAAGAAGAAAAGAGGTACAACTTTATATAGATTAGGTGGTACTCATTAGAGAGAAAATGAAGGCAGCTCAGGATAGACAGGAAAAGTGCACTGATGCATGCAGATCTGATAGAGAGTTCCTTGTCAGGGATCATGTGTTCTTGAAGGTCAAGCCCATAAATTCTATTTCCAAATCCAAAGTGAAAGGAAAACTTAGTCCCAGATATGTTGGCTCTTTTGATATTCTTGATCGGGTAGGCGAGAGTGCCTAGATGATAGCTTTACCACCTTCTTATAAGCAAATCCATAATGTCTTCCATGCATCAGTGTTAAGGAAGTATGTCTAGGACAGTTCCTGTATTCTCTCGCATGAACCTATTGAGATCAAGAAAGATCTATCTTATGAAGAGATTCTATTTAGGATCCTCTCTACCCAGACAACGTAGTTAAAGAATAAAGACATTGTCCTAATTAAAGTTCTACAAAAAATTCATAATTTAGGGGAAGCCACTTGGGAACTTAAGGAAGAGATGTTAAAAAAATATCCATAGCTCTTTAACCCCTAAATTTCTAGGTCAAAAATTTTTAAGGGGGAGAGGATTGTAACATCCTCATTTTTCAGGTATTAAATTTCAATTCCCCTAATATCACAACCTTTATGGTCACATCTTATAAAAGGGTCATTTTACATAGTTTTGATTATTATTTTGTCCTGAAATTTTTTCCTAATCAAAGATAACACATAAATAATAGGAATACCAAAATTTCAATATTAATTACTTTTAAATAATTAGTTATGCAACATAAAAATTATATCCCTTATTAATTATATTAATTAACTTGACAACCCAACTTAGAAACCAACTCTAGGAGAATATTATAGGCGTCATTACCAGTGTATGGTCAAATTTTGAGACCAAAAGGACTTTAATTGATAAGAGAAATGATGGGGTGTTAATAGTCAAAAATTGAATAGGAAGCAATTAGTTCTTTAGTTTCTTTTCTGGGCGATTTTTCCTAACCATTGGATCGGGTGTGCAAAGAAATAGATTTAATCCAGTTGTCTGATCATCATCCCCTACCTATGTCTATCTAAGGAGTAACTGATGATCATTCAAATGCAAAAATCTTGCATCTCACTCATTCTTTATGGAAAAAATTTCTTCCATGTCTTCTAGACACAAAACTGCACTGCTTTGACCCATTACTCGAACCATATAAACAACAATATAAGAAATACCTAATTATTTCGATGCTCCCATCTCACCTCTTATTTACAGGATACCGCCTAGCCTCACCCCTGACTCCCTAAGTGTTCCTCGAGCTTCACCACACTCACCATGCCCTCCTACACCATCAATTCAACCACAATCACTCTGAGGCTTGCACTCCTACATCAAATTCAACCTCCATCCTATTCACCATCGTTCTTCACCCTAATCTCAGCTCCAACCAATTACCTCTGCATGCACCATCTAAAAGTACCCACGAGGGCAGGACAAGCCATTATTTTGGTCATGTGATAGTGAGGTGTCGGGTCGACAACACCGCCTCCAAGTTCTTGTTGTCCAAGTCAGAAGACGAGAAGCAGTGGTTGTTCGACTCTGGAGAAGGTTCAAAACTTGTACCCTTGCTCCCAAAGATCATTTAGCATCCTCAATTCCACCGGACGGAGGTAAATATCTAATCCCCAATTTCAAGATTTATGACCTTTTCCTAGCAATGTCTCCCTTTCAGTCATCTCCATGATCTTTGGTTTGGTTGGTTGGCTCGGTGGTGATCTCGCAGGGTCATGTGACTCTTTGGTCTATTGAGTTTTGTCCTGTGGTTGTGCCTTCATGCTTTGGCCATGGAAGCAGTAGCTTTCGGCGACCCTTTCAAGTAGCTTAGTGCACCGTAGGCGACAAGCAACCCCCCTTCTCTTCACCTTGATCTCAGGATGAGATCTGAGGCTTCAGTTTGATCAAATGAACAAAAAGATTTGTGTAGAGAATGATTGAATCAATCCCCAGTTCATGGGTGTGCAAGAACAATCAACATGGTTTATTGACTATTTTACCCCAGTGCATGCTATGATCTAAAAATGACTAGAGGGTCATATCGATATTTAATAAAACATAGATCTAGGATTTTGTTTTATTCAAAAATGCTTTTATCTTTTTCCCTATTTGTAAGTAGCTAATTAGTCTTGATTAAATAATAGTAATTCATCCCAACATTAGAAAATTTGAAATTATTAACTAGAGGATCCTAAGAATGTAATTTACCTGATGGGTCCCTTAGTTACTCTGTTCGGTATCTGACAATTAGAGAATTAAATATAAATCCATTATTTTCATAATTGTAAATATACTTAATAGGTTAATATCACAAAAAATGTGATTTGGTATTTTTATGATCTCATCCTATCTAATGACCATCTTTGTGATCATAATAATAATCCTAATCCTAATTTATAAGTGGTAATAAATATCAGAACATGAATATTACATGTATAACTCTAATCCTATGGAAATTATGTACTTTTTATACTTTTGGACTTTGATCTAACTCATTAGTATATGAATAAAATATTTTCATGGTAAACCTAAACTATGAATCTTGATATTATTATGAGTATCAAAATAACATATACAAAGACACATTACTGACCTAACCTTGTATACCCTAATAATGATATCCATACCTAAATGCTTTTATTGGTGAATAAAGAAGATATGACCCTAAAGAAGTTGACCAAAAAGGAAAGGATATGAATTTGAAATAGCCTTTGGGATTTTTAGGAGAAAGTCAGACCCAATATACTAAGGAGTAGTGAGGTTAGGATCTTGACTTACTCCAGGTAAGTGGGCCATGCCCTAGAAATCTAATGCATACTTCATAACTAGACATGTTGTCTAAATTGCTCATATTCATATTATCTTATTTCTTCTATCATGTACCTTTAGACATATTGCAAGATATCAATTATGATACTTAAGGTCATGAGATTTAGAATATTTAATCTAAGAGTATATACAATTTATGCTCTTGGACTCAAACGTTGAGTCAGTTCAGGACTAGAGAATAGAGTTATAAGATTTACATACTTAGATTACCTTTAGAATCAAGATACAAACTCAAAGACAATAGATACAGATTCAAAGATAATAGATACAAATTCAGAGATAACAAAATTGAGAATATAGATAGAAATGACATCAGAACAGTAATCATATACATTATAGGATAAGTTCTAACTAGAGAGCCTCGAGATGATTTTAGAGGACATTGTGTGTGTCAAAGAGGGCATATAGTGCTAACATAGGGTGCAGTGCACCATAGTGGACATTTAAGTGTCAACAGAAGGCATGTTGTACCACTAGAGGGTGTGTTGCACCACAAAGCACACTACTATGTCACTAGTGGAGGACTTGTAGTATAATGGTGGCTACAAAGATAAAATAGATGATTAAAAGTTGTTTAGTCTTCCTCAGTAAAATATTTCATTTCTCTGTACATACTTTATCCTTGTTATAGATTTCTTGCCACTTACTCTAATTTCTAATTTTTCCTCTTTTGTGCATGGCTGGGGATGCAACGTCCGTAGAGGAGCAGATATCTGAAGATTAGTTTGAGTTCCTGAGAATCCAGAAGGCACCTTTTACTAGTGGGACTTTGTCATAGACGATCCTTCCAGCCAGCCTGGAGTTATCATTTAGTTGTGTTCTTTACTATTTTGTTCACTCTGAATGGTTACTCTCAAACTTTCAACCTTTTCATATCAGCGCCTTATTTGTAAACTTTGTCCGTTGTTATTTAAATGTTTTATACCATAAATGTGATGTTTTCCCATGCTTTAGTTATATATCTGAGTTGGGGCTTCCACATATAGTATTTGTGGAATTATGAATGTGCAAGTGTTATACTATCCTTACCTCATAATGTCTAGGTCAGGGTAAGGGGGTAATTTCCTCTTGGTGTCGTCTACTTCTGCCTTGCTTCTTCTTCATGTGATCTAGAAGCCTCACGCCTAGGAAAATCAACCATGACACTGACTTTGTGTGTTTGAGTGTCTGAGAGTCATAGAAAGGTTCAAGACCCTCCATGGAGTCTTGTTGAACCCAGAGGTGGTCTCCAATCTACTAGAGAGGGCACATAAATGGGAAAAGGAAGTCAAGCACTATGGTGGCATATAGGGAACTATGTAGCATCAGACCTAGGCTGTGGGGGTTATTTCTAGCACTATGAGATTGCAGGAACCTTTCTCGAGCTCGGGGGAGAAGTTCATGATCCTTTAATAGGCATTGGGTGTGGAGGAGAGGCTACCCTGACTTTCTCTTAAGGATAGAGAACGGCCAATTTGGGGTGCTATCTAGTTCTCTCACTAAAATGTCGAATCTAGGGTTTGTTGGGTTCAAAATTATATCCCAAAAGTAATGGCATCATTATCCATCTATGATGGGATCAATTGAGGTATCAATGTGTCCATGCAGATCGAATTTCTTGTTCTCGAGGGGTTATAGATAATTGGGTAAGAGAGATGATCTCTTTTGTGTGGTTCCTGACCAAGATCTACAAGTCCATATCCTTCTGGAATTTAGGCACGGCCATGCTATCGGATACTAGAGGCATGGATCAAAGGTTGAATCCCGTGTCACTAGACTTAAGGTGTGATAAGGATATTCATGATTAAAATGAAATTGACCCTTCCCTTTATTTGAAAAGTCTTTCTAAAGTCCTACATGTCACTAGGCTTATCCAAATATTAATATAACCTTCACATTATCCTGAAATCATATTTTACCAAGTTTGGGACCAAAAGAATAAAGATAAGTATCTATTTATTACATGTCACATATTTACTTGAATTAATCATCTAGGTCAGAGATAATCGTATGTTTATCTCTAGACTTGAATTTATCTTCATTTAGTCATTATTTTGTGTTGGGTCAAATATTAGGTCATAATATGGTTATTTGATACCCAAATACTTGAATCCAACTAAGACTAGAAAATCACTCACTTAATGTCACACCCCGATCTCACACTAACCACTAATCACGAGATTAGGGCGCGACGGAGGGATTATCACATAAACAAATCACTGAAAACTTTTTCTTTTTAAAACCTCGTAATGATATCCGGATTATTGTTGTAAACTAAAACATAAATAACTATTGCGGAAGCATTTCAATTAAACTGGCTAGAGAACATAAACAGAGTTTACAACATGTAACATTGTTTAACAGAAAGTAAACATAACCGTTAATTTACATCATTATACACATTCCACATACACACTCTCTCTCACCCACGCCATGTCCCAAGGACCGAGGGGAAAGGACTAAGAGACCTCTAACTAGACTAACTACAAACCTTTTATAACTAGGCGTTAGGATGAAACGACCCTTCCGATTCCTGATGCTGATGCTGACCTGAAAATGTTTTGAGTAGAGGTATGAGCCTACTCGCTCAGTGAATAGCATTTCATTTAGCTATCACTAAACAACTCATCAGGTTTATAGATTTAAATAAAACATAAATACAGTACTAAGCAGGGCAGTTCTAATAACATAACAGATTTGCAGAATATAATCACATTTCCATGCATTAACAGATAATTTGAACAGATAAACAGATATAAAGAAATAGCACAAAAGTTCAAATACTTTAATTTACTGTGATCTTATATGAGTACCAATTTATATTATTATTAAGCCCTAATCATATACAGTGTACCATGTATATGAAGATCCGTAGCGAACTACGATCCCACCGTACAAGACTTAGCGACACATCCGGGAAATGCTAAGTCTGACGCCAGCCCTGCTCTGCCACAGGACCCCAGGCTCATCGGCCTTCAGGCTCATCGGCCTCACTGCACTACATCGACTGCTCTAGACTCCTCCTCTAACCTGAGTACACAAGCGGAGAGCCTCACGGGGTTACCTCCATGACATCGCACGGATCTTGTTGCAATAACCCCCAATTTTCTCCAGTGCCACCGTGACATCGCACGCGTTATTGTTGGACACTGCCTCTCTATCCTCGTATCTCCATGACATCGCACGGATAATGTTGCAACACGAGTTTCACCCCTAAGAAGCAGATCTGTCAAAGGGGTTCTACGGTGTTAGGGCACCTAAGTCTATTAACTGATTAATATATAATCATTTAAACAGGAATATCACATTTACTGATTTCATATCAGATCACAATACACTGTCATTCTAAACTGACAGAGCAATATATTTCAAATCATTGTAATTTCTGAGAAATTCTCATACCATGCATTCAGACAAATTAGAAATGCATAAATAACCCAACTTATTTCAATTTGGCACATACATAGCGAATTTACGCAATTGAACATCTTATTGCACAAATTAAAGAAATTTACTTCACATACGAGAATCATACTCAACATTTGTCAATTCTCTAAAATTCTCGAAAAACATGCACATTAACCCAAATCTTGGTTTGTGCATCACTTAACTCAATTAAGAGTTAATTACATTTCACAATATAATTTAATAACAATACTTGAGAATTTCTGGTAATATTTCAGAGAAATGTGCCATTTCATGTAAATATCAATTTACACATATTAACGTCAAAAGATATATGCAATTAGGGTTTTCATGCATATTTTATTTATTCATATCTACTTTAAAATCGTACATATGATAATTTATCAGAAATCTTCATTGTTTGGGTTCATACCCAAATTATACCATTTTCAGACATGAGTTTCTAATTTCAACATTCAAATGAGCAATTTAGGTTCCAATGAACCATATAAATCTACCGACTCAATCCACACTGATCAATTGCTAAATTTAATCATATAACAACGTCTAGAAGCAATTTATGAAATAAAAAGTCGGGCGACGCCAAACGCTGCCCGATGCCTGATAACGCCTGTTATCAGTGAAATTCGCGCACATAATTGGAAATATTCAAACGCCTGAGTTTATTAATGATAAATAAATGAAACCCCACTCACAGCGATTTGGACTGTCCGGATTCGTCCGGAGATGCGTCCAGGACCGGATTCTAGGCGGTTTCGGATCGTCTTCAACCTTTGAATAAATCCTTTACTGTTCCTATTCACGGAACCAGAGCTTCACGTCCAACTGGAAATGGCTACTAGGCATTGATTTGGGCTGAATTGATGGCAATTTCCAGCGTAAACCTCCTAGCCGAGGTCCAAATCCTTGATTAGGAGCTTTGGCCGCCCCAACTCTACCTCCTCCCAGCCATGCACGGCCGCTGGCCTCAAGCTACAGCTTGACGAGGATAGCTATGTTGGTTGCTAATCCGCAGCTAGGGCCACAGAAGCTCACTTGAAACTCTGGGCTGAGATCAAGGATGATTTCTCTATTGCTGGGCAGGCCCAAGAGGGCCTAGCTGCTGCTGCCGCAGCAGCTTGCTGCTATACACTAGCCGCTAGCCAAGGTGCAGGGTGGCTGGCTAGACTAGGCAGATGTAGGAAAAGGAAGAGAAAGGGAGGAAGAAAAGAAAAGAAGACGAGAGGGAAAGAGGTAACCGGCTGGAAAGGGGAGCTAGGCCACGAGCCTCCTCCTGAACTCCTCGAGCGCCCACTCGCTCCTGTGCGCCGACTCAAATAAACGATCCTTGTTGAAGATAAGCGTAAAGGAAGAAACAGAAAAGAAACGTTTATAAAGTGAAAATCTTGGAAAATTGCTAAATTGACCCTAGAAATTGGAAATCATCATAACTTTTTCCTCGGAGGTCCAAATAACATGATTTCTTTTGCAAAACTTCAAGAATGAGGCCCACTACAAACCCAAGGCATGAAAACATGATAATCACATTGTTTTACTGATTCAACATATCAATTGCATCCAATTATTACTTTACTCAAATTAATCACCTTAATTATTCACTAACTGAACTTATGTGCTTGATTCAACTAAATCAAGTTAATGATTCACTAACCATCACATGAGAACATAAGTTAGATCAAATAACTTTAATTAGGCTCAAATAATGATGCTTACCGATAAACTTTGATACGGGTCATAACAATCTCCCTCCCTTATAAGAATTTCGTCCCGAAATTCCTAAAAGAGAAAAGGAAACTTGTTACGCATCTCAGATTCAGGCTCCCACGTAGCTTCCTCTAGATTATGATTCCTCCACAAAACTTTTACTAAAGGTATCTCGCGATTCTTAAGTTTCTTGATCCTCTGATCAACTATCTGAACTGGTCCTTCAACATAGGACACATCTGATCTGAGCTGTGCAGGTTCTGGGTCAACTATCTTTTCCGTACCAGGGTAACATTTCTTAAGCATAGTCACATGAAACACATCATGAAGATTTTCCAACTCAGACGGCAAATCCAACTTGTAAGCTACAGGTCCAATCCTCTCAACAATAGGATATGGGCCCATGTACCTAGGGGTCAACTTACCCCTCTTGCCAAACCTTAACACTCCCTTCCACGGTGAAACCTTCAGATAAACCTCGTCACCAAACTCAAACTCAAGAGGTCGACGTTGTCTCTCTGCATAACTTTTCTGTCTGTCCTGAGCAGCTTTCAACTGCTCCCTGATCATAGATATCTTCTCTGTAGTCATATCGACTATCTCAGGTCCAAGAATTTCTTTCTCGCCAACCTCGTACCAACAAACTGGTGATCTACACTTTCTGCCATATAGAGCTTCATATGGGGCCATTCCAAGACTAGAATGGTAGCTGTTGTTATATGCAAACTCCATCAGACTTAAGTGTTCTTCCCAGTTACCTCTGAACTGCAGAACGCATGCTCTCAGCATGTCTTCAAGAGTCTGAATGGTCCTCTCAGACTGACCATCCGTCTGCGGGTGAAACGTTGTACTGAACCTCAACCTTGTGCCCAACGCACGATGTAACTGATCCCAAAACCTGGATGTGAACTTAGGGTCTCTGTCAGAAATAATGGAAACTGGAATACCGTGCAATCTGATTACTTCGTCCACATATATCTTGGCCAGCTTTGGAACATCAAAGGTTGACTTGACAGGGAGAAAGTGAGTAGACTTAGTTAGTCTATCCACAATCACCCATATCGAGTCTGAACCCCTAGGCGTCCTGGGTAACCCTACCACAAAGTCCATCGTGATGTGTTCCCATTTCCATTCAGGTATAGGAAGCGACTGCAAGGTACCAGCAGGTTTTTGATGCTCGGCTTTAACCTGCTGACACACTCCACATCTAGCCACGTACTCAGCCACATATCTCTTCATGCCAGACCACCAGTACAGCTCTTTGAGATTCCTGTACATTCTCGTGTTACCAGGATGCATAACATACATAGAAGCATGCGCTTCTTCAAGAATTTGCTCTTTCAGCTCACTGTTCCCAGGTACACACAACCTGTCATGAAGATACAACACACCATCGTCAGAAAACCTGAATTCTGACCTTTTACCTTCCGACATATCCTGCATAACCTGCCACAATTCGTTATCACTCTGTTGCAATTCCTTAATCTGATCAAAGAAAGTAGGTTTGACCTGCATTTGAGAAATCAACCCACTTTGTCCAGTCACATCCAAGTCTAAGTTCAACTTTCGCATATCTACAAGCAAGTCTCTCTTGAAACATGCCATAGAAAATGCATCTGTTGTTGAACTTGACTTTCTACTCAAGGCATCTGCCACAACATTCGCTTTACCAGGATGGTAATCGATTGTCACATCATAGTCTTTGATCAGCTCAAGCCATCTGCGTTGTCTCAAATTCAAATCCTTCTGAGTGAAGATATACTTCAAACTCTTATGGTCTGTAAACACCTGACATGTCTCACCATACAGGTAGTGACGCCATGTCTTAAGAGCATGAACTATAGCAGCCAATTCTAGATCATGAGTAGGGTAGTTCTCTCCGTTCTTCTTAAGCTGTCTAGATGCATAGGCCACAACCTTGCCTTCTTGCATCAACACACAGCCTAAACCCCTCCTGGAAGCATCGCAGAACACTGTATAACCTTTATCTGCCTCGGGCAAAACCAACACTGGCGCTGTGGTCAACTTTTTCTTCAAGATCTGAAAACTTTTCTCACAGTTATCAGACCAAACAAACGGTGCATTCTTCCTCGTCAAACGTGTCAAGGGTGATGCTAGCACACTGAAGTTCTGTATAAACCTTCTGTAATAGCCTGCTAAACCCAAGAAACTTCTGATCTCAGTAGGAGTCTTAGGTTGTTCCCACGGAAGCACAGAATCAACTTTCTTAGGATCAACGCTAACTCCATCTCTCGAGATAACATGTCCAAGAAATGCTACCTCAGCCAACCAGAACTCACACTTGCTAAACTTAGCATACAGTTGGTGTTGCCTCAACAACTGCAACACTACTCTCAGGTGTTGCTCATGTTGTACATCATCTGTGGAGTAGATCAGGATATCATCTATAAAGACTACAATAAACTGATCTAGGAACGGTTTGAAAATCTGATTCATCATATCCATAAAGGCTGCTGGGGCATTGGTCAGCCCAAACGACATGACCAAAAACTCATAATGCCCATACCTGGTTCTGAAAGCTGTCTTGGGAATATCAGAAGCCTTTATTCTGAGCTGATGATATCCAGATCTCAAATCTATCTTAGAGAAGATTGTCGCTCCACGCAACTGATCAAACATATCGTCTATTCTCGGCAAAGGGTACTTGTTCTTAATAGTGATCTTGTTCAGTTGCCTGTAATCTATACAGAGACGCATGGTACCATCCTTTTTCTTAACAAACAGGACTGGAGCACCCCACGACGAAGAACTGGGTCTGATGAAACCCTTATCCAGCAACTCCTGCAGCTGCACCTTGAGTTCCTTCAACTCTGCAGGTGCCATTCTATAAGCTGGCAGTGCCACTGGATGACTACCTGGATATACCTGAATCTCAAAATCAATGTCTCTGACAGGAGGTAAGCCTGGCAACTCTTCTGGAAAAACATCAGAAAACTCACTAACTACCGGCACATCATAAACACTGGCGGTGCTCTTTTCTGCTCTAGTGTCAACCACATGAGCAAGGAACGCTTCACATCCTTTCTGTAGCATCTTATCAGCTACAGCAGCTGATATTATGCACGTAGGTAGAACTTTCCTGTCTCCAGTAAAGACACAAGAAAATTCACCTAGTTGAAAGGTAGCTTCCTTTTTCCAACAATCGAGTTGCACTCGATATGTTTCAAGACAATCCATACCCAAGATGACTTGAAAAGTATTGACATCCAAGGGTATGAGATTAGCAGCAAAGGTGTAACCTCCAAAAGATAACAAGCATCCGGGACAGAACTAGATAAAATTGTTGGTCCACCTAGTGGAACCCTCAACACTAACTCATCTATCAACTCTTGAGTTAACATATTAAGTTCACCAACTAAAGAGCGTCGTATGAAAGAGTGAGTAGCACCCGGATCTATCAAAACTGAAACTGGTATACTATTAAACAAAAGCATTTCTCCTGTAACAACTTGTGAAGAGATTATACCTTCCTGAGGTGTCAAAGAGAAGAAACGTGCTGAAGCTCTCCCTCTGACACGCTATCTTCTCTGACCACTTCTGCCACTGGGCACTCCACCACCTCTGGAACCAGAAGCCACAGAAGAACTCGGAACATCATGGTACTGAGGCTGGAAAGCTTGTGATGCTGCTTGACGAAGCTGAGGACATTCCTTTCTGAAATGTCCTACTTGTCCACAGACAAAACAACTTGCACCCCAACACGGACCAGTATGTGGTTTTCCACATTTGTCACATGGCGGTATCCCTTGTCCCTGGGGACCTGTCACTGACGTTGACGACCCAGAAGACCGTCCACTAGACGCACTGCCCCATCTCCCTGGGTTGTATCCCCCTCTGCCTCTAGAAGGAGCAACATCCTCAGATCTCTGTCTGCCGAAACAGCTAAAGCCACACCCGAGTTTAGAAAAGAAACCTCTACCTCCACCTCTATATCCACTACTGGATTGTCCTCTACTGAAATCTGCAGATCTTTTCTTAGACTCAGGCACCTTGTCAGCGTTCACAGATTCCTCAACCTGTCTAGCAGCCTCAACAAACTCACCAAAGTTCTCCCTGTTCCTTTTACTAATAGCAGAAACTGTATGCCGAATTTCTGGCCTTAGCCCTTCCTGAAACCTTCTGCATCTTTCTAAGTTGTCAGGAACAAGCTGCGGACAGAAGTTTGCTAATCGTGTGAAAAGTGCTTCATACTCAGTAACTGACATGTTCCCCTGCTTAATGTTCTATAACTGCCTGATTTTCTCATTAATGAAGGTAGGTGGATAAAACTTAAGATGAAACTCTTCAGAAAAATCCTGCCAAGAAAGCTCTGTTCCTCTCCTCTTTTCCTCCACACTGTGCCACCACAGCTCTGCATCGCCTGTCAAAAGATAAACTGTGTGATTAATCTTTTTCTCTTCTGAAAGCTCCATCAGGCGAAAGACCTTCTCTATTTGTCTCAACCACTCATCAGCCTCTGCTGGATCTGTAGTGCCACTAAACTCTGTGCCGCCAAGCTTCTTTACAAGCTCATATGATCGCATCAGATCCTTACTGCTGGTAGAAGTAGAAGCTCGCCTATCAGTCTTGTACCTCTCTTTGGTCTCCAGAAACATCCTATACATCCGGGATGCTTCATCCACGTGGTCGCCACCACCTGGACCCAAGTACAGAGGATCAGGGCCAACATGACTCTCGGCCTGATCATCACGATCAAAGCCTCTTCCTGCCATCTGCAATGATATAACAGAATATTTCCTGTTAGAAAACTACAGATAGAAGAAAGACACCTAAACCTTAATCCTATTGGTCTCTTATCGTCCCCTGACCTGGACTCTGAGTAACTATGTACTCAACCTAGGCTCTGATACCAAGTTGTCACACCCCGATCTCACACTAACCACTAATCACGAGATTAGGGTGCGACGGAGGGATTATCACATAAACAAATCACTGAAAACTTTTTCTTTTTAAAACCTCGTAATGATATCCGGATTATTGTTGTAAACTAAAACATAAATAACTATTGCGGAAGCATTTCAATTAAACTGGCTAGAGAACATAAACAGAGTTTACAACATGTAACATTGTTTAACAGAAAGTAAACATAACAGTTAATTTACATCATTATACACATTCCACATACACACTCTCTCTCACCCACGCCATGTCCCAAGGACCGAGGGGAAAGGACTAAGAGACCTCTAACTAGACTAACTACAAACCTTTTATAACTAGGCGTTAGGATGAAACGACCCTTCCGATTCCTGATGCTGATGCTGACCTGAAAATGTTTTGAGTAGAGGTATGAGCCTACTCGCTCAGTGAATAGCATTTCATTTAGCTATCACTAAACAACTCATCAGGTTTATAGATTTAAATAAAACATAAATACAGTACTAAGCATGGCAGTTCTAATAACATAACAGATTTGCAGAATATAATCACATTTCCATGCATTACCAGATAATTTGAACAGATAAACAGATATAAAGAAATAGCACAAAAGTTCAAATACTTTAATTTACTGTGATCCTATATGAGTACCAATTTATATTATTATTAAGCCCTAATCATATACAGTGTACCCTGTATATGAAGATCCGTAGCGAACTACGATCCCACCGTACAAGACTTAGCGACACACCCGGGAAATGCTAAGTCTGACGCCATCCCTGCTCTGCCACAGGACCCCAGGCTCATCGGCCTTCAGGCTCATCGGCCTCACTGCACTACATCGAGTGCTCTAGACTCCTCCTCTAACCTGAGTACACAAGCGGAGAGTCTCACGGGGTTACCTCCATGACATCGCACGGATCTTGTTGCAATAACCCCCAATTTTCTCCAGTGCCACCGTGACATCGCACGCGTTATTGTTGGACACTGCCTCTCTATCCTCGTGTCTCCATGACATCGCACGGATAATGTTGCAACACGAGTTTCACCCCTAAGAAGCAAATCTGTCAAAGGGGTTCTACGGTGTTAGGGCACCTAAGTCTATTAACTGATTAATATATAATCATTTAAACATGAATATCACATTTACTGATTTCATATCAGATCACAATACACTGTCATTCTAAACTGACAGAGCAATATATTTCAAATCATTGTAATTTCTGAGAAATTCTCATACCATGAATTCAGACAAATTAGAAATGCATAAATAACCCAACTTATTTCAATTTGGCACATACATAGCGAATTTACGCAATTGAACATCTTATTGCACAAATTAAAGAAATTTACTTCACATACGAGAATCATACTCAACATTTGTCAATTCTCTAAAATTCTCGAAAAACGTGCACATTAACCCAAATCTTGGTTTGTGCATCACTTAACTCAATTAAGAGTTAATTACATTTCACAATATAATTTAATAACAATACTTGAGAATTTCTGGTAATATTTTAGAGAAATGTGCCATTTCATGTAAATATCAATTTACACATATTAACGTCAAAAGATATATGCAATTAGGGTTTTCATGCATATTTTATTTATTCATATCTACTTTAAAATCGTACATCTGATAATTTATCAGAAATCTTCATTGTTTGGGTTCATACCCAAATTATACCATTTTCAGACATGAGTTTCTAATTTCAACATTCAAATGAGCAATTTAGGTTCCAATGAACCATATAAATCTACCGACTCAATCCACACTGATCAATTGCTAAATTTAATCATATAACAGCGTCTAGAAGCAATTTATGAAATAAAAAGTCGGGCGACGCCAAACGCTGCCCGACGCCTGATAACGCCTGTTATCAGCGAAATTCGCGCACATAATTGGAAATATTCAAACGCCTGAGTTTATTAATGATAAATAAATGAAACCCCACTCACAGCGATTTGGACTGTCCGGATTCGTCCGGAGATGCGTCCAGGACCGGATTCTAGGCGGGTTCGGATCGTCTTCAACCTTTGAATAAATCCTTTACTGTTCCTATTCACGGAACCAGAGCTTCACGTCCAACTGGAAATGGCTACTAGGCATTGATTTGGGCTGAATTGATGGCAATTTCCAGCGTAAACCTCCTAGCCGAGGTCCAAATCCTTGATTAGGAGCTTTGGCCGCCCCAACTCTACCTCCTCCCAGCCATGCACGGCCGCTGGCCTCAAGCTACAGCTTGACGAGGATAGCTATGTTGGTTGCTAATCCGCAGCTAGGGCCACGGAAGCTCACTTGAAACTCTGGGCTGAGATCAAGGATGATTTCTCTATTGCTGGGCACGCCCAAGAGGGCCTAGCTGTTGCTGCCGCAGCAGCTTGCTGCTATACACTAGCCGCTAGCCAAGGTGCAGGGTGGCTGGCTAGACTAGGCAGATGTAGGAAAAGGAAGAGAAAGGGAGGAAGAAAAGAAAAGAAGACGAGAGGGAAAGAGGTAACCGGCTGGAAAGGGGAGCTAGGCCACGAGCCTCCTCCTGAACTCCTCGAGCGCCCACTCGCTCCTGTGCGCCGACTCAAATAAACGATCCTTGTTGAAGATAAGCGTATAGGAAGAAACAGAAAAGAAACGTTTATAAAGTGAAAATCTTGGAAAATTGCTAAATTGACCCTAGAAATTGGAAATCATCATAACTTTTTCCTCGGAGGTCTAAATAACATGATTTCTTTTGCAAAACTTCAAGAATGAGGCCCACTACAAACCCAAGGCATGAAAACATGATAATCACATTGTTTTACTGATTCAACATATCAATTGCATCCAATTATTACTTTACTCAAATTAATCACCTTAATTATTCACTAACTGAACTTATGTGCTTGATTCAACTAAATCAAGTTAATGATTCACTAACCATCACATGAGCACATAAGTTAGATCAAATAACTTTAATTAGGCTCAAATAATGATGCTTACTGATAAACTTTGATACGGGTCATAACACTTAATTATCTAAGTTATTTATCTTCTTAGAATCTTTTGGTAATCTACAAATTTTCTCAACATGAGTTTATTAATCATTTTTTAATATTATTAACATCATATTATGTATGAAATTCCAATACCTTCAGCATATAGCACAATGGACCTATTTGTCACCCAAATAG
This sequence comes from Alisma plantago-aquatica, assembly GCA_963693085.1. NCBI lineage: Eukaryota > Viridiplantae > Streptophyta > Magnoliopsida > Alismatales > Alismataceae > Alisma > Alisma plantago-aquatica. The sequence goes on from OY856409.1 coordinate 1,608,751,265, forward strand.
TCCAATTGGGCATGAATTGGATCCCAAGGCCCACAATTCATACTTAGGCCTTCCATGGGTTCACAATCCTAGTCATCTTTATTGTTACAAAATTAAGCATTTCTTATCAATTGAAACCTCATATTCATATATTTTCTAAATGTTACCGTGCTTCCTTAAATTGAAGACATACCCTAAGTGTGTAACTAAAAGTCAATATCAATACATCATTATTGAATTCATATCATAGCATAAAATTTAGAAAAATTTAGGATCTTACAATGCTTCTATATTCCACCTCAAAACAAATCATATATTGCTAGAATCGGTATCTTCCTATAGAAAGAGTTTATATCTAGAAATACTAGTGGAAGGAGAATAGAACTTGAAGGAGTTAGAGATACATAAGATGATAATAAACCTAAGGATGAACATGAGGGAAACACAAGTTGTTGTGTCATAACCTCTCCCACAAGAAACATAAGAGCCTCTAGTTCCAGTAGGACTCATCATGATTCAAAGAGATTTGGATTTCTCATGACCCGATATGGTGAAGTGTTAGTCATGGATCATGATGAGCCAAACCCCTACAAGGAATCTAGGTAGGGACCAAAATCTAGTAAATTGATTGAGGCTATGGGATCAAAAATAGACTCCATGGGTGACCTTGGTGGAACCACCTAAACGGGTAATGCCCATTGGGTGTTAGTGGGTCTTCAAGAGCAAGAATGATGTAGATGGAAATCTTCACATCTGCAAAATAGAGATTGGTAGAAAAATGTTTCAAACATGTTCAAGGTTTTCACTATGATGAAACGTTTTCACTACTTTTCATGGTCAAGTCCTATAAGATGAGTTGGTAGATGGATATCAAAACACCAACCCTTAATGAAAAAATTATTAAGTATGTCTACATTACACCAACCTATCGGTTTTTAATCTTAAAAGTATGTTGGAATGGTCTATAAACTATAACGGTCAATCTATTGATTACAAAAAGCATCTAAAAGTTGGAACCTACATTTTGATGAATCGATCAAAGAGTTTGGATTCATCAAGAATAAATATGAACCTTGTGTTTACAAGAAGGTTAGTGGGAGTATTATATTATTCTTCATATTGTATGTGGATGATATACTACTAAAGGAAAATGACTTTCCAACTTTGTAGAATGTAAAGATGCTAAAATAGTTTCTACACGAAAAACTAAGGTAAAGCCACAAATATTCTACATACCAACATATATAGATATATATGTAGAAGGATAATTATCTTGAGTCAAACTACATACATATATAAGGTGTTGAAGTGGTTCAACATACCTGAGTCTAATTGAGGGAACTTAACGCTATCTCATGTGATAAATATTTATAAGTCCAGTAGCCCAAATATATATAATATATGTACAACATGATTAAGACCATATATGCCTCAAAAATTGTATCTCTCATATCATGCAATGTTATGTACATGTCTAGACATATAATATGCCTTGGGCATGATGAGATTGTCAATAGATTTGAGTGAAGGTTGTTGAACTACATGCAGGAATAGCCTTGAGTACTTGAGAAGAACTTGGGATGAATAGGTGAGAAATAATTTGTTGTAAATATTTACATAAATTCAAGATTTCAAACCAAAAATGATGATTACTTATTGCAATATCATTCTATGTTTTTCCTCAAAGGTGTTACTATCAATAGAAAGAGTTCCAAGAATACCTCCTTTGACTGAGACTATTACTTGCAGAGCGAACCTCTTCTTATTCTCCTTCCTTTGCAACCCCACCTTGACTTATAACCGACGATTCGAAAATACAAATAATGACTAATTCTCAAAATAGAACCTAGATATTATGTTACCTTATGGCATGCAAAGAAATTTGTAAGGATTAGGAAATTCATTTGATAAATTAGGATTTGATCCTATCATTACTGACACATTAGAGCTTATTGTGACAATAATAGGGATATCGTGCAAGTCAAGGACCCATATAGCATATGAATTCTAAACATACTCTTTAGTGCTACCATCTCATAAAAGAGATCCTTCAGTGAAGATATAATAAGATCTACAAGATACCAACATAGATCATATTTGTTGATCCCTTGAGTAAGGAACTTTTGTTATAGATTTGTGTTGGTTGTATTATATCATGTAATATAAGACACATGAGTGATTGGTTTTAGTGCAAGTGGGAGATTGTTGGTTAATATTATGTAGAACGCAATCATAGGAGGATTGTTGAAGTGATATCTTACTTTTGATTTGATTAGTAAAGAATGTTGGATGCATAATATTGTGATATTATTGTATATAACAAATGTAATTACAATATTCGGTTCAAAGTCATGGAATGCATGATTTGAATATGATATCCTGATGCTAAGAACAATATTCTTAACCATCCCTAGTAAAGTATAATTGTGCATTGGATAAAAATAATGCATGTAAGACTAGTATGTGTGGTGACTAATGACCAAGTATCATGGGTCATATGTATTCAATACTGTAAGGAGTGGGATCCCAAAGAGGAACCACTCCCTACTAAAATAAAAAGGCAGCATCCCAAATCAAACACCAACATAATTTTTTGCCAAAGGGGATGAAATCAATATATTCAACATGAATGTATCATAACACCAAAGTTTAGAAGCAGAATAAAAACATTGACTATATTCGATTTATCATAAGATTAAAAAAAGATCTCAACAACATCTCCCATAAGGGTTTACATAAAAGGTACATCATAAGGATCCATGTAGAGGGAAATATAACCATAACAACTTTGTCTCCTAGATTTAACTCCTTATCTAAGTTCAAGACTTCATGTAATATCATCCAAGTCCTTCACCTAGGGTTGGAAGCATACCCCAATAAGAAGAGAAAAATAGAAGACGTCAACAAAGGATGATATGTGCATACTAAATATGAAAGGAGAAATTTATTAAGAATAAAGGACATAAAGTATAAAGGGCTTCTCATTAAAGACTAAAGTACTACCCAAAGAGGGCATAAAAGAAAAGAAATCAAAAACATGATAAATAAGAGCAAAAGATAAGTTCAAAGCATCCATGTGTTTCACCTGTGACAAAACTAGATAATATAAACATGTAGGTAGGAAATAGCACATCTACCAAAATAATGTGGGGGTGAGCAGGGTCTTGTATACATCTTCTCTAAATATGGAGTGAGAAGGAACTGTATAAATCCACTCTAAATATGGGGTGGCAGGGTCTGGTATACATCTGCCTAGCCAGGTCTGCCCTAATTATTTTCATATGCAGGAATTTTCACATATGCATGCATATGTGGGAATTTTCACGTCAACATAAAATAACATGTAACATTATACTAACAGACACCACATGATGCATAACAAAGGAATAAGAAAGTATAAACAAATAAGGAGGATGAGAACATCCATCAAGTATAAAGTGGAATTAGAGGATCCAAGCCATCACATAATGTAGCATATATATACATCCACTACAAAGGTGAGCAAAGAAGCACATATCACAAAATAATGTTGCACCATCAGCAAAGCCTAATAAAGAGATCAAGAGAATGTCTAAATGTGATCACAAGATCAATAACAAATAAGATACTTCACATGAAGCATATGTTCCAAAAGAACAAGATAAGGTGTCGGCTAATGTCCATAGGACCAAAAGAAAGATAATTTAGGTGAATTGCTCAAAATAAATAATAAGGGATGCAAACATACCTTAAACCTGTGTCCTAGAAACAATCTTCACAATTCTAGTTATTTCCAAGGCCAACTTTGCCTAATTACAAATTATTCACATGTACTAGGGTTTGTCATATGCATTAATGTAAAGAAAATCCTAGTTTTGGAATTTTTGCACAAAAATCTGATTTAGACTATGAAATCATCACCATTGATCTAGTTGGCTCTCTTGGTTAAGAAAACATATAATTTTGCATATTTTTGAGTTATGACGATTAAAGTGTTTTTTGGTTATTTTTATATATTAAATTCATTTTTAGAAAACACCTTTTGACAAAACTCAAAACTAAGCCTTTAAAATATTTATATTAGAAAGAACATATTTTTTTTATTCCAAAACATATTTTACTTAAATTTTTGGATAAATGAGTCAAGAGTTATGAATTTTCCAATATGGACCAACCAGAGGATGACATCTCAGCAAAATAAGGCAAGAGAGGTGAAGAGAGAGAGAGGAAGTGGCACCTGATCGGTGACCTGGCCCAATGAGATGTGCCCACCTCGCCCGGTCAGGGTGAACAGGGGATGAAAAGACCGAATTACCCCCATTGCGAAACAATAGGGAAAACATGCGAGCGAAAGAGTAAAAAGGTAACTCGATAGGAGACATTCTTCTACCTCACTTGCATGCCGTGGTGGTAGCATGTGATAAAAAAAATTGGACAAAACCATGATTCTTAACCAAACCTTAAATCAAGATTACCGAGAGAAAGAGAGGGAAGAATCGGACCTACCGGAGCAAGAAATTGGGTCGGAGATGCACGGAGGAAGGATGAGGAAGTGTCGCAAGGTTTGAGGAGAAAAGCTCCTCGCCGGCAGCATACACACAATGAGCATAGAAATTGGGAGAATAGGAGAGTTGGGTAAGAGGAGATGAAGGATATGAGGTAGTTATATATAGGTATGGGCATGTATTTCGGGTTTTCCCAAGGTCATCGAGGTACCTTGGAGCCCAAGAATTAGGCGTTTCTCGAATTAGGGAAAGTAGGTGCATATTTTAGGCTTAAACGATGTAGTAATGTATTTAAAATGTAATGGAACAAATTTCATGAGATTTGGTGGATAAAATATTGAGAAAAGAGCGCTTGATCCTATCCCAAACTCAGAGGCACTGTAGCAGATGGCCTTCTCCTACCCGAGGTAGGAGATGGGTCACGGACCACACGATGCGGATTCGACAGCCACGGGAGGGGCGTTCCACTAAACTTAGATAGTAACACGTGACAAATTAAAATCCAAAAAATTTGAATAAAGTGACATGTATATTAATTTAATTTTTCTCTCTCCTCAATTGAGGGTGTAAATGAACTCCAAAAAAATTTAAACTTGACATCTAGCCCATTTCGACATGAGGAATCTGAATAGGCAATTAGTTTTGCTTTTCGGGAACTTTTCATGTGTCAAAATAAGTCAAAACTTATTTTTTCTTTCCTCCTTCCCTAATGGCTACAAGATTCTCCAAATTTGATGAAACTTCACCCACAAGTCACATTAAGTGCATTGGATACAAATTTGCCATCAATTTTACATGTTGGAGTAGTTAGTATATTTATTTAATATTTTGAAGGTTCTACACACTTTCTCTCTCTTCACTATATTAAAGATTATCCAAATTACATGAAAATTCACCCAAAGGATATTTTTATTATGTATATTATGAATACAAGATTATTTTCCTCTTTTGGATTCATTTAATATTTTAGTTGATATTTTGGAAAAAATTAAACCTTCTCTTTCCAAATTGAATTATTATTAAGTGAATAATGTGAAACTTGACCCCAAGGTAATTGGGACCCAAAGAACATGATTCTTAATTTGGATTCCACTTTTGGGATTTCTTTTAAGGAGTTATATCACAATTAATATTTGTGGCCATTATTATCATAATGTTTCATTATTATCACTATTTCTCATCCATTATGTTCCATAACTTAATATTATCACCAAAAGAGTAATGTATGATTATTAGCGCAAATTTTATATTACTTCATGTGACATATTTGATGTGTCCATTATTGTCCTAATACTAATGTGTAAACATTAGGTTACATTAGGGTGATTCATACATGCATTAGCTTATTAGGTTTATACCAAACATTCTTTTAGATTTAACCTCAACCTTGTTTGGCTAAGCCCAAAAGGTTCAACTTCTAGGGTAGGGTTCAAAATCTGATGTGTTACAACACTCCACCCCTTAAAAGGATTTGTTCCACAAAATCTATTGATCCAAACATCAACAACCAGCTACTATCCACCCCTTAAAAGGATTAACCTAACAAGACAAACTAACAACATTTAGGGTCACCCAAATAGCTTTTAGTTGTTAACTTTTTTTTAGAGATTTATGTTGTTCATGTACCTAACTAACAAGTCAGAACCATATAGGGTTGAGTTTTAGGTATTCGTGTCTCTAACATATCAACCTTAAGATCCAAAAACTCATAGGGTACAAAGGGTACGTCCACTACACCTTTATATTATCTCACATATTCCTAGTCACTTCTTCAAAACTAGGGTTAGGATTATATGCCAACTAATTCTAGTATTTCTCTACAAAAACTTCATATATCTCTTCATTGTGACTTAGTTCAAAAAATCATCGAGAAAATTAGAGAAATTTTTTGTACATATAATAGCATAATGAAAATATATTTTTTGTCGATAAGAAACATTGCAAAGTAAAACAAACAAGTTGGCCAAAATTCAATGTGAAAATCAAGTCACAATATATCCATAACTAGACCTCTTCATCCTACTACCTCCTGCTAACCTAATTGCACCCTCAAGTCAAATCTCATAGCATCAAGAGATACAAATCATAATCAATCTATATGATAGGTATGATCACCTAAAGCCACATCACATTATTAACATAGATAAATTCCAGGGCGAGCTTTTCACCTAGAGGGTAACTATCTAAGGAAAGGGTTATAATTAGGGAGACAAAATTAAAATAGTCAGATTCCAACTACCATGGACTCTGATACCATGTTGCAAGTAGTGGGATCCCAGAAGGGAACCACTCCCTACTAAAAAAAATGCAAATCCCAAATTAAAAAAACATATTTTTTTGCCAAAGGGGATGAAACCAATTTATTCCACATGAATGTATCATAGCAGTGGAATAAAAACATTGACTATATTCAATTTATCATAAGATTATGAAAATACCTCAACAACATCTCCCATAAGGGTTTACATAAAACGTACATCATAATGATCCATGTAGAGGGAAATCTAAACTATAAGAACTTTCTCTTTAAGCTTTAACTCCTTAGATAAGTCCAAGACTTCGTGTCATATCATCCAAGTCCTTCACCTATGGTTGGAAGCATACCCCAGCAAGAAGAGAAAAACAGAAGACATCAGCAATGGTTGGTATGTGCATACTAAATTGGAATGGAGCAATTTATAAAGAATAAAGGACATCAAGTATAAAAGGCTTACCATAAAATAGTAAAGTACTACCCAAAGAGAGCATAAATGAAAAGAATTGAAAATCATGATAAATAAGAGCAAAAGATAAGTTCAAAGCATCCATGCGTTTTAGCTGTGGCAAAACTAGATAATATAAACATGTAGGTAGGGAATAACAAATCTATCAAAAATAATGTGGGGTGAGAAAGGTCTTGTATACATCTTCTCTAAATATGGGGTGAGCGGTAACTATATACATCCACTCTAAATATGGGGTGGCAGGGTCTTGTATACATCTTCCTAGGCACGTCTGTCCTAATTATTTTCATATGTAGAAATTTTCACATCTGCAAGCATAAGTGGGAATTTTCACATCCACATAAAATAATATGTAACATTATACTAGCAGACACCACACGATGCATAATAAAATAATAAGCAAGTATAAACAAATAAGGAGGATGAGAACATCCACCAAGTATAAAGTGGGATCAGAGGATCCAAGCCATCACATAATGTGCCATATATATACATCCACTACAAAGGTGGGAAAAGAAGCACATATCATAAAAGAATGTTCCACCATAAGCAAAACATAAGAAAGAGAGCAAGAGAATGTCTAAATGTGATCACAAGATCAGTAACAAATAAGACACTTCACATGAAGCATATTTTCCAAAAGAACAAGATAAGGTGTAAGCTATTGTCCATAGGACCAAGAGGAAGATAATTTAAGTGAATTTATCAAAAGAAATAATCAAGGATGTAAACATACATTAAACATGCATCCTAGAAACACTCTTCATCAATCTAGTTGTTTCCAAGATCAACTTTACCTAATTACAAATTTTTCACATCTATTAGGGTTTGTCATAATCATTAATGTAAAGAAAATCCTAGTTTTAGAGTTTTCACACAAAATCTGATTTAGAATATGAAATCATCACCATTGATCTAGTTAGGTTCATCTGATTAAGAAAACAAAGAATTTCACATATTTTGGATTTATGATGATTAAAATGTATTTTTGGTGATTTTTATGTTTTAAATTCATTTTTAGAAAACACCTTTCGATAAAACTCAAAACCATGTCTTTAAAGTATTTGTATTAGAAAGAACATATTTTTTATTCCAAAAAATATTATACTTTAATTTTTGGATAAACAAGTTAAGAGTTATGAATTTTCAAATATGGAGCAACCAGAGGATGACATCTCAGCAAAATAAGGCAACAAAGGCGAAGAGAGAGAAAGGAAGTGGTGCTTGACTGGTGACCTGCCACAATGAGGCACGTCCATCTCACCCAGTTAGGGCCCGCGCTGCCCGCGTGGCCACACACATTTGCAAGGAGAGTAGGGGACGAATAGACCAAATTACCCCCATCGCAAAACAACATGGAAAACATGCGAGCGGAAGGGTAAAAAGGTAACTCAATACGATACCTTCTTCTACCTTGCTTGCACGCCATGATGGTAGCAGGTGAAGAACAAAATTAGGTAAAACCATGATTCTTAACCAAACTCAAAAGCAAGATTACCGAGAGAGAGGGGGAAGAATTGGACCTACCGGAGCAAGAAATTGGGTTGGAGATGCACGGAGGAAGGAGGAGGAGGCGCCGCAAGGTTTAAGGATAAAAGCTCCTCACTAACAACACACACGCAATGAGCATAGAAATTGGGAGAAGAGGAGAGTTGGGTAAGAGGAGACGAAGGATTTGCGGGGGTTATATATAGGTATGTGTATGTATCTAGCATTTTCCCAAGGTCACTGAGGTACCTTGGATCCCAAGAATTAGGTGTTTCTTGAATTAGGGAAAGTAGGTGGATATTTTAGGCTTAAACGATGTAGAATTGTATTTGGAATGTAATGGAACAAATTTGGTGAGATTTGGTGGAGAAAAGACCGAGAAAAGAGAACTTGATCCTCTCCCAAACTCGGCGGCACTGTAGTAGCTGGCCTTCTCCTACCCGAGGTAGGAGATGGGTCACAGACTGCATGATGTAGATCCAATGACCACGGGAGGGGGGCGCATCTGCTAAAGTCGGATAGTAACACGTTACATATTGAAATCCAAATCAAAATTGAATAAAGTGACATGTATATAAATTTAACTTTTCTCTCTCCTCAATTGAAGGTGCAAAAGAACTCCAAACTAATTGAAACTTGACACCTAGCCTATTTTCAACATGAGGAATCTGAATATGCAATTAGTTTTACCTTTTCAAAACTTTTAATGTGTTAAATAAGTCAAAAATTATTTTCTCTTTCCTCCTTCCCTAATGATTATAAAATTCTCCAAATATGATGAAACATCACCCACAAGTCACATTAAAAGCCTTAGATATGAATTTGCCATCAATTTTACATGTTGGTGATGTTTATATATTTATTTAATATTTTGAAGGTTCTATACACTTTCTCTCTCCTAATTTCACATGCATATTAAAGATTATCCAAATTACATGAAAATTCATCCAAATGCTATTTTTATTATATATATTACGAATCTAAGATTATTTTCCTCTTTTGGAGTCATTTAATATTTTATTTGATATTTTGGGAAAACTTAGACCATCTCTTTCCAAATTAAATTATTATTAAGTGAATAATGTGAAACTTGACTCCTAAGGTAATTGGGACCCAAAGAACACGATTCTTAATTTAGATTCCATTTTTGGGATTTCATTTAATGATTTATATCACAATTAATATGTGTGGCCATTATTATCACATTATTTCATTATTATATCTATTGCTCATTCCATTATGTTCCATAACTTAGTATTATCACCAAAAGAGTTATGTGTGATTATTAGCACATATTTTATATTACTTCATGTGACATATTTTATGTGTCCATTATTGGCATAATACTAATGTGTAAACATTAGCTTACATTAGGGTGATTCATACATGCATTACCTTATTAGGTTTATACCAAACATTCTTTTAGGTCTAACCTCAACCTTGTTTGGCTAAGCCCAAAAGTTCCAACTTCTATGGTAGGGTTAAAAATCTTGTATGTTACAGCACTCCACCCTTAAAAGGATTTTGTCCTTGAAATCTATTGATCCAAACATCAACAACTAGATACTCTCTAACCCTTAAAAGGATTAACCTAACAAGCCAAATTATCAACATTTAGGGTCACCCACATATCTTTTAGTTGTGAATTTTTTTTTAGAGAGTTATGTTGTTCATGTACCTAACTAACAAGTCAGAACCATCTAGGGTTGAGTTTTAGGTCTTCGTGTCTCTAACATATCAACCCTAAGATCCAAAAACTCAAAGGGTACAAAGGGTAGATCGACTACACCTTTATATTATCTCACATATTCCTAGTCACTTCTTCAAAACTAGGGTAAGGATTCTAAACCAACTATTTCTAGAATTTCTCTACAAAAACTTCACATATCTCTTCATTGTGACTTAGTTCAAGAAATCATCGAGAAAATTAGAGAAATTTTTTGTACATATAGTAGTATAATGAAGAAAAAAAATTTGTCGATAAGAAACATTGCGAAGTGAAACCAACAAGTTGGCCAAAATTCAATTCAAAACCAAGTCACAATATATCCATAGCTAGACCTCTTAATCCTACTACCTCCTCATAATCTAATTGCATCCTCAAGTCAAATCTCATAGCATCAAGAGATACAAATCATAATCAATCTATATAATAGGGTAGGATCACCAAAAACATCATCACATTATTAATATAGATCAATTCTAGGGTGAGCTTTTCACCTAGAGGGTAACTATCTAAGGCAAGGGTTCTAACTAGGGAGACAAAATTGAAATAGTCAGATTTCAACTACCATGGGCTTTGATACCATGTTGTTAGGAGTGGGATCCCAGAGGGAAACCACTCTCTACTAAAATAAAAAGGCAACATCCCAAATCAAACACCAACATAATTTTTTTGCCAAAGGGGATGAAACCAATCTATTAAACATGAATGTATCATAACACTAAAGTTTAGCAGTAGAATAAAAATGTTGTCTATATTAAATTTATCATAAGATTACAAAAAGAGATCAACAACATCTCCCATAAGGGTTTCGTAAAAGGTACATCATAAGGATCCATGTAGAGGGAAATCTAAACCATAACAACCTTATCTCCAATCTTTAACTCCTTAGCTAAGTCCAAGAATTTATGTCATATCATCCAAGTCCTTCACCTAGGGTTGCAAGCATACCCCAGCTAGAAGAGAAAAATAAAAGACATCAGTAAAGGCTGGTATGTGCATACTAAATTGGAATGGAGCAATTTATACAGAATAAAGGACATCAAGTATAAAAGGCTTCCCATAAAAGAGTAAAGTACTACCCAAAGAGGGCATAAAATAAAAGAACTCAAAAACATGATAAATAAGAGCAAACGATAAGTTCAAAGCATCCATGTGTTTCACTTGTGATAAAATTAGATAATATAAACATGTAGGTAGGAAATAACACATCTACCAAAAATAATGTGAGTTGATCAAGGTCTTGTATACATCTACTGTAAATATGGGGTGAGGGGGAACTATATACATCAACTCTAAATATGGGGTGGCAGGGTCTTGTATAATCTACCTAGGCATGTATGTCCTAATTATTTTCATATGCAGGAATTTTCACATCTGCATGCATATGTGGGAATTTTCACGTTCACATAAAATAATATGTAACATTATACTAGAATACATGATGCATAACCAAAGAATAAGCAAGTATAAACAAATAAGGAGGATGAGAACATCCATCAAGTATAAAGTGGGATCATAGGACCCAAGCCATCACATCATGTGCCATATATATACATCCACTAAAAAGGTGGGCAAAGAAGCACATATCACAAAATAATGTTCCCCCATAAGAAAAGCATAAGAAAAGAGAGAAAGAGAATGTCTAAATGTGATCACAATATCAATAACAAATAAGACACTTCACATGAAGCATATTTTCCAAAAGAACAAGATAAGGTGTAGGCTAATGTCCATAGGACCAAGAGAAAGATAATTCAGGTGAATTTCTCAAAAGAAAGAATCATGGATGCAAACATACCTTAAACCTATGTCCTAGAAACAATCTTCACCAATCTAGTTGTTTCCAAGATCAACTTTGCCTAATTACAAATTATTCACATGTATTAGGGTTTGTCATATGCATTTATGTAAAGAAAATCCTAGTTTTAGACTTTTTGCACAAAAATATTATTTAGACTATGAAATCATCACCATTGATCTAGTTAGGTTCTCCCAATTAAGAAAATGAAGAATTTTGCATATTTTGTAGTTATGATGATTAAAGTGTATTTTTGGTGATTTTTATGTATTAAATTCATTTTAGAAAACACCTTTTGACAAAACTCAAAATCAAGCCTTTAAAGTATTTTTATTAGAAAGAACACATTTTTATGATTCTAAAACATATTTTACTTTAATTTTTGGATAAACGAGTCAAGAGTTATGAATTTTCTAATATGGACCAACCAGAGGATGACATACCTCAGCAAAATATAGCAAGAGAGGCGAGGACAGAGAGGAAGTGGTACCTGACTGGTGATTGGACCAACGAGACATGACCACCTTGCCCAGTCAGGGCTCGTATGGCCACGCATGGTCACAAGGCGAACAGGGGATGAAAAGATCGAATTACCCCTATTGCGAAACAATAGGGAAAACATGTGAGCGGAAGGGTAAAAAGGTAACTCAATACGAGACCTTCTTCTACCTCGCTTGCACGTCATGGTGGTAGTAGATGAAGAACAAAATTGGGCAAAACTGCTATTCTTAACCAAAATCAAAAGCAAGATTACTGAGAGAAAGAGGGGGACGAATCAGACCTACTGGAGCAAGAAATTGGGTCGGGGATGCACGGAGGAAGGAGGAGGACGTGCCACAAGGTTTGAGGAGAAAATCTCCTTGCCGACGGTACACACGCAACGAGCATAGAAATTGGGAGAAGAGGAGAGTTGGGTAAGAGGAGACAAAGGATTTGCGGGTGTTATATATAGGTATGGGCATGTATCTAGGGTCTTCCCAAGGTCACTGTGGTACCTTGGAGCCCAAGAATTAGGCATTTCTCGAATTAGGGAAAGTAGGTGGATATTTTAGGCTTAAATGATGCAGAATTGTATTTAGAATGTAATTATCGAACAAATTTTGTGAGATTTGGTGGAGAAAAGACCAAGAAAAGAGTGCTTGATCCTCTACCAAACCCAACGGCACCGTAGCAGCTAACCTTCTCCTACCTGAGGTAGGAGATGGGTCACAGACTGAATGATTTGGATCCAGCATCCATGAGAGGGGGGCACATCCACTAAAGTCGGATAGTAACGCGTGACAAATTGAAATCCAAATCAAAATTGAATAAAGTGACATGTATATTAATTTAACTTTTCTCTCTCCTTAGTTGAGGGTACAAACAAACTCCAAACTAATTGAGACTTGACATCTAGCCTATTCTCGACATGAGGAATCCAAATATGCAATGAGTTTTGCCTTTTGGGAACTTTTAATGTGTCAAATAAGTCAAAAATTATTTTCTCTTTCCTCCTTCCCTAATGGTTATAAGATTCTCCAAATTTGATTAAACTTCACCCACAAGTCACATTAATTTCCTTGGATATGAATTTGCCATCAATTTTACATGTTGGAGTTATTTGTATATATTTAATATTTTGAATGTTCTACACACTTTCTCTCTCCTAATTTCACATGTATATTAAAGATTATACGAATTACATGAAAATTCACCCAAAGGCTAATTTTATTATGTAGATTATGAATCCAAGATTATTTTCCTCTTTTGAAGTCATTTAATATTTTGTTTGATATTTTGGGAAAACTTAGACCTTCTCTTTTCAAATTGAATTATTATTAAGTGAATAATGTGAAACTTGACTCCCAAGGTAATTGGGACCCAAAGAACATGATTCTTAACTTCGATTCCACTTTTAAGATTTATTTTAATGAGTTATATTGAAATTGATATTTGTGGCCATTATTATCACATTATTTCATTGTTATCACTATTCCTCATTCCATTATGTTCCATAACTTAATATTATCACCAAAAGAGTTATGTTTGATTATTAGCACAAACTTAATATTACTTCATGTGACATATTTTATGTGTCCACTATTGGCCTAAGACTAATGTGTAAACATTAGTTTACATTAGGGTGATTCATACATGCGTTAGTTTAATATGTTTATACCAAACATTCTTTTAGATTTAACCTCAACCTTGTTTGGCTAAGCCCAAAAGGTCCAACTTCTAGGGTAGGGTTTAAAATCCAGTATGTTATAGATACAAAGTCATAGAGATGTACTTGTCAGAGAACAAGTCGAATGACAAACCCACCTTGATAGCGATTCATGGATTGTTATATAATAGTCTTAATTAACTCTCAAATGAGGTAATGGTGTTTTCATCCTTGGAACTGAAGCCACTATGATGGTGACATGGTCCTCATGCTTTAACACTACCTAATATAATTTTGAAGAAGGGTTCCATAAAGGTAATGATTGCATGTGAGGAGCATCACGATACACATTGTTAGTGATGTATAAGGAGTTGGTCTCTCTCATTTAACATGGATAATATCCTAGGCCTCTTGATAAGTGAGAGTACAGAAATGCATTGCCAATCTCACGTGAACAAGTATGTGATAGTGAGATCATATGTATATTGCTAGTCTACTTAGAGATCAAGGAAGTTGGATGGAACATGTTGAGGATGACATGTTGATGCCTCTATCCAATCTGGAATATGTGAAAATTGACAATTAAAAAAATTATATTGGTTGTTATGGTTTAATTTTTTCTGACTAATCCTACTACTTGGGTAGAAATAATGATGGATAGATGCAACTCATTTCTTATGCACTATAATCTTGATGATTGAATCCATTGCCAACATAGCATGGTGGCTACAAGGTCTCACACATAGAGATAGCTACAGGAAATTCTGTATTGGAATGTATTCTAATTGTTAATTAAATTTAGGGACCCAAAAGTAAGATTAAAGGACTAAAAGTAAATATAGATTCAGTCTTAAGAAGATAGTTTCCTGAAGTCGAGAGCTTGTTCCTTGTAGAAGACAAAAGTGTGTACCAAACCAGGTATAGCAGAGAATTGTGTATAATGGAACCCAATGCTTGAGGAATCCCTATTTTTTGCAAGGGAGTTCATATCCTAACCAAATGGGGTTTGGGAAATCCTAACATATCCACTCTTCTATATATATGATATGAGAGGATGCCATCTTGGCATAAAATTATGTCTTCTCATCGTTTCCTCTGGGATTTGAGACACCCTGATAGAATCTACAAAGAGAGTGAGAAAGAAGTGGAGGAGGAGATTGGTGGCTTTGGGCCATCCTCAAGCACTTGTGTGGATACCATGGAGATGGTTTGTGCCAAAAATTTGTTTGAATGAGAGACAACATAAATAACAAAACGTTTTAGGAGAAAGGCTCCTCTCTAGATACTTGTATTGCACAACAAGATGACTTCCAAGGAACAATGTGTTATGTACCCTAACACTGGTTTTGGAACCGTGTCTCCTACAGTCTAACATCAACAACGATATGATTTTGTCTAACAAAGATAACTTTAGGGTTCACATGGGGTCACTAGGGCCACCCTCTAACCTTGGGATTGTCACTCCCATTCCATGAAATGGAGATTTTCATAGGATGAATTTTTTTACAATCTCGCATTCTGTCATAGACAAATCAATTTTTTGCATGCATCCTAAGGTGAGTTTGAGAGAATCTGAGATCCAAGAAGTGAGTTTTGAATTCTAATCTAGTGAGATTGGAAAGCAACATAGATTGGTTGGTGTACATCAACATCGATCAATCCAAGTTGAATTGTTGGAACCTCTTTGAGGATAAGGTATATACTTATGACCATATCTTAGTATTGGTGCATTATATGCATCCTTATCATAGGATTATTTTTCTGCTATCGAGAGCTAAACACTAAGTATAAGACTTTGTGATATGACACCTACTAATAGTAGAAAATTTCTTAACAACTATCCATTTAAGCTTGGCAGGGGAGTAAAGAAGGTAATATAAATAAAATAATAATGGGTAATTAGTTGGATGAAAAAATTGGTTTGATTTTATGCATTGATAGATTCCAAACTAGATACTTTAAATTTAATTTGTATTTAGTTTGAGCCTTATGACTTGTGTGATCTTGATGATAAAAATAAAATCAAGACTTTGTTATTGCAAATATGAATTACTTTGGACTACTTTTGTGAATTAAAAACATTTAATGAAAAAATAACTTCCTATGAATATGTCTCTGAACAATTATCAAAATATTTGACTTCCATGTTATTTTACAAGTTACTCCAAAGTTATAACTAAAGAATGTTAGGAAGTTTGTATTCATCATTATGTTGAGGACCATAGGTTGATTAGTTGAGTGAAATTTGGAATTTAACCACTTTGATCACAAGTGTCTTAAATTTTTTTTTGAAGTTCAACTTGCTTATCTATTCATTCATATCAGTCAAAGCTAGTACAAGAGTAGTCCAATAGGTTGCTTATCTATTGATGTGTTAGTCTGCTACATATTCTGGGAATAAAGGAAAAATTAGAAGCCAGAAATAAACTACACATATGAAAAAATTTCTTAACAATAGCATCCTCATAACTTATCTCGTATCCTCTCACCTTTATTGCACCTACTAGCACTGATTCAATGCTGACCTTCGTGAGTTCCTCCTCCTTGCTTCTTCCAAGGCCTTAGTACTTCTGAAGCCTCTGCCCAAAGGACAGATGAGAAGGCCAAGACCCTTTCCTACAGCGTGACAAGGATCTTTCCATACTCATTCCTCCATACAACCCCTATGCATGTTGGGTTGTTATACTTCCAACTCGCATCAATGTTGATCTACACAATCTTTAGTGATGGTGGTCTTCATCTAGAGGGAGTATGATTGCGTCTGATCCTCATTGTGATGTGTCTTTGAAGTATTGCTTGTAATCCTACATCATATGTCTAAAATCAACCACTAGTGTGGGGATATGGGGCTACTATTGATCAGAGATAGTCTTGTTTCTAGCCATCCAAGAAACTCAAAGAAGAGTCATCACCTCTTCAACACCTTCTAAGTCTTTAAGTCTGAGGACACAATAGATTAAATCAACGGTGTTGTGTTGTTTTTCTACTTCCTACACAAAGTCAACCTCTATACATGCCCATACATGCTTGGCATGATTGCAAGTAATGATTTCATGCATGATGTCCTCAGTCTCTGCCCCACAATGCTGGCACGTATCATTCTCTATGATAGTTATGGTATGTCGCTTGTCCCTGGTCAGTAACATGCCTCTCATCACCCACCACACAAAGCAGAACAGTTTCAGTGGCCATCGTTGCCTCCATAGTTTCTTCCAGTCACTCTCCTCAATCGCTTCCGAACTAGCATCTCCCACTTGTAACCACCTATAAGCTTATTTAACTATGAAGACTCCCTTGCGATCTAGTGCCTAGTATAGAGAATTGTGTCCTCCTCCCTCCTCCAGTGGGATAACGATAGCTTTGTTGTCCAAATGTCAAGGTAGAAGGATATCAACTATGTCTGCATCCCATCTCCCACTATCTCGACTGATCAGTTCTGCCAACCTCCTAGGATTGTCCTCGTATCTACTGATTATTGCCTCTAAAGTGATCCCCAAATATGGAATCCACTTGTCTGTGTAGATGTCCACCTCCACTCCATACCCACTCTACACCTCAAGCATGATTTGATTAATTATGTAGCTTCGCAGATGTTGTGCCATGTATAACTGGGGTGGCCACCTACCTCGCACTGTAGAAAGCTCATGCGGTGGAAGTATTTAGCACTCAAGACTCTACAAACAAGTGCATCCAGTTTGTTAGCCTACTCCCTTCCCTATTTTGCCAAAATTGCTTGGTTGAATAGTTTGAGATCTATAAATTCCAAACCCCCTTCTTCTTTTGGTATGTATAACTCTATCCAGCTCACCCAATGTACCTTCCACTCACCCTCCTTTGATCCCCACTAGAAATGGGAAATCATACTAGAAATCTCCTCTACTAGTTCATCTGGAAGCTTAAACATGCTCATGAAACAATTCGAGATATCTTGAATAACTACCTTAATTTGGACCTCCTTCCCCAGTCTAAATAGAAGTTTCTCTTTCCATCCTTGTGGTTTTTTCTAGATTCTGTCTTTAATGGCTACAAAGACCTACTTCTTTGATCTCCCCATTGTTGTTGGTAGACTTAGGTATTTGGCATGCTTGCCCACCTCAGCTACTTGTAGAAGCTTCGTGATGGAATCTCTCCTTTCAACACTGATGTTCTAGCTGAATGAGACTTGTGATTTGTCATATTCAATATTCTATTTAGATGCTCTCTCAATGGTTGAAAATTTCAATAAGACACAAGCATTCTTTGGTAGTCACTCTAGAAAAGATGATACTATCATAAGAGAAGAAGAGGTGGGATATTTCCGGTGCATGTTTGCTCACTTTTGCACTATGAATTGTTTTAACCTGAGAAGCTTGGTGAAGAGAGAAAGAAAGGGCTTCAACACCAAAAAGAAAAAAGTAGGGGGATATAGGGTCACCTTGGCGTAGTCCTCTTGTTGATTTTGTAGATCCCCTCCTAGCCCCATTAACGATGAACGGATGAGACACATTAGATATGCATTCTCTCACTTTTGACTTCCACAACATCAGAAAGCCCATTTTATCTAACACTCTCTCCAGAAAAGCCATTTGATTTTTTCATACACCTTGCTCATGTCAAGTTTCAGTGTCATGATACCTTCTCTACCCTTCTTTTGGTGTTTAATCATATGGAACAACTCATAAGCAACCAGCACGTTGTCTGAAATCAGCCTACCACTTATGAAAGAACTTTAGTTTTTAGGTATGATCATTTCAAGGACAGGCTTCACCTATTTGTTAAGACTTTTGTAATGATTTTATATGACACATTTCATTAGATAATAGGCCAAAATTCAGTAATGTTCTTGAGCTCATGAGTCTGCAGAATTATCATAATATCAATTTTATTTATGTGCCCTAGCGGTGTCCTTCCTCTCCACCATTCTTCAATAAAATAAATCAGGTCTCCACCCACAATATCCCAATGTCTTTGATAAAACATTGCTTTCATCCCATCCGGTCCCAGTGCCTTGTTTGAATGTGTTTGAAAATGTGTTGTTTTAATTTATTTGCTAGTAGGAATATTATCTAGGAGATCCTTTTCATCCTCAGAAATCATTGTGGCCATGTCTCCCATGAACTCATCCCCTCCAAGTTGGAGGTGGTGAACAGATTCTCAAAAAAAGTATTGATAATATGCCCTATATTTTCTGTTTCAGTCTCCCATTTGTCATCTTCGTCAGTGATCCCTTTGTTGGTATTTCTTTTTATCTTTTTGTTGGCCTTATGGTGGAAGTACTTTGTGTTCTGATCATCATCCCTCATCTCACTGGTACAGGCTTGTACATGCCAATAGCTTTCTTCCTAAATCTACAATTCATGCAGCTCTCTAGAAAAAACCATACATTCAGATATCATGTCATCTAAAGGTGTCTTATCATGTGCTTGTTGTAGTTCCTTCTCTTTCTTCTTGAGGCCCCCTGAACTTACATGTCGCCCATGTCTATAGCTTGTCTGCACAGTGTCCCATGTGCAAGTACAGATCCTGGAGCATACATCTTGTCTAAGCATCTTCTGTAACTGTTCTACATTCTAGAGAGGAGAGCCATATTGTTTCAAATATGAACTGACCTATCTTTGGTTGTTCTTGCGTGCCTTTCTCTACCCATAATAAAATTGGAACATGAGTTGATTTAGCAATACAAAAATTTTAGACTGTGACATAGAAAAAAGTTTTGTCCACCTGTCATCTACCAAAAATGTGTCAAGTCTTTCACGGATCATATTATTAGCATGTCTCCCTCTTTTCTAGGCAAAAAAAATTACTAGTGTTGTCCAGGTCTTTAAGGTTGCAATTGTCCATAGCTTCCCTAAAGTTGCACATGTACCACTCATTCCTTGATTTTCCACCTTATTTCTTAGTATTATATATATTTTCATTAATCTCTCCTCTCACTAACATCAGTATGTGTGACGACTGACAAATTGAGCGTAGAAGGTCCCACATTTGATACATATCATGAAAACTAGCCCAACTGTACAGACCCAAGAAGCTTAATATGTCATTATTGTCTTCAGCTCCTATCTCAGCATGAATATGGTGGTCAGAGAATGATTTGATAGTAACATCGTCTCCCCACCACCACAACCCCAGACCTCTAGAATGACCACTACTATTAACTTCAAACCCATTATCAAAACCACAACTTCTCCTAACTTTGTCCAATTCATTGTTGTTTGTCATTGTTTCCATGACAAACACAACATCAGGCATCTCCCTCCAACACCTAGACTTGAGGGAGGGTACTGTCCCAAGGTTTCCCATCCCCTGGACATTCCAGCATAAGGTTTCATTAGTGTTCACTGTAACATCCCTGACCTGGGTTATGAGTTAACCCTAGGTGTTTTTCTTAATTATGTAATTAGATGTTTGTGATTATCTCTTGATATGTAATTAAAGCTCCTGAGGAACATATGTTTCCATTTTTTATCCCTTTTAAAAACAATGTTGTAGTATTGTTTTGCAATATAGGGACCTATGTGCAATTTACCCAATTAAAGGGGTTAACTTGCAAATTGCACATGTTAAGATGTTCCTTTGATGTTGGGACATCATAATATTAAATATGATGAAGTATGATGGATTCTCCAAGCTTGGGAATCAAGATGCAGCTTGTAGAGTACTCCATATGCTTAAAACCCTAATTTTGGTGTAAAGTGCAATTTACCCAAAATATGGGGTGCAAATTTTAAAATACACCTTCTAGAGTATCTTTTATGACTCTAAACATCATTTAGAGTAAAAATGATGAAGGGGGCTCTTCAATTGAATAACTAAATAAGATTGATAACCCTTGTATCTAGATTACCAAGTTGTAAGTAAAGAGACCCTTTTATTTGAGCACCTTAATTCTTATGATTGGCTTTCTTTACCCATAGATCTTGAGTTTAGGAGGGGCTTTGCTTAGTAATGATAGAGTGGACGTGCCTTAGAAGTAAGGAAGTACCTAGATGTAAAAAGAAGGAAGTGGGATGTCCTTAAGATGAAATGACCCTAAGATATATAAGTTTGTTTCCTTTACAACCAAAGGCAATGTTTCCTTTCTGCTTCACTTATCACCTTGCCTAGACCGACTAAGGCAGATATTAGGAGCAGAGGAGAATGACCAAGGAGGATCTAGGTAAGCTTGGGTCACCTTCTTGCTCGAATTCATGGAGGAAAGTGGATTACAAGGTTGGTTTCATGGTTATCTTACTTAGTTCTTTCTTTCTAGCCGATCTTTCCCAACCTTTCCTTGGAGAAACACCCTTGGCCGATCTGTGGAGCTCAAGATGCCATTAAAGGCTTGAATCTTGGAGCTCTAGGAACAACCTTAAGGTGGGTTTTATAACTCTAAACTTCTTGCCTTATTATGCATATCTATGTTCTTACAAATTATACTTAGTTCTTCTTCTTCCCCATTCTTCTTTGCACTTTTGCAAGCAATCTGTGGAGTAACCAACCTGAACAGAGGTTGAATATGATGGGCGTGAAATCATAGGCAACTTTATCAAACAACCTTGGACCCTTTGGTCTAAACGGTTTGCAAACCGTTTGAAATCAAACGGTCTCAAACCGTTTGATCTCATGCGGTCTTGCAAGACCGTTTAGAATCAAACGGTCTCAAGACCATTTGATAGGGTTGACCAAGGGAAGACCGTTTGGTGGTCTATTGGAAACATGTTGAATTTAATATCTACAAATAATTATAACCTAATTCCAAACCAATCATAAGTTGAAGGCACTTCAACCCCCTAAACCCTAATCGGGTTGAATTGCTGATTTCAAGGATAGATTTTGGTCAACGTTGGGTTGAAGGGCCCAAACAGTCTCAAGACCGTTTGGTGACAACCCAAGACCATTTGGAGGTCTAGGGTTAAGGAAATTTGATGGTTTGAGGGTCCAATCACAATAGGTTGATGAATTGATAAAAGTGCTGATTTTAGACCTAACTAGGGTTCAACCCTTATCAAATTAACTTAGATTTTGATGAAACTTTGAGTAAACGGTCTCAAGACCGTTTGGAAGATGTCCAAACGATCTCAAGACCGTTTGGGCAAAGTTTGGGCCCAATTGTATGTCAATTGATGGGTTCAATCTCAATTTGATTCACATTGTTGAACATTGATGACTAGCCGATTGAAAACCCCAATTGAGTTGGATTCAACCTAATTGGCTTTCAATTGAGGGTCAATTTGGTGTCCAATTGATTAAGGTTAACCCTAATTGACTTAATTTACAAGTGGTTAACAATGTTATGGCCAATTGAAGGATTCAACATGGATAACCATAATCGATTATAATCTTTGATTCACTTTTGAGGTTCATGCGGTTTGAGTCCATTTGGACTAAACGGTCTCAAGACCGTTTGAGGCCAAACGGTCTCAAGACCGTTTGGGCTCAAACGATCTCAAGGTCGTTTGACCAATCGATGTCAAGATCGTTTAAAATCAAACGGTTTCAAGTCGCATAGCTTCAAACGGTTTGGAGGTCAACTTTCTCAAACGGTCAACGCACCCATGCGGTCTTGGTGACCCATGCGGTCTTGGTGATCCATGCGGTCTTGAAGGTCAAACTATCCAAACGGTCAATGCCCCCAAACGGTCTCAAGACCGTTTGGAGGTTTAAGGTTGAAATCGTTTGGAGACTTTTAGGGTTGATTATGCTTAATCGTTTGAAGGTGTAATTGGTTCAATGTTGGTCTCATCTAAACCTTAATGATACCTAGAGACATTAAGGGAGTATGTCCTTAGTAGATTGAGACATGCTATGATCAATGGTGAACTTTACCAATATACCCTTGAAGGGGTTCAAATAGGCAACATCCCTTGATCATGCAAACCCTAATGACATGATTGTGGTGACTTATATTATGTTAATCAAAGAGGACTTGACCTAACTCAATCTAGAGTGATGCAATCACCACCTATTAGTAATAGGAGAAGATCCCAAGTATGGTTGATATTCAAGTAAAGTACCTTCAATGTATATGAATGTGCATAACTAGGGTATGATCCATTTATGTGAGATCATGAAAACCCTAATTATGATAATTGATGAATCCTAACCTAATTTGAAGGCACCAAAGATGATGATTTCATGCATGGTGATGCTATGAGCCTAAATCACCATGAAGTGAATAGTAAACCCTAATTCAAGGGTAATATCATGTAATGAGAATAGTAAACCCTAATTTAGGGTGATGTCATAGAAGGAATAATTCTAGGTTATGTCTTTAAGTATGGAACCTCATGAATGAATTATAAAGTGAGGAACCTTTATGCCTTGTAAGCTAAGAGGTTTGATAACCCTGATTGAGGTAGATAAACCCTAACCCTAGAATCAATCTAGGTATGATGATGATAGCACGATCGTGCTAAGGAGCACGACCATGGTAGCTTTCCCTTGCACGACCGTGCAAGGAAGCACGACCGTGGTGTTTTATGAAAGAAATTGAAAAGTGGAAACCTTAGTACCACGAGATGATCTAAGACTTAATTTAGGGTAATGTCAAGCAATGATATATGAAACCTGGAGATGATTTAGTCAGAGCACTAAATAGAGGTGTGGCTAAATTAATTAAATAAGATGATTATGTCATAAACATAAGAACTAGAGATGAAGAACCATGTTAAAGATAAAGGATTTTAAAAAGTGAGATGGGCCCATGACCCATAGGTCCCAGGATCAAAACCTAGCTCTTGCCTAGACCTTTGTACAAATACCTTTCTAATGATAAGAAAGTGATACATCAAGATATGATAGATGTCACATTCTATAATTCAAGGTAATATACCTTGATGAACCTTTAGAACCTTTGTACTTAGACAAGAGATACATGGAATGCTTGATGAGTAATTGTTTACATTAAAAATATAATGGACTCAATGTACTTAATAAGCATTGATTAATATGCCTTGAGATTGGGATAAGCCAAATCAAGGAGTATGATGTAATCATACCATGACATGAATGAGAAGGGAACTAATTCTTAGAATTGATAATCATTAGTGATATATGATGAATATAGTAATCAAAATCATATACTTATAATGTCCTTGTATGCTCCCAAATGTGGTAGAACAATACACTAGGGTTGGACTGATAACTTGAACAGGAGACCCTACCTTATGAAGGATGAAGTATGTTAACCCTAATCCTGGGTTATGCTTTCAAGCATGAAACCCTATGAACAAATAACTTATAAGGAATTCTTATGCCTTATAAGGCAAAGAGATTCAATAATCTTAGTTGAATAAGGATAATCCTTAAACTCTAAGTTATGTTTTTAAACATGATGAATCTTCATGATTAAAGTATGAGATGAGGAATTATTATTCCTAATCATAATGAAAGCACTACTACAGAAATAGCATTCAGTGTCGCTTTTCTGGGCGTCGGTTATTAAGGAAAACCGACGCCTTATATTAAAGGCGTCGGTTATTTAGAAGAACCGACGTCTATATTCAAAGACCAGCCAAACACGGGTACCGCTTTGTATACAGCGTCGGTTGTTTATACAAAACCGACGCATTATTTCATCCAATTTTCGAGAGAAAAAAATAATGTCACTTTCGGCGTCGAGTCTGTAGTTAAAACACCGACGCTTATGTGCGATGGAAATTTGCGCGAAAAGTGTCCTTTTCCGCGTCGGTCGTCCTTTAATAACCGACGCTGAATGTGGTTCCCGCCAAACATTTTCACGAAAATATCGTCCAAATGGACGTCGGATGTTGCGAACGACCGACGGTAAATATGTTTAGGCGTCGGTTGTTGTAAACAACCGACGCTATTGGGGAACTTCATAACCTTCGATCGCCCGACTCTTCCCCTCATTGCTACCCTATTTCCCTATTGCGGCGATTTCTCCGGCGATTTCTCTGCTGCTGGTACTAGTTTTTCTCCGGCGCTTCTCTCCGGTGCCCCATCTCCGGCGTCCCCTCTCCGGCGCCCCTCTCCGACGCGTTTCTTCTCTGGCACCCCTGCGCCGCCGCCACGCCTGACAACCGGCGCCCCTGCTCCAACTGCCTGCGCCGCCACACGCCTGACAACCGGCGCCGCCGCAACGCCTGGTGCCCACCTGCCTGACACGCCTGAGAACCGGCGCCGCCGTACCCCCTTCTCCTTCTCCTCCGCCTGGCCGCTGCCTGCCTGCCGCCGCCTGGCCGCCTGCCTGCCTGCTGCGGCTGACGCTCCTGCTCGTCGGAGTCACTGCCGCTGGTTCTGGAGCTCGTCGGCCGCCACCCACGTACTCAACCAGCTCGACCTCACCCTACTCTTCTTGCCCAGGTACCTGCAGACCTACCCAGGCGCGAAATTGGTTCTTTATGTGCTGACCTAATCTGTTGCCTAATCTGCTTGCACGAAATTGGCTCCCTACTCTGCTTGCTTAATGTGCCTAATCTGCTTTAAGTGGTCCTAATATCATAACATGATAGTTTTATTATATGATTTGTGGCACTTTAGGGTGTATATACATGCAAATTATATAAGTGATAGATGTTGGATGTTTGTCAAGGTTTCTTGAAGATTGAATAAGTGATAGATGCTGGATGTTTATTTATTTCATCTATCCATGTTGCCTATAGTTTATAACATTGCATTGTGAATTATTGCATGTTTGAAACTATGAAATTCTTGATTTATTAGATGATATTCAAGAAAACCCTAGTTTGATGAGCATGTTGTTAATCATGTTAATTATGATTCTTCTATATATTCTGATGTCATTATATAATTATGTGATCCCAACATATTAAATTGAATTAGAATGATTTCATGAATTATAGGGTTTATATAAGAATGACAACACATGTATTTGTTGGCCTAGAAACCCGTCCAAGATTTACTCAGTAGGAGTAAATCTTGGATAGTCCCCAGTTTGGGACTGTTCTTGAACACCTAATCTCACTTAGGATGTAAGTGTATAATGTGTATTTGGTTTTCGAGAAAATTTCGGTAGCATTTCCCCGTTTGTTCTCTAAGTACATATACTTAGAGAACAAACGGGGAAATGCTACCGAAATTTTCTCGAAAACCAAATACACATTATACACTTACATCCTAAGTGAGATTAGGTGTTCAAGGATGGGATAGGTGGTACACATTTATTATATATAAGATTGACATCAAATGTGTTTGTTGGCCTAGAAACCCGTCCAAGATTGACTAATATATACTTGTTTCCTAATATATACTTGTTTAAAAGGTTAAATGATGTTATACAACTTTTTCTGAAAATATATAACATCGTTATATGTACTTACACTTTGTTAATACTAATATTGTGCAGTCTCTGTCTTCCCATAACAATGACTATGAATTGGGCCTCTATGTCAATGTTAATGTTCCCTATTGAAGAACAATTGGACATCATCCTAGATGATCGTTCCTTAAACCAATTGGTCATACCCAAACATTGGCGTTTTCTAAAAGGAAGACACTACATGCCTGGTAAAGTGACCCTAACTTTTGGAAATTATTCACATGTAATCGAGGTTGAGTATGATTTGGCGGGAAATCTTGTATCAAAATCTGGTTGGCGTGATTGGATTGGAGAGCTGCATGTGGTCCGTTGGAATAGGCTTTTTCTCCGTCCAGTTGGCGATAATTCCATCAAAGTTTGGATAACCAACAACAACTGCGAGACCCCCGATCATCTTCTGCGGTATGAGCGCACGGCGTCGCATATCAGCTCAGACAAATCTTAATCTGAGGCCCCTATCAGTTCAGATTCGTCTAAATACAGTGAGGAGCTTCGTGACACAGCTTCATCATCAAAAAGAAGTTACTGATGCATGCGGGACCATGTTGGTGTAGTGTTTAGTTGTCTATCTATCTAGACTTGTCTGTAGTAATAGTTTTTTTAATTATGCGCATGTTTAGGGGTACACCAACCCCTTTGTTTAGTTATTGTTATAACTAAAGTGTGTGTTCCCATGAATGGAACTGTAAGTTGCTACATGAATGCTTATAACTGAAGTGTGTGTTCCCATGAATGTTCCCATTTACATGATTACACTACTATTTTCTCGTATTGTCTTGCCTCAAAAAAAATTCTTTTATTGTTTAGTCTATTTTAATACGACATACTTGCTTATATCTTTCTTAATGATGAACTGTAATACGACATACTTGCTTATATACTTGTTTCCTAATATATACTTGCTTTCCTAATATATACTTGCTTTCTTTGATCATAGAATGGATAGATCATGGATGTCCATTCGTAATCGTTGCACCCCAGAGTTTATATCTGGTCTTGATCAGTTTATTAGATTTGCCGAGGAACATAGGAAAAAACCTACAGATAGGTTCTACTGTCCATGTAGGCATTGCGGTAACAACTTGAAACTCAACACTGGTGAGGAAATCAAAAGTCATGTCATGTGCAACGGGATTGTACAAGGCTATACAGAATGGCACTGGCATGGAGAGATTTCAAAATCGAATCCAGTAGATGTCAATAGCAGTGCTTGGGTGGAAGAAGAAATTGCCTCCGATGACGTAAATGTGAACGAACCAGTTCCAGCAGACATTGTTGATGCGATGCTGGATAGTTGTAGGGTAGAGCACACCGATCCACCTCCTATCTTTACAAACATTGTGCATGATGCTGAGATACCGTTATACACAGGCTGTGCTAAGTTTACGAAGCTTAGCGCTGTGCTGAGATTGTATAAGTTGAAAGCTAACAATAGATGGAGCGACAAAAGCTTCACTGAATTGTTGACTTTGTTGAAAGAAATTCTTCCTGAAGGAAACGAGCTGCCAATCTCAACATACCAGGTAAAGAAAATGTTGTGCCCAATGGGAATGGAGGCCAAAAAGATACACGCATGCCCGAATGATTGTGTATTATTTCAAAAGGACTATGTAGATTTGAAAGATTGTCCAAAATGTGGTGCGTCACGATATAAATTGACGACTTCGGGGGAGTCCAAAACTGGTTCTCCTGCCAAGGTGTTGTGGTATCTACCTATAACATCACGGTTTTAACGCTTGTTTGCAAATCCGAAAGATGCGAAGAATTTGAGGTGGCATGCAGATGTTAAGAAAAATAATGATGGGATCCTACGACATGCGTCTGATTCCCCACAGTGGAAGAAGATTGATGTATTGTTCCCTGAATTTGGTGAAGAAGTCAGGAATCTAAGACTTGGGCTTTGTACAGACGGGATGAATCTGTACGGGACATTGAGCAGCCAACATAGCACTTGGCCAGTCATGCTTGTTATATACAATCTTCCTCCCTGGCTGTGTATGAAAAATAAGTACGTTATGTTGTCATTGTTGATATCGGGCCCTAAACAACCCGGAAATGATATCGATGTTTATCTTGAACCTTTGATTGATGACTTAAAGAAACTTTGGGATGAAGGTGTGATGACCTATGATGCTTCTGCAAGAGAGACATTTCGTTTGCATGCTATGTTGTTTTGCACTATTAATGACTTTCCGGCATATGGGAATTTGTTTGGATATAGTGTCAAAGGAGCTAAAGCGTGTCCTATATGTGAAGAAAACACTGATTCAATAAGACTAAAATATGGCGGCAAGACTGTATATCTTGGTCATCGAAGGTTTCTTTCAAAATTCCATCCGTATCGTAGGAAGCGCAAAGCATTCAATGGATGGAATGATGAACGGAGTGCACCTAAACCTATACCAGGGGATGTTGTTTATGAAAGAGTAAAAGACATTGTCAATGAATTTGGTAAGAAATCACAATGTAGTATGGCCACACGGAGTGACAATTCTTCATTCAAAAAGAAGTCAATATTTTGGGATCTTCCTTATTGGAGTTCTTTGTCAGTCAGGCATTGTATCGATGTAATGCACGTTGAGAAAAATGTCTGTGATAGCATCATTGGTACTCTATTAAATATACCAGGTAAGACTAAAGATGGGATAAAATCCAGACTGGACCTACGTGAAATGGGAATAAGGTCAGAATTAACAGAATTACGTGAAATGGGTAATAAAAGAACATACTTACCTCCCGCTTGTTACACGTTGTCTAGAAAGGAGAAGAAAACTTTTTGTGAATGCTTGGTAAATGTTAAGGTGCCACATGGTTACTCATCCAACATCCGTAGATTGGTATCAATGAAAGATCTGAAGTTGATAGGTCTTAAATCTCATGATTGTCACACTCTAATGCAACAAATATTGCCCGTGGCAATTCGATCTATATTGCCGAAGCATGTAAGGTTTGCAATTACCAGACTTTGTTTCTTTTTCAACAGTCTATGCAGCAAAGTTATTGACCCTGATACTCTCGATAATTTGCAAAGAGAAGTGGTTGTTACCCTATGTCAGCTTGAGATGTATTTCCCTCCTTCGTTCTTTGATATCATGGTACATCTTGTTGTCCACTTGACTAGGGAAGTGAAAATCTTGGGACCGGTTTTCTTGCATTGGATGTATCCCTTTGAACGATACATGAGCGTTTTTAAAGGTGATGTTCGAAACCGTTATCGTCCTGAAGGGAGTATTATTGAAGGTTATGTGGCGAGAGAGGTTATGGATTTCTGCAATGACTTTCTCAGTGGTAATGACACTCCTGATAATTACACGAATATTGAGGAGGGCAAAGGAATTTTGGGATCACGGGTGAAAGTAATCAGCCGTGAGCAGTTGGAACAAGCTCACTTGTATATTTTACATAATATGGACGAAGTGAGTGTTTATATCGAGGAACATACCAATTTCATAAAGAGACAACATCCTCGAGCAAGTTCAATGTGGCTTGCTAGAGAGCATAATAAGACTTTTACTAAGTGGTTTGAAGATAAAGTCTTACATCAACTATCTCAAACACCAAATGATATTACAGAAACTATCAAATGTCTCGCCTTTAAACCAAAACCGAATGTTATGTCTTATGAAGGGTTTGACATTAATGGATTCACATATTACACAAAGCGCCAACATGATAAGAGTGTCGTCCAAAATAGTGGGGTCACTCTTCAAGCGTCAACTATGTACTTTGCAAGTGCAAAGGATAAGAGTCCACGTGAAGCTAAAATGTCATATTACGGTGTCATTGAAGACATTTGGGAGTTTGACTACATAGATTTCAATATTCCGCTCTTTAAATGTAATTGGGTTGATAACACCAAAGGAGTTATAGTGGATGAATTGGGTTTCACTTTGGTGAACTTTGAAATGATTGGCGAGAAGGCTGAACCATTCATATTGGCATCACAGGCAAAACAAATATTCTATATCGATGATCCTGCAAATGATAAATGGTCGGTTGTTCTTCATGGTAAAAGACAGTTCATTGAAGATCCTATAGATGAAGAAGAGTACTATGATAAGTATGATGACTCCAGTCCATTCTCAGTTGGGTTGCCAACTCCACAAAATATTGAAGCTAATGATGACTTATATGTGCGCGGAGATCACAATGAAGGATTGTTAATTGATAAAAGATCACAATTTTAGAGACATGTATGTTTATACAAATGGTAAATGTTTTCCTTTTTCTAGTTTATACAAATGCTAAATGTTTTCCTTTTTCTAGTTAATACAAATGCTAAATGTTTGCCTTTTTAATGACATTTTCAGATGCGCGGAGGCGGCTGCAAAAATGGTAAAATACAAACGTTTAGAGTAATGTTTGCTTTTTTAATACAAATGCTAATTTAGTGTGTTTATTTTTGTCAAATTTTAGGTTGATGATGCACATGTACCCACTGAAGCACTGGAGCAACTTGATGTGCGGAGAGGGACATTCCAACTCAAGATATCGTCTACCGTTTCCTCCTCCTCCGCAGTAATATCCTCATCTCTAAACGTTTCTCGTAGGATTATGAACCCCTTCCTTCCCTCTACTGCATCGAAGCCATGCTGCAGTTGAACCCTTTCGCCGAGCCCTACCCGGCCAAGTAGGCGTCGCCTGAAGCACCACTGTCGTCGTCGTCTCCACCTCCATCGCAACTTGCTGTGCTAGTCCTGGCAGTTTATCACCCCACATGCCTTCCTCCCCAGTTCCTGCCACTAGATGACCACACAATGGATCCAAGAGGATATGCAGGAGTTCGCCAAAGACTATAAGCTGAGTATACTCATCCTATAGTCTGTGGCGAACGCCTGCATATCCTCTTGGATTCCATTGTGTGGTCGTCTAGCGGCAGGAACTGGTGAGGAAAGCATGTGGGGTGATAAACTGCCAGGACTAGCACAGCAAGTTGCGATGGAGGTGGAGACGACGACGACGGTGGTACTTCAGGCGACGTCTGTTTGGCCGGGTAGGGCTCAGTGAAAGGGTTCAACTGTGGCATGGCTTCGATGTAGTAGAGGGAAGGAGGGGTTCAGAATCCTACGAGAAACGTTCAGAGATAAGGATATTGCTGCGGAGGAGGCAACGGAAGATGATATCTCGAGTTGGAATGTCCCTCTCCGCACAGGAGTCTGTGAGGGAGATACTGGAGGAGAGTTCTATACCATACACAGGCGAAGAAAGACATCGATACCATACATGAGGTATTATATATAGTCTCATTAGTTAGTATAAAATATATCAATCTTATTTTTATATTATTACTTATATACATCATTCTCTTTGCAGGTGTTTAAAACTGACCACACTATAGGCAAACACTTAAAAAATGTACATGCTCCATATACGAGGGAAGCATTAGATGAAGTAAGAGAAGAATGGGCAATAGTTGTACAAACAGTGGCAACTGTAAGATATAATTGGGATGTTGATAGTGATGATGAATGATACTTTGTAAATGAATGTTTCTGAATGTTAAAACATGTATTTGAATGATTCTATATGTGTGAACGTGACAATTGAATTGATGTCTGAATGTATCTACTTGTGTGAATCTTTTTATGTTAATTTTGCAGGTTTGTGGCCTGTTTGTAGGCTGATATCAATGGATGTCGTAAACCTGCAGTTCAGAAAACTGAACTGCAGGTTCTCATCCTGCTGACCAGCCACAGCAGGCCTGCAAACAGATTTATAAAAAAAAAATAGATATAGGCGTCGGTTATTTACCAATAACCGTCAGCACAGACTTACAGCGTCGGTTTTTTGTTGAACACCGACGCCAAAAGTGTTCGCGCTACAGGAAATGGGAGTCATCTAGGACACTTTTCTGTGTCGGTTTTTTAGTATATAACCGACGCAGAAAGCGTCCTAGATGACTCCGTTTTCTGTGGCGCGAACCCTTTTGGCGTCGGTGTTTTATAATAAACCGACGCCTTTATGTTAAATAGGCGTCGGGTTTTTAACCGACGCTGAAGTGTCCAACCTTTTAGCGGCGCCCACATAGGCGTCGTTCCGAAACCGACGCCAAAGGGGGTTAAACAACCGACACTAAAAGGCACTTCTGTAGTAGTGAAGGTATTGGATAATCCTAATTGATTTGATTAAGGGAACCTAGCCTTAGTGAAGGCATGAAGGTACATCCCTTGAATTGAAAGACTAATTCTGCTTATTAATTTGCTGATTTGGAAATGAATTGTTTACTATTGTCAATTGAATTAATCATGCATGTTCTTATAAAGAAATGATCATAGCCATGTAAATATTATGATATCATATTCATTGAAAGTATACTACATGCTTTATGAGTAGTGATTACATGTCATGTTGCCTAAAATTATGTGGTAACATATGAGAATGATGGGCTGTAAGAGCCATGAGTAACGTCAAGGTCATGCTGATAAGATGACTTATGATAATTTAAGGGTTTGAATACCCTATTCTTGAATCATAGTAATGAAATGATTAAGAATTGATTTCCATATGTTAATTGATGAGAGTTAAGCTTGATACATTTAGTATTCTTTCTTTATAGCAATTGTTTTGATGATCTATGTTTGAAAACATGCATGATGTTAAAAGAATACTGAAATGTACTTGAGTAATCAATTATAATGATATCATGTAGGGCCCTGACCATAGATCCATCATTGTCAGAGCCTAAATGATGGTGAAATAGGTTTTCCCAAGGGAACTCCTGGAACATATACTTTTGAGTATATGGGGGAAATGGACGCAAATATCCTTACGTCCTAATGTAGGAATTGATGTAGGATGTATCTTACCCTATCAATTCTTCATTACATATTTATACCGGGTTGATGTACCACTAATCTCCCGAGGAAAATCACCAATACCGCATCGATGAGAGATAAACAAGAAATCTTTCGATGACAAAGAGAGTACAGAATATCACTGTAACTCTATAGCGAAGTTTCCAGAATACCCTGGATAGCTACTACAGCAGAGACACAAGATGTCCTACAAGTAAATCCTCTTACTGACTGAGGAAGATGAGGTCATAAGAATCCGGCTCTTTTGATGACCTATGTATGGTACCGACGCGATTTTTATAAATGGTCGGTTGGAGTATGAGCGGTATACCTCATCTCCGTAGGGCATAATAATGTTTGTAAAACATAATCAACCGTGTAGCATATCTGCTTAGCTTGAACTACGAGGAACATTGCTTGATGTTACATTGCTTGCATTTAATATCCTGTTCAAGTATTAGTATACATGTTCTTCATATTTCTTAATGAAGTTGAGATACTTGTCATCAAATATGCTGTAAGTAATTTATGTTACCCTGCTCATAATATTCCTTTGATTGCTTTAACAAAGCTTCTGGCGGAGAGTTATAACTCTCGTTGGGACAATTATTTAAAATTGTCTCACCCCGTAGATTTCTATTTTTTAGGTAGATGCCAAGGTCGAAGGAACCCATCCAAGTATGAGCAACAACAACAACAACATCAGAGACAACAGTGAATCTCAAGTGGAGATATTGACTGTCCAGTCTTATAGATAGTATGTCTTATGTCGTCTTTGTACTCTCAGGTCCTAGGAGTCAGTAGGTCCGAGGTTTTTGGCTTTAAGCCTCGATATTTTGTTATATCTTGTCCTGTACAGTTAACAAGGCAATGGATGTATGTATTCACTCAAGGGGTGATTCCACAGAAATGTAATGTTGATACATGATGTAAACTGTTATTCCTGTCTCTTATAAAAAGGTTTTTATGGCATAAGATCTTTCTTAAAAAGTTTTAAATTTTTAGTGATTTTTCGTAATCCGCTGCTAATCGCTTCCGCATTCGTTGATCTCGTTTTTCCCAAAACTGTCGTTACAATTAGTGGTATCAGAGCTCTAGGTTCGCTGAGTCTACAGAGACATAGGACTTAGGTAGTAGAGTATGTTTTAAGTGTCATCCAGTGTATCTGATGGTATCTTCTGCTCACATAGGAGGAGAAGAACTTGAAGATGACTGGATTGGACAAGGAGTTTGCTGCAGAAAGCAGCAATGCTACACCAAGAAGAGGTGCAGAGAAGCAAGCAAGAGAGGGACAATTACCTGAGATCCCCTTAGCTAATCCAACCATGATAAGGAATCCTTCCTTAAGAATTATTGTTGGGGAATTTAGGGCAGCCATGATGTATCTAGTGGATCAAGCACTAGCAATACAACCTAGATTACCAGCCCCCAATGAATATGTTTTGGATATTAACAGAATATGTAGTCCTCAACAATAGGATGAAACAATGGTAAATGATGAAGCCTTGAACTTAGAGCAAGCCTGTGCTCAACCCCAGTCTGATGAATCAGTATATAGTAATAGAGGGGTTAGGATACAACCAGGAAACAGGATCTTCTATAGGTGTAGGAAGTTTGGACATATCAGAAATAACTGTCCAGAAGAGGAATATAAAGGAAGAATTGAGAAAAGACATATCCAAACCCTGGAGCAGAGACCTGGTAGTTCCAAAAGGAAGAAGTTTCTGGTATCACCAACCCAACCAGGACCTAGTGCACCAAGACAATGGTCATCTAGAAAGAGTAAAGAACCCTCTAGATCATACTGGGCACCTAGAATTTGCTATGTATGTAGACAGATTGGACATCTGGCAAGAAATTGCCCAGCCAGAAATGTTATAGCAAATCAACCTTTGAGCCAGAAATGTCATACTTAAATGTCTTTTTATGACTTCTTGGATAAACTGAGAAAGTAGTTGATTGAACTTTCCTTGATTAGTCCTATGAAGACTTATAATGTTTGCATAATAAACATAGTAGATGTTTCATGTTGCTTTTATCTCTATGAGAAAGATGAAATATTAAAGGAATGTCTGGATAAAAATCCAGTAATGTTAAATCTTATGCTTGTAATAATAAAAAGAAGAGAAGGAAAATGGTAGTATACAAATGCATATTACCTTATCTCAGTATTTATATACCCTGGCCAGGTATACAATTGTTGGTGATAAAGTGAATATGGAAACTCCTAGATTGTTATCTTTTTTATTGCTCTGATCAAGTAGTCATTCTAAAACAATCTAATGAGTATCAAGAAATAAGAAATATGGAAATAAGGGAGGTCAATCTTGTTCAGTATAGTTGAAAGAATAATAATAAAGATCCTCCCTATAATGTGAAAATGTGATGAAATCATAAGATGTTCATGAATATGTTAGATAGTAACAAGGAAAGGGACAATGCCATGTAATCATCCTTATAAGATTCCTATGCTAGGGCAAGGAACCAAAGATGAGATAAGGAATAAATGTTTCATGAATGGTTAAAAATGCATGATATAACAAGAGGAATATGATCCCTTATTCTCTTTCCTTCCAGGGACATGGCAATCAAGTGGGTCTTAGGACACTTGATGTGCATAATATAAAGATGTTTATGTGATATATACCTAGAAAGGTATCAGTATATCTTGGACTATTGGTCCAAGTTGAGAATATATGTAATAAGTAATGTCCCAAGATGAAAGGAAGATAATACATGTGATAAGTATCAAAATAAGAATGTAATAATATGTCTAATGATTTATGATGAATACCTGGAATGGTCAACTATGAAATCAAATTAAATATGTAAAATAATATGAACATCACATGTTAGGGGTTTATGTTTTTCATAAACAAAACTCTTTTTAAGGTAACTTTCAGATAAATCCTCGATGGATAAGTAACTTTTTCCTATGGTAAGAGATTGTAAAATGATAACACAATCAAGATATGAAAGGACTTACATAGTCTCAAAATAAAATGACAGAGTATGATTGTGAACTTAAGAAAATGTTGTTTTAACTAAGGAACATGAGAGTATATGTTCCATGTGAATCTTTTCATGGAAAACTTATGTAGAGTAACTTTGTATTGAACAAAACTTTATGATGTTCCATAATAATGAAATGTTACCTGAAGACATAATGGTATGATGCTTAAATAATATTTATTTCCCTTTATCTGAGATTTCGAGGACGAAATCCTTGTTAGGGGTTTATAATTTGTAATATCCCTGACCTGGGTTATGAGTTAACCCTAGGTGTTTTGCTTAATTATGTAATTAGATGTTTGTGATTGTATCTTGATATGTAATTAAAGCTCCTGAGGAACATATGTTTCCATTTTTTGTCCCTTTTTAAAACAATGTTGTAGTATTGTTTTGCAATATAGGGACCTATGTGCAATTTACCCAATTGAAGGGGTTAACTTGCAAATTGCACATGTTAAGATGTTCCTTTGATGTTGGTACATCATAATATTAAATATGATGAAGTATGATGGATTCTCCAATCTTGGGCATCAAGATGCAGCTTGTAGAGTACTCCATATGCTTAAAACCCTAATTTTGGTGTAAAGTGCAATTTACCCAAAATATGGGGTGCAACTTGTAAAATACACCTTCTAGAGTATCTTGTATGACTCTAAAAATCATTTAGAGTAAAAATGATGAAGGGGGCGCTTCAATTGAATAACTAAATAAGATTGATAACCCTTGTATCTAGATTACCAAGTTGTAAGTAAAGAGACCCTTTATATGAGCACCTTAATTCTTATGGTTGGCTTTCTTTACCCATAGATCTTGATTTTATGAGGGGCTTTGCTTAGTAATGATAGAGTGTACGTGCCTTAGAAGGAATGAAGGACCTAGATGTAAAAAGAAGGAAGTGGGATGTCCTTAAGATGAAATGACCCTAAGATATATAAGTTTGTTTCCTTTACAACCAAAGGCAACGTTTCCTTTCTCCTTCACTTATCACCTTGCCTGGACCAACTAAGGCAAAGCTTAGGAGAAGAGGAGAATGACCAAGGAGTAGCTAGGTAAGCTTGGGTCACCTTCTTGCTCGAATTCATGGAGGAAAGTGGATTACAAGGTTGGTTTCATGGTTATCTTACTTAGTTCTTTCTTTCTAGCCGACCTTTCCCAACCTTTCCTTGGAGAAACACCCTTGGCTGACCTGTGGAGCTCAAGACGCCATTAAAGGATTGAAGTTTGGAGCTCTAGGAACAACCTTAAGGCGGGTTTTATAACTCTAAACTTCTTGCCTTATTATGCATATCTATGTTCTTACAAATTATACTTAGTTCTTCTTCTTCCCCATTCTTCTTTGCACTTTTGCAAGCAATCTGTGGAGTAACCGACCTGAACAGAGGTTGAAGATGATGGGCATGAAATCCTAGGCAACTTTATCAAACGACCTTGGACCCTTTGGTCTAAACGGTTTGCAAACCGTTTGAAATCAAACGATCTCAAACCGTTTGATCTCATGCGGTCTTGCAAGACCGTTTAGAATAAAACGGTCTCAAGACCATTTGATAGGGTTTACCAAGGGAAGACCATTTGGTGGTCTATTGGAAACATGTTGAATTTAATATCTACAAAGAATTATAACCTAATTCCAAACCAATCATAAGTTGAAGGCACTTCAACCCCCTAAACCCTAATCGGGTTGAATTGCTGATTTCAAGGATAGATTTTAGTCAACTCTGGGTTGAAGGGCCCAAACGGTTTCAAGACCATTTGGGGTTCATCCAAACGGTCTCAAGACCGTTTGGTGACAACCCAAGACCGTTTGGAGGTCTAGGGTTAAGGAACTTTGATGGTTTGAGGGTCCAATCACAATAGGTTGATGAATTGATAAAAGTGTTGATTTTAGACCTAACTAGGGTTCAACCCTTATCAAATTAACTTAGATTTTGATGCAACTTTGAGTAAACGGTATCAAGACCGTTTGGAGGATGTCCAAACGATCTCAAGACCGTTTGGGCCAAGTTTGGGCCCAATTGGATGTCAATTGATGGGTTCAATCTCAATTTGATTCACATTGTTGAACATTGATGACTAGCCGATTGAAAACCCCAATTGAGTTGGATTCAACCCTAATTGGCTTTCAATTGAGGGTCAATTTGGTGTCCAATTGATTAAGGTTAACCCTAATTGACTTAATTTACAAGTGGTTAACAAGGTTATGGCCAATTGAAGGCTTCAACATGGATAACCATAATCGATTATAATCTTTGATTCACTTTTGAGGTTCATGCGGTTTGAGTCCATTTGGACCAAACGGTCTAAAGACCGTTTGGATCCAAATGGTCTCAAGACCGTTTGGGCTCAAACGATCTCAAGGTCGTTTGGACCAATCGATCTCAAGATCGTTTAAAATCAAACGGTTTCAAATCGCATAGCTTCAAACGGTTTGGAGGTCAACTTTCTCAAATGGTCAACGCACCCATTCGGTCTTGGTGACCCATGCGGTCTTGGTGATCCATGCGGTCTTGAAGGTCAAACTATCCAAACGGTCAACGCCCCCAAACGGTCTCAAGACCGTTTGGAGGTTTAAGGTTGAAACCGTTTGGAGACTTTTAGGGTTGATTATGCTTAATCGTTTGAAGGTGTAATTGGTTCAATGTTGGTCTAATCTAAACCCTAATGATACCTAGAGACATTAAGGGAGTATGTCCTTAGTAGATTGAGACATGATATGATCAATGGTGAACTTTACCAATATACCCTTGAAGGGGTTCAAATAGGCAACATCCCTTGATCATGCAAACCCTAATGACATGATTGTGGTGACTTATCTTATGTTAATCAAAGAGGACTTGACCTAACTCAATCTAGAGTGATGCAATCACCACCTATTAGTAATAGGAGAAGGTCCCAAGTACGGTTGATATTCAAGTAAAGTACCTTCAATGTATATGAATGTGCATAACTAGGGTATGATCCATTTATGTGAGATCATGAAAACCCTAATTATGATAATTGATGAATCCTGACCTAATTTAAAGGCACCAAAGATGATGATTTCATGCATGGTGATGCTATGAGCCTAAATCACCATGAAGTGAATAGTAAACCCTAATTCAAGGGTAATATCATGTAAGGAGAATAGTAAACCCTAATTTAGGGTGATGTCATAGAAGGAATAATTCTAGGTTATGTCTTTAAGTATGGAACCTCATGAATGAATTATAAAGTGAGGAACCTTTATGCCTTGTAAGCTAAGAGGTTTGATAACCCTGATTGAGGTAGATAAACCCTAACCCTAGAATCAATCTAGGTATGATTATGATAGCACGACCGTGCTAAGGAGCACGGCCATGGTAGCTTTCCCTTGCACGACCGTGCAAGGAAGCACGGCCGTGGTGTTTTATAAAAGAAATTGAAAAGTGGAAACCTTAGTACCACAAGATGATCTAACACTTAATTTAGGGTAATGTCAAGCAATGATATATGAAACCTAGAGATGATTTAGTCAGAGCACTAAAGAGAGGTGTAGCTAAATTAATTAAATAAGATGATTATGTCATAAACATAAGAACTAGATATGAAGAAGCATGTTAAAGATAAAGGATTTTAAAAAGTGATATGGGCCCATGACCCATAGGTCCCAGGATGAAAACCTGGCTCTTGCCTAGACCTTTGTACAAATACCTTTCTAATGAGAAGAAAGTGATACATCAAGATATGATAGATGGCACATTCTATAATTCAAGGTAATATACCTTGATGAACCTTTAGAACCTTTGTACTTAGACAAGAGATACATGGAATGCTCGATGAGTAATTGCTTACATTAAAAATATAATGGACTCAATGTACTTAATAAGCATTGATTAATATGTCTTGAGATTGGTATAAGCCAAATCAAGGAGTATGATGTAATCATACCATGACATGAATGAGAAGGGAACTAATACTTAGAATTGATAATCATTAGTGATATATGATGAATATAGTAATCAAAATCATATACTTATAATGTCCTTGTATGCTCCCAAATGTGGTAGAACAATACACTAGGGTTGGACTGATAACTTGAATAGAAGACCCTAACTTATGAGGGATGAAGTATGTTAACCCTAATCCTGGGTTATGCTTTCAAGCATGAAACCCTATGAACAAATAACATATAAGGAATTCTTATGCCTTATAAGGCAAAGAGATTCAATAATCTTAGTTGAATAAGGATAATCCTTAAACTCTAAGTTATGTTTTTAAACATGATGAATCTTCATGATTAAAGTATGAGATGAGGAATTATTATTCCTAATCATAATTAAAGGGACTGGATAATCCTAATTGATGTGATTAAGGGAACCTAGCCTTAGTGAAGGCATGAAGGTACATCCCTTGAATTGAAAGATTAATTCTGCTTATTAAATTGCTGATCTGGAAATGAATTGTTTACTATTGTCAATTGAATTAATCATGCATGTTCTTATAAAGAAATGATCATAGCCATGTAAAGATTATGATATCATATTCATTGAAAGTATACTACATGCTTTATGAGTAGTTATTACATGTCATGTTGCCTAAAATTATGTGGTAACATATGAGAATGATGGGCTGTAAGAGCCATGAGTAACGTCAAGGTCATGCTGATAAGATGACTTATGATAATTTAAGGGTTTGAATACCCTATTCTTGAATCATAGTAATGAAATGATTAAGAATTGATTTCCATATGTTAATTGATGAGAGTTAAGCTTGATACATTTAGTATTCTTTCTTTATAGCAATTGTTTTGATGATCTATGTTTGAAAACATGCATGATGTTAAAAGAATACTGAAATGTACTTGAGTAATCAATTATAATGATATCATGTAGGGCCCTGACCATAGATCCATCATTGCTAGAGACTAAATGATGGTGAAATAGGTTTTCCCAAGGGAACTCCTGGAACATATACTTTTGAGTATATGGGGGAAATGGACGCAAATATCCTTACGTCCTAATGTAGGAATTGATGTAGGATGTATCTTACCCTATCAATCCTTCATTACATATTTATACCGGGTTGATTTACCACTAATCTCCAGAGGAAAATCACCAATACCGCATCGATGAGAGATAAACAAGAAATCTTTCGATGACGAAGAGAGTACAGAATATCACTGTAACTCTATAGCAAAGTTTCCAGAATACCCTGGATAGCTACTACAGTAGAGACACAAGATGTCCTGCAAGTAAATCCTCTTACTGACTGAGGAAGATGAGGTCATAAGAATCTGGATCTTTTGATGACCTATGTATGGTACCGACGTGATTTTTATAAATGGTCAGTTGGAGTATGAGCGGTATACCTCATCTCCGTAGGGCATAATAATGTTTGTAAAATATAATCAACCGCGTAGCATATATGCTTAGGTTGAACTATGAGGAACATTGCTTGATGTTACATTGCTTGCATTTAATATCCTGTTCAAGTATTAGTATACATGTTCTTCATATTTCTTAATGAAGTTGAGATACTTGTCATCAAATCTGTTGTAAGTAATTTAAGTTACCCTGCTCATAATATTCCTTTGATTTCTTTAACAAAGCTTCTGGCGGAGAGTTATAACTCTCGCTGGGACAATTATTTAAAATTGTCTCACCCCATAGATTTCTACTTTTTAGGTAGACGCCAAGGTCGAAGGAACCCATCCAAGTATGAGCAACAGCAACAACAACATCAGAGACAACAGTGAATCTCAGGTGGAGATACTGACTGTCCAGTCTTATAGATAGTATGTCTTATGTTGTCTCTGTACTCTCAGGTCCTAGGAGTCAGTAGGTCCGAGGTTTTTGGCTTTAAGCCTCGATATTTTGTTATATCTTGTCTTGTACAATTAACAAGGCAATGGATGTATGTATTCACTCAAGGGGTGATTCCACAAAAATGTAATGTTGAAACATGATGTAAACTGTTATTCCTGTCTCTTATAAAAAGGTTTTTATGGCATAAGATCTTTCTTAAAAAGTTTTAAATTTTTAGTGATTTTTCGTAATCCGCTGCTAATCGCTTCCGCATTCGTTGATCTCATTTTTCCCGAAACCGTCGTTACATTCACGGTCCAGGATTTCACCTACACCGGTTACTTGCTTTCTCTTAATGGAAGCTTGGAAATAGACTCCATGAGCTCTTTTCTCAACTAAAACTTCTCTGTGGTCTGTCTACACATCAGAACTGGTACCATCTTTGAATTTATCTCTCTATCTCATTCTTGGGTCATTCCTATTCTCGGTGACTTCCTTTAGCCTATTATCGTCATGTCTATCACTGGCCCTTGTGAACTGATTCCTCCTCCTTATCGATCCTTATTTCCTGTCTAGGTTAAAAGAGAGTTGGGTGGGCGGACATGAGCGTTGAACCTCATGGGGAGGTATTGAGACATGGTTGTTTGTTGACTATCCCCCAATGTCATCGACTAAGGAGGGAAAGGGTACTTTGATAGGAAAAATTGATGGTATGGGGGTGAGGTGGGAAGGGATAGACTTGTCATTGGTCTCTTTGACCTGCTGATCATCCACAAGTTTTGAGATGGATTGTGGTCCTAGTGGAATTGATGTGGGGGGGGGGGGTTGTTTATGGGCACTTTGTTGTGTGAGGTTGGTGAAAGGATGCTAGATATTTTAAAAGGTATTGATGTGTGTTGAGGGTAATGGGTTGCGACATTAATTGGATGTTGAGATTGGGGCTTGGCGGACGGGCCGGTGGGATTAGGGTGGGTTGTGGGTGGCTTTGTGGATTGCTTTCTCAGTGATGGTGGTGGTGGTGTTGCAGATCAGCAAGTGTCCTTCCCCTTTCCACTTCCTTTGGCTCAATGATACTCCTTGTCTTTCAGCCTAATGTATGTTTGTGATAAGAACCAGTATTCCTCTCCTTCTTAAATATTTATATTATGTCTTAAATATTTGCTCTATATAGCATTTCTACTTTATGTTTTCAATGGAAAAGAAAACCATAGAGGAAGGTGGTTGTGAATTTTGGAATGATTGAACATGCACCTTAATCAATTGAACTTTTTAAATTGTATATTATATGAGTTTTTAACAACTAACATGAAAATAAGTTAGATGAATGCTTAGCTACGCATCAACATATGAGAATGGAAAATGTTGTAGTAGCACAAATCTTGGCTTGGTGTTGCATAAATTTGTGACAATTGTATAAAAATGACATAATAACTTCTCAATCATCATATTTCAAGGAGGCAATGCCACATACCTAAAAACTAAGGTGTCACCTAATATCTAAACAATTGATGCCTAAATTTAAAGAAAATGGTACACCTTGAATTTAGTTTTGGTTTTCTCTCAATACACATAAACACATTATACAAGATCTACAAATGTAGTTTTACAATGTCATGTACATTTTTAAGTGCATCAGATTATGTAGATTTATGATGCATCAATTAGCTTGGCCAAACAAACATAAAAATGTGCATGAGGAAGTTTAAGTAGAAATGGTGCCTTTTTATCAAGCTATTTGGTTTCTTGTTCATTGCATACTCCTCACTGA
This sequence comes from Alisma plantago-aquatica, assembly GCA_963693085.1. Lineage (NCBI taxonomy): Eukaryota > Viridiplantae > Streptophyta > Magnoliopsida > Alismatales > Alismataceae > Alisma > Alisma plantago-aquatica. The sequence goes on from OY856409.1 coordinate 1,608,795,204, forward strand.
TGAAAAAAAGTAAGAGGACATTATTGTCTTGTATGTAGATTTACCTCATTATCTAATCAAAGTGTGATAGTTTCATTACAACTTATTGCCTTGTATGTTGTAGAACTTACATGGCCAAACTAAAAACACTTAAAATGAGTGGGATCTCTTGCAAACACCCAAAAATGAGTGAGATCTATTGCAAGCTCGACTAATTCCTTGTCACCGAGGAGTGGGCCAACCTATTACTTGTTCCCTTGTTTTTTTCCCGAACAATAAAACAACAATTCAAATCACCATAGAGAGCCAAGAACCATTCAAGGTTTTAGCCTAATGTCTAATAATGTTGTAAATAAATGAGAACATGTATTTATTTCTATACAAATAAAGTGTCTTGTAAATTACTTCAATGTATCACATCCGCGAGGGACTGCTCTCATCTTATATTGTTCTTGGTACACAATCTTGTGATTCTTACTAGAGTGCTTGAACTTTCACCTAGTAAGTCATCTTGATTAGTGTTCTCTAGCCCTAGTTTGATTCGTTGCCACATGCCAAAGGACATTCAATGCTACAATTGTTTACTACCTACCCCTGCGCTACTTAATTATAATTTTCAATTATTAAACTTGAACATGCTTTGTACTCCTCACTATAATATAAGCATTGTACATAAGTATTTATAGCATGTATATCCACGTTGGATATATTTTCCAATATATTTGAAGTAAAAATAGATGGTTGCACACTTTTATGCAGCGTTTTAATCTGATTAGGAGCTTTAAACTCAGTTGGGAATGATGAGTTATGTCTTATAAAGGTATGATTCGGTGTGTAGTGGAAGGATCCTTTTGTGCAAGCCCACAACTGATTTCGCTATGTTTCAAGTACATCAATCTAGGGTACGTAAACGGGCCTTCGCCACAATCATAAGCCTGCAGTAATTAACCACTCTGCTACGTCCTGCAGTAGATCTACAGAGCTGCAGTGACCCGGATAATTGAGCAAACACCAACCAGATAAGATGAAAACAGAACTCAAGTCTAGATGCAGTTCGTTTGCCGAAATCTGAGAACCTCTGGGTAAGCTAACATCGAGAGATGAACGGACCATACATATGGCATAGACAGCAGTTAAGGGCGAAACAAAACCCAAGGGTGAGGGTGGAAGGACGGCCCTGCAAATTGGGGTATGACAAAACCCATAAAAGCACCCACATGTGGATCTGCGTCGTCCTGCTGCACCCTGCATTATTCAGTACTCTTGTTGTTTTGTATTTCTACGTGCAGCCGCGAGGCTCCTTCTACCTGCTCTCCATCTCCTTATCTCTTTGGAGAAGAAAGAAGGAAGGAAGGAGCTGGAGAAATGAAATGAGAGGGGGGGGGGGGGGGGGGGAAGTAGGGTACGTAGGGGACCATCTTGGTCAGCTTTGGCCACCCACTTTCACTGGGCCAGTTTCAGCTTATGGGCGCGCTGTGGTGGGTTATGGGTGGCGGTTCGACCCCTTGTGCTCTGAGGGGGCCAACAGGCCTCGGCGGCCATTAAGAGCCAAGTAAAGAGGAGCAGGAGTTACTTGTTATATACGGTGGAGTAAAACCAAACATGATACCAACAACAATCCAACAAACGAGCTTAGATACCACAGCCCTGCAAGTAACTCACACAATGTACAGTACTGAATGACGTAGCCACCCCGGATGCCTCAAGATCCAGTGGTTTGGATGGATAAGATGAGCTTGGCTGTGAACAGCCATCGTGCAGCTCAGATGTGGTAGTAGGTCGTCCAACTGCAAGGCTCAGGTTATGGAGGGAAGGAGGCCAGCAGGCAGTGTGGTCTTCCGTGGACCACGTCGCCCATTAATGGGCAGATCAGATGGATGGGAGCTCGCCCCCATCTCGACTCTACATCTATCCATCCATCTCTCCTGCTGGATTGTTATCTATCCCAAAATGGCCGATATACTGTTACCGTGGGTTGGGTTTTAGCCGTAAGTGTCACCGTCGTGCCGTCTTTGCAGCTGAGTGTGTTGTTCAGCGACGGATTAAGGAAGGGGGGACGCACAGCGGTGTACGCACACTAAATGCCACCACTAGCGTCCATACATGTCAGATCTTCGAAATCTCAGCGATGATAAGATGATATTGGACTCATCTGGAAAGGGTTTTGGGTTTTGCCGGGGGTTTAAGCGGAGTGGGGTTCATGGATCCAGGGCTTAGTATGTGCCCGCCTGTGTGTGATTGTCTGTGCAAAGCTAGTTGACGCGTCAGTGTAAGAGCTAGTTGAAGGACACGCAATTAATGTAGCCTACTTGATTACAGTAGATTTACAAAAAGTAGATTGCATGCTAAGACAAGTAAATGGACTGTGTAACTTTTGCCATAAGCCTCTTTCTTTAATTGAGCCTCACAGGAAATAAGTATTGTGATTATTGGGGGTATAGAATGTTTTGTTCTGTATCAAACTGTGATGCACCGGGAGACAGAACCGGAAATCTGAGCTCATGGCCATTATTCCCATGTATCCATCACTTCGTGCTCAAAAGATCTTTTGGTTCTCTGATGATTACATGATGAAATAGGTGTTTGTGAAGTAAAAAGTGACCTAGAAGAAGTACTGCAACTAGGATATGTGCATGTGACCGAAAACAGATACAATGGCCCGCCCCGCCCATGCTCCCCAATGAAATAGCATATATATCCCGCCCAATTGGGTAGAATTGAACTTAAATTTTGCATTGAAATGTCGCATTCATCCATTTTTGTCCCTTAAAAAGAACTATTTTCTGGACATGCATATCTGAAAAACGAAATTTATGTTTGTCAGAAGACAGGTCTGAGCTAGTACTACTCGTTGCCGCCTCTCACCCCTAGCTAGATACCCTACCATAGGAGTGGGTGGGAGCCATCTTAATCTGCGTAGGAGTTTATGATAGCCAATCAGAACCTCTGCTGCCTCTACCTTCAATCCAAAATGGACTTTGCAAGGTATCCTCATTCCTGCAAGAAGTCAATCAAACCCCCTCGAAACCAATATCCTAAAAACCAAACTGTGGTCTGTTCATGGCAGTGACCACCTACCGACAATCTAATTGCGATTACTGCATGTGTGGTTCTCAGCTGATTAAAACTACATAAGCCATAATTATCTTTATAATCCGCAACTGCATGGGTATGAGATATGAGATTGAAATTAGTTCATGGTCGATAACCAATCTATTAATTAGAGGAGACAAACGGGATGGACGATAGAGGAGGCGGTTGTACCTAACAGCGCAGATCTATTCCATCCAATATAATGCCGTTATCCACTAGGGTTTCCAAGTGGAAGGTTCTTTTTTATTTATAATTACTACTAGCACTGGATCAGCTCTCACATCCATCCAATAATTAAAGACACTCATACCTCAACTTGTATCATACCGCGCCAATATGTACGTATTACCCAAACGGCTACAGACATCCTACATGCGCACTTGCGCAGCGCATTTCATTCCTCTGGATGCAGCAGCAGCACACCATGCGGTGAGGCCGCCAGCTGGTACGTGCATGGCGCGTGTTGCAGAGGAGAAATATCTATCCTCTTGGCATCAAGTATGAAAAAAGTACTAGCTAGCTAGTAGCTACTACAACAGATATTTCTGTGTTTCTTTTCTTTTCTATATTTTTTTTCAGTCGTGCAATAATAACAACAATGATATTACAAAACAATAATGCCTTTGGTGGGTGTCTATCCCCCCTCCCCCTCCCCTGGGATGGAAACCCTGGCACTGACAAAAGGGCCTTGAAAGGTACTTGAATGCCGGAAAAAACACATAGAGGGGTTTTCTCTTTGCCGCATAATGTGTACCTTTCACCATAGGTTTGCTCCCTTCATATTAATTCTTGGCATGAGAAACACTGCAATTTTTTGGAAATTAGATAATTTCACCACCTCTAAATAGAAATCCAGATAAAATCCGACAGTTTTCAACCAATCAGTAGTTGAGCCGATATTACAGGTTGAAGCCAAAAAACTGCTTATTGGCCAGTTGCAGAAACCAAATAATCTCTACTGTACTTGCTAATTGCTGTATCTATCAACGAGAGAGACAAAGATGCAGCACCAATTCCTGCTTCCCCAATCCAACGGCAGCTCGTAGAAACGTCGACGGCTAAAACTCTCTCTTCCTCTTATCCATCTCTCACGGGCTAATCTAAGGTGTCAAAAACACCCAATCCAAATCCAACCGATATCATGAGTGACTGAACTGAAGGGACACAACGTATGACTCCGATCCTCCACACAGAAATTCTTGGAGAAGAGAAAACTAATGTTTAGAGAGTTAAAAAGAAAAAATCGTTGTGCGGTTGGATATGGGGGCCCTCGTCAAATCATTGAAATGGGAAAGGGCCCACCTGGTCTCTCTCTCTCTCTCTCATATGATCCCACAAGAGATTGAATAGTCTACAGTAAGAAAGAGAGAAAGACTGTGTAAGAGAGGAGTCCGCGCTTGTCTTGGGCCCATCATCCATGGAAGAGGAATAAAAAGGCTCCAGGATTTGTGTAGTATAAAAAAGTTAAAATTTTGCAAAGAAAAGAGACAACTTTCCTCCCCCCACGCCCCGACCACAGTATCCTTCATTCACGTGTACATCCCACAACCGATAAAAAAGGCCACCACCCCTTGCACCCCAACAACATCCTGGCAGGAAAATCTCGAGAAGCCAATCAGAAGTCGACGTATCAGCAGATAAGCGGAAGGGCTCCCACAAGATAGATGTACTACATAATTGCATGTGGTAATATATACTATACTGGTATGGGATAGGACCCGAGTTAATATAGTTACAGAAAAAGTAAATGGGACACGAGGGCAGAGGAGTGGCAGGAGCCAGGAGATGAGTAAGATGACGCAACACCGCATACACATTCAGTAAAGACCGTGACTGCCCCTTGTGTGGGAGGAGTCCGAACTTCCTAAAACAGCCCTCCAATCCACGGCTCCATCCACCAGCGAAAGAGACCCCAAACTTCTTTCGCCGTGAAGTTAATAACATCACCCTCCTGAGCCTTTTGCATTAACTCTGCCTTTTGGGGTAATTTTGATTCTTTCCGTTAGAACATAAGTACATGTCACATGCCCACGGATGCGGTGTTCAACCCATCTCGGATTCATGGTAAGAAGTACCAGTTTGATCAATTGGATCACCATCATGTCGACAGCTTTCTTGTGAAATGATCCACCAATTACGCTGGCCCTCTTAAACCTAAGGCCAGAGACCACATTCAATGGTGCTAAGTATGCAAAAGGGCAAACATGGATCCTGAAATCAAGCTGTACGCCTTAGAAGTTATGAGTTGACGTAATTGCTTCACGAGTTATGGTTGAGAAATGAGTATAGAAGCTTCCCATGATAAAAGACGAGTACCTATATAGTGCACAACTTCCACCAAGTCACATACCTTGACCTCGATCAACATAAACATAGAATACAAAGCATCTTTTAGTATTCTACAAAGAAGTTGTCGCATAGTGTTAGAAGGTGAAAGATTTTCAGCTGTGGGAAAAATATAATAATGTGCAACTAATTATTATTAGTAATAAGAATCATTATGAACATTACGAATTTTAAATTAAAACTGTACCAAATGTGTTAAACATTGTTGGCTATATATATTTTATATATTATTTAAAATATAAGTTATACACATGTTTTTAAATAATATGTATGTATTATATATTTGTATATCCTATAGGGAGTACTTCTAAATTAAATAGTGTTTATAAATAAGTACTACAAAAACATATATTTTAAAATAATCAGTACTCATTAATTAATACTACATGAGTTACATTAAACTTGAACAATGTTAAAACTATCAACACAATTTATTGTGTCACACTCTCTCTATTCGTTACCTCTCTCTTTGTATATAGTATGCACTCTCTCTCTCTCTCTCAATCCACTATTTTCTTCTTTCTATTTATTACACTTTCTCTCTTTATCCACTACATTCTCCGTTCTATTTATGATGCATTTCTCCATCCACTACCATCTTCTTTCTATTACTTACATCCTCTCCTACATCCTCTATCTCCTTTTATTCTCATTTCATACTTTTTCCATCCACTAATGTATATAAGTTCTATCTCTCTCCAACCACAAAGCAATCATGGGTACTTTAAAAAATGAGACGAACTATGCTAATAGTGCTCTGCACGTATTCTCAAGGTGCGGGTGTAACTTTTAGTGGAAGATGTATTGGAGAAAGAATTTTCCATAAAGGATGTGGCGCAGGAAAGATTCATCGTGACAAGTGGCATCATATTGCCTAGTGATGCCCCCAAAGAGTGAAGATTCACAAACTATTGTGCAACAAATATGTTAATATTAGCTTAAGATAGAAAATATAGATGTTTAAAATCACTAGGAGTGTGTCAATTAATCTCAGTACATATTGTTTAGGTTGTTCTAACCTAGCTCCGTAGATGAATTTATTCTATAATCAAAACGACGTTGACACTTCTAACTCATTTGTAGGTTATCTATGTTAGCCCCCATGTTATGGAAGATGATGAAGTGGTAGTTCTTGTTATTTTTTCTTACCTATTACATGTGTTTAATGATAAAAAAACATGTGTTGCCTACATTATAGACTATATATATACACACACACACACACACACATATATATATATATATAGAGAGAGAGAGATATGAGTCAGGCTAGAATACACTTGAGTGTATCCGGAGCGGAATACACTCAAGTAGTTTTTCATGATGCAATATTTTTTTGAAAATCTAATCCGTTGATCTTCTTACACATCTCGTGAACAACTCATACACAAAATTTGAATAGATTTGGATATGTATAGCTCATGTTATGAAGACCGCAAAAATTATGCATTCCAAATTAGTTTTGTGCGTCGATTTTGTTTCCCTTGGATGAGTGACTTACACTCATCCAAATGGGCTCAAAATTGGTATGTAACCTAGTTATAGTATGACGGTGAAGATCAACAGTTTACATTTTGCAAAATATAGTCTTGATATGCAAACACACTTGAGTGTATTCGTGTGATCCGTACACTCGAGTGTATTCTAGCCTGACTCTCTCTCTCTCTCTCTCTCTCTCTCTCTCTATATATATATATATATATATATATATATATATATATATATATATATATATATATATATATATATATATATGTGTGTGTGTGTGTGTGTGTGTGTGTGTGTGTGTGTGATTAACTACCTTGTTGTCATTTAGAATAATTGAAGATATGTTAATATAAAAATCAAGAAGTTTGGTTCATCTGGGACTAATGCCACCTTTTTCATTAACAAAGAAACTCAATAAGTAAAGATTCAATCTTTCTGCATGTAGACATGTTGTGCACCCACATGTGCATCATTTCCACATCTAGATTCTTCCTCAATTTTCTCAGCATCAGACATTACATGCTCTCCTAGCTGCATGTTGTGTCTGACATTAGTATATTATGGCATGCATATTCAATGGGCACAATGTATTATACATGAGCATGACGTCCCAAACATCACTAATTGTGGCCAAATCAATCACGATCATGCACAACATGTACGACTAACAACACAGTGTGCAATCAAATAGGTATTGTTCCACAAATCCTTCAACATAACATGTTGATCCCAAATGGTTATGGAGTCCAACTCTTAAAAATTATATGGGCACTATGTGCTTTATCCTAGGCATGTTGTGTCCTGTAAAGAAGCAAAACCACCTCTCTATTAAAAATTTGAACAATAGAACTTCTAGTCCAAACACATTTCAAAGGTATGCTTGGAGTGGATGTAAAAGTTTCAAACTTTATTAATGGTATTCAAAACAACCAAAGTGTAGCAGCGGAATAAAAACATGACTATATTCAATTATAAAATAAGGGAACATCTTAAACTTACATCATAAGGATCCATGTAGGGGGAAATCTAAACCACCTCAAGATTGTCTCCAAGCTTTAACTTCTCAATCTAAGTCTGAGTCAACATGCCTTGTCATCCAAGTCCTCCACCTAGGGTTGGAAGCATACCCCAGCAAGAAGATAAAAATAGAAGACATCAACAAAGGTTAGTATGTACATACTAAAAAGAAAATTGAGCAATATAAGAAAATAAGGACATCAAATAATAAGAAGCTTCCCATAGAAGAGAAAATTACCACCCAAATGGGTATCAAGAGAAAAGATCACAATAAGAATGATACTTGCCATAAAACAACATAAAAGATTGTGTCGTATATATCCACTATCATGGTGGGAAATTAAGCACATAAGAGAAAGTAGGGCACACACCCCACACTCAGCATCAATAACCTGAATGTATGTGAGATAAGCATAACACTAGAAGAATATAAATAAAAATGGCGGCCAAGCCTCATAAACTTGAAACCTGATAGAGAAAGGAATATTGCCAATCTCCCAAATATATAAAATATGGGCCATGACTCACACATCTTTCCATGCGTATGAGGTTCTTTTCCATCCCAAAAGAGCAGAAAATATCACATCTTCTCGGTAGGAAATAGCACATCTGCCATGAACAAAAACTAATGCAATTACACTACTCTAGTGCTACTGAATCACATAACATGTTAAATGTATAGGCAAGTAGAAAGCATAGTCAGATTATATAAACTAGTCACCACATAAGTGACCAACATATACATCCACCTCATAAGTGGGAAAAGACATCACATGTCATCATATAAAGTTCCAACATGAACATAGCATAATATAAGAGTAAGAATATCCATGATCACAAGATCAGTAACAAAATAAGATACTTCCATGAAGCATAATTTACAAAAGAGCAAGATAATGTGTAGGCTAATGTCTGTAGGACCAAGAGAATGACAAAGATAGGTTATTGCTCAATATAGAAGAATAGGGAATGCAAACATACCTCAACTTCAGAGTCTATACAAGTCAAAATTAGATCGAGATCCAAATCTATGTCTCCAAAGCACCTATTAAACATATATGTAGATTTTGTGTCAATTTCATATTTGTTAATCAAACCCTAGAAAACACCTTTTTAGCAACCTCAAATTTTGGACTCAAAACCTAGACCAAACAATTCCTTATGTATTCTAATCAAGACAACATATTCATTTGCTAAATTTGGAATTCAAATGAATTAGTTACCAATTTTAGGGCTTTTTATATTGATTAATTATATCTATTACATCCATCATAGAAAACATGGGAATCATTCTCTGAAACAATTTGTATTAGAAAGAACACTTTTTTTTATTATGAAACATATTTTTATTTAATTTTTGGACAAGTGAGTCAAAATTTATGATTTTTATAAAATCAACCAATCAGAAAGTGACACGTCATCAACTGAGTGAGAGAGAGAGTGAGTGAGGGACCCGCTGCGTGACTTGGCCCAATCAGGGGTGGCCAAATCGTGTGGTCAAAGGCCAGGCTGACTCATTTCCAAGCAAAGAAGTTGAGGCAAAGAGATAATTTTGCCCTCAAAGGAAAACAAAACGAAAGACGAGAACAGAGGGGTAAAACTGGGAAATCTCAAGGGATCATCCCCTTCCCAAGCACCTACACCATGTTCGTAGGGCAGGGAGAAGCTCGACTGAAAGAAATCAAACGGTGAATCTTTGACACCCAAAACCAACTGAAGATGCCACAAGACCCCCTACTCGTCGCCGAACTCAGAAAGCCAATCCAAAATGAAAAAGGCAACCAATAACTTAACAATCACCATAGCTTGTGAACTCCATCAAAAGGAGTAAAAAGAGGGACCTCTACACACCTTGCAAAAAGGCTAAATTGACGATGGAATCATCTTCAAAAGTCCAAATGCATCGTCCTCAAACATTTCCCCAGACCTGTAGTTGATCAGAGACCTCTGCCCCAACCAACCTCCCTCAGTGCGCCGTCAGGGTATGGGCAACTGAGCTCGAGGCCAAGCAACAACCAACCAGTGGCAGAAAATGAACCTTGAGGTACCACCAGAGGTATGTGAGAAAAGTTTTAGGGTTCTGATCATCAGGAGTAGCGAGAAGAAAGAGAATAGAGGCACACTAGGGGAGGAACATAGGAACTTGGTTCTCCCGAAGCGACCGAAATCCTTAAGAAGGGAAACCCCAATATATAGGGCTCAGGCTATGAAGAGAAGAATGAGGAAGTTAGAAGAATAGAGAGTGGTAGAGAAACGGAGAGGAGAGGGAAGAACTGGCACAAGGAAATAACGCTACAGGACCCGAAACGGCAGTCTCCCACCCAAGGTAGGAGATGAGCTAGAAGTTGTTCGATCAGAATCAGACGGTCGAGGAGAGATCACACATAAAAGGAAACTGGAAGCCAGGCGTGACATGTGAACCTTTTGTGAGTCCAAGAAAAATAAACGTGACATTCAAATCAAGAAAATAACTGAATAAAAAAAAGTTTGGTTTGCATTAGTAATATGATTTAGGTATTTTCTTCTTTAGTTAAATTATGATAGCAAACATTATTCAATGAAGGTTAAACATTGCATCTAGGCTAATTAAAGCATGTAGAATCTGATTTTGCAATTAGATTTTCCTTTTGAGGACCTATGATGCATTAATTAACCAAACCTTACTTTCTATATCCTCATTCATCAATGACATTAGGATTATCAACTTTTGGTGAAACTTAATCCATAAGTTAAGTTAAATGTGTTGAATACAAATTTGCCTTTATTTCCATCTTTTGGTGTCATATTTCATATTCATTTATTGCTTACATCTTTTATGCAGTTTCTCTCTCCTAGACTTACCTTATTATTTCAAGGTTGTCCAAATTAGATGAAAATTGACATATAGGCTTATTTTGATATGTAGATTATGAATTTGAAGTTTCTTTCCACTTTTGATACTTTCTTATATGAGCTATGTCACTTTTCCCACTAATGACCCATTAGATTATTGTTATTCCAATTATGTTCCTACTATGTCCATATATGTCATATATGATTATTAAGCATGATTTGTTATGTTACTCTTCTTGTGACACATTTTAGATTTCATTATTGGCTTAATTACACCTATTAACTTATCCTTGTTTGGCTAAGGTAGAGAGGTCAAACTTCTAGGGTAGGGTTCAAGATATAGTATGTTACAGCACTCCACCCCTTAAAAAGGATTTCATCCTTAAAATCTATTGATCCAAACATAGGCAACCAACTACTCTCCACCCCTTAAAAAGGTTCAACCTAATAGGTCAAACTAAACAACCTTTAGAACTACCAACATCTCTTATTTGTGAAAGTTTTTAGAGATTTATGTTATCCATGTATCCATCTAAAAGTAAGAACCAACTAGGCTTGAGGTTTAGGTCCTTGTATCTCTAACCTATCAACCCTACATGAGCATCCACAAGTCATAGGGTAGGTCAACTACAACATTATATCAATCCTAGCCACAATACTTGGGTTTGATTTTTGTTCCAACTATTTCTAGGGTTTAACAACCCATACTTCTTCGTTGTGCCTTAGTTCAAGAAAACTTCGATGAAATCTAGAAATTTTTGCACATATATTAGTATAATTAATAATAATTTTCCTTCAAAAAATCATGTGATATAAAGCAATGGTGAGCTCAAAATCAATGAGGAACCAAGTCACAATTTTCCTTATGAAGATCTTCATAAAATATTACTTCTTCATAACCTAATTTCATCTCAAATCAAACCTTATTACATAAGAAGATCATCATTGATCAAATCTAAGGTGAACATCTCAACTAGAGGTCACTATCCAAGTCAAGGGTTCTAATAGGGAGCCAAATTTAAATAATCAGAATCTGACTATCATGAGATCTAATACCATCTTGTAAAGAAGCGAAACCACCTCTCTACTAAAAATTTGAATAATAGAACCTCTAGTCCAAACACACTTCAAATGTATTCTTGGAGTGAGTGTAAAATTTTTTAACTTTATTAATGGTATTCAAAACAACCAAAGTGTAGCAGCGGAATAAAAACATGACTAAATTCAATTATAAAATAAGGGAACATCTTAAACTTACATCATAAGGATCCATGTAGAGGGAAATATAAACCACCTTAAGATTTTCTCCAAGCTTTAACTTCTCAATATAAGTCCAAGTCAACATTGCCTTGTCATCCAAGTCATCCACCTTGGGTTGGAAGCATACCCCAGCAAGAAGAGAAAAATAGAAGACAATAGCAAAGGCTGGTATGTGCATACTAAAAAGAAAATTGAGCAATATAAGAAAATAAGGACATCAAATAATAAGAAGCTTCCCATATAAGAGAAAAGTACCACCCAAATGGGTATCAAGAGAAAAGATCACAATAAGAATGATACTTGCCATAAAACAACATAAATGATTGTGCCATATACATCCACTACCATGGTGGGAAATTAAGCATATAAGAGAAAGTAGGGCACACATCCCACACTCATCATCAATAACCTAAATATATGTGATATAAGCATAACACTAGAACAATATAAATAGCAATGGCGACCAAGCCTCATAAACTTGAAACCTGATAGAGAAAGGAATACTGCCAATATCCCAAATATATAAAACATGGGCCAAGAATCATACATCTTGTCATGGGTATGAGGTTCCTTTCCATGCCAAAAGAGTAGGAAATATCACACCTGCTCGGTAGGAAATAACACATCTTCCATGAACAAAAACCAGCAATTACACTACTCTAGTGCTACTGAATCACATAGCATGTTAAATGTAGAGGCAAGTAGAAAGTATAGTCAGATTATATAAACTAGTCACTACATAAGTGACCAACATATACATCCACCTCATAAGTGAGAAAAGGCATCACATGTCATCATATAAAGTTCCAACATGAACATGCATAATATAAGAGTCCAAAAGAATATCCATGATCACAAGATCGGTAACAAAATAAGATACTTCACATGAAGAATAATTTCCAAAAGAACAATATAATGTGTAGGCTAATGTTTGTAAGACCAAGAGAATGATAAAGATTGGTTATTTCTCAATATAGAAGAATAGGGATGCAAACATACCTCAACTTCAGAGTCTATACAAGCCCAAATTTGATCTAGATCCAAATCTAGGTCTCTAAAGCACCTATATATATATATATATATATATATATATATATATATATTGTGTCAATTTCATATTCGTTAATCAAACCCTAGAAAACACCTTTTTAGAAACCTCGTGTTTTGGACTCAAAACCTGGACCAAACGATTCCTTATGTTTTTTATCAAGAAAACATATTCATTTGCTAAATTTCGAGTTCAAATGAAGTAGTTACCAATTTTAGGGCCTTTATATTGATTAATTATATCCTTTACATCCATCATAAAAAAACATGAGAATCATTCTATGAACTATTTTTATTGGAAAGAACACATTTTTTTATTCCAAAACATATATTTACTTAATTTTTGGACAAGTGATTCAAAAGTTATGATTTTTATAAAATCGGGCAATCAGGAATTGACACATCATCAACTGAGTGAGAGAGAGAGAGAGAGAGAGAGAGCGAGGGACCGGCCGTGTGACTGGACCCAATCAAGGGTTGCCAAATCACATGGTTAAAGGCCAGGCTAACTCATTTCCAAGAAAATAAGTCGAGGTGAAGAGATGATTTTGCCCTCAGAGGAAAACAAAACGAAAGACGAGAATAGAGGGGTAAAATCGGGAAATCTCAGGGGATCATCCCCTTGCCAAGCACATGCACCATGTCCACAGGGCGGGGAGAAGCTGAACCAAATGAAATCTGATGGTGAATCTTTGACACCCAAAACCAACCGAAGATGCCACAAGACTCCCTACTCGCTACCGAACTCAGAAAGCCAATCCAAAACCAAAAAGGCAACCAATAACTTAACAATCACCATAGCTTGTGAACTCCATCAAAAGGAGTAAAAAGAGGGACTTCTACAGACCTTGCAAAAAGGATAAATTGATGATGAAATCATCTTCACAAGTCCAAATTCATCATCCTCAAACATTTCCCCAGACCTGCAGTTGATCAGAGACCTCCGCCCCAACCAACCTCCCTCAGCGCGCCGTCAGGGTATGGGCAACCGAGCTCGAGGCTAAGAAACAACCAACCTGTGGCAGAAAATGGACCTTGAGGTACCTCCAGAGGTATGCGAGCAAAGTTTTGGGGTTTCGATCATCAGCAGTGGTGAGAAGAAAGAGAACATAGGCACACTAGGGGAGGAACATAGGAACTTGGTTCTCCCTAGTAGACAGAAATCCTTAAGAAGGATAACCCCAATATATAGGGCTCGGGTTGCACAGAGAAGAATGAGAAAGTTAGAAGAATAGAGAGTGGGTAGAGAAACAAAGAGGAGAGGGAAGAATCGATGCTAGGAAACAACACTACACGGCCCACAACGGCAGTCTCCTACCCAAGGTAGGAGTTGAGCCAGAATTTGTCCGATCAGAATCGGACGGTCGGGGAGAGATCACACATAAAAGGAAACCAGAAGCCAGGTGTGACATGTGAACCTTATGCAAGTCTGAGAAAAATGAACATGACATTCAAATCAAGAAAATAACCGAATAAAACAAAGTCCGATTTGCATTAGTAATATGATTTAGGTATTTTCTTCTTTAGTTAAATTGAGAAAGCAAACATTATTCAATTAAGGTGAAACTCTCCATCTAGACTAATTAAAGCATGTAGAATCTGATTTTGTAATTAGATATTCCTTTTAAGAACCTATGATGCATTAATTAACCAAACTTTACTTTATCTTTCCTCATGCATTAATGACATTAGAATTATCAACTTTTGGTGAAACTTCATCCATAAGTTAAGTTAAGTGCGTTGAATATGAATTTGCCTTTATTTCCATCTTTTGCTGTCATATTTCATATTTATTTATTACTTACATCTTTTATGCAGTTTCTCTCTCCTAGACTTACCTTATTATTTCAAGGTTGTCCAAATTAGATGAAAATTGACATATAGACTTTTTTGATATGTAGATTACATATTTGAAGTTTTTTTTCCACTTTTGAGACTTTCTTATATGAGTTATGTCACTTGGCCCACTAATGGCCCATTAGATCATTGTTATTCCAATTATATTCCTACTACCTCCATATGTGTCATATATGATTATTAAGCATGATTTGTTATGTTACACTTCTTGTGAAAAAAAATTAGATTTCATTATTGGCCTAATTACATGTATTAACTTATCCTTGTTTGGCTAAGGAAAAGAGGTCAAACTTCTAGGGTAGGGTTCAAGATCCGGTATGTTACAACACTCCACCCCTTAAAAAGGATTTTGTCCAGGAAATCTATTGATCCAAACATTGACAACCAACTACTCTCCACCCCTTAAAAAGGTTCAACCTAATAGGTCAAACTAAACAACTTTTAGAACTACCCACATCTCTTAGTTGTGAAAGTTTTTAGAGATTTATGTTATCAATGTATCCATCTAAATGTCAGAACCAACTGGGGTTGAGCTTTAGGTCCTTGTGTCTCTAACCTATCAACCCTACATGAGCATCTACAAGTCATAGGGTAGGTCAACTACACCAGTGTATCCATACTAGCCACAAAACTAGGGTTAGATTTCTATTCCAACTATTTCTAGGGTTTTACAACCCATACTTCTTCATTTTGACTTAGTTCAAGAAAACATCGATGAAATCTAGAAAATTCTGTCCATATAGTAGTACAATTGAAAATAATTTTTCTTCAAAAAGTCATGTGATATAATGCAATGGTGAGCTCAAAATCAATGTGGAACCAAGTCACAATTTTCCATATGAACGTCTTCATAACCTATTACTTCCTCATAACCTAACTTCATCCTCAAATCAAACCTTATTGCATAAGAAGATCATCATTGATCAAATCTAAGGTGAACATATCACGTAGAGGTCACTATCCAAGTCAAGGGTTCTAATAGGGAGACAAAATTGAAATAGTCAGATTCTGACTACCATGGGCTCTGATACCATGTTGTAAAGAAGCGAAACCACCTCTCTACTAAAAAATTGAACAATAGAACCTCCAGTCCAAACACACTTCAAAGGTATGCTTGGAGTGGGTGTAAATTTTTAAACTTTATTAATGGTATTCAAAACAACCAAAGTGTAGCAGTGGAATAAAAACATGACTATATTCAATTAGAAAACAAGGGAACATATTAAACTTACATCATAAGGATCCATGTAGAGGGAAATCTAAACCACCTCAAGATTGTGTCTAAGCTTTAACTTCTCAATCTAAGTTTAAGTCAACATGCCTTGTCATCCAAGTCCTCCACCTAGGATTGGAAGCATACCCCAGCAAGAAGAGAAAAATAGAAGACATCAACAAAGGTTGGTATGTGCATACTAAAAAGACAATTGAGAAATATAAGAAAATAAGGACATCAAATAATAAGAAGCTTCCCATAGATGAGAAAAGTACCACCCGAATGGGTATCAAGAGAAAAGATCACAATAAGAATGATACTTGCCATAAAACAACATAAAAGATTGTGCCATATACATCTACTACCATGGTGGGAAATTAAGCACATAAGAGAAAGTAGGGCACAAACCCCACACTCATCATCAATAACCTGAATGCATGTGAGATAAGCATAACACTAGAATAATATAAATAACAATGGTGGCCAAGCCTCATAAACTTAAAACCTGATAGAGAAAGGAATACTACCAATCTCCCAAATATATAAAACATGGGCGAAGAATCACACATCTTGCCCTAGGTATGAGGTTCCTTTCCATCCCAAAAGAGAAGAAAATATCACATCTGTTCGGCAGGAAATAACACATCTTCCATGAACAAAAACCAATGCAATTACACTACTCTAGTGCTACTAAATCACATAGTATGTTAAATGTAGAGGTAAGTAGAAAGTATAGTCAGATTATACACACTAGTCACCACATAAGTGACCAACATATACATCCACCTCATAAGTGGGAAAAGACATCACATGTCATCATATAAAGTTCCAACATGAACATAGCATAATATAATAGTCCAAAAGAATACCCATGATCACAAGATCAGTAACAAAATAAGATAGTTCACATAAAGCATAATTTCAAAAAGAACTAGAAAATGTGTAGGCTAATGTCTGTAGGACCAAGAGAATGATAAAGATAGTTTATTGCTCAATATAGAAGAATAAGGGATGAAAACATACCTCAACTTTAGAGTCTATACAAGCCCAAATTAGATCTAGTTCCAAATCTAGGTCTCCAAAGCACCTATTAAACATATATATAGATTTTGTGTCAATTTCATATTCGTTAATCAAACCCTAGAATACACCTTTTTAGCAACCTCGAGTTTTGGAATCAAAACCTAGACTAAATGATTCCTTATGTTTTTCATTTCAAGAAAACTTATTCATTTGCTAAATTTGGAGTTCAAATGAATTTGTTACAAATTTTAGGGCTTTTATATTGATTAAATATATCCTTTACATCCATCATCAAAAACATGGGAATCATTCTCATAAACTATTTTTATTAAAGAGAACTCATTTTTTAAATTCCAAAACATATTTTTACTTAATTTTTGGATAAGTGACTCAAAAGTTATGATTTTTATTAAATCGACCAATCAAAAATTGACCCATCATCAACTGAGCAAGAGAGTGAGCGTGAGCGAGGGACCCGCCACGTGACTTGGCCCAATCAGGGGCAGCCAAATCGCATGGTTAAAAGCTAGGCTGACTCATTTCCAAGCAAAGAAGTGGAGTTGAAGATACAAATTTGCCCTCAAAGGAAAAGAAAGATGAGAATAGAGGGGTAAAACTTGGAAATCTCAGGGGATCATCCCCTTCACAAGCACATGCACCATGTCTGCAGAGCGGGGAGAAGCTCGACTAAAAGAAATCAGATAGTGAATCTTTGACACCTAAAACCAATCAAAGATTCCACAAGACTCCCTACTCACTGCCAAACTTAGAAATCCAATCCAAAACGAAAATGGCAACCAATAACTTAACAATCACCATAGCTTGCGAACTACATCAAAAAGAGTAAAAAGTGGGACTTATACACACCTTGAAAAAAGGCTAAATTGATGATGGAATCATATTCATAAGTCCAAATGCATCATCCTCAAACATTTCCCCAGACATGTAGTTGATCAGAGACCTCCGCCCCAACCAACCTCCCTCAGCGCGTCATTGGGGTATGAGCAACCGAGCTTGAGGACAAGTAACAACCAACTAGCGGCAGAAAATGGACCTTGAGGTAACTTCAGAGGTATGCGATCAAAGTTTTGGGGTTTTGATCATCAAGAGCGGCGAGAAGAAAGAGAACAGAGGCACGCCAAGGGAGGAACAGAGGAACTTGGTTCTCCCTAGGCGACCAGAATCCTTAAGAAGGGAACCCCCAATATTTAGGGCTCAGGCTGCGCAGAGAAGAATAATAAAGTCAAAAGAATAGAGAGTGGGAAGAGAAATGGAGAGGAGAGGGAAGAATCGGTGCAAGGAAACAATGCTACATGACCCACAACAGTAGTCTCCTACCTAAGATAGGAGATGAGCCAGAAGTTATCCGATCGGAATCGGACGGTCAGGGAGAGATCACGCATAAAAGGAAACCGGAAGCCATGTGTGACATGTGAACCTTATGCGATTCCAAGAAAAATGAACGTGACATTCAAATCAAGAAAATAACCAAATAAAACAAAGTCTGGTTTGCATTAGTTATATGATTTAGGTATTTTCTTCTTTAGTTAAATTGAGAAAGCAAACATTATTCAATTAAGGTGAAACTTTGAATCTAGACTAATTAAAGCATGTGTAATATGATTTTGCAATTAGATTTTCCTTTTGAGGACCTATGATGCATTAATTAACCAAACGTTACTTTCTCTTTCCTCATGCATTAATGACATTAGGATTATCAACTTTTGGTGAAACTTCATCCATAAGTTAAGTTAAGTTAAGTGTGTTGAATATAAATTTTCCTTTATTTCCATCTTTTGGTGTCATATTTCATATTTATTTATTACTTACATCTTTTATGCATTTTCTCTCTCCTAAACTTACCTTATTATTTCAAGGTGGTCCAAATTAGATGAAAATTGACATATAGGCTTATTTTGATATGTAGATTACGAATTTGAAGTTTGTTTCCACTTTTGATACTTTCTTATATGAGTTATGTCACTTGGCCCACTAATTGCCCATTGGATTATTGTTATTTCAATTATGTTCCTACTACATCCATGTGTGTCATATATGATTATTAAGCATGATTTGTTATGTTACACTTCTTGTGACACATTTTAGATTTCATTATTGGCTTAATTACACCTATTCACTTCTCCTTGTTTGGCTAAGGCAAAGAGGTCAAACTTCTAGGGTAGGGTTCAAGATCTGGTATGTTACATCACTCCACCCCTTAAAAAGGATTTTGTCCTTGAAATCTATTGATCCAAACATTGACAACCAACTACTCTCCACCTAAAATCTATTGATCCAAACATTGACAACCAACTACTCTCCACCCCTTAAAACATTCAACCTAACAGGTCAAACTAAACAACTTTTAGAACTACCCACATCTCTTAGTTGTGAAAGTTTTTAGAGATTTATGTTATCCATGTATCCATCTAAAAGTAAGAACCAACTAGGGTTGAGCTTAGGTCCTTGTGTCTCTAACCTATCAACCCTACATGATCATTCACAAGTCATAGGGTAGGTCAACTACACCTTTATATCAATCCTAGCCACAGAACTAGGGTTAGAATTCTATTCCAACTATTTCTAGGGTTTTACAACCCATATTTCTTCATTGTGTCTTAGTTCAAAAAAGCTTCGATGAAATCTAGAAATATTTGTACAGATAGTAGTATAATTGAAAATATGTTTTCTTCAAAATGCGATATAAAGCAATGGTGAGCTCTAATTTTTATTACATGGAGGTGAATAGGAGTTTCTACATGCTAAGTTTCCCTATACAAGTAGTGAAGGTGGATATATGATTCTCTTTTGAGGGTTCAAAGAGAACTTACTATCTTGTGCTACATCATTAGTTCGATGATATTGATCGAGTGACCTAGGTGGTTAATTAGTGAAAGTCATTAATCATAATATGGTCTAAGATGTTTACAAAAGAAAATCAAACTATTTTTCATGAATGTTTGTAATGGGATTTATAGATGTCGTGGCATTGATGCACTAAAATTGTGTGTGCAAATGTAAGTGTATATGTTAAAGTAATATTGGAATCTTTATTTCACGAGTGTTTAGCTTAAGTAACTGTGAACTCTAAGACTAATACTAATTAGTTCAAATTAGTTGGATTAAATAAAGGTTTGATTGTTTGACTAATTAATTGATTCTAAAAGTAAGAAAGTAATTAATGATATTAGTTTTGATAAGAATGATGAAGGTCTTTAAAATTTCATGTTTTACCACAATTTTATCTATATTTAATTTTTATTCACTTACTAACTTATAATCTATATATTATAATAAGGTATTTGAAATTAGTATCACCCTCTCTCAAAGCATAATTTCATGTTAAATTTGATCAGAATCCTACTTTCATGGTGTTCCTTATTCCAAATCAAATAATGAAGTTTGATGTCTCAATTATTTCCTCTTTGTTGTTAGCTCACTATTGTAATGAGTTATTAACCATGTCTATGGAAATTTCTCCAACCAAAAATCACTCTTTTGAAGTAATAAACTATCTGAGCTATCATCTACTTTGATCAAGAATAGACAATTAATACAGATTTGAATTATGTAGAAATTATGCAAAAAAATTATATCAGTGAATTGAGATAATCAAATACACAATCACATTGGGTGCCCCAGGTCCTAGAGTAGAAGGGGATCAACCCCAAATTATTGATATGGCATCACATTTAGAAATTTAGATAATAAGAAAATATTTAATAAACTAAATGGAACCCTAGAGACAACAACAATGGAGTGTATTGTCAAATTTGCTCACGGTCTACCATGAATCTAGTGAGAAATTGCTTTCTGAATTCGGTAGGTAGCTTGTGGTATCCTTATTTTGTCTCCATCTCCTCACCTTGGTCGTGATGTACTCAATATTGAAATGTATGGCATAGGTAGAAACATTAGGTCTTAATTGTTCAATGATCCAAGATAAAACATGAACCATTCTGTTCTAATGATCAAATCAAAAAATTCCATATGCTTACTATTTCAGTTTGCCACTAACTTCTATGTCAAACCTTCCTCTTTGATTAGGATGGAACTGTTAATGGGCACCTAAAACCATATTCAAATAAGAAAAATCCCTATTAATTTTAAGTTTTGTGTTAGTTCGATCAAATTGAGGTCGATGTACCAATTCTATGAGTTTGTTCTCAATTTTTCCTATTGTAAAACAAGTATATAACCATTTTATATCATGATAACATATGCCTTATTACATATAAACATAGCAAAAAAAAAAGTACAATTGATTATGTACTAATTTGATTATCAATGAATGAAAAATTATGTGATTAAGATCAATCAATGTATAGCATAGTGATCAATGTATACCATGAAAAATAACTAGGAGGATTGTGTATACACGGAACCCCCACTCGACCCTGTGGGTCACCCCCTCCCTTTACCTCTTTGTAATGGTAGGAGTCCTACCAAACTTAAGTTTTCAGTAGGAACTATACCACCAAATATTTCAACACCTGCACGACGAGGGTGGGATGAATAAAACTACCTCCTGACTTTCCCCAAAAATGTATAGCATAGAAGTTTGATATAATTATGCATGGACAACCCCCCAGTCTTGAACTAGTATTCATCCTCAAGCAACACTTAGATTTGATTTAAGAAGTCAGTAAGAATATGGATATAACAATCAACAACTCTCCTGATAACCCCCTCCACTGATGGTCCCAAATTGGTCCTCCCAACCAAGCAGCATGTCATTAATATAAGGATATCAATCGTAATAATAACTTGATGTTGGCAATAAGATAAATAAATCAACAAATCACTTGGAGTAGAAAATTAGCATGGTAAGTTGGGCACACACTAAGTGCATCAGACAAACCCCATTTCTACATTTCTCTTTGATAGATAAAAATCTAAAATGGGTGTATCCATAGATTCACATGCATGGGGGAAAATCATGAGGGTGGGTTGTTATGTAGACAAATCAGTGAAATTAATTGGGTGACTTGAGATAAGAGTTGCATTTTAATCTAGATCACAATCTAATGAAAGAATATGCACATAAATGATAGATAAAATGAAATTCAACCTATATTCCTTCAAAGGTGAAGATAGAATGATGCATGCAATGGAATTCCATGTCCTTATGATAGATTGATGGTGTTTATGACGACAAACTATATCCATACTATTTTATAAAAAAGTAAGGGATATGATTTACATTATATAAGTTTTACTCTCCTTGTCTCCTCCTTTGATTTATTTTCTTTTTCTTTTTGTATGCATACTATTTTTCTACAAATACTCTTTTAAAACATGCCCTTCTTTTATTAAGATGAAGGCTACTGACATCATCTAATTAGAAGATTGATAATATCTTAGATTCCCATTTTTAAAGTAAGCTTGGAACATAGTTATACCAACACGTTATGGTAAAAGTATGCATAATGCAATCTAAGTGAACTAACCATGAGATTCTAATGAAACTATAAGCAAACATTTGTTTTCTTTCTTTTCACCTATATTTCAAAAGCAATGATATGAATTCCTAGCATGCTATGCAAAGTAATAATGAAAATTTGTATGAAAGTCGCTCCTCTCATGGTTTTGTTGAGAAATGAAATGAACTAATGGTGGATTTAGATCATGAAACTAAGAGAAGTTGTCTATAAACCATGATACATATCTCTCATGGTATATTTGTATATCAGGGTAATCCTTGAACATATCTTTGCAATCATATGAAGGATTTACACAATAGCTCGATTAGTTGGACTCAAAACTCTTCATCTTTCCACATGTCTTAGAGTCAACTTGGGGTTGCATGTTTATCACACAAGTCTCCAAGATGATTGGTTCAAGAAAAATCTAAGTTTTGTGTACTCATAAAAAAATCCTAACTAAAAAGGCAAGAGTGGAAGTACATGATCAATAAGATGAGAATTTGATCCTTTCCACAGGAAGGACTTACATAACTAGTTAATTTTTATTTGCTTTTCATGGTTTGCATCCACAATTACACTGGATAGAAGGGGACCTTTTAAAAACAAAATAAAACTAGTGTTTGTATATGAAAATAAAGATGTAAGTATATTCAGAAAAATGGTTTTTAATTTCCCTCCTAGGATTAGATTTGACATTATCCTCAATGTCAAGTAAAAAAGGAGTAAAATGGAATGAGTATACCAATTTGTCACTATGGTGGAGGTGGGGTATGCAGAGAAAAGAAAATTGATGACCAATGCCCACTTGAATCCCATCTAAATAAATGACACACAATATGCATGGCTAGGGCAATGCCACCGATGAGACTAGAAGGTGCCACCGACTTGGAAAGTCAAGTATTCTGATAAGAGGCAATGTTGGTCATCAACAGATCATCTTTCATTGGTGATGATATAGGGTTTTGGAGAAGGGATGCAACAAAAATACACAAATTTCCCAACAAACTTTTAAGCAACAGAGTTGTCATAGCCATAAAACATTAGTATATTAAATAAGGGATATTAAATATACCTTGGAACACATTTGTTGTAAAACAACTATATATTGTTTATGTTGGAATGGAACTTGCACTTCTAGATATGAATTTAAATTGGTTGGTTTTGCTTTTGCCTTCTTATCATAGAAACACCATGTCTTCTCCTAAGACAAGTTGCTTGTCATCAAGCCTCTGCCCAAGGGCCTCAACCTCTACGTCATGCATGTGGATGTTAGAAATCTTGATGCACCATCATGATCACCATGAGGACGCAAAACTAAGATTCTTCAATGTGATAGCATCAGTCACACTCCTACTCTCTTATTACAAATTGTTGTCTTTGACTGATTTTTCTCTCTCTAAGAGGAAGAACTGTCAGATTTCTTTTCTCATAGTCGGTATGTGTGTCCCCTTGGACGTCCACCCTTTTCAGTAGGAGGAGTATCATGGGATTATATTTCCCAAAAATCCAGTCACATTCTAAATTGCAACTCACATTTAGAATCAAACTAGTAAAGTTAGACAGACTTTACACTTGATGGTTCCATCAATGAATCTGTCAACTCACTAGCCTAGTCACCCAAATGGACCATCCAACCACACAATTTTCTTGGTTATCAAGTGTCATTCTGATTTTTCTTGCTCAAGTTGACTCCCAATGAATCAAGTATATCCATTTCTTATTCAACCGTGCTTTCACCCGATCGCCTAACTAGACTATCATGTTGGTCATTTTGTCACTTGCCCAATTGGTGATCAATCAATTGATTGGTATTCAATTTGACCAATTGATTTAAACCATCCAGTTTGTCATATAACTTGTTTAGATTCTTGATTGGTAGAAATCATATTATGCATATTTCAAACCATTCTAATCATATGTTTAATTATAAAATTTGATTACTTCAATCATCCTTATGTGCATGACCCTATAGTTTCCTTGTTATGTTGGTAGTGATGTTAAAGACCTCATAAGAAAATATTGGTATCTAGAAATACATCATTACTATCCAATTCATTGGAATAAGTTGGAGAACAACTTCAAGCCTATAAAGTAACCAATGTTACCATGACAGTAGAGCCTCTTTGTCACAAATATCTAGATTGAAACCAATGTATAGAGTTGTCATCCTTTTAAAATGAAATTTATGTTTTATGTGAGAACAATATCATATATTGATTCACATTATCATTTCCATGAATTTCATATTCTCACTTATCAAGTGGTCAAGATATCGCTCCATTGTAGGGGAAAAATTTCATCTACGTCACCCATAATAGTACTTGTGTCATAGTGCACCCAATCACTCCCAATATGGTTACCCTTATTTAGAGTCATATTGGATAGTGATTAGTATAGTGACTTCAGGTCTAAGGATCACAATCACCATCTTTACATTGGGATATGACTCCGACTGACATGCCATGGCTTCTATGTGCCATTCTCAAGGTGGTCATGTCATGTATAACTTGTTCTCGGACAAGTACCCATGCATCTAAATTGATATCTGATGTCATGACTAAAGAGACACAATCATCATTCAACATACACACTATCCTTATGAATTATTGTTGACCTATAATATCCATAATAATAACTAACTGGAGACATAACAAAAATGAATAATCTTGAGAAACATACAATATCATGCTTAGGTCCTTAGCAAAAACCATATGTGAATGAGTCAAGACATTTTTAAGACATTATTACAAATGTTAGTTATATCAATACTAAAGCCAACATAAGAAATGGAATTGCCTTTATTAATAATTGAATCATTTACAATGTATCCTTATTACAATCATCACATGATGGATATCAGGGCATACTAGTATCCCACTTGCACTATATCCAATCAATCATGAATCTATTTCCAAGTGATCTAACATGGCCATCATGCTTTTTTGTGAAGTGCTTTTGTCAAGGGATCATGACATTTCTTTCAGTTGGTACTCTACAAATCTTTACATATCCTCTTTGTATGATCTCTAGTATGACATGAAATTTCCATAGTATGTGCTTGAAAATTTGAAGCAATATGGGTTCCTAAGCTTATGAAGTGGCTCCATTTTTATCACAGTTAAGATCTAGTACATCCTCAATGATTGCAACCACTCTAATCTCACTAACAAATTCTTAATCCATAATACTTCCTCTATTGCATAAGATGTAGGAATATACTTAGGTTTTGTTGTACAATAGGCCACTGTCACTTGATTGGAACTCTTATAGCTTACAAATCTTTTGTTTAGGCAAAACACAAAGTTCGATATAGATAGGTAATCATCTTTGTCACTTTGGAAGCTTGCATGAGTGTAGCCCTTTACAACTAGCTCTTATTCACCTCCATATGTCAATAGTTGATTGTTTATTCTTGTCAATTACTTCACCTATTCATCATGCTCAAATCATATGAGACATATGGGCATGTACATAACATTGTATACATTATAGATCCAGTTGTAGAATCATATATGAATCTTTTCATGTGTTCCATCTCTTCCAAGGAGTTGTGACATTGGGACTTAGAGAGACTTATTCCATGATACATTGGTAATTTACCTCTCTTAGAATCATCCATGTTGAACCTTTTTAGAAACTTGTCAATGTATGTACTCTATCTTAGACCAAGACATCGTCTATATCTATCTCCTTACAACTTAATTCCTAGAACATAGGAAGTTGTGCCTAATTCCTTCATGGATAAGGTATTTCCCAACCAAGTCTTAACCAATTGTAGTTTATGTATGCAATTTCCTAACAATATTTTGACATCCACATATAATACAAGAAATACACTAATATTTCCACTAACCTTTTTGTAAATTGTTGTAACATCCCTGACCTGGGATATACTTTAACCCTAGGTGTTTTGATTAAGAAAGATGATTAAATTTTTAATCTCATCTTGTGAAAAGTAATTAGGCCTCAAGAGGAACTTATGTTGCAATTCTAGTCCTTTTTGAACATTGTTGAAATCAATGTTTTGTTGGTTTTGGACTAAAGTGCAAATTACCCAAGTTGAGCGGTTTAAGTGCAATTTGTGCATGATAATATGTTCCTCATGTGTTGAAGCATCATGAGAGTGAAAATGATATTGAGGTATGGCTTATGGAAGCATGAATACCAAGGAAGAGCTGATAAAGCAATGTATGTGCATGAAAACCTAGTTTTGGAGTAATATGCAATTTACCCAAAACCTAGGGTGCAATATGTAATTTACCACTTAAATAAGGTCCCTAATGTTTCTTGTCATCATGTAGAGCAAATAAAATGAGAGGGGCGCCTCATTTTAATTAAGTTGGAGGAGAGAGAATCTTGATATTAAAATAATCAAGATTTAAGCATAATGGAAATATTAATGCAAAAATAAATAAAATAATTCAAGGGCCTTCAACCAAAATTAATTTGGTGGAATTCATAGGTGTGTGTGAACGTCCTTGAGGTTTGCAAGGGCCAAAAATATCTTGAGGAGGTGAAATTCCACTCACCTTATTATAAGGAAAAGAATTCCCACTCAAAAATATATATTAGTATTATAATGGATTAAGGTGCTTATTTTCTTTTCCCTTAATCCATGTAAGGGAGTTCGGTGGCTTTGAGTTTCCTTTTCATGCAAGCAAACCAAGGATGAAGAGGTGGTACCATATTTGGAATTAATTGAATTTTAATTAAACATTTTCTCTTTCATCAATTTCCTTATAAAAGAGCCTTTTTCCAACCCACCTAAGGACTTTTTCGGATTTCCTTTCTTTCACTTGCTTGAAAAACCGACCAAGAAGGCTAAGGACAGCAGGGAGCACGTCCCCAAACTGTTGGTAAGCCTTTGATCCTCGTTCTTCATGATTCCATGGTGGAAATCGAAAATAAATTATGGATTTCTTCCTATTTCGATCTCCTCTTCAATTCTAACCATTCCTTTTCACTCAAACCATGAGGACGAGCCTTGGAATGGTGAAAGGAGTTGCATCCACCATTTTTTACGTGAGCTTGGAGCTTGTAATCTCAATTGGAGGTGGGTTTTATAACTTGAACCCTTTTTCATTGTTATTCAACCATTAATCTTGCAATTTCAATGATTCCTTCATTATCTTGTTTAATTGCTGGTTGAAAATGGTTAATTCATGAAATCAGAAGTTGTTAGAACTTCAGGGACGAAGTTACATGATGATGACATCATCTTGGATACTTTTTCCAAAGAAATCATGGTTCATATGGTTTTGAGTTAATTGTTCATGCGGTTTCACCAAACCGTTTGAGAGCAAACGGTTTGAAACCCTTTGGGAGCAAACGGTTTCAAAACCGTTTGAGTGAGTTGACCAAGGGTTGACCGTTTGATATTATTGTTCCTAATTATGTTTTTTAATGACTCACCAAAGTTTATGGATTAACTCCCAAGGAATCATGAGATGAAGGCTAATCAATTGGGAAAACCCTAATTGAAATTATTGCTAAAATTCCAATGAGTTGATTTGAGATTTTGGGTTGATTAGCCCAAACGGTTTCAAAACCGTTTGGGAATCACCCAAACGGTTACAAGACCGTTTGGGGATCACCCAAGACCGTTTGTAGGTATGGGGTTAAGTATAGTTGACCAATTGAAGGTCCAAAGGTATCAAATCACTTTGCAATTAAGTGTTGATTTGATGATCAACTCAATAGCTCAAACCCTAATGATTTTTCACTAGAATCCAAGGATTGGATGAGCCAAACGGTCTCAAGACCATTTGGAGCTCATACAAATGGTCTCAAGACCGTTTGGAGGTCACCCAAGACCGTTTGGAGGACTAGGGGTGAGTATGGTTAAGAAAATGATTATCTAATGTTACTAAATTAAAGTGTAATCAATTGCTGATTTGGTGATCAATCCAATGATCCAAAACTTAATTGGTTGACTTGGATTTTGATGATATGATGGGAAAACGGTCTCAAGACCATTTGGTGGTCATCCAAACGACCTCAAGACCGTTTGGGGTCAGGTCATGTTCAATTTGGATGATGGATCAAAGGTTTCAAAGTAACTAATCTTGCATTGATTAGTGTTGAAGGATCATTGATTCCAAACCCTAATTCAATTGATTCAAATCCTAGTTGATAACTAATTGAGGGTCAATTGAGGGCTAAATCAGTTTTAGGTTGACCTATGTAACTCAATTGAAGCATGACCATAGGTCCAATTGATGATTGGTTCCATGAATCCAATGATTGAAGGAATCAACATTGGATACCCTAATCCAATTTGATTGGTTGAGACCATATTTGGTCCATGCGGTTTTGAGGAGGTTTGGACCAAACGGTCTCAAGACCATTTGAGTCCAAACGGTCTTAAGACCGTTTGAGACCAAACGGTCCCAAACCATTTGAAGACCAAAGACCATTCGGTTTCAAAATCGTTTGGTGATGAAACCTCAAAACTGATTGGAGGTTGTTGGTGATTTAATCACTTGGTAATTGAAGGTAATGATAGTTCCAATAATCCAATTATGGTTAGTAATGATAACCAATGAAGGTACAAAGGTTGAAACCCTAATAGTACCTAAGTGATTAGTGCCAATTAAGGGATGAACCCTAATTGCTTATAAGATCAATGACTTGGTACACTATGCTAATCATAGTTGTATGTACTTGATTGAAGGGTTGATATGACCTAATCAAATTGAGATGATGTTAGCATGAATTCATACATGAATATGATTCATGTGGTGATTAAGGGTATGATCCTTAAGTAGAGAGATCATGAAACCCTAATCATGAACATAAACCCTAATTGATAGGGTTATTGAATTCTAACCCTAATTGAGGGAAATTCTAAATGTAATCCTAATCCAGGGTGAGAATGTGACCCTAATCTAGGGTAGTGATGTGTGAAACTTCAATATAGGGAAATGAGATGTAAAATCCTAATGGAGATGAATAGTAAACCCAAATTGTGGGAAACTATGGTGGAAACCCTAGTTGAGGGTGATGTCATGAGAAACCCTGATTAAAAATTAACATCACATGATGCTCTAATGCTAAGTTATGATGAGAGGCCCTAAGAAGGGTGAAGGTTTATGAGACTCTAATGTGAAGTTATAACACATAAAGCCATAATCCTGGGCAATATGACAACGAATCATAATCCTAATTTTAATTAAGGGTATAAAGAAACCCTAATGATGAGATAGATGAAATGGCCTTATAAAGGTAAAACATTTCATGTGGTTGATTATAAGCAACCTTATTGTTAGCAATGTCTTTAGCATTAGACAAGTCCATATCATTAAAGATAATCGGACAATTCTAAGGTGTGGCCTTTGCATTATATGCTAAAGGTGAGTGGTTAGGGATGGAATGTATTAAGAAGGGAAATACCTTAATACAAGATGTGAATGGCCTTGTAAGCCATGTGAATAATTTGTTGCCTAGTGAGAGGTGACAAGATGTGAAGGGAATGAGTATTCCTAATTGAAATAATGGGAAACCCTAACCCTGGTAAGGGAATAGTGGTGTTACCCTTGAATGATAATGTTATGTATTGTTTTGCATGGTGCTGATATGAAATTGACGAATCTATTGTCATCTGTACTAACCATGCAGGTATCATGAGATGATGAACATAGCCAGGTATGAGTTATGACATTTTATATATTGAAATTGTTTATGGGCCTTATGTGCCATGCTATACCTTATTGCCCAGTATGAGGTAATAAGAGAAGTAATGGGCCTTAAGTGCCATGAGAGATGCTTATGTAACAAGCATCATATTTACCTTGGTCAGATGACCTGAAGGTGATAGTTACCTGAAAAAGTGGTAATAATGTTCAATGATGAGTTAGGGGTTTGAATACCCAGAACCATATGATTATGGTGATGAGAATGTGAAGGGATGAGAATTCCCAGTTTTGAAATGAGGGACTGAGTTCCCAAGGTCTTCGAAAGACTGGTAAGTATCTGAGGAAAGTAGTACATGTCTCTTTATAGCATTGTTGTAATAAGTCTTGTTTGAGAACTTTTTTTTTTGGAATAGGTAAAAAAGTATTTCCAAAAACTTGCTAAGCTTTACAAGGCATCCATGCCAACATGTCTAAACAGGCTATACAAAATCATGTTGTATGGACACAAACTAGAAAAACAAAAGTATGGGGAACTAACTACAAAAACCCCAACATTTCCTAGCATGGCTTCCCATCTGCCCCATGAGTTGCGTTTTGGTGGAGAAAACAGATCTGAAACTTCTGCGAATATCATCCAACAAGGCCAAGAAATCCTTGTTTTGCCCACCATGCTTCCTTGCATTTCTTTCCTTCCAAATACCGAATATAAGGATGCCAAGAACTGTACCAAACAGCGACAGGAACCAAGGATCATTGGATCTGTGGCGGCCCCAATTCAGAATGTCGTTCATATCTAGGGGCAGATCAGCACCCCCATCCATTTCTGATGCACGCAATTCTCCAAATAGGTGTTGTATAGCTGCATTTGAAGAATAGATGACCAGCACTTTCGTCCTCTCTAGAACAGAAGGCGCATCTGCTGTCCACTAGCAGTCCCCATTTCAGAAGTTTGTCATTGGTCGGTATATGGTTCTTGATTACTCTATAAGTAATGGTGCTCCATTTCGGGTAATAGAATTTACCCCAAACGATCCTCCACCAATTGACTTCCGTAATAGGATTCAGGTTGATCCAAGTTGTTGGGTATTTCAAGACACCAACACCTTGACTATCAATTTGAAATCTATCCCCAATGTTGCCATAGGTTATGCACATGCCCCTCCAAACACAAGAAGGGTTGCTGCTAGCTTCAAGCACAATATGATTCTTATACCTTGACCGCATCCATATTGACCAAGTAGTGTTAGGTTCTGTGATAAACCTCTGAACTCTTTTGCGTCTTCTTTCCTCCATGATATCCTCGGGATCAATGAGCTGTAACCCACCTTCCTGGAACGGCTTAGCAACATCCTTCCAAGCAATACTGTGGGCATTACCTCCCCATAAGAAAGAAGAGGTAATGGATCTCATTTTATCAAGACATTGGCTGGGAATCTCGCTAAGGAAAGCCCAGAACCTGATGGTACTTTGCAACACTGATCTGATTAGAACAAGCCGCCCAGCTAGGGATATGTGTAGCCCACTCCAACTGTTTACCTTTTCTCTAAATTTCTCGATGCACATACCAAAGTCTTTATTGTGTCCTTTACCTTTGGTTAAAGGAATACCCAAGTATTTTGTGGGAAACCTCCCAATCTTGACACCGAAAGCCTCCTTCAATCTACCTCTTCTGTGATCACATGACTTTGAGTTATATATTCTTAATTTGATTTCACTGATATATAGACCTGTAAGCTTGCCAAACCGGATGAGGACCTTCTTGTACTCATGAAGTCTATTAGCATGGCCAGTGGAGAAAATGAGAACGTCGTCAGCGAATATGAGATGAGACATCACCTCGACATTCCTAACTTTGAAAACCTTAATTTTCTTAAGTGTCTCGGCCTTCTGAATAGCATAAGATAACCCTTCCATGACCAGAGAGAAAATTAGTGGTGACATGGGATCACCTTGACGGATTCCATTAGAGGCAGTGAAAAGTCCGGTTGGAGCTCCGTTGATCAAGATGGAGAAAGAGGTGGTCTGCACGCATTATTGGACAAGCTTGATCCATTCCTCTTCAAACCCCATACTAGTCATGATCTTCCAAATAGATTCCCATATGATGAAATCATACGCTTTCGTAATGTCCAGCTTGATACAAGACTTGGCTGTAGCTTTGTTGATACCAAAATCATTCAGGAATTTAGTGGCGAGAAGTGCACAATCCGCAATGTTCCTACCTTGGACGAAGGCGTTTTGTTCTTTTGATATAATATCAGGCAGTATGAGTTTCAGTCTCCCAGCAATGATTTTCGAGATTATCTTGTAGAGGACAGAACAACAAGATATAGGTATGTAGTCTTTCATGGTGCAAGAATTATTACTCTTAGGAATCATTTTAATGAACGAGTGGTTCACCTCCCTCAACATATTACCCCCTTTGAGAAACCACTTGACCGCTTTACACAGATCTGACTTTATTAAGTCCCACTTGCTTTGGTAGAATTTGCTGTTAAAGCCATCGGGCCCCGGGGCCTTGGAAGGATGAATGGAGAAGGTGGCCTTCTTAATCTCCTCTTCATCAGCATCCTTGAGGAGCAATTGATTCATATGATCATTCACCCTTCTCCCTGGCATGATGTGTTCCCATGTGCAATCATGAGAAAAAGGTTGATTGTAGAGTCCATGGAAGAACTCCACAATCGTGTCAGAAATATCTTTCCTCCCCCTCTTTGTGGTACCATTTGTGTCAATGATTTCATGGATGGCTTCTTTCATTTCTTTCCTTTTTATAGCAGATTGGTAGGTCTTTGTGTTCCTGTCTCCCTCCTTGATCCATTTGAGTCTACTGATCTGCCAATTGTGGACTTCCATCGCCTTCTCAAGCTTCACCAACCTGTCTTCAACCTTCAATTCTTCTAGGACAGCAAGGTTATTCGATGGATTTTCCCTAGCATAGAGGGCAGCCTTGGAGTAAGCCTCCTTAGCTGTTCTAAGAAGGTTGGGAATGTTAATGAATTCCTTAGACCATTTCTTCAAAACAGCCTTGGTGTTCTTGAGTTTCTTCTAGAAGACGTACATAGGATTACCCCTAATCTCAGTGTTCCACCCACTTTCCACCGTTTCATGAAAGCCTTGCCAATCACACCAGTAATTGAGAAATCTAAACAGTCTTTTTAAATTTTCTATCTCTTTCAACTCAATTCTCATGCAAGTGGGGTCACTGAAGGGAAAGCTCTCCAATTTGACCGCTTGTTGAGGAAACCTTTCAAGCCATTTTTCGTTGACTAGGACTCTGTCAAGCTGGGCTGCAATTCTATTGATCTTCTGTTTATTAGTCCAGGTGACTTTTCCTCCAATAGTTTTAATTTCATGGATAGCCGCTTTGTCAATAGTATCATTGAACTTCTGAAAAATTCTTTCCGGGACCCTTCTACCTCCCACCTTCTCGGAGTGTCTTCTTATACAGTTGAAATCCCCTAGTACAACCCAGGGTATTTCATTTTGTGCGGACTCTATGATAGTATCCCACATAGTATTTCTTTCCTTTTCTAAGTTTTCTCCATAAATGCATGTGGCAATGCAGCTGAAGCCATCTTTACCAAAGCAGCTAGCAGTAAGCATTTGGTCAGTAGCATTTATGATATCCACTGTCCACTTACTTGGGTCCCAACCTAACACAATCCTACCCCCATCAATGGAGTCAAGATTGCTGAGAGATCACCCACTCGGGAAAATGTTACCAGTATTGTCTCTTCTTTCTCTCCTTATACGAGTTTTGAAACAGAAGCATAGATCAACATCCAGCTGTTTCAGAATGCTCCTCAGTTTCCTTTGTGAGTAGGGACGAGCTGCTCCCCTCACATTCCATCCAAGGATGGACATTAAAACTTGTATTTGTCCCCTCCCCCTCCACTGGGTTTGGGTGTCTTCTTCTTCTCTGGCCTCTTGGCTTGCTTTAAGCTTCTTGTCTGTCTTGGACTCCTACTGCGGTGTCCACCCTCTTCCTCTACTTCTTTATCTCCCAACTGTGCAAGGTTGTCAAATGTGTTAGCTGACTGTATGTCTTTCCTGCTTCCTTCAGCACTTCCGTCGGTAACCTGTGGGGCAGGTGGGCGACCGGTAGCAACCTGTTGCTGTTGGGCAGGCACATCTTCAGGCACATCATCAGTGACTGTCTCCTCAACCTCCTCTATTGTTCGGATCTCTGTGATTGTCTCCGTTGTTATAGGGGTTCTATCTTCCTTGTTAGCATTCCTTCTCTTAGTCCTTTTAGGTGGTAACGTTGGAGGAACAATGGGAGGAGACAACCTAATGGTCGAGTCTCGCTCACCAGGGCATTGTCCCTCCACATGCCCAAAGACCTTACAGACCTGGCAGCGGTCTGGCAACGCTTCATACCTCACATTGACCTCCCACTCGCCGCCATCCGGCAGCTCCACCATCACCACCGGGGGTGGTTCTTCCTCAACAGACAAGTCCACGCATGCTCTAGCGCAGCCCAACAGCGATCCATCAGCTCGTCGATCAATGGCTCTTGGCTCCCCAATCACGTTAGCAATAATAGAGATAGCTTGAGCTGACCAATGCTTCCCTACGTCTGGCAGAGAGATCCAGACCGGGGCAGTCTTCAAGGCAGTTCTTCTAATGTCGGCATCGGGCGTCCAACGTCTGACCAGCACCAAACGGTCATCGAAGAACCAAGGACCCCCCATCAGCGCTACATTAAGGTCATTGGCATTGGCAAACCTGGCGAGGATCAGACCATTTACCAGGGTGTAGACTTTGAGCTCGCCTTTGGGCCTCCAAGACCGGACCATCAAACCTTTAAGTTGATTGATGTTAATATCCTGTCCCAGCACTTGGATGATGGCCGAGGATCTATGGTAATCATCCATCTCTTCGATAACTGGCTTCTCAAAGCGGGTCCAACGTCTAGAATCCCCATCCTTGAAGAAGCCCTTCTTCGGATCAGAGCTCACCCTACCTCGGAGAACAGGAGGGGGTTTCTCACGGGTCGAGACCCACTCCCTGGCAAGGGTGACGTCTGCTCCTGGTTCATTCCAGCGGGAAGGAGGGTTGGTGGTCGTAGGTGCGGTGGTGGTGTCAGGGCGGGGGGGGGGGCAAGGTTGAGAGGAAGGGGCCTGGTTGTGGACGGAAGGGGTGGTCACCGCCGTCGTAGGCGCCCCAGGAGCCCCTCAGCTCATTTTTTTCTGGTGCTAAAAGAATATGAAAATGTACTTAATTAATCAAGTGAAATCTTTTCATGTAGAAGCCCTGACCATAGATCCATCATTGTCAGGAACAGGTGATGGTGAAACGGGTGCTCCGCGGCAAAACTCGGAACGCATATTTTTAAATATGTGGGGGTAATTGGGCAAATATATCCTTATGCCCCATAGGAATGGCTACAGGCTATGTCCTATGTACGGGATTGGTTACGGACCATACCCCAATAAGAGTATGGCTACGGGCCATGACTCCACAAAATAATACCATGCATTGGCTATGGGCCATATCCTGAAGAGAGTATATGCTACAGGCTATAACTCTATAGCAAAGTTCTAATATACCCTGGAAAGCTATCTTGAGCAGTTAACACAGTCCTGTTTGTTGTCCCGCACTGACCGGGATGTGAGAGGTTATGGGAATCCGGCTCTTCAATTGACCTATGTATGGTACTGATGCTTTACGTAATTGTGGTCGGTTGGAGTATGAGCGGTATACCTCATCTCCTCAGGGCATAAGTGTGTTTGTAAAATGAAATCAGCCGTATAGCATGTTTGCTTAAGGATTGAATACGGAAATTCATTGGTTGATGTTACATTTCTATTATATATTTGTAGTTCATTGATGTTGTTCATATCTATTTTATTCATTACAAGTAGATGGATGAACTATGAGTCTACCGTGAGTAGATGTAATGTTATCCTTGAAAAAGGAGATTACTTCACTTTGTTCATACAAGTGACTTACCTGCTGCTGAATTAATATATAAATCCTTCTACTCAGTTTATTTTAATAAGCTACTATAACAATGTTTTGGTGGAGAGTTATATCTCCCGTTGGGGCAATTTACAATTGTCTCACCCCCGTGGGATCCAACTTTTTAGGTAGACACAGACAAAGAAGCAGAATTCCATTGCTGGGAATGGACAACAGCTATAACAGCAAGGACAACAGTAATATCTCAGGTGGAGACACTGTTTTTCAAGTTATGTAGTTAGAAAGTCCTATGTGTCGTCTATGTACTCTCAGGTCCTCGGAGTTTTGATTCAGTGTTTTTGATGTAGTCTCTGAAAAGTGATGGTACAAGTTATGTATGTTTGAAATAGTATGTAAATGTTATACAATAGTTCTTAATGGAAAAGATTTCCTATGTATGGATCTCTTTGTAAAAAGTTTTAATTTTCAGTGATTTTCAGTAATCCGCTGCAAATGATTCGCATCCGCATTAGTTAATCTTGTTTTCGCGAGTCGGACGTCACAAATTAGTGGTATCAGAGCTCTAGGTTCGCTGAGTCTACAGAGACATAGGACTAAGGTAGTAGAGTCTGTTTTGGTGTCATCCAGTGTATCTGATAGTGTCTTCTGCTCATGAGAGAGAATAAGAACTTAAAGATGACTGGGTCGCATGAGGAGGTTGCTGCTGAGAATAGAAATGTTGCTCCAGGAAAAGGTGCATGGGAGAAGGCAAGAGAGAGACAATTGCCTGAGAATCCCCTAGCTGATCCATTTATGATGAGAAAATCCTTCTTTAAGTATTACTGTTGAAGAACTTAGGGAAACAATAATGTATATAGTGGATCAAGCATTGGCAGTGTAACCTAGATTACCATCCCCAATGATGATGTTTTAGATATCAACAGGATTTGTGATTAGTATCAGTAGGTTGAAGCAAAAGGAAATGATGAATTTCTGGACTTAAATTAAGTATGTGCTCAACCTTAGCCTGTTGAATCAATCTTTGAAGCAGAGTTAGCCTGAGATAGTGAATAATCCATGAATTATGACAAGTTAGACAAGATAATGTCATTCAAATATGTCATCTTATGAATTCCTGGATTATCTGAGAAAGGAAATGATTGAACTTTCCTTGCTTAGTCCTGTGAGGCCTTATCTTTTGCATGGTAAAACATTATAAATGTTTTATGTTGTTCTTACCTCTTTGAGAAAAGATGAGGTAAAGAAGAGATGCCTGGATAAAATCCAGGGATGTTAAGCCTTATGCTTGTGATAATATGAAAAGGAGGAATATGATAGTATACAAAGTGCATACCACTTAATCTCAGTATTTATATACCCTGTCCAAGTATACAACTATTGATGATAAAGTGGGTATGGAAACTCTTAGATTGTTGTCTTTTTTATTGCTCTGATCAAGTAGTCATTCTGAGACAATCTAATGAGCAACATGAATCAGAAATATGGAATGAATAAATGTGTCATATCCTAAGCTTAAGAAAGAGAAGTCTGAGATAATCTCAGATGAGCATGTTGTATGAGAAATTAAAAGTGTAATCCTCATAAGATCAGAATGTGATGTGTTCTCAACACATGTGATAGATATCAAGGTGAAAGATCCTGGTATATGAGAAATATCAGATGGTTTAGGTTGGCTACCTGGAGTGGTCAACCATGAAATTAGTCTTATTATATAAAATGATATGAACATCATATGTTAGGAGTTTATGCTCTGCATAAACACGATAACAATAAAGAATGCATGAAGTCTCTCTGAATAACAAAAGTGTTTCTTGACACGAAAGTTGACTCCATAGTCAATGATGAGGGACAGTGGAGCATGTGCCTTATGTGTTGATTCTATAAGAATCCTGTATGAAAACACTTTGTGCTGATCAAAGCTTTATGGTGTCTCCATAATAAGGAGATGTTATGTGAAGACAAGGTGGTATAATGATTGAATAACATCTGTCTTCGTTTATCTAGGATTTCGAGGACGAAATCCTTGTTAGGGGTTTATGGTTTGTAACATCCCTGACCTGGGTTATACTTTAACCCTAGGTGTTTTGATTAAGAAAGATGATTAAATGTTTAATCTCATCTTGTGAAAAGTAATTAGGCCTCAAGAGGAACTTATGTTGCAATTCTAGTCCTTTTTGAACTTTATTGAAATCAATGTTTTGTTGGCTTTGGACTAAAGTGCAAATTACCCAAGTTGAGAGGTTTAAGTGCAATTTGTGCATGATAATATGTTCCTCATGTGTTGAATCATCATGAGGGTGAAAATAATTCTGAGGTATGGCTTATGGAAGCCTGAATACCAAGGAAGAGCTGATAAAGCAATGTATGTGCATGAAAACCTAGTTTTGGAGTAATATGCAATTTACCCAAAACCTAGGGTGCAATATGTAATTTACCACTTCAATAAGATCACTAATGTTTCTTGGCATCATTTAGAGCAAATAAAATGAGAGGGGCACCTCATTTGAATTAAGTTGGAGGAGAGAGAATCTTGATATTAAAATAATCAAGATTTAAGCATAATGGAAATATTATTGCAAAAATAAATAAAATAATTCCAGGGCCTTCAACCAAAATTAATTTGGTGGAATTACGAGGTGTGTTTGAACGTCCTTGAGGTTTGCAAGGGCCGAAAATTTCTTGAGGAGGTGAAATTCCACTCACCTTATTATAAGGAAAAGAATTTCCACTCAAAAATATATATTAGTATTATAATGGATTAAGGTGCTTATTTTCTCTTCCCTTAATCCATGGATAATGGAAGGGAGTTCGGTGTCTTTGAGTTGCCTTTGCATTCAAGCAAACCAAGGAGGAAGAGGTGGTACCATTTTTGGAATTTATTGAATTTTAATTAAACATTTTCTCTTTCATCAATTTCCTTAGAAAAGAGCCTTTTTCCAACCCACCTAAGGACTTTTTCGGATTTCCTTTCTTCCCCTTGCTTGAAAAACCGACCAAGAAGGCTAAGGACAGCAGGGAGCACGTCCCCAACCTGTTGGTAAGCCTTTGATCCTCGTTCTTCATTATTCCAAGGTGGAAATCGAAAATAAATTATGGATTTCTTCCTATTTCGATCTCCTCTTCAATTCTAACCATTCCTTTTCACTCAAACCATGAGGACGAGCCTTGGAATGGTGAAACGATTTGCATCCACCATTGTTTACGTGAGTTTGGATCTTGGAAGCTCAATTTGAGGTGGGTTTTATAACTTGAACCCTTTTTCATTGTTATTTAACCATTAATCTTGCAATTTCAATGATTCCTTCATTATCTTGTTTAATTGCTGGTTGAAAATGGTTAATTCATGAAATCACAAGTTTTTAGAACTTCAGGGACGAAGGTAGATGATGATGACATCATCTTGGATACTTTTTCCAAAGAAATCATGGTTCATACGGTTTTGAGTTAATAGCTCATGCGGTTTCACCAAACCGTTTGAGAGCAAACAGTTTGAAACCCTTTGGGAGCAAACGGTTTCAAAACCATTTGAGTGAGTTGACCAAGAGTTTACATTTTGATATTACTGTTCCTAATTATGTTGTTTAATGACTCACAAAATTTTATGGATTAACTCCCAAGGAATCATGAGATGAAGGCTAATCAATTGGGAAAACCTTAATTGAAATTAGTGCTGAAATTCCAATGAGTTGATTTGAGATTTTGGGTTGATTAGCCCAAACGGTTTCAAAACCGTTTGGGAATCACCCAAATGGTTTAAAGACCGTTTGGGGATCACCCAAGACCGTTTGGAGGTCTGGGGTTAAGTATAGTTGACCAATTGAAGGTCCAAAGGTATCAAATCACTTTGCAATTAAGTGATGATTTGATGATCAACTCGATAG
Source organism: Alisma plantago-aquatica (assembly GCA_963693085.1). Classification (NCBI taxonomy): domain Eukaryota; kingdom Viridiplantae; phylum Streptophyta; class Magnoliopsida; order Alismatales; family Alismataceae; genus Alisma; species Alisma plantago-aquatica. The sequence goes on from OY856409.1 coordinate 1,608,835,228, forward strand.
CTCAAACCCTAATGATTTTTCACTAGAATCCAAGGGTTGGATGAGCCAAACGGTCTCAAGACCGTTTGGAGCTCATCCAATTGGTCTCAATACCGTTTTGAGGTCACCCAAGACCGTTTGGAGGTCTAGGAGTGAGTATGGTTAAGCAATTGATGATCCAATGTTACTAAATTAAAGTGTAATCAATTGTTGATTTGGTGATCAATCCAATGATCCAAAAATTAATTGGTTGATTTGGATTTTGATGATATGATGGGAAAACGGTCTCAAGACCGTTTGGTGGTCATCCAAACGACCTCAAGACCGTTGGGGGTCAGGTCATGTTCAATTTGGATGATGGATCAAAGGTTTCAAAGTAACTAATCTTGCATTGATTAGTGTTGAAGGATCATTGATTCCAAACCCTAATTCAATTGATTCAAATCCTAGTTGATAACTAATTGAGGGCTAAATCAGTTGTAGGTTGACCTATGTAACTCAATTGAAGTATGAGGATAGGTCCAATTGATGATTGGTTCCATGAATCCAATGATTGAAGGAATCAACATTGGAAACCCTAATCCAATTTGATTGGTTGAGACCATATTTGGTCCATGCGGTTTTTAGGAGGTTTGGACCAAACGGTCTCAAGACCATTTGAGACCAAATAGTCCCAAACCATTTGAAGACCAAAGACCATTCGGTTTCAAAATCATTTGGTGATGAAACCTCAAAACCGATTGGAGGTTGTTGGTGATTTAATCACTTGGTAATTGAAGGTAATGATAGTTCCAATAATCCAATTATGGTTAGTAATGATAACCAATGAAGGTACAAAGGTTGAAACCCTAATAGTACCTAAGTGATTAGTGCCAATTAAGGGATGAACCCTAATTGCTTATAAGATCAATGACTTGGTGCACTATGCTAATCATAGTTGTATGTACTTGATTGAAGGGTTGATATGACCTAATCAAATTGAGATGATGTTAGCATGAATTCATACATGAATATGATTCATGTGGTGATTAAGGGTATGATCCTTAAGTAGAGAGAACATGAAACCCTAATCATGAACATAAACACTAATTGATAGGGTTATTGAATTCTAACCCTAATTGAGGGCAATTCTAAATGTAACCCTAATCCAGGGTGAGAATGTGACCCTAATCTAGGGTAGTGATGTGTGACCCTAATCTAGGGTAGTGATGTGTGAAACTTCAATATAGGGAAATGAGATGTAAAATCCTAATGGAGATGAATAGTAAACCCAAATTGTGGGAAACTATGGTGGAAACCCTAGTTGAGGGTGATGTCATGAGAAACCCTGATTAAAAATTAACATCACATGATGCTCTAATGCTATGTTATGATGAGAGGCCCTAAGAAGGGTGAAGGTGTATGAGACTCTAATGTGAAGTTATAACACATAAAGCCCCAATCCTGGGCAATATGACAATGAATCATAATCCTAATTTTAAGTAAGGGTATAAAGAAACCCTAATGATGAGATAGATGAAATGGCATTATAAAGGTAAAACATTTCATGTGGTTGATTATAAGCAACCTTATTGTTAGCAATGTCTTTAGCATTAGACAAGTCCATATCATTAAATATAATTGGACAATTCTAAGGTGTGGCCTTTGCATTATATGCTAAAGGTGAGTGGTTAGGGATGGAATGTACTAAGAAGGGAAATACCTTAATACAAGATGTGAATGGCCTTGTAAGCCATGTGAATAATTTGTTGCCTAGTGAGAGGTGACAAGATGTGAAGGGAATGAGTATTCCTAATTGACATAATGGGAAACCCTAACCCTGGTAAGGGAATAGTGGTGTTACCCTTGAATGATAATGTTATATATTGTTTTGCATGGTGCTGATATGAAATTGATGAATCTATTGTCATCTGTACTAACCATGCATGTATCATGAGATGATGAACATAGCCAGGTATGAGCTATGACATTTTATATATTGAAATTGTTTATGGGCCTTATGTGCCATGCTATACCTTATTGCCTAGTATGAGTTAATAAGAGAAGTAATGGGCCTTAAGTGCCATGAGAGATGCTTATGTAACAAGCATCATATTTACCTTGGTCAGATGACCTGAAGGTGATAGTTACCTGAAAAAGTGGTAATAATGCTCAATGATGAGTTAGGGGTTTGAATACCCAGAACCATATGATTATGGTGATGAGAATGTGAAGGGATGAGAATTACCAAATTTGAAATGAGGGACTGAGTTCCCAAGGTCTTTGAAATACTTATAAGTATCTGATGAAAGTAGTACATGTCTCTTTATAGCATTGTTGTAATAAGTCTTGTTTGAGAAATTGGTTGATGCTAAAAGAATATGAAAATGTACTTAATTAAACAAGTGAAATCTTTTCATGTAGAAGCCCTGACCATAGATCCATCATCGTCAGGAACAGGTGATGGTGAAACGGGTGCTCCGCGGCAAAACCCGGTATGCATATTTTTGAATATGTGCGGGGTAATTGGGCAAATATATCCTTATGCCCCATAGGAATGGCTACGGGCTATGTCCTATGTAGGGGATTGGTTACGGACCATACCCCAATAAGAGTATGACTACGGGCCATGACTCCACAAAATAATACCAGGCATTGGCTATGGGCCATATCCTGAAGAGAGTATATTCTACGGGGTATAACTCTATAGCAAAGTTCCAGTATACCCTGGAAAGCTATCTTGAGCAGTTAACACAGTCCTTCTTGTTGTCCCGCACTGACCGGGATGTGAGAGGTCATGGGAATCTGGCTCTTCCATTGACCTATGTATGGTACCGATGCTTTACGTAATCGTGGTCGATTGGAGTATGAGCGGTATATCTCATCTCCTCAGGGCATAAGTGTGTTTGTAAAATGAAATCAGCCGTATAGCATGTTTTCTTAAGGGTTGAATACGGAAATTCATTGGTTGATGTTACATTTCTATTATATATCTGTAGTTCATTGATGTTGTTCATATCTGTTGTATTCATTACAAGTAGATGGATGAACTATGAGTCTATCGTGAGTAGATGTAATGTTATCCTTGAAAAAGGAGATTACTTCACTTTGTTCATACAAGTGACTTACCTACTGTTGAATTAATATATAAATCCTTCTACTCAGTTTATTTTAATAAGCTGTTATAACAATGTTTTGGCAGAGAGTTATATCTCCCGCTGGGGCAATTTACAATTGTCTCACCCCCATGGGATCCAACTTTTTAGGTGGACGCGGACAAAGAAGAAGAATTCCATTGCAGGGAATGGACAGCAGCTGTAACAGCAAGGACAGCAGTAATATCTCAGGTGGAGACACTACTTGTCAAGTTATGTAGTTAGAAATTCCTATGTGTCATCTCTGTACTCTCAGGTCCTTGGAGTTTTTATTCAGTGTTTTTGATGTAGTCTCTGAAAATAGATGGTACAAGTTATGTATGTTTGAACCAGTATGTAAATGTTATACAATGGTTCTTAATGGAAAAGATTTCCTATGTGTGGATCTCTTTGTAAAAAGTTTTAATTTTCAGTGATTTTTAGTAATCCACTGCAAATGATTCGCTTCCACATTAGTTAATCTTATTTTCACGAGACGGACGTCACATGCAAGGTCAATCTTCATTTCTATAAAGGCAAACTCTTTGCTTGTCTCATCAAATGAAGATTCCATCTTCTAGATGCTTACTTCAATCCATAGATTGACCTTTGTAACTCTTAGACCTTGTAGGCTTCATTTTGAGAGATAAAACCCTAGAATATGTGTCATGTACACCTTCAAGATGATTCCTATTAAGGAAAGATTTTTTAACATCCATTTGGTAAATCTCTTTATCAAGATAACTTAAAATGGAAAGCATGATCCTGATATATTTAACCATGGAAACTGCTAGTAAGATGTTTTGTCATAGTCAACACCTTGAACTTGCTCAAAACATTTTTCAAGAAGTTTTCCTTTATAGGTTTCTTCATGACTGCCCATGTCATTGTTCTTATTTAAGATCCGTTTTCATGTTACAAATTTTACCTCTTTAGGTGCATCCACCAACAATCATACCTTGTTAGCATACATGGAATGGGTCTTAGAGCTCATGTAATCAACCTGTTTACTAGAATTTGGTCCCTCAACAAACTCATTGTAGGTTGTTGTCTCATCATCATTCATGACTAACAATTTTTCTATTTGATTAAAAATAAATCTGAATCTCTCTACCTAAAGACATGTCCTACTAGACTTTCAAGGTTCTTGTGATACATGGTGATTATGAGACACCATGAAAGATTGTCATTCTCTTTCTTCCTCATCTACCTCCATGGGCTCAATGTTATATTGTTGGCCTTTAACTTCTTGAAGATCTATTTTCCTATGATAAGTTCCTTTAGATATCACTATGTTTACAAGAAATACAATAGTTCTATCAACAAATAGTTCGTTTCTAGACAAAATAAGAAGTAACAACCCATAGGTTTCTAAGGGTATCCAATAAAAAAACATATACCCAACTTCGGTCCATGATTTTCATAGAACTATATCTTGACATAATATTCATATCCTCAAACTTTCATATAATACATATTGGGGTGCTTCTCATTCCATATCCCATATGGTGTTTTCAAAATGGATTTAGAAGACACGCAATGTAAATATGGAGGTTTCAAGTGAATGTTGCCATAAAGAAGTCAAAACAATGGTTAGACTCACCATTTATTGTACCATATCCAACAAGGTGTAATTCCTTCTTTATGATACATTGTTATGTTGTGGTGTTCCAAGTGGACTCAACTGTGATACACTATCACGGTCTCTCAGAAGGGCCTCAAATGCTTTGCTTAGATGTTCTCCACCACAATCTAATTTATTGATTTAATATTCTTTCCAAGTTGGTTTTTTAATTAGTTCATGAATTCCTTAAAGTTTTCAAGATATTTTGATATGTGTTTCATAAGACACACATATGCATATCTACTGAATTCGTCAGTAAATATGATAAATTACTAATATCCACATCTAGAAATTGTGCTAAAAGGTACACATATATTAGTATGTATGAGACCTAATCAGTCACTTGCCCTCTCACTATTCCAATGAAGGGCGATTCCATATTCCCCAAAACTAAGATTCACATGTCTCTATTTATTCAAAATCAAAAGAGTATAAATAGAAATATTTATGCAGTCTAAAAATGTGTTTCTCATTTATGTGCCCTAGATGACAATGTAGTAGGTAAGTTTTGTCTGAGTCGTTGAGCTTTAACTTCTTGGTATTTATATTATATATACTCGTATCAATATCCAATAAAGAAAAATTGCAATATATTGGTGAAACTTCCATACAATATCTCATCTCTTGAAATAGATATTCGACCATGCTTGATTAAAACTTCATAAGCATTCCTATCCAAACAAGATACAAAAATAAATATTTCTATTTGTGATAGGTACATAATAGTAGTTCTCTAACTCTATGAAAATTCCAATAAATAGAGATCAACTATATGTTCCTATAATTGTGGTCGTGTCTCTTGATCCATTAGCAACTCATAGATCCACCTCTCCCTTTAGTAATGGTTTATTTCATTTTAAATCATGAATATTAGAGCATCAACAAGATTTACAACTAGTATCCAATACTCAAGCTAAAGAAGTAGACAAGCTTATTTATATAACATATATCTCTAAATTGGATTTCTCTATCGCCTCCTTCTACTTTAGTTCCTCAATGTAAATAGGGTAATTTCTTTTCCAATGTCCATGATGGTGATAGTAGTAACAATTGCCTTCCTTGCCTACTCCTCCTTTAGATTTAAGTGTAGAATACCTGAACTTTAGGTTAGATTTAGAACTCTTATTGGATTTACCCTTACCATCTAACTTGCATTTTCCTTTTTTTACCATCAACATGGACTTTGGCTTGTATTTCTTCATCTGAGTGTCAACAGTTCTCAACATGCTAATAAAATATGAAAACGATTAAACAAAACTATTCATGTTGTAGTTCATGACAAACTAATTTATGATTCTTGCCAGCTTGCAATATTACCTTACTATCCAACTCCTCTCCTAAGTGTAGTTGAAGTCTTTCTAGGATTTCTAGATATACAATCAACTTGAGTACATGTGGCAAAACTTTGCACTTGAATAAGGCCTTGGAGACATCATACCTCTCTTAACTTTCTTGTTCTTGGAACATATTATGAAACGTGCGGCCATCTCTAGAAACTCTCATGTTCTCATGTTGATTATGAGCTTGTGATTCATGGATCACATCATGAGGCACTTGATGTCAATAGTGTCAGTGGCATGCTTATGATAAGCTTTCCTTTCTTCTCTAGGTGCATTTGGTGCTGATTCATTTAGTTTTGGTGTTTCAAGGAATGGAGATTATGCTCATGAATTAGAACAATTCTTAATGTTCTATTCCATTCATGTAAGATATTACCATCCAATTTTAATTTATCAAGGACTGACTAAAATGATAAGTTGTTATGTTTGTTTTTGGCATTATATCTATAAATAAATTATTTGCACGAGTCAATAATTTGATTTGAAAATAATTTGATTTGATGATATTAATTTGTACTTCAATTAATAACACTCTCACAATTTTGGTCAAATTGATATCCCACACTATTAATTAGGAAGATTACAATGAGAAATCTTTTAGTGGGCTAAGATCCATAATACATTTAAGTTATGAGTTATTATTGGGTTGACTGCTCACAACTTAACTATTTAGGTAGGTAAAAACTACCAATTGCATTCAATACAACTCTTGAAAAGATGGTTACATAAATCCTTGTCATAAGTTCTATAATGAAGTATGTGCCATCTTGATGCCTTTAGGTTCTTGAATTTATTAAAATCGCCTATTAATCTCCTACCCCAAAGGCCAATACAATAAGATATGCACCCTATTGCACATACCCGCATACGAATTATCATACTTCCCCAAGATAGATGGCACACCTCACTAAGAGTGACCACACAATGATTGAGGTTTCATGTGTGTTTCACAATGGAATATGTATTAATATTTGATGTTATATTAAGTGGTTTCATATAATAATCACCATTACATATATTGTGTTGTATGTATAATATACCACCACAACCACCATGAGTGATAAAACAATATATGGAAATTAGTATAACATCCAACAAGAGTTGTAAAAACAACTACGAGATTCTCATCTAATGTAACCCTTAATCTATCTTTACAAGGTATTCCAATTGACTAAGTGGCAAGCCAATCGCCCGATTTGGTTTCTTTTTTGGCCAAAACATTGATCGTTGATGATTCATCACTTTGTCTTAATCACAAACCCTCCAATGACATTGCTTGTTGGAGTGATATTATGCTTATCACATCCTATCTTCCATCATCCATTGATGATATCATTACATTGACCTATTATAAATATAAGAATAAAATTTTACATGAAGAATGTATGGAGAGAGATAGGCCTGACATGCAAGCGATATACATGTTATAATTTTTTGGATCTCAATAAAAACTCAAAAAATTACATGATTCATGTCACACACGTTCACCAAAAAACCTAATGTCATATCCACTTCCATCAAACAAAATAATTTCAAACATGTTGTAGTGGTTCAAATTATATATATACATATATATACATATATATATATGATAGTTAGTGATTGACATGGATACAATTGCACATTATTCTTACAAGAAATCATTTGTAGTTCAAAACCAGAACTATATTTAAAAGTGTACAAGCTTGGATCTAATACCACTATAGGATTTTTCTAGAAGGGGCACAATGGAATACCAATAAATTTACAACAAATCTTAACCAGAAGGTCCATCATATCCATAATACATCAATATTAATGACATTGAAGGGATATTGGATATAGAAAATATTAACCAATGGATCCATCATAGTCGTAAAACAAAACCTTATAGGTCTTGAATTAACTAACAACACATCTTATGTAGGTGTAGGACTTGCACTTCCAGGTCTAGATATGAAGTGTTTTTTGTTGTTGCCATCTTATTGTGTGGAAACACCTTGTCCTTCTCCTTTGAGAAGTTGCATGTAATCAAGAATCCGCCCAAGGGCCTCAGTCTCTACATCATTCACGTGGATGGAGGAACTCTTGGTGAACCATAATAGTCATCAAAAGGAAGTAGAACTTATGCATGTTACCACATAGGTTCTTGATCTATCAGTAGTGATATTCAAAACCATGTAGGTTACTTATTTGTCAGTAGTGATGTTCAAAACCTCAAAAATAAATGTCAGTATCTAGCAAAACATTATTTCTACCCAAGTAATAGAAATAGAAATAAGTTGGAGATAAATTTCAACCTATAAAGGGACCGATGTTACTATGACTATATAATAAATTGTCACAGATATCCAAATTGAAATTGAGGCATGGAGTTGTAATTCTCTTAGTATTCAGTCTATGTGTCTTGTACTAGAACAAAATATTGAGACTGTATGATCTCAATGAAGCCTGACTAAAAAAATTTGGGGGAGAACTTTTGTGTTATATATGGTTATCCTTCTCTTTTTGCATCTTCTGAATTTATATCGCCCCCTTATAATATAAAAATTTCTCTTTCCGAGAGGTGCCACAAGGGTAAGGTGCACATGGGTTGGGATTAGACAGACTCAGTTCCTTTTCAGTCGCTTCCGCTGATGTTCCTTACTTGCTCGTTCTTCGTCCGGTCGGATACGAGAAAGTTCCCCGCCACTTAGAACTCTTCATATGTTGACTCTAATGAGCATGTCCAAGCATTTCATTGTCCCACTTATTAGGTGGCTAGGGTATCACTTCAGTGAAGGAAAAATTTTCATCTACATCATTCACAATAATCCACAAGTGTCGTCGTGCAACCAAATGTGACATATATAGAAACCCTTATTCAGAGTCATGTTGGTAGTATTAGAGTACAAACAAATAACATGTGATTATTGAACTGACCTCAAGTCTAAGGATTGGAGTCCACATTGTCACATTGAGATATGACTCTTATTTCCATGACATGACTTTCATGTGTCATTTTTAAAGTGAGTCTGTCCAGTATAACTTGTTCTCTAACAAGTACCCACGTATCTAAATTGATAGCTAATATCATGACTAAAGACATAGTCATCAACATACACACTAGCCTTGTGTATTGTTGTTTCCTAGACATGTCAAATGGGTTGGGTGGATTGGGTTTAGGTTGGGTCATTGTGGGTGTGGGTCTTACATGTCTAGGTTAAAATCACCCAATGTTAAATAGGTGGAATAATATCACATCCAAACCCAACCCAATGGTATGTGGATTCACCCACGGATGCCCATGTAATATGTGTAGAATAAAAACGATATCGCTAGTTGTAACTCTACACAATTAGAATAGTTCATTGATAAATTTAAGTACAAATATAGGATAATGGGAGAAACCATCCATCGTGTTTGACGTCAAACACAATGCAATACATATTGCTTTGTTTTAGCATTAATTTGTAAGAAAAAAGAGGCAACCAACTATTATCATGTAATAAAGAAATAATTGATTTTTACATTGTAAATTTCATAATATATCACTATATAAATTTTCATCTAATACTAGAAATTACTAACATATCATGTTTTTTTGGGTTTTTTTATCGAGTGAACATAATAAAATACAATTGATGCAATTGAACAAAAAACATACAACATACTATATGTTCATTAAAATAGACAATAACTTATAACATAACTATTTTTGTTTCCTTAAGCATAAAAATTTGTCATTAAAATTTGTCAAAACATATCAATCATGTCCACTAGAATTTATATTTTAACACTATATATTACAAATCAGCCATTTAGCTGCTTGATAAATGTGTGTGTGGCACGTCTTAAGAGGTGTTATTTATATACTAATATATTATTTTTTTGCTAATTGTGTCACCTATGAAACCTTCTAACTAAAGTGGTGGGTATGTATAAGGGTGGATCCATGTCTACCCACATATTTTAACCCAATTTGACAAGTCTATTGTTTTCCTATAATAATTACAATAATAATTGTCTAAGGAAATAACAAGAATGGATGCTCTTGAGTATACATATGATTTCATGTTTTGGTCTCAACCCAAACCATATGTAATTGAGTCAAGACATTATTAGGACATTATTAAATTTAAAAATTATCTCAACATTGAAACAAAAATAATAAGTCCATTAGTAATCGAATCATATATAATGTATTCTTATTACAATCACCACATGATGGCTCTCAGGGCATCCAAGCAAGATGTGTTCGTTCATCAGCTAAATATCTAGTGCCACCGAGTTAAAGTATGGAACTTATTGTTGCTTTTGTCAGCAAAGGTTGTACCACTAACATAGGTTCAATGGTATCAACACCAAAAGTTGAAGGTGTTGTAGCTTGAACAAAAGATATGGATGATATCAATGTGGATGTCAGTAGCATTGACTCCAATGATGAAGTGTGTTTTGGTACATAAATGGTTGGTTCCAACTACAATTTTGGTGCACCAACTAGGATTTCAAACTTATTAAACTCTTATGACTAATTGACTGAGTAAAATTTCACTGGCACTAATGACATGAATCGAAAACCTAGACTTTATCAGGCACAAGTTAGTGATACCAACATTTTGAACAACAAAAACCCAACAAACCTCAACCAAAGATATTAAATGCATCATATTTAGTGCTTGAATACTATTTTATGTTTAAACTACAAACTAGATCGGAAAGAAGAGAAGTAAAATGTTTTCTGGACAAACCTAAATCATGGGTTTCCTAAAAAATCACCCTTATTTAGCGTCCTAAGATAGACATGATGTAACTCATCCTGGATTAACTCTTGATGATAGTGAATCTTTGAATGATGGTGCACTATATGTTGGTATTTTGAACTCCAAGAAATTATCTTCAATACTCACTGACATGTGTTCTCTATCCATTTCCACAATCATGTCGGCAGTCACCTGGAATGGTCTTACCAAGAGCAGTTGTACACCACAGTGTCCTCTTGGTTTTTTGCCCAGATAGCCAATTATATAATGATTTTAATGACATGGTTTGTAAGTTGTTTTATTATTAATAGAGACAAATCCAAATATTACATTTCCTTCAAAATGAGATAATGAATAAATAATTATAACCTCCTAAGAATTATGACTCAATGGCATATATGAGATCATATGTATGTTAAGAGTATTCATTCTTGTCTAAGTCCCTTGTCAGATATTACTGTGGATATTAGAACGATAATAATATATTAAGACTAGTATGTGTGTTAATCTATTACTACATCTCCGTAGTCATGATATTGGACGTCAAGTCAAACACATAGGTACTTGTTTATGAATAAGTGTAGTGAACAGACCCACTATAAGTGTGATACATGGAAGCCAATAATGACAGTCAGAATCATACCTCAATGTGATAATGGTGGTTGTGGTCCTTAGACCTAGAGTCACCACAATAATCACATGTTCTTCAATGTGCTTTACAACTATTCAACGTGGTCTTGAATAAGGTTTGCTATACAAGTATTTCTTAGGTGTATTGTGACACATGTGAATTACTGTGATGAATGTAGACAAAATTTGTCCCTCCCATTGGAGTGATTTCTCAACCACTTGATGAGTGGTACTATGAAATTCATTACCATGCTCATAAGAGTCAATATATGATTTTGAGCTCATGTATATCTTAAATACTCAACTCTACATCAATAAACAAAGATTGAACATTAAGAAGATGACACCTGCATGCCTCAGATTCAATATGGAAAATGGAAGAGAAAGGGACATTGAAGTCTATAGGTAATAGTTGTTATATGACTTCTCTAAATACTTGGGTGGTATTGAAGTCTTGCTAGATACCACTCATTGCTTGTGAAGTCATAATTTTATTAAAGGCATCACTACCAACGTAATGTGGAGCCTATAGGGCCAGACACATAAAATATGTTGGAATATGAGTATAATTAAGGACATTATTGTAAATGTTACAAGTCAAGTTGGTTACTATAATGTTTTAGTAATCAACTAGAACAATTTCGCACAATCCTAGATAGTTTGCTAAAAGGTCTAAGAAATTGGTTGCTTTATAAATTACTAACTAATATGATAAGTTGACTGGCTAACCTCAAGCATTGGGTTGGAGTTTTGAGTCGAGTGACTAAAAATTAGTCAAAATCAATGCATTGATCACATAATTCTAGAATGTTCTAATTTACCCAACTGACTGATTGGTTGTCCATGAGCGTTCCACATTAAACGCAAATGTTGCCTTTATGTTCTCAAGGTTTTATAAATCAGATTCCTTGTCTCTCCTATTTAAAGGGACATAACCTTATATTCATAGTTACTCACACTCTTGCATGTGAGAACCCTAGCCATCATCACCCACAAAGGAGATAGAGAAGGAGGTACAATTCAATAGTAGCACATTTCTAAGGGAAGGGTTACTCCTTTCCTTGTCTCAAGCAATGCGGTGAGAAGTTCCTGTCCATCCAAGCAAACAATGTAGAGATGTAGGCGCAACACAACTACGATTGGAGGACATCTCCAAGGACCATTTGTGGACCTCCATGAGTGAGGCACAACACCAAATAAGGATGTTTCTTAACTTACTCCATGACAAGGTATACCTCGCACACCCTCTTTCTAGGTACATCATTGTTAATGAGATCAGCTTGTAGGAAGCATGGAAATAAATATATTTTTCTATTATTTATACTACATTTGTCTCCTTCACAATTCCTAACACCTCCTACAACTCCATGACAACAAAGTATGTAGGGAAAATAAATTTAGAAACCTTTACCAAAACATCTTCACATATTCCCAAAGGCTTAACTATAGACTTGTCTGTGAGTTTAATGGTCATGCTAGTGGCCTTGAAGTTCTTCGATCTTATCTTATTGAGATGTAGAGAGCTATTAAATTAATATTAGTCCATAAATTGCATAATGCCTCTTCAAAAGCGAGCCTCCATGTAGAACAAGATATGTAAAAGTTGATCATGTTCTTCAACTTCATTGCTAAATCCTTCAATATTAAAGCACTCACATGTTCATGCATTACAACACCATCATTATCTTTGATATTTTGCTTCTTGGTGATGAAGTTATTTAGGAAATTACCATAGGTTGGTATATGCTCTATATATTCCAAGAAAGAAATGTTGATATGAAGTTTTCAAAAATTATCAAGACACTTTTTAACTACTTGTTGACCTTCCCCATCTTCAGGCCACTAGCGAAGGTAACTGGCTCCACATTTGTGAGGATTTGGAGAGATGTAAGCATTATTAGGGGTTTTCCCTCTTGTTGTTGGTGTAGTTGTAGCATGATACTCTACATAATGGTCCTCCTCATGGGCTAGTGGAGTTTTTATTCATCTCCCTATCATACATGTGTGGATCCAATTTCATTGCCACTCCTAAGGGTCACAATATTATGATGGATTGTTTTCTTCTTCAAACCTACAATATCTACTTCCAATTATGCCTTTTCATTTCTAGACTCTTGATATAGCCCCCCTAAGTTTAAATTCTTCCTCGAGGTTCGGTCAATTTTGTATTTATTTTGCATATACCTCCTAAACATGTCTTCAATTAGATGAAGGCGAATTGATCTCCCCAATTGAAATTGTCCTGTGTAGTTTGCTGATGTTTCTTCCCCATATACATCACATCAATACCTATAGGTGGTGTAGTATTCACTTGCATTGCACTCGTTGCCTTATTAGAGAACGAAGTTATAACAATAATTCATGCATCTCATTGACTTCTAGATCACTTTTCACTACCTATGGATTTTATGTTCATCACCACATGGTTAGTTCATTTATATGCTGAATTATTCAGAAAGGATATTGATCTAGTTGAGTCAAGTGTTATCGTATCCATGAGATGTAGAACATTAAAAAGAACATCTATATCATAAATCTTATGATGATGACACTTCCTCAGCACGTCTTGGTATCATTCCCATTCATCGAGAGTTCACTTGAAGATGTGGATCTTTTCCAACAACTTTTTAGTCTTCTGAGGTGGAGACTATCTCTAAAATAAAGATTTCTCCATTTTATTCCATGTTTTTATTGAATTTTATGGTAGACTTTCAAACCATATTGTAGCCCTACCCATTACAAAAACTAAGAATAGATTCAAGTATATCATCATGAGATCTAGCCTATCTATCTTGATTGTATCACAACACTCAAAAAGAAATTGTTGATATATTGCATGGGTACTTCATGGAGGTGTTCATGGAATGCTTAATATTTCATCAATGCCACAAAACTAGGATCAATCTTATAGCTGCCCATGTCCACTACTTGTCTCATAATAGGACCTTGTCAAGTTGTATTTGAAGAGGTTGTAATCCTCTCCCATTTAACATAATCCTTCTCAACATCTCTACCTCTGCATGCACCTAGATTTTTTAGATCTTCCATCTCATTTTTTTCTTCTTTTTCTACCAAGATCACAATTAGAATAAGTGAGAAGAAGCAGTGAATGCTTTTGCTTGTAATTGAAGTATGCCATGGTTTGAAAGTTGTGATGTATGGCCACTGTAGTAACAAGCACATGTGAGGACTATGCACTAGTAGATAAAAGAAATTCTAGAGTTTGTAGATCACAAAATACTATAAAAATTATTAAAAATATATGAAATTAGAAAAAACAAAAATCTAAAGTGGCCTAGAGTGGCCAATTCTAGCACTTGTAGTGCTAATGTTGCTTGTTCTCAAACCAAAAAACTAAAAACTTGACACGCTAAAACCATGCTAGCAAATTCAAGTGTATGGGTCAAATTTATGATAAAACCTCAAGTTTCTAAGTGTCAAACGTAGGGAAGTGTATACACTAAAGACTATTAATAACTAGCTTCAATCAGCTAGACTGAATAAAATATTGTTATTGCTTAATGAACTAATTGTAAAACTAAGAAAATAGTTATAATGATAAGTTTTGATTAGGATTATCAATATTTCTAATATTTCTAGTTTCACCTTAGTCTTATATGCATTTTATTTTGTTCCCATATTAACAAAAAATCATTGCTTTTGATTAGGGATCTGAGGTTAGTATCACCCTGTCTCAAAGCATGATACCATGTTGAATTTGGTTGAAACTCTACTTTTGCAATACACCTTATTCCAAAAAGAATTATGACGTATGATATCTTGATTATACACTCTTAGTTATTAGACCACTTCAATAGTTTATTATTAACTAATTCTATTGCAAGTCATCAACAAAAAATCCCTCTTTAAAAGCAAAAACAATTTCAATTATATTCTACATTGATCAAGCATAGACACCATTATATATACTAATTCAAAGGAATTATTAAATGATAATTATATTAGTACTCTCAAGTTGTAGAGAAAAGGGGATTACACCTACACTGATGACATGGTTTCATAGTAGAAACATGGGGAATAAGAAAACATTAAACTAGATGAAACTTGGAGGCGATAATATTGCAATGTGCTACTGAATTTGGTCATGATCTACCACCTTTTCTACTAGGAAACTTCCTTTTGGAATAGTCTACCATCTCCTTCTTTTTCTCTTCTCCTCTTCTCCTTATTCCTGATATCAACAACATTGGGATGTTCAGAGGTTGTAGCAACATTATTTCTTAAGTGGTACAATGATCCAAGATAAAACATGAACCATTAGATTCTAATGATCAAATCAAAACATCCATATGTTTACAAGTCAATGCCACTAACTTGAATGTTAGAGTATCTTATCCAATTTGGATGATAGTGTCAGTGACACCAACACTCTATTCAGTGCCATTAAATTAAATTAGGCTTGAATGAGGAATCTCTCTATCATTTTCGGGCATATAATTGGTTCATCGACTCAAGGTCGGTGCCACAAAATTTATGAGTTTCTTCTGGTACTTTCCTACAATAAAATATTTATTAAGATAATTAGTACTAAAATTAAATATGCATAATTACATGTAAAAATATTAAAAATTTGTGTACAACTGATTATATACTAGTTCAATAATAAATGAATGAGAAGGTAGAAATTGGACTAATCGATGGATAAATCAATCTAAACTAGTATATACAGTTGATATTATTATGCCTGCATTAAGCACCAAATACATTCACCATGAATTGATAACTTAGCATAGGCTTTTGTGACAAAGCTTTAATTAATTTAGGATTCAATAAAACCAACGATTTTATTTTTGAATTAAATTATTAATTGAATGGTTTAAGTGTTTAACTGTGGAGATGATCTGAAACTAATTACTATTGATCCATCCTATTGTGGGCCTCGAGTGTGTCTAGTTTTTTTTTACTTTCCTACATATCCCTTGTTAGGTCGACATTGATTTTCAACATAGTCTTTGAGGAGTCAATTTTTTTATTGATTGAACCCTAATCAATTTTACTTGATTGTGTAATTCCACATGATGAATTTAATACAACTGTTTATTTCTTGTGTTTCATACCAATTCATGTTGACCTAAACTCTTTTCTTTTTACTTAGTAGGAACCATGCAATGTTCACACTTAATCGAGTTCAGACTAATTCTTTGCGTTCCTTGACAACCCTGAGGTTGTGTTAACTAGCATGTGTATTCCATCTATGAATGGATCCTTTATCCATTCCTTGAACCCATAGCTTTACTTCTACTTCTACCTGAAATGAAACAGTTAGTCACAAGGCATCATCAGTCATGGGATTGATTTTAACCAAATCACTAAGTTCAAGAAAGTTCAAGGAGATTAGCTTAGGTCCAATTATAAATGTGTAGAAACCATATAAGGTATATCATGATTGCTAAGTTCAGACACCTCGTTGGGATGAGGGCAAGTGTAGTCTAGAAATACTTTTACTTTGTTTTGATTTTCCTCCTTTCTGATAACTTTATGCAAAATTCATTTCCACTAAGCAAGACTAGTGAACTATTGAATAAGATTGATTGTTTTGAACAAGAAGATTAGGAGAGATTGGATAAAATATAGGAAAAAACTATAAGGAGCTACTTTAGAGGTGTATAAATCACAACTTTCTCAAGTGGATGCATATCAACATGTTAAATAGTGGGTTATCTCTCGACACCACTTCCACCATTGATGTAGCTTCCAAAGGAAACTTCATGATGAAGAAAGTAAAAAGGGAAAGAAACTACAATTTCAATGCCCATGAATCAATGAACTAGAGGTGCAAAGGGAAAACCCATACATAAAGTTGAGACAATCACAACTCTCAATCCAAGATTGATAACATCAGCAACTAACTCAATTCCATGAATGACAAACAAGTGTGGCACATAATGAGAAATGACTTTTGTCATACTCTCCCTTGGATTGTTGATTGTAGTATAGCCATGCAACATGAAGCAGGTAAGAAACAAGTGAAGTACATAGAGAAAAATCAAAGGAGCAACCAATATTCTAAACTATTGTAATATGGGATAGAGGAGACATTCTAACTTTGTTCAAAGAAACAAGGACCAAAAACCCTATTGCAATCACCACATGGACAAACAATCTCAACAACCTTCCAAGCTCCATGGTTTTGAAGGTATATTAGATAAATTTATGAATTGGACTTATATTCTCTTATAGGACCATGCTAATCTATCAAAAGGGTGGAACCTCAAGTTGGACAACTTTTCAATGCCATGAAGGTCGGGAGAAAGGGGAATGAAGAACCCTCATTAATGTCGATGAAAATAAAAGGGAGCATGTCAAACCAATATTTCTTAGGAGTTTAAGACAACACAACCAAAATGAAGGATGAGTAGGTTGAAGTTACCAATGAAGGAGAAGTATCATAGGTGGTGGAAGAGAAACTAACACAAAAACATAACACTTATGTTCCACTACATTTGAGGGAGAAGAATGCTGAAGTGCCTTACCCACATAGACCGAGATAAGAGGAAGTTGAAAAACATAGTTTTATGCCTTTTGAGGATATTATTTTTGTATTACATGTTTTCATCCTCGATACACGCTCTAACTGAAAACCCTATGTCATAAGATCGAGTTTTGGATACATTACTTATAATATTCAAGTGATGAATATAATTTTTAACCCAAGTAGGATTTATTATGTCAAGGAACTTGTTTCGGTTGATATCATCATGTGTATGGTTTTAACATTCTTAATAGGCATTCTATCTATAAACTTTGATTTATGTTCCATGTAATAAATGAGAAACAAGCTATGACTCTAACACTTATATAATGTGGTCTTCTTGGCAATATTCATATCATTTTTATGTTACAATGATTGATGTCTAATTATCTACATGCTCTACTTCTTTACAAGTCCATCATAATGGACTCTTATAAAAATATTCTATTTTTATGGATCCATTTTTGGTCTCACATGATATGGTATTAAATCATGCACTAGTACTGATAGAGAACTTGTGTGATAATTGGACATTAATATACTAATAATAGACTTTACTTATGTAGTTGGGACATGTTGTTACCAGAAATAAGGATAATTCCCCTATTTTCACAATTCTAGTCAAAGAAAATTGAGTCTAGTAGAGAAACCTAAGATTGAGACCCCTAAATGATCATGCTAAACTAGTGTCAAACATGAAATGCTAGACCAGGTAGGAAAGGTGTGACAAAGCTTAAGATCTATCTTATCAGAGGTAGTCATTGGGATATCGAAGGACAAGTTAGTGGCCAACCCGAGTAGAAAAAATATAAAGATCCTATATAGAGGATGATGTGCGTCGTTGTACACGCAACAATCACTAGGAAAAGTCCTAGAGTTTAACCTTCTAACCCGGTTGTCAACTTGTTGTGAACAACAAGTCAACTTAGTATAGATAGGTATCGATCCAAGGGACGACAGAAAAGAAAAGTTGGAATCCAAATCCGATTGCAAAAATAAGAAAATAAATTCCGATGAGAAGGTTGTTTAAAACTAAGAACAAAAAAATAAAAATGCTGAAATAAAATTTAACTATCAAGAAAAAGAAATACCGAAGCTAAGGGATTTTAC
This sequence comes from Alisma plantago-aquatica, assembly GCA_963693085.1. Taxonomy (NCBI): domain Eukaryota; kingdom Viridiplantae; phylum Streptophyta; class Magnoliopsida; order Alismatales; family Alismataceae; genus Alisma; species Alisma plantago-aquatica. The sequence goes on from OY856409.1 coordinate 1,608,854,238, forward strand.
CACCCTATTCGATGTGAAACGAAATCAAAGAAATGATAAGAAAGATAAAAGAAGGCATGTGAAACATTTGTAAATGATTCATAAAAGATGAACTCCCCGTGAACCCATTGGTCCTGGCGTTCACGGATCTTAGTTCAATCATCCTAATGGGGACTTTTCCGAGGTCTCATCCAAATTCCCATGAAATCAATTTGGTTGTTCTAAATCTTGGGTTCCACGGTCGCATCTACCAAGATTAACAAGCGATGAAAACGAGAGATCACTTCGTTAAAATCGTCGAGATCCAAATCAAAATCTATTTATCTAAAAAATCGTATAAATCTTCAATCTAGTCATCACATGACTAAGGGGTTATTCCCCTTGCCTTGATAGAAGTCTACTCACACATGCTTGTGGGAAACATGGAGGCGGATGGGAGAAGCGAAACAGCCATAGTCTAGCCCAAAATTAGGAGTCAATCCTTTTGCTAGAGACAATAAAATGGCCAATCTCTTCAACCCTTGATCCAATCCACGGAAGAGAAAGAAGAAAAAAGGAAGAACAACTAGATCTATTGCAAGAATATAAATTGCAAGAATTAAAGAACACTAAGAAGAAATTCTATTGCTTGAATGATAGGAGAACAAATGCTCAGAATTCCGGTACAAAAGATGATACAAAAGATGATCTTTGGGAGGTGGAAGTGCCCTTCCTTTTATAGGAGAAGGAGGGGTAGGCTATCTAAAAAAGAGGGGGGGAAAAAGAGAGGGAGCTATCCTTTTGAATTTTTAGATCTAGTCAACAAACTCTTGATTGTCTTTCTTTAATGCAGATTCTCGCAGTAGCAATTTCGAGCGAATTTCCGTTGTCCAGAGAATTTAAAGTGCGCCCGAAAATATGATTTTCCTGTAGGCCTTTGAATTCCCTTTCCAAATCATATTTGAACATTAAATTCTGCCTTAGGATGTGAGAGTTATGCTAATTTTCGTGCAAGGTATGCATTTAAGTCAGCATTGCGGGAAACTGAATTGCCTCCTACATTCATCTCTTCTTTTCTCGATTTAATTACTTAGATAATTCCTGAAAATTAAGAAAAATATCATAAGAATTCAGGAAAAGTATATCAAGAAGATGAAAGTGCTATTTATTTTTGAATTAGCTAAAATTAATAAAAAAAGTCCTAATTAATTATTCTAAATGAAGCAAAAATAAGAGATGGATATGCATTCATCAAAATACCCCAAACTTAAACTTTGCTCGTCCTGAGCAACATTAAAATCAAGAAATACTTTCAAGACATACTCTCAACCTATCATCCTCACTCTCCTAACAATCACTGGATTCTTTCCACCAAAATATGGCCAAGCGACGCTGACTTCCTGAATTCACAAAAAGTGACTTTTATATGTCCTACTTCACAAACTTGCATTTATTCAAGACCTGCAATAAAACAGATTTTCATTTCACCTTTGCATTTGGTACTCCAATTTTTTTTAAAAGTTTTACACAAGAACAGGGTTGATTTGGATGGTTGGGGTTTTTGTAGTTTTCCCCTGGGTAGAAAATTGGAGTGAAGGAGGTATGGAAGAAGGACAGTCTCTCCTCTATTCGACTCGAGACCTTTTTATTTAGTGGACATGCAGATACATTGATCGCATTTTTTTCTTTGATTTTTTGGTGATACACCCAATTGCGTGGGTATGGAAGAAGCAAAAGAGGGGGAAGGGGTGCCACCCCAAACTTAGCCTTTTGGGCATTATTGGCTTTTTTTTTCTTTTTGACGAATGGAAAGATTTGGAAGTGGTAGAAGAAAAGTAGAAGAGGTTGTTCTTGTGCAACTTTTTTTTTCATCTTTTTTTAGGAGTACCATGCATGGGTTCAACTATTACCGAATCATGCGAAAAATCAAGAAAATTTATACAAGTTGTACATGATAAGAAAGCATCACTCTTGAATCCTATCAGTCCTCTATGGCTTGCCATCTTTTCCAAAGAGTGATTATTATTTGAGGTCCTAAGTGACAGGAGGATTTCTAGTCATGAAAGTTTCAAAATTTTAGTTGCAAGGAAGTTACATCATTAAGGAGAGTATTTTGACAAATGATCATATCAAGGCCGACTAGATAAAGGCCATTTTGTAACAAAAGAATAAAAATATGGCCGACTAGATAATGGCCATAAACAAAGCAACTATATGCAAAACCAAAAAAAAAGTAGAAATAATGCAAGAATAAAAAGATAAGGGGGTGGAATAGAATCATACCACCCACCTCCACCCCGGACTTAGATTTTTGCTCGTCCCGAGCAAAACCCAAACCCGATATGGAGGGAAGAAATTTGTTGGGTTCACCATGAGGTCCTGGTAGCTCAAAATATGTCCATCTGAAGGGAATGTCGATGAGGGCTGGGACCTTTATCTGAGGAGCCTCATAGTGTACCCTATGATAGGGTAATTGTAGAAGCTCAGTGGGGTGCTCGTATTTTCTTTCACCTCGCATTCCCTCCAATAGTATCCAAAGATCTTCCATTAATAGAAGGGGAAGTGTTGAAGATGGATGTGGATTTGGGGAGGTTGGTGGGTACCCGGCTAGTGATTCTAGTAGAGCAGGATGAAATGAGTTGGGTGGAGGATCAAGTTCAGGTTTTCCACCGTCATGGTGACCTGTATATGGGAGAATTGATGTTGATGAAAAAGATTTCAAATTATTTACAAAATTGTTTTGCTTCTCCTAAAAAATAATGTCATCAACATTGAGTTTTGTAAGTTTCATTGTTGATATAACATATGGCTCTAATTCTTTTGTACAAGGGGTCCCCAAGGATTCAGGAGGGATGAGGATGACTTCCTTACAAACAATAGAATGGGGTGTGTGAGCTTCTTCCAACGGTGGTATCTCCCCTTCTAGATCAGCCATGTGTGGGATGGAAATTGGTTGTGACGGCTCGAGAAGAATCATAAAGGGGGTTAGATTCTCATTATCCAAAATAGACTCAAAAGAAGGGTATTGGTCTATGGTATCATTCAGATTTATGTTGAGGATGGGAGGAGTTGTTGGATCTTTAGAATGACTCTCTTGCTTTGACATTTCATATTCAAGTAATAGAGTCTCTAAAGGAAAGATAGGGATACCAACGTCCTCATCACACACAAAATATGTCTCCATGGTTTATTCTATTTCTTCAGGATCTGACATATATGACACAAAATAAGGATCATCATCGTCATTGTCAAGAAGAACCATCTTGGGTTGCTCAAGCTCTATAGGGGGAGTTTGTGATTGATCCTCTAGAAAGGTAGCTAACATGGCTTGACTGGATTCAAGTTTTACTTGTGCTTCTGCTACCCTCTTTTCTAGGTCCTTAAGTCTCTCTTCCAGTTCAAGATCAATTTGCATTTCACCATAGGATTTATACACCCAAAAATTTTGGTCATCCTCGCCACACTCCCCATAGTGTCCTTGGCCATAGTACTCCTCATATTGTTTTGGGTGGCATTGCTCCTCATAATAATCTCCAGAAGATGGTAGATTGTAATTTCCATTGCGTCCATCTTGGTAGGAAGATTCAATATTATAAGGTGTCACCAATTCATGAGGAAACATATTTGAACAATCTATATTTTGGGTTTGGGCTTCTATTAAGGTGGCCAATAAGGTTTGGCTAGTTAGGAGTTTTGCTGCCATATTCTCTAGGGACTTAAGTTTCTCTTCTTGTTGAGGATTACATTGGGTTTCATAAACATGTTCATAACCCCCAAGGTTTTGTTGGTTACACACCACAAAATTTTGTTGATCATATCCCCCATTAGAATATGGATAGCAAGGTTCCCCATAATGGTTCTCAGAAAAATGTGGATTCACATTGTATTCACCAGGATGAACGGGCTCGCAATTAAAAGGGGTGCTATTATAATCATGGGGTAGAGTCGGACAGGCAAGAGATGCATGGTGGTAAAAACCACAACAATAATATTGTGGGGGATATTGGGATGTCCACTCCATTTGAAAAGAAAAGTTCCTGAAAGATATGTCAATCAACAAATGAGAGAAGAAAGATTGCGAGATAAAAGGTTAGTAAAAAATTACAAAGAGAACTAAAAATTATAAATCTTAAAAAAAATTATGAAATAAACTAAAATTACAAAAAAATAACTAGAAAGCAATACTGCTGGAATGGAAACTCACCAGAAAGAAGAGATACACTTCCGGAATTGTACTCGGAAGGTAAAAAGAAATTACAAAAATCTAAAAGAAATTATAAAAAAAATACTAAAGTTATGAAAGTTAGAGAATATAAACAAAGATTATACAAGATATACAGCCAACCAGATCTGAAAAACAACTGTGCCGTCCCCGGCAGCGGCGCCAAATTGATGCGCGTCGTTGTACACGTAACAATCACTAAGAAAAGTCCTAGAGTTTAACCTTCTAACCTGGTTGTCAACTTGTTGTGAACAACAAGTCAACTTAGTATAGATAGGTATCGATCCAAGGGACGGCGGAAAAGAAAAGTTGAAATCCAAATCCGATTGCAAAAATAAGAAAATAAATTCCGATGAGAAGGTTGTTTAAAATTAAGAACAAAAAAATAAAAGTTCTGAAATAAAATTTAACTATCAAGAAAAAGAAATACCGAAGCTAAGGGATTTTACCACCCTAGTCGATGTGAAACGAGATCAAAGAAATGATAAGAAAGATAAAAGAAGGCATGTGAAATATTTGTAAATGATTCACAAAAGATGAACTCCCCGTGAACCCATTGGTCCTGGCATTTACGGATCCTAGTTCAATCATCCTAATGGGGACTTTTCCGAGGTCTCATCCAAATTTCCATGAAATCAATTTGGTTGTTCTAAATCTTGGGTTCCACGGTCGCATCCGCCAAGATTAACAAGCGATGAAAACGAGAGATCACTTCATTAAAATCGTCGAGATCCAAATCAAAATCATTTATCTAAAAAATCGTATAAATCTTCAATCTAGTCATCACATGGCTAAGGGGTTATTCCCCTTACCTCGATAGAAGTCTACTCACACATGCTTGTGGGAAACATGGAGGCGGAGGGGAGAAGCGAAATAGCCATAGTCTAGCCCAAAATTAGGAGTCAATCCTTTTGCTAGAGACAATAAAATGGCCAATCTCTTCAACCCTTGCTCCAATCCACGGAAGAGAAAGAAGAAGAAAGGAAGAACAACTAGATCTATTGCAAGAATATAAATTGCAAGAATTAAAGAACACCAAGAAGAAATTCTATTGCTTGAATGATAGGAGAACAAATGCTCAGAATTCCGGTACAAAAGATGATACAAAAGATGATCTTTGGGAGGTGGAAGTGCCCTTCCTTATATAGGAGAAGGAGGGGTAGGCTATCTAAAAAAGAGGGGAAAAAAAGAGAGGGAGCCATCCTTTTGAATTTTCAGATCTAGTCAATAAACTCTTGATTGTCTTTCTTTAATGCAGATTCTCGCAGCAGTAATTTCGAGCGAATTTCCGTTGTCCAGAGAATTTAAAGTGCGCCCGAAAATATGATGTTCCTATAGGCATTTGAATTCCCTTTCCAAATCATATTTGAACATTAAATTCCATCTTAGGATGTGAGAGTTATGCTAATTTTGGTGCAAGGTATGCATTTAAGTCAGCATTGCGGGAAACTGAATTGCCTCCTACCTTCATCTCTTCTTTTCTCGATTTAATTACTTAGATAATTCCTGAAAAGTAATAAAAATATCATAAGAATTCAGGAAAAGTATATCAAGACGATGAAAGTGCTATTTATTTTTGAATTAGCTAAAATTAACAAAAAAGTCCTAATTAATTATTCTAAATGAAGCAAAAATAAGAGATGAATATGCATTCATCAGAGGACAATGAGTATACCCAAATCACAAAAGGTCAAACCTTCCAACTTATCATGTGCAAACATAATAGATATTATGGGCAAAGTTGAAGCATAAATTTTATACATTGAAATGAGCTCTGAGGGTATGGAATGCCTCTATAGACTGAGGGATGACTTCAGGACATACATGATAAGAAAATTGAGAAAGAGAATGGTGGGAGAACCTAATAACCTATGGTTCTATGGGGACTGATGTGTTGCAACTTTTCAGATCTTGGTATTGTTGGTATGTATACCCAGAGATCCAATCATATGATGATTGTAATGGTATATCTTGTAAATAATTTGATTAAGAATAAGGGCAATCTTCCAATTTATTTTGTTATTCAGACATGCAATAATGATGTAACACAATAAATGCCTAAAGAATGATATTAATCAGTGACGTGTGTCTTCGTGTTGAGGACATAAATGAGGAGATCATACAGATGTCAAGAGTATATGCATTCTAGTTATGTCCATAGTAGAATGTTATTGTGGAAAGATAACAGACAACAATAACACTTAAGACTAGAGTGTATGTTGGTTGATGATATAATCTCATTAGTCATGATATGTGATATTAAACCAAGCACATAGATACTTGTTAGAGAACAATGTATCAGTAGACGCATCATGAGAGTGACACATAGAAGCCATGATTGGTAGTTAGAATCATATCTCATAGTGATGGTGGTGATTGTGGTTCGTAGACCTGAAGTCACTACACTCATCACATGTCGTTCGGTGTGATTTAGCATCATCTATCGTGATCTTGAATAAGGGTTGCCATAAAGGTGGTGCTAGGTGCATTCGGACACATGGGGATGAATGTGAGTGATGTAGATGGGATTTTTCCCTCCAGAAGGAGTATGATATAATCGCCACTTGATAAGCAAGACTTACAAATGCATGGCCATACTAATGTGAGTCAATATGTGATATTGATTGTACACATATCTCAGACAGACTTCTCTTGTTTAAGAAACATGGATTGAATGTTAAAGAGGATGATGATTCCATGCCTCGAGTAAAATTTGGATATCAGAGGCAAAGGAACTATAAATTCACTATAACACTAGTCACAGATGATAGGTTAAGTTGTTCTCCAACTTCTTCAATTACTTAGATAGCAATGAAGTCTTGCTAGATACCAATCATTGATTATGAATATCACTGCCGACATAATGTGGAGCCTACTAGGTCACACACATATGATGTGATCGGAATAAGAATATAATTGTGAACGTGATTGGAAATGTTTCAAATCAAATTGGTTACTAAAATATATAGGTAATCTACTATAACATTGGAATATAATATGATTTAATTCGTTAAAGTGTTTAAGACAATTAATTAGATTCCATTTTTAAGTCAGATGGCTGATCTAGACCGATTAACTAGAGATGGATAATGGAAATTAGTTAATCAATTAATATGATTAATTGGTTGATTAAGTAATTCTAGAATATTCTTTTAATTGTCTACGAGCGGCTTGTTTTGTTGAATCCACAACCTTTTGTTCCTCAAGGATTTTGGAAAACCCTACTTCCTTTCTTCTGCTATTTATAGGGGCACATCAAACGTATTTTGATACACGCTTGGATACATACTCTTGTACGTGAACCTTAATCGTCATCATCCCAAAGTAAGAGAAAAGGAGAGTAACCAATGCTAGCACTTTGTCAAGTAGAAGGCTACTCCTTCCTACTGGCTCACGAAGCGTGACATGGAGTTTCAGTCCATCCGCATGGATAAAGTAGAGACATAGACGATGAGTTTCTTGCATTCAAAGGATGAACAATGACCGTCTATGCATGCTAGGAGCGACACACATCACCAGGAGAAAGGATGTCGCCGTACTTGCTATGAGACGAGGTATATCCCTACACCCTCTTTTAGAATATGTCGTTGTCGATGAGATCTACTAGTAGGATACATGAATTATTTTTATCATTTCTGCTGTGTTTGTCGCCTCCACAATGCCCAATAGGTATACCTCTAAGTCAACGGTGATCCTAAAGGATATAGATCTCATCAATCAAAATCATGGCATTATGAGTATCACTTTGTACATAGATAGGTTCTTAATTCTAGAATTTTATGGTTTTGTCTATTATGAGTCAAGAAGTATCAATATTTTCATTGATGGTTTAAGACTATATCCGAGATACTACCTCATTACATGATGGTTGACTACAATCAAGATTGCTTAATGCTCTACACGACTATGAGAGTCACACTCTAGTAGGAATTTCTAGTGTGTGAATCCATACCCACTCATGAACACCATCACTCTCCCATACCCATCATGACCACAATAGAAACTATAATGTCCAACCCTAGATTATCTGTGGCAGAAAGCACTATGAAATTATATTATCTCCTCAAATGTGTTATAATTTCCATTAAACAAGGAATAAGATCATTGAATGTCCATACCTTGGAAAAGACAACCTTAAGAAACCACTATATTGAAGAAAGGAGGACATAATGTGTAATGACCCTGGCTCTCTGTAACCCCCAATTAAGGGAGACCAAGAGGTCATAGGCGTTATCCCAAAATAGGATCAGTGGTTTTGCAAATAATAAAAAATAATAACTAAATTCTACAACAACTAAAATTTTAATGGAATAAAAATTTTCTTTTTATACCTTGTAAAATATGGGAATTAGAATTTTTTACCCAAGAAAGAACATATATATCTATAATCCTCCAAATATTTATTAAGCTTTATTTCATCAATGTCACTTTAAAGGATTATCCATTTTCTTGATAACATAAAATGTCGACAAACAAAATGACAGTCAGTATAATGAATTATACTGGTATGTGGGGGAAACAATAATCTTTCATTTAATTGTAATAACATATTGCAAGAAATTATGGTTTAATAAGCAAACTTTACATTTTAAACATGACTACTCAATCCTTACATACCCTAGCCTCTATGTTGTCCCTGCAGTGGACATAGATACTACCTCTCATATGGTAGATTTCAACAAACCCCCATGATCCTACCTTACAAGTATATCAATACATAGGGTTGTGGAGTCACATGGCCCTACCCAAACGTAGTACAATCCCTGACTCATGATAACCTGATGGTCCTACCTCGGGGGTAGACCATGTACTAGGTCATTTATCTCATCAACATCATAGCTACAGAGAGGACCATGATCTGAGCTAGTTATGCACATATAATTATGGTGATAGTCATAGTCACTTTATAATTGCATGAAATAAAAGGCAATCAAGCAGTTATTCCAAGAAATCAATAAAACTTCGGGAATCACCGGGAAACTAAAGCGATTTAATCATAAACGTAACCACACACCTGTTCTTGAGCAAATGAATCCCAATTCAACAAGTTATCCAAGCAAGTAGTTTATTGCAAACAACCCTTAATTACTGAAACATATAGATTACCTAATGTCAAAACACCTTCCTATCGACATCAGGGTACTTTCTAAGGCTTCCAAGCCCTTAGGTTTCATTAGGGTTTCTTTATCCAACTTTATTGCCTTTTTAGGCTACAAACCCTAAAACAGATTCCTTATTCACAAAACCCTAATTAATCCAATTATCCTCATTAATGGTTCTTTAATCTTAAATCAAGTTTGAGATCATCAAATCTTTGTTCTATAACTACATTTTCATATTTAAAACTATTAAAACCCATATTTTCCCAAATTAGGGTTTCTAAACATAATCATGTGCATATAACCCTAAAACAAGCATAAATTTACCTTTTTCAAAATTAACTATCCCTTTTATACTCAACAGATCAATATTACTTAGAATAACCCAAAAGAGCCATTAAATTCGAGTTCCATATCAAATTAGGGTTTTACCTTTACTTAATACATTAAAAGTGGTAACTTTGTGTACTTTTAAAATTGCAAGTAGTATCATGCTCCGATTCCATTTTTATCAGATTCTACATATTTTTCTGATAAAAAAGCACTATTTACTTTTATTTTTCGGCCAAAGGATCTATTTTTAGCGAATTATGCAAGATTCCATGATTTTCTTATACTTCAACTAGAGAGGCGACTAACCTGGATTTTTTAGAAAAATGAAGATCGTTGGATCGTGAGTCTTCGCTGACTGAGCGAGATCACATGGCTCGCATAGCTCGCACCCACTAACAGCCTTCAAAGTAGCGGAGCGCTTCTGGGTCATCGATTCTCCACACGATCCACTATGGACCACGATCGAACGACAGTTGTTCTTTCGTCCTCGCCCGATCCAACAAGCTACTAGCAGCGGCGCCGCGGTTGAGAGCTCACCGGAGCAACGTCAATTCGTCGATCCAGGGCATGAGAGCGGTAGGGAAAAAGTCGGTTTAGTTCGTGCAACCGTGAGGAGTCGAGATGGGGGCATATATATAGGGTTGGGGTCGATTTTAGGGTTTTCCAACCCCTGCCATCACCTGCCTTTTTAGGCAATTAGGAATTTCTTCTAGATGTATCCAAAGCACGAAGAACCAGGGTCTAGGGTGCGTGGAATTCCCTCTCGAACTCAACCATGATATTTACTTATTCGCTCATGCAAAGATTTGCAAGGAAAATCGAGTGGAAAGATCCCACTTTCGACAGCCTATTCCTAGTTCGGCTAGAACTAGAAGATAAGGAAGTTTTGGATCTGGGATCCAACGATCCGCATCACTCATGCCCTAAACAAAGAAAAGTTTGGTTTCTATTTTAAGGAAAATCCTTTTCATTTTAGGATAATTTGGAAAAATCGTAACTCTCCAACTATGGCTCTATTTAATCCCAAATTTTGAGGGAAACTTCATAATAACTTAATCTATCGTCCTGCCAAGTTTGGGGATATAAATCAAAAGTAATCGACCCTTTTCTTTATGTGCAAATTATGGCTTAAATATATATATTTTACTCATAGTTTCTCTTTCACACTTTATTTTTTTCCTTTATTTCAATTCCTTGTATCTCAAGGATCCATTTGGGGTTCGAAACACCATCCATTATGACCAAACCCACACTTATCTATTTATTTCTTATATTTTCACCTTTATCCCAATTCTCTTTATTATTTATTCAATTCTTATTCTCTTTTAACTTAGCTTCCTCTTTTATTATTTTGAACCTATTATTACCAAAGGGTCCATGAAAAACCATGCACAAGGAAGAGTTGTAAAAGAAATCCATATATATATCATAAATTATGCAATTTACAACCAAGTAAATTTCATTTGAAACAATTGCAATTACAGTCATATAAGAAAAATCGAGGTTGTAACATCCTCCCCTCCTTATAGGAATTTTGCCCTCAAAATTCAACAATCAAACAAACAAGTCAGGATATGATTTTTCCATGTCCGTCTTCAGCTCCCATGTGGCCTCATCCTCTCCATGGTGCTTCCAAAGAACCTTTACCATCTCTATATTCTTACATCTGAGTTCTTTCACCTTGGTATCTATAATCCTCATAGGTGACTAAGGACATTTCAGCCTCCCTCGGGAGCTCACTAGGTTCATTGCTCAACACATGGCTCGGGTACCACATAGTGCTCTAGATCGGACACATGGAACATGTCATACATCATATTATCCTGAGGGGTAAGACTAAACATAAGCAACTCCACCAATCCATCTCAAATGGACCCATGTATCAAGGACTCATCTTTCTCATCTATAGCTCAGAGGGATCGGGTTTTCATAACACATGTTTACCCACAGTGAACTGCATGTCAGTCTGCTTTGCATCAGCTCACAACTCATGTCGATCCTGGGCTTTCTCAGCCATTGCTCGATCAAAGTGTCTTCTTCTGCATACATTGTGGTCTCTTTGACCTTCACAAGGTCCTTTCACCGACACCATCCAAGTGAAGCGGTGACTGAAACAGCCTCCCTTACATATCTTCATGCATCCCGATACTGGCTATGGTGGTTATCATCATAAGAAAACTCTTATAGGGTAGGAATTGCTCCCATGTATCACCATGAACAAGCACACATTCTCTCATCAGACCCTCTAAAGTCTGGATCATACTCTCTCAGTTGTCCATCAGTCAGGGGTGTTAAGTTGTACTCAACTTCAAACTAGCATCGAGTTCTTCTTACACCTACTTCCACAACATGGAAGTGAACTTGAGGTCATACTCAAGAACCTTTGAATTGGGATCGCGGTGTAGTTGAACTATCTCTCTCTCACTCTATATATATATATATATTTATATATATATATATAGTTCAACCAAAACTGACATACTGACGGTGCTCTCTCTTAGGCAAGGCATTAAGTCCACTTGGAAAGGCGATCTACCATAACTCATATTACATCATGACCTCTCGTGGTCCAGGGGAGACCCACCACACTGTCCATAGTGATCCACTCCCATTCCCTCTCTGGGACTTCTCATTATCTATAGCAACTCACTGGGTTCTAGTGTTCGGCCTTCACCCTTTGGCATATACAGCAACGGGCACATGCAACACTATATCCTTCTTCATTCCAGGTCCTTAAGGACCACATACAAACCTTAACCATCTTCGTAGTATCATGGGGTATGGTGTGCCTAAAATCATGAGCTTCTAGAACGACATGATTCCTCAAGGGTGACTCCTCAGAAACCCTAAAACACTCCAGTAGCATATTTCACCACCTTCCTTTCCTGAGAAGTGTATCTGAGGTTCTCACAACTATCCTTTTATCTCATCAAGCTCTGGGCTGGCTAACTGAGTAACCACTAATTTGACCAATGGGTCAGGTTATATCTGAGGGTTAACCACATAGGTCTCATCTTCTAACGATCGTAGGGTTTACCTAACAACCTATTCCAGTCTCTCTACTGGCTATGCAAGATAGATGTACACCTGAGCTGTATTCTGCCGAGAATCATCTTGTTACCACATAAGAATCTTTACATTCTAGGTGATGGTGAAGACATAAACCCTCATATACTTCACTCATTATCCTTATCTCAGGTCTAGGTCTAACTGAGTCAAGAAAATTTGCGCTCATCATCTCGGTTATTAAACCTAACTTATAGATTCCAACTACCTCCAGGAAGGTACGTTCTTCATATCACATTTGTTCTCTTTATGTTTTCAAACCATCTATCCAACATACTCTCATAAGGTGTGGTACTTCCTCTATCCTCAAGCATCATATAAATGTTTCAACTCATATCACCTTGATCCTTAGTATATGGCATGTGTTTTGTCCTATCTCTCACCCCCATAATGAGAGGAAATAAGCATTTGGCTGCAGTCTAAACACAGAGTTCATCACGTTCTAAGAGTAGAGATGGTGCAACACACAAAACCATTACCTTTTCCAAACTAATTTGAAACATACATCACATAATTCTTCACTATAAACATCTCCATTATGAGTCTACACCCAAGGGAAAACTCTTCTCATCACCTCTAGATTTTAACAGCTCTCTTATGTAAAATCCTTGGTCATTACCTCAAGGTACCTAGGGTTCCGTTACTTTTTTTTGGGGTGATCTAACCCTTATGCATCTAAGGAGTGCCTTTCACTTTTACCCCTTAGGCCCCATGAACTCATGAAGGTGGCCAACCTCATAACCCATGAGCCTCAGGCAAAGGTAGATGTTACCTCCTGACCCTATGGTCTTGTGCATTCAAGGAATAGACAACTCCTACTCCCATTGGTATTATCCCTTCCTGACCTTGGTATGACTTAGGATTCCATCATAGCACAAACCCAACTTGAATCCTTTCCCGGATCTTCACCATCCCTCTGGGCACTCATGGTAAAACTTATATTCCTCCATGGGAATTATGGAGACCTACCTATCTCGGTTTGGCCTGTACAGGTTACCTCCATGGAAACATATCCTCATGTCCCTTAGAGATGGTCACACATGGGTCCAAGATTCATGTTCACACGATGTTATCTTACACTTAGCTCATCAAGCTCTTATAAGAGACCTCTTTAGGTTATCATGGACCTAAACCAAAAGCTGGTACTCACCCTATAGAAGGGTTCCTTCCCAGGATGGGAGAAAACTATCTCTTATTAGTAACAAAGGTCACCAAACATCCTTGCCTCCAAGGTTTTCATCATCATGTATATGCTTACCTCCTAACATGTTACTTATGCACGTATCTAGCAAGAAGACAACCTACTAAACCATGCTAGGTTCCTTGGTACGTCATACTTGTTCCTTATGCCTCGAAGGTCGAACCAATATCATCCATGCATATGTCACCAACCTGTGAGAGTGGTTCATCAACATATATCTCAGTTCGAGTGGGGTTTCCTTTTGCTCTAACACATGAGGGGTGCCATATCAAATACTATGAGCTCAATCAGTCTCATGAGCATCATGTGCATCATGTACTACTACTTTCTGTCTTTGGTCTAGGAACCCCAGGTTCACTTCTTATGCATCAACTAGATAACTACATGCTCAGTTGTTCAACCATGAATCGGCCCTATACCAGATAGGACATATACTTCCTAACACTCTTCAATGTGAACAACCTTTAGAGTCAACTGGGTATGATTCTTCACAACTTGTTACCATATGATACCTTTATAGGGTCTATGGACTCTCCTTCCTACACTTAGAAGGTAGGCACTCATATCATCTCTTTCTCATTCCAGGGTTTGGTTCCTCTAAAGGCATCCAAGGTACAACAAGCCTCAAATGATCATGCATGAGGAAACCACAACTATCTACTTAGGTTCATCCAACCCAAGTCATATCATATCCAACTTCACATGGTTCCTCATGTCTCAGAGTCAAGGTCTCCAACCTCCCTCATCGGGTCTCACCCTTGCTCTAAAGCTAACCCTACAACGGGTCCTACCACTGGAGGTTTTCTCTCTGAAGATGGTTCAAGCTCTTAAGGTTACATGTCTATCCTACTTGGGTGAAGTGTACCCTCAAAACTTATATCTGGTCAAGATCATCCAAATCTCTTTACATGCCCATCTCATAAACTATTAGGCACAACCTATCTGGCTTAGGTCTAAAACCTACTGTCAGCCTTGCTTACGTTCTCTTTTATGTAAGTGCATGCCTCTTCTTTACTCATATACAGTTGTTAGGGTTCCTATATGACTACCACTAACCTTCTCAATGAGGGTACTATCCCCCACCCTAACAGGCATGACCCTCCCAAGGCCGGGTCACCAAAAGGAACTAGGTCAAATAACTACACCTAGATCATGCTTCTCATGTGTACTCAAAGCCTTACGTAAAGCATGCATGTAAAACCCACATACGTGCATGCACGGGCAACTCAGGTATCCAACTCATCATGTCTTGTCTTTCTCTAACTACCACTTAGGGTTAGGGTTAGCATCATCCTCAGAGGGTGAGTCAGGTCTCTTCCTCTTCGTGGAGGCTTCTTCCTCCAAGGCTAACTCTCTCCTCATCCTCCTATAAGAAGGTCTAACCTCAGGGATCTCCTGAGGGCATGGAAACACACACCATGCAACCTCAGCATGTAACTAATCTTTATTTTATGATTAAACTATTGAACTTATGTCCATGACATCTTATTTACATGCTTTTCATTATTTGGTGGAGGATTCCTTAATCCTTATTAATATTATCCCAACCACAAGAGGGATGTGAAGAGAGAGAAATCCTAATCTCTTAAATATTATTCAATGAATGAGGTAGAGAAAGGACGAAGATGGATGAAAGAAGACTTAGAGGTATCTTATTTCGAGTCAAATCCTCTGATTTTGGCCAGGCAGTCACACAGATCTAGGAGTCCTCGCAGACCAACTAGCGAGGCGGAGGAAAATATTGCCAGCCCTCGGATTGTGATCCTTTTCTAGAGACCTCCATCATTGGAAAATCCTCTAATAACTCCCTTGGGTTCTAAAGAGTTCGTAAAGTTTACTAATTATTAGAGATTAAATGGAAAACCACGGCTCTGATACCAATTGTAATGACCCCGCCTCTCGGTAACCCCCAGCTAAGGGAGACCAAGAGGTCAGAGGTGTTATCCCAAAATAGGATCAAGGTTTTGCAAATAATCAACAATAATCACTAAATTCTACAACAACTAAACTTTTAATGGAATAATTTTTTTCTTTTCATACCTTGAAAAATATGGGAAGTGGAATTCTTTACCCAATAAATAACATATCTATCTATAATCCTCCAAATCTTTATTAAGCTTTATTTCATCAATGTCACTTTAAAGGATTATCCATTTTCTTGATAACCTAAAATACCGACAAACAAAATGACGGTTAGTATAACGAATTATATTGGTATGTGGGGGAAACAATAATATTGCATTTAATTGTAACAACATATTACAAGCAATCATGCTTTAACAAGCAAACTTTACATTTTAAACATGACTACTCAATCCTTACATACCCTAGCCTCTATGGTGTCCCTGCAGTGGACATAGATACTACCTCTCATAGGGTATATCTCAACTAGCCCCCATGATCCTACCTTACAGGTAGATCAATACATAGGGTTGTGGAGTCACATGGCCCTACCCAAAGGTAGTCCAATCCATGACTCATGATAACCTGATGGTCCTACCTCGAGGGTAGACCATGTACTAGGTCATCTATCTCATCAACATCATAGCTACAAAGGAGGACCAAGATCTGAGCTAGTTATGCCCATATAATTATGGTGATAGTCATAGTCACTTTATAATTGCATGAAATAAATGGAAATCAAGAAGTTATTCCAAGCAATCGATAAAACTTCGGGAATCATCGGGAAACTAAAGTGATCTAATCATAAACCTAACCACATACCTATTCTTGAGCAAAAGAATCCCAATTCAACAAGTTATCCAAGCAAGCAGTTTATTGCAAACAACCCTTAATTCCTTAAACATATAGATTACCTAATGTCAAAACACCTTCCTATCGACATGAGCGTACTTTCTAAGGCTTCCAAACCCTTAGGTTTCATTAGGGTTTCTTTATCCAACTTTATTACATTTTTAGGCTACAAACCCTAAAATAGATTCCTTATTTACAAAACCCTAATTAATCTGATTATCCTCATTAAGGGTTCTTTAATCTTAAATCAAGTTTGAGATCATCAAATCTCTGTTGTATAACTACATTTTCAGATTTAAAACTATTAAAACCCATATTTTCCCAAATTAGGGTTTCTAAACATAATCATAAGCATAGAACCCTAAAATAAGCATAAATTTACCTTTTTCAAAATTAACTCTCCCTTTTATCCTCAACAGGTTAATATTACTTAGAATAACCCAAAAGAACCATTAAATCCGAGTTCCATATCAAATTAAGGTTTTACCTTAACTTAATACATTAAAAGTGGTAACTTTGTGTACTTTTAAAATTGCAAGCAGTATCATGCCCCAATTCCATTTTTATCAGATTCTACGTATTTTTCTTATCAAAAAACACAATTTACTTTTATTTTTTGGCGAAAGGATCTATTTTTAGCGAATTATGCAAGATTCCATGATTTTCTTGTAGTTCGACTAGAGAGGTGACTAACCTGGGGTTTTTCAGAAAAACGAAGATCATTGGATCGTGAGTCTTTGCTGATCAAGCAAGATCGTGCGGCTTGCACAACTCGCACCCACTAACAGCCTTCAAAGTAGAGGAGCGCTTATGGGCTGTTGATTCTCCACACAATCCACTATGGACCACGATCGAACGACAGCTACTCTTTCTTCCTTGCCCGATCCAACAGGCTACTAGCGGTGGCTCTGCGATTGAGAGCTCACTAGAGCAACAACAATATGTTGATCCAGGGCACGAGAGCGGTAGGGAAAAAGTCGGTTGAGTTTGTGTAACCGTGAGGAGTCGAGATGGGGGCATATATATAGGGTTGGGGGGGTCAATTTTAGGGTTTTCCAACCCCTTCTGTTGCCTGCCTTTTTAGGCAATTGGGCGTTTCTTCTAGATGTATCCAAAGCACAAAGAACTAGGGTCTAGGGTGCGTGGAATTCCCTCTCGGACTCAACCATGATATTTACTTGTCCGCGCATGCAAAGATTTGCAAAGAAAATCGAGTGGAAAGATCCCACTTTTGGCACCATGTTCCTAGTTCGGCTAGAACTAGAAGATAACCAGAATCCGTGGATCTGGAATCCAATTATCTACATCACTCGCGCCCTAAACAAAGAAAAGTCTGGTTTCTATTTTAAGGAAAATCCTTTTCATTTTAGGATAATTTGGAAAAATCATAACTCTCCAACTATGGCTCAGTTTAATCCCAAATTTTGAGGGAAACTTCATAATAACTTAATCTATTGTCCTGCCAAGTTTGGGGCCATAAATCAAAAGTAAACGAGCCTTTTCTTTATGTGCAAGTTATGGCTTAAATATATATTTTACTCGTATTTTCTCTTTCACACTTTATTATTTTCCTTTATTTCAATTCCTTGCATCTCAAGGATCCATTTGGGATTTGAAACACCATCCATTATGATCAAACCCACACTTATCTATTTATTTCTTATATTTTCACCTTTATCCCAATTCTCTTTATTATTTATTCAATTCTTATTCCCTTTTAACTTATCTTCCTCTTTTATTATTTTGGACCTATTATTACCAAAGGGTCCATGAAAAAACATGCACAAGGAAGAGTTGTAAAAGAAATCCATATATTTATCATAAATCGTGCAATTTACAACCAAGTACATTTCATTTGAAATAATTGCAATTACAGTCATATAAGTAAAATCGAGGTTGTAACATAATGGTTTAAGGAGCACAGGAATGTTCAAGAATTCACCATTAGGTCAATGACAAAAAATTGTGACAAGTATTATACTACTACTTTTAGGTATCTCTATACCTATAAATCAAAGCAGGTGACATGCATGTCTGCCTATTTTTCACGTGTCTGCCTGCTTGCTTCTCCAGCAGCTTGGGTACCTACTTGACACATAGTTTAGATTGTTTTTATTTTTCTAATAATGCAGATGACATGCATGTGTACTTGTGTTTTTAGTTGCTAGGGTGTCTTCTTGGCACACAGTTCAATTTTGTTTTCTTTTTATATTTTTAATTTATGTAATAATTGTCACATATTTTGTTATTTTTAATTGTTTATTAGGAAATAGTAGGTTGAGGGGGCATTAGTTGACAAGAAATTGTGTATGTCACGTCTTAAATGTGATATGTCGCCATATATACTATGAAAAAATTCATCATTTTATTTTAAATTACAAATCGATCTCTGTTCTTGTACACTTTACTTTTATCTTTTCTTTTTAAAATTTTATATTGTATAATGAGACTCATAAATACTATACAAGAAAGGTCGTGGGGGCATAATGAAATTTTCTCCATTATTTTTTGGAATTACAGACCAGTTTGTGTGTACAATACATTTTTGTCTTTTCTTTTTAAACTTTTATATTGTACAAAGAGAATCATCTACATTATATAAGAAGTCCACGGAGGAGGATGAATGAAATTTTTTCTATTACTTTTTGGAGTTACAAATAGGTCCATGCATGTGTATACTATACTTTTATTTTTTTTTTTAATTTTATATTCGTAATGAAACTCATCTATACTATATAAGAAAACCCGCAGAGGGTGCTGAACGCAATTTTCTCCATTATTTTTTGTAATTACAAACAAGTCTTTGTGTGTGTACACTACATTTTTATCTTTTCTTTTTAAAATTATATATTGTATAACATGACATATCTATACTATACAAGAAAGCCAACAACTAGGGATGAATGTAATTTTTTCATTCTTTTTCGGAATTAGAAACCAGTCTGTGTGTGTATACTACACTTTTGTCTTTTCTTTTCAAAATTTTATATTGTGTAAAGAGATTCATCTAAACTATATGAGAAAGTCCCTGGACGGGGTTGAATGCAATCTTCTTCATTTTTTTAAAAAGTTATAAACCCATCCCTCTTTTAGCGGGTAGTATGTATCTTAATTTGAATATTAATTATAATAATTCAAAATCACACAAAAAAGCATATTTAAACTATAAATAAAATCAGGTGACGTACATGTCTGCCTCCTTTTCACGTGTCTGTCTGCTTGCTTCTCCAGCAGCTAGGGTGCCTGCTTGACACACCGTTTAGATTATTTTTCTTTTTCTAATAAGGCAGTTGACATGCATGTGTGCTTGTTTTTTTAGCATCTAGGGTATCTACTTGGCACATAGTTCAATTTTTTTCTTTTTACGTTTCAAATTTATGTAATAATCGTCACATATTTCGTTATTTTTAATTGTTTATTAGGAAATAGTAGGTTGAAAGGCAGTTAGTTGATGGGCAATTGTGTGTGCCACATCTTAAATGTGATATGTCACCATATATACTATAAAAATTTATTATTTTATTTTAAATTATAAATCGGTCTCTGTGTTTGTACACTACACTTTTATCTTTTCTTTTTAAAATTTTATATTGTATAATGAGACTCATCAATAATAAACAAGAAAGGTCGTGGGGGCGGAATGAAATTTTCTCCATTATTTTTTGGAATTACAAATCGTTCTCTGTGTACACTACATTTTTTCTTTTCTTTTTACATTTTTATATTATATAAGGAGGCTCATCTACAATATATAAGAAGTCCACAGAGGAGGGTGAATGCAATTTTCTCTATTACTTTTTGAAATTACAAATAGGTCCATATATGTGTACACTATACTTTTGTCTTTTTTTTAATTTATATTTGTAATGAGACTCCTCTATACTATATAAGAAAGCCTGTAGGGGGTGTTGAATGCAGTTTTCTCTATTATTTTTTGTAATTATAAACAAGTCTATGTGTGTATACACTATATTTTTGTCTTTTCTTTTTTAAAATTATATATTATATAAGATGACAATCTATACTATACAAGAAAGCCAACAAAGGGGGATGAATGCAATTTTTTCATTCTTTTTTGGAATTAGAAACTAGTCTCTATCTGTGTACATTACACTTTTGTCTTTTCTTTTCAAAATTTTATATTGTGTAAAGAGACTCATCTACACTATATGAGGAAGTTCCTGAACAGGGTTGAATGCAATCTTATTCATTTTTTAAAAAATTATAAACTCGTCCCTCTTTTAGCGGGTAGTATGTATCTTATTTTGAATACTAACTATGATAATTTAAACTCACACGAAAAGCTTATCTAACTTATAAATAAAAGCATGTGACGTGCATATCTACCTGCTTTTCACATGTATGTCTGCTTGCTTCTCCAGCAGTTAGGGTTCCTACTTGACACACAGTTTAGATTTTTTTTTTCTAATAACGTTGTTGACATCCTTGTACTTGCTTTTTTAGCGGCTAGGGTGTCTGCTTGGCACACAATTTAATTTTTTTCATTTTATATTTCTAATTTTTGTAATAATTGTCACCGACTTTATTATTTTTACTTATTTATTAGGAAATAGTAGGTTGAGGGGGCATTAGTTAATGGGAAATTGTGTGTGCCACATATTAAATGTGATATGTCACCATATATACTATAAAAAAATTCATTATTTTATTTTAAATTACAAATCGGTCTCTGTATTAGTACACTACACTTTTATCTTTTCTTTGTAAAATTTTATATTGTATAATGAGACACATCAATACTATATAAAAAAGGTCGTGGGGGTGGCAGAATAAAATTTTCTCCATTATTTTTTAGAATTACATATCGGTTTATGTGTACACTATATTTTTTTCTTTTCTTTTTAAATTTTTATATTGTATAAGGAGGCTCATCTATAGACCTGTCAAACTGGGTCAAAATCCGCGGGCGCCCATGGGTCGGCCCGTTTAAGTTGGGTTTGGGTGGCAAAATTTGCCACCCGCTGAAAATCACCCAAACCCCATACCCACCCGTTTATTAAGCGGGTTTCGCGGGTGATCCGCGGGCACCCACGGGTGACCCAGTTAACTGAAGCAAATATATTCATATACATAATATACACATACACCTATTAAAAGATGTTGCTTGTTTTGTACAAGTTAATTCTTTATCTGTATTCTCTTTATTTTGTGTTTGCAATAGGCAATAACAAGTACTTATAATATTAGGAATGCCTAATGTTATATGACAAAATTATGTATTTTTCTTGTGATATTTATCTATGAAAACTACATCGATTTTCCTAATTTATATCAACATACAACTCGCTGCTACTTTTTCATATATCAAAAACTAATCGAATAGTTTGACGTTAAACATAGTAGTTGGTTGGTTCTTTTGCACTATATTTGACATAAAAATAATAGTTACAAGCTGTTTCAAATGTTGTTTTTAGTGTTAAAGAAAGCAACTGGTAACTTATTGTTGATTGTACACATTTTATATGGGCATCCGCGGGCAACCCGCAACCCGCTGGGTCGGGTTTGGGTGTGCTTTTCTTCCACCCGTTTAGAAGTGTGTCTTTTTGACCCACACCCGCCAGACCCGCAATGACCCAACGCAAACCCAACCCACCCACCCGTTTGACAGGTCTACTCATCTACAATATATAAGAAGTCCATGGAGGAGGATGAATGTAATTTTCTCTATTACTTTTTAGAGTTACAAATTGGTCCATGTATGTGTATACTATACTTTTGTCTTTTTTATTTTATATTTATAATAAGACTCATCCATCTTATATAAGAAAGCCTGCAGAGGGTGTTGAACGCAATTTTTTTCCATTATTTTTTGTAATTACAAACAAGTATCTCTGTGTGTACACTATATTTTTGTCTTTTATTTTTAAAATTATATATTGTATAAGATGGCACGTCTATACTATACAAGAAAGCCAACAGAGGGGGATGAATGCAATTTTTTCATTCATTTTTGGAATTAGAAACCAGTTTCTATGTGTGTACACTACACTTTTGTCTTTTATTTTTAAAATTTTATATTGTGTAAAGAGACTCATCTACGCTATATGAGAAAGTCCCAAGACGGGGTTGAATGTAATCTTCTTCATTTTTTTTAAAAATTATAAATCCGTCCCTCTTTTAGTGGGTAGTATGTATCTTATTTTGAATACTAACTATGATAATTCAAACTGACACGAAAAGCTTATCTAACAAATCTATTGTAGCGAACAAGAATAGATGTCGACCAACTCATTATGCCATAATTGATATATGATCACATGTTATATTGATTTAACTGTATAACATGTGCGTAGCACATGTCTTTCACCATTATTTTTTGGAATTACAAATTGGTCCCTATGTGTGTACACTACACTTTTGTCTGTTTTATTTTTATTTTATAATGTGTAAGGAGACACATCTACACTATATGAGAAAGTCCCTAGAGGGGGCGGAATATAATTTTCTTCATTATTTTTTAGAATTACAAACCGATCCCTCTTTTAGAGGGTAGTATGTATCTTATTTTGAATACTAACTATATATTAGTCATCAACATACACAAAAATGATAATTTAAACTCACAAGAAAAATTTATCCATCAGATATGTTGTAGCACGACCAATTCATAATGCCAAAATTACTAAATGATCACGTATTATATTGATTCAATAACACATGTATAGCTCGTGTCTTCCACTCGTAATACCTAAAAACCTCTAGCACACAACACACGCGTAAATGGAAGTTGTTGTTTTCAAAAACAGGAAGAAGAGTTGATGGTTGTCGATCTAACCTTATTTTATTCATTATAATGTATATAGTCGACATTTAACACTTCATACGAAACCAGAACTCTTTGATTGGGCGTGGATGTCTCCATTTTCATTTTCATGAAATCAACACTTTACGACTGTTTGCTAATAAAACCCACCTCAATATGGCGCCATATAGCCGTTTCTGTTTATCTAACTAATATATTCTACTAATATATTCTCAAACGTCGTCCCACATGTAAATCAAGGATTCATGTACTGGAAAATGGTCCCTAATCTACGCAAGGTTTACTTCTAAAGAGCTGTGCATAATATTAACTGCACAGTAACAAATAAAAGCATATTTTCCGGTGGGGTCATATGAGGCGGGCCACACCAAAACTGCCTCCTACTAAATCAGATACAGTTGAACTTAGGATCTCAATGATGTTGAGTGCTATATTCTATGTGACCAAAGAGGGTTCAAAATTATACCCCATTTCCATTTCAAGAAAAAAGTAGTTTTATAATATATATATATAGCATAAAGTTGTACATAGGATCTCAATGATGTTGAGCGTCTAGCTCTATGTGACCAAAGGAGTATGCATCAACATTCCCCATTCCCTTTTCACAAGAGAAAACCATGTATAATAATTCTAGCGGGCTTGCAAATATAGCCCTGAAAGGGTTTTACTCGAGCATCTCGGTGTAAAAATCATTCCTAGTACCAACTTGTAATAAAGAATGGAGTCAAGCACTAAACCCCAGGACATGGCAACGTTAAAGCCGCCTTGAACGTAAACTCGTAATGACAATTATGCCATTAATTCTTGCCCAAGCAAGGGTACCGCCGTCTCACATGCGAAACGTGTCGTTCCATGACGTTCGTCTCACCGCCAGTAAAGAAATAAAGGTCAATCGCATGAATCCACGGGTGTGGCAGAGAGAGATGAAAGTAAAACAGAGGAGCAGAGGTGTGGGGACGGTGGAGGGTGAGTGAGTGAGTGAGGAGACTGAGGTGGAGGGTAGAAGAAAAGCGCCAACTGGTCCCCTTTCCTGCTGATGAAGGGAAACCTTGTCGCTACCTCCGTTTCCTTCCTCCAAAACGACCCTCCTCCTCCTCCCCACCTCGAATCCCTCGACCACTCTCCCTTGCCTTGCTGCTCTCTCGTTCACGCACACACTCGCTCTGTGGTCAGCCCTGGCCCTCTTTTCCTTCGTCGTCCTCCTCTTCTTCTTCTTCTTTCCCCTGCTTCATTGATTCCAGATCGTACTTCTTTCCTGATTTCATCATCCCCCTGCTCTGTTCCTCCGTATATCTACAACATAACAGTAGCGTTGCCTTGTCAATCGCAACCGCTCCCAGTCCTGTCCGGTGTTTCTAGGGGAGCCCTTTACGCAAGCTCCCCCGTTTCTCCACCAGATTCCTGCGCTCTTCCCACCGAATTGCGCAAATTGGTGCTATACAAAGCACCACCTCTCTTTTCTTTCTCCCTTACCTTCTTCATCTTTACACGGTCTCCCGTGGCACGGAGGCCTCTGGGCTCATTGCCTCCTGAGTAGAGCCCTGCTTCGAGGGTTTAGGGTTTTGGCAGGGCTTTTGAGAAGGGGGAGGAGGAAGTGGGGGTAAGTAAAGCGGAAGAGGTTGCTTCTTCCGCACGACGCCGCGGCTTCGTTTCTCACTTGGCTGCCGGCGGGTTGTTGCGGCGCCGTGATGATGATGGGCGTTCGCTAGGTGTCTTGTTCGGAATCCTGGTAAGCACCTTAATTAGATTCCACTTGTTTTGTCTTTCCAACATAGTTATTGTTTGTGAAGAATTCGTGAATTGTATATTCTAATACCAACAAGGCTAAATTCATTCTACAGGGAGAGGAAGAGCAACAACGACAACAGCACTCCTCCTTTTTTGGAACTCCGCATACCCCACCTCCCCGTCTTCGTGTGCTTGCCTTCTTTGTTTAGCAGCCGCCCCTAAAGCTCCAATCTTTCTTCGGTGCTCACATCTGGTTTCAGGTGTGAAGAGAATTCTGATTTGGGTTCCAGGTTTTCATCCTCATTAGTAGTCTATTCAGATCGATCTGTTGTACCGGTACGGCCGTCTCGTGAGTTTCTTCCTTTGGTAAAGATTCCATCTTTTGCATCAATTGAATGCTGCCGTCAGACATCTGAGTGAGCTCCTCAACACCTCTTCTGATTTCTCTTTTTTCCGCCATTCCCCCAAAACCATCCTCGGTGCCTCCTCAAGTTCGGTACAACATGTCGTCCTGCCTGAGTGGCGGGGGCCGGGCGGCCTACGGCTTCGACTTGGACATCGTCAAGTCCGCCGCGCCATCCTCACCATCCCCACGCTCTTCGTCACACTCGTCCTCACCCTCATCCACCCTCTCCGAGTCAAGCAACTCCCCACTCGCGATATCCACTAAGAAGCCCCGGACCCAGCGGAAGCGGCCCAACCAGACTTATTCCGAGGCCGCCGCACTGCTCGCCAAGATCTACCCAAACATCTTCTCCACTAGGAATCTCCGCAACAAGCAATGCGCCAACCGGTTCACCAATTTCAGGGACCACCACCACTACCTCGTCGAACCACCCGCCGAGCTCCTCCCGGCGTTCCCATCGCTCGGCGACGCTGGATTCTTACTCGACAGTCCTACAGCGGCGGAGATGGTCCCGCCGTCTCTCTTTGACGTCCCCAAATCCGTTGCGGAATCCCTCCCCAAGAGCTTCTGCTGGAGCCCATCTGGGTCGGATTTCAGGGACGCCGACAGGTCCTGCTCATCGCCGGCATCCTGCCTTGACGACGGGGACGACGACTTCGACGCCGAGTCTATACTCGACGAGGAGGTCGGGGAAGGCATTGACAGCATCATGGGCAACATTAAAGGCGGTGAAAGTTCAGTGTGTGGAATTGAGGCGGACGCATCACCGCTCAATTACGCCGACCAAATCAACCCTTACCTCGGCCACCCCGTGGCGCTCAAGTTCTACTCCGGGTTCGGGTTCGCGGGTAACATCACGGCGGCGTTGCGGAACGTCGGCGGTGGTGACTGGTGGTGCTCCCCTGCCACGGTCGAGATGCAGAACATCGTGCCCAAGCTCGAGAAGCCCCCCTCGCCGCCTGAGAAGAAAAAGAAAAAGAAGAAGCTCGAGAAGTTGGAGAAAGTGGAGGAGAAGCTCGATGCGGCTGCGGCGGTAACCGCAGAAAAGGAGGAGAAAGCAGATGGTAGTACGGCTCGTGGATTGAAATGCGAGAAGGAAGATTCCTCCTCACATTCCAAGCAGCAGCCGACGCATGGGAATCTGAAGCCTGCGCTGAGCCTGAAATTGAACTATGACGGCGTGTTGAAAGAATGGTCCGGCCGCGGCTCGCCGTTCTCGGATGCCGGTGACTCGCCCGAGTCTCCTTCGGACATCATTGTAAGTGATTTGACTTGTAAATTTATTTTCCTTTATTAGTTTCTCCAAACTGCTATTAGTTTATACGAGCCAATTCTTTCTCCCTACCTTCCTCTCTGTCTTTCTTTTGTGCGTTTAAAACCGGCACATTTTTTAACTATAATACTGTATACAGTCCCATATAGAATCCGTAGACTGTTTATTCGATTAGACACTTAAGAAGTGGGCCTTTTTTAAGAAGAAAATTTGCCGTTTTTTATTCTAGGATTCACTTGGCGAGAAGAAATGTCATTAGCAACTGTGCTATATGACAGGCGGTTCCAGAAATCTAATTTAAAATCACCTCATAACCAATCCTAGACCAAATCTCTGTTTTTCTGTCAGTTAAAGGATGAACTACTTGTGGAGTTCTCTCTCAAAAAAAAAAAAAACTACTTGTGGAGTTGTAGCCATCAATTTCGGAAAGTTGTTTAGGTTCAGGAAATCAGAGAATCATGTATATTTCAAGGTTTGTTTCCCACAAACTTGTTAGAATGAACTAGAAATTTATATCTGATAGATGTTTCTCCAGTAAAGCCTGCAGTTTCTGTGTTTCTTGAAACTCTGGTCAAAATATTATATTACTAGCCTATGAACGCTTTAGTTGGTAAGGAATAAACTGCGCTGAATTTGGAAACTAAGGCCTGAGGTGGTTCATGGTTAAACGCTATAGGAAAAGCAATTCCGCTAAACTGAGAAATTTTGAATGAGTAGATCTGTTATTGTTAAAATATCGTGTTTTGTTTTAAGTTACCAGGTTTTTAAAATGGTCACTTAAATACAAGTTACTTTTTCAATAACCAAAATTTGAATATAATGATTGTTAGTTGGACATATATGAGTGAGCAGCTTGTAACTCCATCTTTTGGGAGTTTTCTACTAGTGGCTTATGAACAGTAAATTTGTGGAGGTACAGAAAAGTCTTGAACTAGAAAAGGAATATACGAGACACACATTGAGACAAATTTTAACATTTAGTTTGCTCTACTTTGTTCTCTAGCATGTTAAATGTCAAAATTCGTCCCAATGTGTGACTAGGTTTGCCTCTCGATAGCATTATTCATTAGGAAACTAGGCTAAAGTTAGGCTGACACAATCTTGGATCTGTTGGAATCAGACTTTTTGAGTATGTCAATTCTAGTGCCTCTCCCAACTTGTACCCTATATCGAGGACGGTTCTTGCTCGCAATGAACATTTTCTAACCGCTTGCTGTTCCTTAAACCAGTTTAGTAGGTTTCTTTATTTCTAAAGACCGTGACTTAGTTTAATAAGACCCGAGCAAGTTGGCTGATCTCATCACATTACTTTTTCTGGCAGGCTAAGCTCTCCGACATTGACTTGTTATCAGAAGCGGCAGGAAGCAGTGGCCTGCGAGAGGCCAGCGTGCTCCGGTACAAGGAGAAGCGACGTTCCAGGCTCTTTTCCAAGAAGATCCGGTACCAAGTACGCAAGGCCAATGCCGACCAGAGACCACGAACGAAGGCGAATGTAAGAATCCACCACCATTTCCCATTTCGCTTTCAGTCTTTTTTGTTCTTCTCTGTTCTTTCTCCGTGCAAGGTATTGATTCTGGAGGTACTGAAACTTTTAACAATTCGTGCAGGGCAGGTTCGTTAAAAGAGACGACGAGTAGCTACTTGTGGGGTGAAGAACTGGCGCCCTGCTTTTTACAAATACAGAGTGAAATTACAGCGTGCTCCAGAGGCCATAAATAAGAAGTTGGTACTTTAGCAGTGGCTGTTATAGCAGTGGATGTTTTCCTCCAGAGGCTGCGCAAGCAAAGAGTCCAGGAATAAGAAAGAAAGAGGAGTTTTAGACAAGCCCAGTGGGAAGCCAGCGAGCATCACCCGCCAATTTTGTTTTTTGTTCAGAGATTCTGCTTCGCCCCCTCAAGTCTTGCCTTAGATATTTAGGAGTAGGCAAATCTTTTGATAACATTGTTCCAGGATGCCACGATTCCCCATTTTTGGGGTAGAGGGAGAGGTAGTTTTAGACTTTTCAGCTTGCTGGTTCTTAATAATTATTCAGAGTTTTTGAAAGGAAAATCACAAATCCACCATATGTGCTTATTCAAAAATCTTCATCTTAAAAAAAAATAATGAACGCATGTGTGGTAATTAAATGAAGCGTCTTATTCCATGTCTATTTCCAACCGTCCAACCCGTCCTTTCTTTTCTAGGACAAGGTAAACGTGCTTCATTAACGACAAAATAACTTTAGGCATGTTGGTGTTGTTTATCTTTTTCCCAAGGTAGACTGGAATGTTTTCTTAGTGGGGCCAAGCTTCCTCAATCATGGAACAAATTTTGTATGTTGACAAAGTAATTACCTCAAACATCCTAAAGTATACTGTTTGAAGGAAAATGACATAGTTCGATCCAACTTTTGACCTCTCTCTCTCTCTCTCTGAAAATGTTGTTTGTCCGTCTTCTTTATTCTATTGCCCCTCATTCAACATTGCACATGTCACCACTATAGCCATCACCTATGCTAAGTCCATCCAATGTCACCACACAACTATGACTACAAATATACTTACTACATGCCCCCAACCATATTATCATCATGCTCCACGGCCCTAATCAAACACCTATTTAAAAAGTAAATGGTTTTCTAAAGTATTGAAAGGAAGCATAAAGAAGAAGCACGAAATGGCACTAGAGGTAGAAGGAGTCTGAATGGAAATTAAAATGGTAGTGAGAAAATGAATTGATCGATGATGTGGATAATGTGTTATACATCGATAGTTTGAGAACTTGCTCCTAGATCATCCTCAAAAACCAAGTTAATATGTACACTTATCAGGCTTGTTTACTATTCAACTATTTTGCATAATTATTAAATTGAAACCCTATAAATAAAAAACGTAGTATTGATTGGCATTATTTTGAGGGATTAAGTGAAATAAGATGATTGATCTGATATTTAATGATAATCATGTTGAAAGGTGCATTAGGATTAGTCACACACCTTGGAAACACCAGAATATTAACTGAGAGTATAAATAATTTAGTTGTATTTTAAAGTATGTTTGCTTACTTCGGTTTGATCAAGATTAGAAGTTCGTCAATATACCAAGCAGTCATGCTAGGATCACCTAGAGTAGTTGTTGGATCTGCTACTCCAGTGTCGGTGAGGAGCACGTTGCACCTTACAAGATCTAATGTCATGTATCCTATCGATTTAATCAAGACCCGTCCATACCATATGCATATACACGTGTATAAAAGATCAAATAAGGTGTAGCCTGGTCCTTTTGAAATGAGTACCAGTAGATCTGTGCTCCCTAGACTATGGTTAAAACCAATTTAGACTAACTTCATAGAAAGTCATTCTAACAAGTAGGACCAACTTGTGCATTGGACTGGGTGATGTATCATTTGGTCATCCGATATGTACTAGCATTTGTTGAAATCGTTTGACTTTTGTAGAATTTCACCAAATTTCACCTAGTTTGGTGATGTGTTGGACTGACTAGGTCAACTCATTTTGAGAGAAAGATATCAATTTCTCTAAAAAGACACTCTACTTCCCAAGAACTCAAAACATATATCTATCAAAAGTAAACAACTTAAGGGCACTTAATTTCATTGTAAGCACTACTCTATCATTATATACAATTATACTTATACTAGGTCTTATTTATCATTACAAAAGTTGTCAGGCCAACAAGAATACCAAGAGAACAAGACTTTCTTTAATGGGATATAATCATTTGCAAGTATTTGCACAAATTTCTATCAAATTCTACAATAATATCGGGATATAGTTGATTGTATACTTGAAAGTTAGTGTTACTTTAGGAAAGATTATTAGCGACATAGTTCGATAGATCTCTAAATCAACAATGAATGAAATATAAATGTTATGTATTTGTCTAGTTACCTTGCAATATCTTGATCAAAAGGCAAGTTTTACCTATAAGAATAAAGTTGGTATATCACTTTAATGTATTTCAATGCATGATATAATGTTTTTTTACATGAATCATAATGAGAATGATGATCCAAAATTATGATGATGATACCTACATATTGATGGAGCTTCCACTTATGTGAATTTGCGTGCACCACTGAAAATCCTAGAGATAGTATGTCTCTAAGTTTAGCCTTACATGTGCTATAATAAGATCTCCACCCACATACGCTAAGGTACGTGAAAGTCTTATCGTAGTACAGTTGAGGGTTGAATCCACAAGACAACGGTCTTGTTAAGGATTAACAAGATGGAAAACATTATAATTCTATTTATCTATTTAAGAGTTGATATCTAGATCAAAGGGTTGATTTGATGATTAAATTAATATGCAAATATAAATTAAACGGCAGGAGAGTAAACTTAAGGTTGTCAACAATATTTGGAAACCACTAGGATGTGATTGAGTTTCACCACCACTAGACATAGATCATAACATACATCGTAATAACATGGCTTGCAAAAAGGGTCTAATCAGCTAGTATCTTTGTAGACTTAGCTTTCTTTTGAATAGCCAACTATGAAAAACGTGGAAGTATTGCAATGTCAGCCATCCCCGAATGAATGATCACTTATTTTGTATCACTTCCTTTGCAAAGTGTGCTCCTCAACCTGTCAAAGTTGTACTTCCCTACGTCAACTGATTCCATTTCATAGTATGAAAGTACAACGATGGAGGTGAGTTTACTCCACTCCTTCAAAAGCGTTCCTAGATATCGAAATAGATATATGGTGATTACATGCATCAAGAACCAACATACAATCGATAATCGAATCTAAAAGCACAAACATAGACAATTCGCACTAGTAGATAATAGGTAACGCATGTTGGTGATCAAGCAACTAGCATTCATTAAATGATTGATGTTGAACTGAAAAGATAGTATTTCTCTATTGCAAACGCATGAATTACAATGCATGAAATGAAGACATGGGTAGCGGGGCTACTCCCCACACCCTAGTGTATGGAACTACTCGTTCATGGAAAGAACAAAGAAGGAGACATGAGAAGAGAAGGAAAACATCATCTCCACGTAGGAGGGAGGAAGGTTGACCCCTTAGAGTAGAGAACAACTGTCTTCACATTGTGTGGTTTCTTTGGTGATGAGTCCTTCACTCCCCACCTTCTATGTCAATGAGAGAGAAAGTAGGCTTATGGATGGAGTGTGGATCTTAGACCAGAAGCCTTGAGGTGAAGGATGAAACAACTCTGGAACAAATGAGGCAGCCTTTGGGCATCTAAGTGTCCCCCCGAATGAGGACCCTTTGAGTCCTATTTATAGGCTCCAAGGATCTTGAACGGTCTTGAGAACTTTTGTGTCTTCACGGTCTCGAGACCGTTAAGCATCCTCACAGTCTTGGAGGATCGGTTGGGTCTTCGCAGTCTTGAGACCGTTAAGTGTCCTCACAGTCTTGGAGACCGGTTGAGTCTTCGCGGTCTTGAGACAATTAGGCGTCCTTACGGTCTTGGAGACCAATTGAGTCTTCGCGATCTAGAGACCGTTAAGCATCCTCACGGTCTTGGAGACCGGTTGAGTCTTTGCGGTCTTGAGATCGTTAAGTATCCTCACGGTCTTGGAGACGGTTAAGCATCCTCACGATCTTGGAGACCGGTTGAGTCTTTGCGGGCTTGAGATCGTTAAGTATCCTCACGGTCTTGGAGACCGTTTGAGTCTTCGTGGTCTTGAGACCGTTAAGCATCCATACAGTCTTGGAGACCGGTTGGGTCTTCACAGTCTGGAGACCAGTTTGGTTAAGACTTTTGTGGGTTTTTTTTGGTTTATTTCTAGGAAGAAAAGAGAAATATCAGTCTATTGATATATTTACAATGAAGCAAGAAAGTTAAGTATTTAATATAATTTATCTAAGGAAGAGTATGAAAAACTAAGAAAAACTAGTAAGATAACATCACAAAATGGGAGGTTATCACCCCCCTAACTTAGAGTCTAGCTTGTCCTCAAGCTGGAAAGAGCTAAGGCATGCAGTGGCAAGGCGATTTTATTTAGTGAAGATTTCCATACTCTTGCTTCAGTTCTATACCAGAGATCCCCTTAGGTTTTTGTTGAGGCTTCTACTTACTCTAGCTCTTTCAAGTATCGGGAATTGTGTGGTACTTAGGTTTCTTCCGTGTCACATAACTCTCATTGGGACCACCTTTTCCTTGATCGTATAATGTGCATGTCTTTGACTCTAAGTCAGTTTTATACTTCTTTAAAAATCCTATTAGAAGCTAAAAAGGTATGAGGGTTGGCTGAAGGCTGGTGTGTAACTCCCCCTTTGAGGGGGAGGGTTTATCTAAACTTTAGGATCTTACTACTGGGTGTGACACATCTGCCTTTGTGAGGGCAGTTGAATGTACCGACCGGGTAAGACCTTTGTCAGCTTTTCATATATTTAGGGACCTTAGGATCTTATTACCGGGCGCGACACATCTTCCTTCATGAGGGCAGCTGAATGTATCGGCCGGGTAAGACCTTTATTGGTTCTTCATATAAGTCCTTATGCATGGCACAACTCTCATGTTTTTATTCAACACTCAGGCTTTTATTCATATGCTCACCGACTTGGGAATTGGGTATTTAGGGATTTTATTTGGGCTGCCAAGCCTCTTTTTGAAAAGAAGAAGATTGTTCCTTAGAGTTTCCATCATGCACTTGTTCCCGTTTCATACTTGGTGATCCACTTACGAGGTTCCTTGATTTGGATTTCACCTGGTTCCCTCTCGTCCTTGGGAGGGTTTGTCTTATTTCGGTTGCGGTTTTGATATGTGGAGAGTCTGATGTAGAACTGAAGCAAATGCATGGATATCGAGTGTAGAGGTGATTTATTAATTCACCATTACATGACTAAATGCTACTATGTAAGAGCTTCTGAGGACTACTTTGTCTCTAACTTAGCTAAGGGTGTCCCTTTACCAAAGCGAATGTTGTCTTATGTACATAAATTATTTTATCAAATAAATTATCAGAAAATCTAAACAAAAAGAATAATTTGTGCAAAAAACAAAGGTAAAGGAAAAAGGGAGAGAGAAGAGAAGGTTTGAATATAATACCTCTTCCCTTGCCCAGTGTACTACCTCCCTAACTTATCACTCACTTTGTCCCCACAGTGTCAAGGTGATAGGTTGAGAAGTACATGGGCAAGAGTGTCAAGGTTCTACTAAACCCTTGTTGGCTCCATGAGAACGGAGCAGATTTACAGTGAACTTCCCTCGTAATGCATGATAGTCCACATCCGTCATGTCCTCAATGCATTTGTCAAGAACGATGAGAGTATACATCCAATAAAGGAAGTAGAATCCGTAGTCGTTAGATTCTCTAATTTGTTGGGGGCATCTGTGGTAGAAGGTTGGGCGCTTGAAATGTGCTCTGTTGTACCCCTTTGTGTGCTTACCTAGAAGATCGTGTAGTCGTTTGGCACAGTCCTTTGCCACTTCCTCCGTAGGCACCTTTGCTATGATGTTATACTGTCTCTGGTTTGGATTGATCTGCTATCAGAACTATTGTAGATAGTTGTAGTTCCATTATGTAAGTTTGTTCCAGCAGCATCCAATGCTCAGAGTGAAGGAAGGAAAACAAGATGAACTTTGGATTCGTATATTTAAGGTATGAATCTGAGGTTCTTTGATCCGAGAAAATCATCCTTCAGGTATGATGACGCCATGTAAACCGTAGGTAAGTCCCATGCTAAAAGATATTGGTAGGCGGACAACACGGTCACAGACATTGTCCCTTTCACTTGTACAGTCTCGCGGAGTACATCGGCCATTACATGAATATTCCCTTCGAGGAAAACAAGCTCATCATTCTCTTCATGTAGCCGAGACATGATGAGTCTGAGTTCATTATCAAAAAGACTCTTGCATGCAACAAGGTCAAAATTTGGGAATGTCGGTGCTATTTCAGAAAGAGGCACCATATCTATGGGGGATCTGTTGATAATAGCTCATGTTAGTAGATCTATGTCCCCCTTATCTTCCGCCGTATCAAAAGTAAGGGTCACGTTGATGTTTTTCTGGGACCTTGGCGGTTTGTTGTTGTTGATGTTCCAACTCCTTTAAATTTTGTCTGAAAGGTTGCTTTTGTGGATGTTGGATAGCAAATAATAAATAACGGGGTACGTCATCATGCACCGTTGTCGGGTCCTTGAAGAACCGTCTATTGCAAATGAGCTCCATGGCATATTGTCCCCGTAAAGGATGCATATCTTTTGTAGCTAGCTCGGTAAAGGGGATATTTTGGTTGAGGGCTTCAATGAATCTGATTGTGCAGAGAGCACAGTCCCCTGAGCCTTCTAGTGTCTGAATGGCTGGGTTAATGATCTTGAACCATGGTTGGCTCCATCCGTGTGCAAGAGATGGGAAGGCGGCCCATATAACTTTGAGAAGCCAGAAGGGAATGCATCGCGCTTCTCTAGCTTCTGAACCAGTGAAGTTAATGGTTCCCGTCTTAAGCTCACTGGCATAGAAATTATACACCTTAGCGTCGCGGGCCTCGGTGTTAACGATCATGAGGAGCTAGTGGCCAGAAACCTTGAAAGGCACTATGATGTAGCATGCCTTTCTCGTGAGACCCATATGCAGCCGCTCGATGGATTTTGCATGTAGGTCCTTATTCTATAGGCATAGTGTTAGAGCAGATGAAACATTGAAAACTGACTGCTTTATCTTTGGGCTCCGAAATTCCTCTATTGCGTTGGCAAGCAGAACACGGAAGATAGCCATCTTCACCAGTGACTAAGGTCATAGAAGAACACGGAAATCTTCACGTGTCAACTTGCGCTTTGTTTTTGTGTTATTATAGAGGATGTCCCCTCCATCCTTGGCATCGTCTATAATAGTGTTTAAGATGAAGATGTCATGAACATCTAATGCAGGGATGGCCGCCCGATCTAAGTCATGCATCTTGTGAGGTAGGGGTGGTGGCGGAGGAAGGTCTGCTGGAGGAGGAAGTGAAGTCGGTTCATTGTCATCAAAATATTTTAGCAGATATTCATTCTCTTCAGAGTCAGAGTTGAGTTGATCGTCGGTGTCGAGAATCACTCTGTCAGAATCCTCCTATTTTGGGGGGAGGACTACAGCTTGCCCCCAAAGAAGATGGCTCAGGAATCATGAAAGCTGCTACAAGCGGGCTAGTGCTGGTTTCCAATATGCATTGTTGAAACTCGGCAAAAGCCGTGTCTTTGGCAGTGTCCCCCAGAGAGCTCATAGTAGAAAATTTGAAGAATTGGTCTGCATAGGACATTGTGACATTGTCATTGTTGTCAGGAGTATAGTGGTCTTCAGAATCTTTGCTACCACCCTCCCTATGGCCTCCATTGTCTCCCCATTTTTTCTTATCTGCTCCTCGGCTGGTGCTCTCTCCAGCATTGCCTGGGTCATTCGGTTGGTCGTCTGAAGAGGAGTTGTCAGCGTTGGAGTCAGCCAAGGAATCAAAATCATCAACGTCATTGTCATCATCTTCATCATCTTTGTCATCTGCCACTTTGTCTTTGTTCTTCTTATTGGATGCTTTCTTGCATCGCTGATGAATGGCTTGTAATTGTTCAAGTTCCACTTGCACGTGCTCGTGGGTTTCGAGCAGTGCGTCGTGGCTTTCCTTAAGATCTGTGTATCTTGCTTCACCGGAGAGGAGTCATGCTATTAGACCAGTCACTTTTATTTGTAGCTAATCTAAAGTGTCATTTGCGTGCTCCTTCTGGCAGCGGATGATTTGTGTGAGGCTACTTTCCATGAGATCCATATGTGTGTTCATTACAGCTTATTATTGTTGGAGCACGTGCAGGGTCACAGGCAAATGTTGAGATTCTTTGGAGGATCATGTCGACTTGATGGACTAACGTATCTTGTTGGCTCTTCATGCTAATCATCAACTCTGGCAGACTACGTAAGCGGTCATCAACTTGGTTGACTTGCTGGACTGTTGATTCCTGTCATTGTTGAATGCTGGTGAGGAGGTCCAGTAAGGTGTTAGTCTGCTTGTCTATGTTAGATACCTGCATGGAAAGCCCTTGCACACAAGAAAGAATATATTGTAAGATGTTAGAAGGGTCGGTGAGGAGGGCTCGAATAGCGTCAAATTGACGTCTAAATGCCTCACCAACTTGTGAAAAGGGGACCCCAGTGGTGTATGGGTGTGGTGGCTGGGGTCCAGGTGGAAGGGTGGTGGTGGTGTGTGAGAGAGACACCATTGGTGAAACTGAGAATAGCGTGGTGACTATAGAAGGAGTCACCAGTGGTATCAGGGTGGTGGCGGATGAGAAAGATGGCGACATCCCAGATTTAAAAGGTGAAACTGAGAGTGCCGGGGGGAAGTTGGTGGAAGTGAAGGTGAGATCGAGTGTTGAGGTGAAAATTGGCATGCCCCTGGGAAAAAGGAGTGAAGCAGAAGATGTGGTGGAAGTTGAGGTTGTGGAGAATGGAATGTTGGTGGGTATGATTGTGGAATATGGTGGAAGAGTGGTGTGGTGTAGGGTGGTGGAAAATAGTGAAATGGTGGAAGGTGGAGAAGTGGTGGAGGGTAGAGGTCTCGACCCCTCTATCCCTAGGATGGCGGGAGTGGATGTAGAGGTGATCCCAATATCTGGACCCAAGATGAAGGGGTCAGATGTTGGATTAAGGAAGGTATCTGCCTGGGGGTGCTCTTCCTCTGGGGTGATCTTGGATGTGGGTGTCCCAGACTGTTGTCTATCCCTAGGATGGCGGGAGTGGATGTAGAGGTGATCCCAATATCCGGACCCAAGATGAAGGGGTCAGATGTTGGATTCAGGAAGGTATCTTCCTGGGGGTGCTCTTCCTCCGGGGTGATCTTGGATGTGGGTGTCCCAGACTGTTGTTGCTTATGTGTTCGTAGTTTGGACGACCACGTCACTGGTATTTTCTTTGGCTGTGTTGCGGGAGCAGTGACACTATGCTCTGTTCGCCCTTCTGTCACTTGTTTCCCCTTCCCTTTTACAGAGGCTAATAGAGTAGCCAACTCCTCTTGAGTGGATAGATATTTGTCTTTATCATAATCTCAAGCTCAAGAAGTGGTAACAACATTCTAGATTCTTTGATAGTGGGGAAGAAAACATAATGGAGCTTTTTATCCTTCTTTTTGATGATGTATGTGTTTTTCAGAATCTACTTGTTGGTTAGGTTGTCACCTTTTATCAATGTAAACTTCTTGAGTGGTTCGTCCATCTTGTGGTATTTCATAATTGTAATCATGTGACCACACATGCACATTTCCTTCCCGGGAGCATAGGATGTATGTTTATGTATCAAATGCCATCTAATATTCATCGGTTGCCCCTTTAAGATGGACCATAGGATGAAGAGGTCTGAGATGAGCACATTCCCACTCTCTATTCTAGGGAAAAGTGCTCCTATTATAATTATGTGCAACGCTTGCACCAGGCAAGAGTGGATGTTGGAGGCTTTACAGGTTTTGGAATCTTAGTTTGGGATTCCAGTCAAAGATTTCCGGAAGGTGTGCATGTTGAACAATTGGTGATCCAGACCTACATCCATAACATTCTTTAGTTGGTTTGGGCTATCGATGAAGATTTTGTTCAATAGGTGTTCAGTTAATGTAACCTACTTTCCAAAAAGCAAGGTGATGAGCGTGCATTCACCCCCGTCCTTTTGTTTTTCCTTGTCTTCCACTGGTTGTTTGGTAAGGTGGGTGAAGAATTCCAATGTGGGTTCGCGGTAGGAATTCTCGACTATGAAGCAGAGTTTGGAGAGGTTTTCCTTATTGAGGAGGTCGAGAACTCTATTGTATACTCCCATCCTCTTCAGAATGTTAGAGCAGATGTACTTTGTTGGCTTCAGTATTTTGTCACCAACTTGTAGATGTTGAATCTAAAGATCGGTTGGTGCAACTGCGGTAGTGACAGAAGGAGGAGTTGCTTGTTCTGTCAAGACTGGTTCCCTGGAGGTTATGGGTTGGACTTGCTTCCTTGCCCGTCTTTTTGTAGGTAGTACGGATGCAGCCTCCTGGACTTTCCTCTTGCTTTTTTGCTTGTTGGATGGGGATTCTTCATTGAAGTTTGGCTCGTAGTCAGAGCCTTCATTGGTTGAAGAAGGTTCTTTGAGGTCCTCAACTGGGTCCTCAGCCAGACATTTGTTGACACACTCAAGGCCGTGAATGACCTTGGGCAAGTCAACTGGAGTTTTTCCTATTTTTGCGCATAAGTCAATGGTGCATTGGAGCTTAGTGTGATGCTCCAAAAGCTGTTCCCTGGTCCAGTGGTCGACTTTAGTGACATCCTTTGCAGGTGAGGCCATCCTGTAATTTTAATAAGAAATCATTTATTAGAAGAATTTGAAATTTAGTGCTAATGGAATTATTGTATGAATGTTGAAGAGAGTGCAAAAATGGTGCAAACATCATGGTCAAAAGACTAGGAAGAGGTTCACACAGTTTTAGAACCGTGAAAGGGCCATGCAGTTTTAAGACTGTGAAAGCGTGAAGTCGTGAAGGATGAAATCGTGAAATGTGAAACCGCAAGGAGTGAAACTACGAGGGTGAAATCGTGAGGGTAAAACTGTGAGGGTGAAACTGCGAGGGTAAAACCGCGAGGGTCCATGTGGTTTGCAAAACCATGAGGGTCCATGCAGTTTGCAAAACTGCAAAGACCCATGCAGTTTGCAAAACTATGAGGGCCTGCTCAGTTTCGAAACTGTTAGGAACCTACAGGTGTCGAAATCACAAGGGAAGAGAAGCGGTGGTGGTGACAAAGAAGGCGGTGGTGATGGGTGTGTGTTATGACCGCCGGATGTGTAGTGATGGTGAAGAAGAAAAGCATGCGATGATAGTAGCGACGATGATGTTGGTTGTGAGTGTCGTCTACCTTGATGTAAGGCAAACTAGTGGGGAAGAAGACAGGGTTGCACGTGAATCAGGAATGCAAGAAGTGTGGCGTGAATGTTGCAGCTAGAAGCGTGAGGTGGATGGAAGATAGTGATAAGATAGGTGGCGGTGAAGCTCGGTTGGCAAGGGAGCAAGTGAGAGAAGGTAGGGTCATACGTAAGCAAGAAGGAGGGAGCAGTGATGTGCAAGAGAGATTCAAGAATCAAATAAAAGAAAAGGGAGGATTTAAGGTTGTATTTATAGATATGGGGGGGACTGTTCATATTCCCTTTAGGGTCAACTGTCTCAGGACCATTTGGGTCCAAATGGTTTCAAGACCGTGAGGACCAATCGGTTTCAAGACCGTTTGGCTCCAAACAATTTCAAAACCGTGAGGACCAAATAGTTTCAAGACCGTTTGGGTCCAAACGGTTTTGAGACCGTGACGACCAAACAGTTTCAAGACCGTGTGGCTCCAAATAGTTTTGAGACCGTGAGGACCAAATAGTTTCAAGACCATTTGGGTCCAAATGGTTTCGAGACCGTGAGGACCAAACGGTTTCATGACCGTTTGGGTCCAAACAGTTTCAAGACCATTTGGATCCAAACGGTTATTGAATTTTTATATTTTTGATGTTTGTTTGGTTGCTTATATTAATTTCTATATTTTCTAAATGAGATTAATAGGTCTAAGGAAATAATAAAATAAGAGACTAGAAAATTATCAAAACTAAGCAAAACGAAAAGTGATACTCAGTTCTTGGGTTGCCTCCCAAGTAGCGCTTTGGTTTTATGTCACTGGCTCGATGAGATTCTGGCTTGATCAAGTTGATGTTGGGGGGTCATGAA
Source organism: Alisma plantago-aquatica (assembly GCA_963693085.1). Taxonomy (NCBI): domain Eukaryota; kingdom Viridiplantae; phylum Streptophyta; class Magnoliopsida; order Alismatales; family Alismataceae; genus Alisma; species Alisma plantago-aquatica. The sequence continues at coordinate 1,608,894,724 of OY856409.1, forward strand.
TGTCAATGGTTTGTCTTGGAATTTTATCGGCTAGAGTGTAGTATCTTTTTAGTCTGTGGCCATTAACGATCCTTTCTCCTCCATTGTCATCAAGGATGATGACCACTCCACTTGGGTAGATATGCTTGATAGTGAAAGGTTCGGACCACTTTGTGTGGAGTTTCCTGAGAAACATTTTGAGTGTGGATTTGAAAAGAAGGACCTTGTCTCCGACGATGATATCTTTTCTTTTAAGGTGGCCGTCATGCCACATCTTAGTTTTCTCTTTGTAAATCCTAGCATTCTGGTAAGCATACATTCTTTTTTCTTCAAGTTCTTGTAATTGAAGTTGTCTGTATTCGCCAGTGCTTTTGAAATCGAAATTCAATTGTTCAATAGCCCACCAAGCCTTGTGTTCTAGTTTGATTGGAATATGGCATGACTTTCCATACACCAAATGGAACGGAGTTGTTCCTATTGGTGTCTTGTAGGTGATACGATATGCCCACAGAGCATCAGGAAGCTTGGTGGACCAGTCTGTACAGTTTCTGTTGACAGTCTTTTCTAAAATGGCTTTCAATTTTCTGTTGGAGACTTCAACTTGACCGCTTGTCTGTGATTTATAAGGTGTGTCGACCTTGCGTTTTACTCTGTATTTTCTCAAAAGTGCTTATAAGCTTCGTTCCAAGAAATGTGACCCTCTGTCGGATATGACTATTTTAGGAACTCCGAATCTAGCAAAGATAATGTCTTTGAATAGCTTAATAACCGGTTTAGAATCACAAGATACAGTGGGTATAGCTTCTACCCATTTGGATATGTAATCCACATCGACTAATATATAAGAGAATCCCTATGATGAGGGAAATGGACCCATATAGTCCACTCCCCATACATCAAAACGTTCAATTTCTTACCACATAGTTAGTGGCATTTCATTCCATTTGGATAGCCCTCCGGAGAGCTGACATTTATCACATGATTTTACAAATTCATGTGCATCTTTTGCTATTGTCGGCCAAAAGAAACCTGACTGTAAGACTTTAAGAGCAGTTTTCTTTGAACTCATGTGCCCTCCAGTGGGGCCAGAATGATAGTGTTCCAAGATTGGGGTGATTTCTTATTCCGGAAGGCAATGATGGAATAATCCATCTGCGCATAAGCGGAAGAGGTATGGTTCATCCCAAAAGTACTGCTTGACGTCATGGAAAAATTTCTTCCTATCATGATAGGAAGTAGAAGAATGGACAATTCCCGTATCCAGATAGTTTACTATGTCGGCATACCAGGGGAATCCAGTGGTGACCTTTATGAGTTAGTCATTAGGTAGAGAGTCACGGATAGGTATATTATCTTCATCTTGAGCCTCAATGTGATCAACGACAACATTTTCCACCCCACTTTTGTCCTTTATTTCCAAGTCAAATTCTTGAAGCATCAACACCCAACGAATAAGTCTAGGTTTGGCATCTTATTTCTGAATCAAATATTTTATTGCTGAATAATCTATGTAAACTATAACCTTTGATCTGATCAGGTAAGAATGAAATTTCTCAAAAGCATAAATGATTGTGAAGAACTCTTTTTCCGTAGTTGTATAATTCTTTTGGACCTCATCAAGCATCTTTAATGTGTAATATATCACGTAAGGCTTCTTATCTATACTCTGCCCTAGTACTTCTCCTATAGCGTAGTCACTGGTGTCATACATTATTTCAAAGGACTGTGACCAATCAGGAGCTCTTAGTATAGGCGCAGAGATTAAGGCATTCTTTATAGTTGTGAAGTCGTGCAAAAATTCTTGATCAAAATTGAAGTTTGTATCTTTAGTTAACAGGTGAGTCATGGGTTTTGCTATTTTTGAAAAGTCTTTGATGAATTTTTGGTAAAATCCGGCATGGCCCAAGAAAGCTCGTACTCCTCTAATGTCTTTTGGTAGTGACAACTTTGAAATGACATCTATTTTTGCTTTGTCTACTTCAATCCCTCATTCACTCACCCAATGCCCGAGGGCAACACCTTTTGTCACCATAAAGTGATATTTTTCCCAATTAAGGATCAGATTTGTTTCCTCACATCTTTGTAGCACTTTACTGAGATTAAGCAGACAATTATTTAAGGAATCTCCATAGAATGAGAAATCATCCATGAATACCTCCATGATAGATTCGGTTAAACCTGCAAATATGGTGGTCATACATCTCTGGAATTTTGTGGGTGCATTACATAGCCCAAAGGGCATCCTCCTGAAGGCGTGTATCTGAATTTGATAATATCATGAGTAGCCATCAAGATAGCAAAAGAATTTCTGGTGAGCTAGACGTTCAAGGACTTCGTCAAGAAAAGGTAAAGGAAAGTGGTCTTTCCTTGTTGCCATGTTCAATTTTCTATAGTTGATGCACATTCTCCATCCGGTAATAGTCTGAGTGGGTACCAGTTCATTTTTATCATTCAAATAATGGTGGTCCCCCCTTTTTAGGAACTACCTGGACTGGACTTACCCATTGGGAGTCGGAAATTGGATAGATAATACCGGCTTTTAGAAGTTTTAGAACCTCAAGGCGAACCGCCTCTTTAATATTCAGGTTTAGCTTCCTCAGGTGCTCTCGTTATGGTTTGAGCTCTTCCATCATAGGTAATATGTGCATGCACAAAGCTGGATTTACCCCGGTTAGATCATTCATCTTATATCCAATAGCTTTCTTGTGCTTTTTTTAATTTAACAAGGAGTCTTTCTTCCTAATCGTCTATCAAAGTGGAACTGATGATGATCAGACATAGTTTTTCTTCATCTAGAAAGACATGTTTGAGTCCAACTAGTAGGACTTTCATTTCCGGTGCCTTGGGTACTTCAATAGTTTCCAGAGTGGTGACAAATTTCAACATATCAAAGGTAGCTTCCGGGTCTTCTTCGGCTTATTCTAGATATTTCAGACATTGTTGAACTAGTTCATCGGTCAAAGATTCGACGTCTATTTCATCAGGGTTCTCTCCAGAGCATCAGATGGTTCGGGAGTTATTTTCTTTAGCTGGGACATTTTATCAATTTCTTCAAGAAGAAAGAGTTCTTCGTGAATGCTAGGACTTTTTAGGCTGTCAAAGACTATGAATTGAACAATTTCCTTCCCTAGCCTTAAGGTAATCGTGCTTGCTTCGACATCAATTAGTGCTCTAGCTGTCGCAAGGAAAGGTCTGTCGAATATTATTAGATATCTTAGATCTTTTTTTATGTCCATGACAACAAAATTACAAGGGACATAAGAGTCTCTTCCTACTCTCACTAGGATATCTTCAATAATTCCCAAGGGTGTGGTAATGGTAGAATTAGCCAACTGGATTGTCATTGTTGTGGGTAGCAAATGGGTGAAGCCCAATCTTTTACATATAGAAAAGGGCATGATAGATATGCAGGTCCCCAAATCAGCTAATCCTTTCTTGCAAGAGGTGTTTCTGATAGAACATTGGATGCCGAAGGAGCCAGTGTCCTTCTATTTTTTTGGCATTTTGTTGAGGATGATATCAAAAGTCATCTGAGCTAATTTGACGGTCTCATGTTCTTCGGTCATGTATTTCTTTGATAGCAAAGTCTTAAGATATTTAGACCAAGCTGGGATTTCAGAGAGAGTGTCAAGCAATGGGATATCAACATATAGCTTCTTCATCTCTTCTTTGAACTTTAAGAATATAGTATCCAATTTAATCTCTCTCAATCTTCCTGGATAGGGTATCATGGGCTTATATGGTGGGACTTCTGGTTCTTTGAAAACTAGTTCTTTGTCCTTTTCCTTCTCGGCCTCTATGGATTTTTCAGTTTCTTGATTTATGTTTATAGTTGGGATGGTTTTAGCAATATCTTCGTCTTCCTGAATGACTTTGGTAGTTTCAGTAGGAACATGACCAGATCTTGTGGTAACTGCATTCAGTTGTTCTGGTCTGTGTTGATCATGTCTCGGATTTATTTCCGGCTGACAGGTGCCACCGGAGGTTTCAACTGAGCTGTAATTTGTGCCAATTGGGTCTCTACAGCTTTCTATTAAGCCTACTGGTTGGCGAGCATGGTCTGTTGAGATTGCAGCATTTGCCTTATCAGAGACAACTCATCTGTTGACGGTGGTTGAGCATTCTTTTATTGATGTTGTGTAATTTGTTGTTGTCCTTGAGGTTGTTGTTGTTGAGGAGATGTCAATGGAAGTTGCTGAATTTGCGGCTGTTGTGACTGAGGTTGGTGCAATTGTGGGTGCAACGGTGGGTGAGTGTATTGATAGTATGAAGAAGAATTTCTTGGGTAGACAAATCTTTGAAACCCACCTCTATAGTTTCCTTGGTTTCAGTTGTAATTGCTCTAGAATCCAGGTGGTGGTCTATTAGAAGTCCCACCTTGTGTTTGGTGATGCGGATTGGCAGTTCCCGTGGGGTTCCCATACTGAAATCCATTGTGGTTTCTTGGTTGATCCGGATTATAGTATGTTTGACCCGGTATGGTGTGGATAGAGTTAACTTGCTCTAGTAGTTGATCCTCGGGTTGTTCAATGATTGGTTCATATTGTGGCTGAGGTGTCTATAGATTCATCATCACATCGTATAAAAGCCACATGATAATGTGGGGTGATCTGATGCATGACAAGCTTCACAAGTCTCAGTAGCTGCTTTAACTTGTTGAACTTGGGAGTTCTTCTTTCTGTCATATTCTCCAAACGTTGTTTCAAGTGCTTGGTGCTTATGAACTATGTTTTTCAGAGCTTCAGTGATGGCTTTCATTTCTACAAATTCTTCAACTTTGTAGACTTTTAGGACTCCTCCTGTAGATGGCCTTCCCCAATTAGATTGGTTCTCGGCTCCAAGTGTGACAATCTTCCAGGTGTCCTCATAATTCTATCTCATGAAATTTCCTCCATATGAGGAATCCAAAAATTTCTTTATTTCATCACTTACTCCTCTGTAGAATGTTTCTATGAGTTGGTTTTGTGAGATTTCATGATGTGGGCATTTTCTCAGAAGTTCCTTAAACCTTTCCCATGATTCTGCTAGTGATTCTCTAGGAAGTTGGAGGAACAGGTTGATTTGTCCCCTAATCTGGTAAGTCAACGAGGGAGGAAAGAACTTCTCTAAAAATATTTCTTCCAAGGGAGCCCAAGTGGTGATTGGCTCTCCATCTAAAGAGTTATACCAGTTTAGTGCCTTTCCAGCCATAGTGAAGTTGAAAAGTCAGATGATGATTGCATCGAGGGTAGCTCCAACTTGTGGTATCAATCGGTAGAGTGCCTTGAATTGCTTCAGATGGTCCATGCAATCATCTCCAGTGTTTCCATAGAACGAGATGCCTTGCATGATTTGGATCCATTGTGTTCGAATCTCGAAGTTAGGAACATTAATGAGTGGAGGCTGAACTGGGTGATTATCCTCAGAGTTCTTAGGAACAACGTAGTCTCGAAGCTGCTTGTTCCTTATCAATCATTGAGAAACTGTTATGGCTGCCTCATTTTTAGCTTGGATGTGAGCTTTCTCTTCAGCTTGAACTTCAACTTGGACTTGAGTACGTGTATCAGCGATGAGTTGCACTCTCTGAGCTACTATAGTTGTGTTGACTCTTTCCAGTACTAAGGTGGCTTGGCGTTATTCTTCAGCCATCTGTATGGCTTGTTGGCGGTTGAGTTTGATGCGTCGATGGAAGTTTCGTTCTACCTCAGAGCCATACTCTGGTTCAGGGGAGAATCTGCGGTTTTGCATACACATTTTCTACCTGAGTAGAAGAAAAATCACACTTTAGATGGTGGAAATATGATGGAATCAAAAAGATATGAAGTAGTTATCAAAGTAAAATGTAAAATCCTAATCAACTGATAAGTTGATAAATGAAATTAAAATGTTTCGTTGTCCCCAACAATAGTGCCAATTTTTGATGGAGCTTTCACTTGTACGAAGTTGCGTGCACCACTAAAAATCCTAGAGATAGTAAGTCTCTAAGTTTAGCCTTGCATGTGCTATAATAAGATCTCCACCCACGTACGCTAAGGTAGGTGGAAGTCTTATCGTAGTACAATTGAGGGTCAAATCCATGAGACAACGGTCTAGTTAAGGATTAACAAGATGGAAAATGTTATAATTATATTTATCTACTTAAGAGTTGATATCTAGATCAAAGGGTTGATTTGATGATTAAGCTAATATACAAACGTAAATTAAACGACAGGAGAGTAAACTTAAGGTTGTAAACAATACTTAGAAACCACTAGGATGTGATCGAGTTTCACCACCACTACACATGGATCATAACATACATCGTAATAACATGGCTTGCAAAAAGGGTCTAATCAGCTAGTATCTTTGTAGACTTAGCTTTCTTTCGAATAGCCAACTATGAGAAATGTGGAAGTATTGCAATGCCATCCATCCCCGAATGAATGGTCACTTACTTTGCATCACTTACTTCATAAAGTGTGTTCCTCGACCTATCAAAGTTGTACTTCCATACGTCAACTGATTCCATTTCATAGTATGAAAGTACAATGATGGAGGTGAGTTTACTCCACTCCTTGAAAAGTGTTCCTAGATACCGAAACAGATATATGGTGACAACATATATCAAGAACCAACATACAATCGATAATCGAATCTAAAAGCACAGACGTAGACAATTTGCACTAGTAGATAATAGGTAACTCAGGTTGGTGATCAAGCAACTAGCATTCATTAAACAATTGATGTTGAACTGAAAAGATAGTATTTCTCTATTGCAAATGCATGAATTATAATGCATGAAATGAAGACATGGGTAGAGGGGCTACTCCTCGCACCCTAGTGTATGGAACTACTCGCTCATGGCAAGAACAAAGAAGGAGATAGGAGAAGAGAAGGAAAACATCATCTCCACATAGGAGGTAGGAAGGTTGACCCCTTAGAGTAGAGAACAACCGTCTTCACACTGCGTGGTTGCTTTGGTGATGAGTCCTTCACTCCCCACCTTCTATGTCGATGAGAGAGAAAGTAGGATTATGGATGGAGTCTGGATCTTAGACTGGAAGCCTTGAGGTGAAGGATGAAGGATGAAACAGCTCTGGAACAAATGAGGCAGCCTTTGTAACATCCTGATCTCCTGCTTAAGTTAAAACTCCTTATTTAGAGCTATTCATAAAAACAAGCTTCTTTGAGGATTTTTTTTGTAAAATCAATTTTAATATTAAAATAATCCATTTTTATTAATTTAAAAGCTTTTATATATTGAAAATATAATTGCGGTACTTTTGCCAGATTTTGGAAATATATATATATATATATATATATATATATATATATATATATATATATATATATATATATATATATTGGTGGGTAAGCACACAAGTAGGTAGCTGGGTGGCAAGCAAGTTATTTATAGAGGCAAGCATGTAGCTGGGTAGCAAGTAGGTAGCTTGAGCAAGCACATTAGTTGGTGAAGCAAGTAGGTGAGTGGCATGCTCCTTCCCTTGACACCTAGCACCACCAAAAGTTGACACCTATCCTTCCATGTGTCAACCACCCTTTAATAGCTATCTTGAGATGACACATATGCTTCCATGTGTCATCTAGCAATTCTTGAGATGACACCTAACCATCCATGTGTAACCTAACTAGTAAACATCCACCTAAAGATGACATCTTGCACCCATGTGTCATCCACACACTTTTTTCTATTAGGACCATGCTACCCTCCACCATTCCTATAAAAGGAGCCCTCATCCACCCCACCATAAGCATACAAGTTCTCTCCTCTTCATCCCAAAGCAAAGGTGAACGTCCCTTCTCCCTCCTTTCCCATATCCATCACCAAAAACCTCCCATCTCTCACTAGATTAGCAAACCACTCTCTCTTTCTCTATGTTAGTGAAAGGAACCACCTCCCAACAAACACTCTCTCTATAGAAACCTACTACCTCCTTCCTCCACCATAGTAAGAGAAACTCAATACCATGTCTTCCACAATATCCTTTCTCTAGAATATATAAGCCATCTCTCTTCTACCCTAGTGAGAGAAACCCTAGAAGCTGATCTAGCTAGGAACGAGGATCGAGGTAATGGTAAATGAGACAGAGTGCTACCCAAATATATCAATATTGGATATATTTAATGATGTTATGGTCTTCTTGTGGAACTATGCATCAAGTACATCTAAAGGTATGATTCCCATGTTTTGTCATCCAAAAAGTATAGGTTATTATTGTTTAATATGATATTCAATTCCTATTGTAATATATTATATCAACATCAATAAAAAGTATGGTTCCCACATTTTATCATCCAAAAAGTACAGTTTATTATTGTTTAATATGATATTCAATTCCTATTGTAATCTATTATATCAACATCAATAAAAGGTATGGTCCTCACTCCTTGTAATAGTTTCTTATATAATCATTAAGGAAAAGTATCATTTTGTATGGTTCCCACATTTTATCATCCAAAAAATACAATTTATTATTGTTTAATATGATATTCAATTCCTATTGTAATCTACTATATCAACATCAATAAAAGGTATGGTATAGAATGGTTTGGTATTATATGCAGTAAGAGTATAGTATACTTCATATACTTTCCTAAAGAATGAATAAGTGATCAACTATACACAACCTCTTTATTAATAAGCTAGGTATGACTTCCATATATTCATCCATATTATCCTTTAAAGTTGAGTTTAAAGGCTTTAGATGATAATCAAGAATTTCTTTGGATTCTAGTCCTATTGTCTTTTGGTTCCCTTTTCCTTTATTTCTCTCTATTAATTATGTCATGTGATATTGTTGGAAAGTGGAATTCTATCAGACACTTCTAAGGTGACTAGGAGCCTGTTTCACTGATGTTTGTAGCACGGGGGGACTCCCTAACCTCTTGCATGCTCCTGGCCATAGATTTGTCTGATTGAATTCCACAATCCCACAGGTTTACATTTTAGGTTTCATAGTGAAATAATAATCAGTGATTCATTTACTTGACTACCTTTTGATATCTCCAACTCTGAATATTCATCAAATAGTTGTATATCATTGATGATGTCTTTTTTATTCTAAAATTCATATTGGGAGATGTGTTGGTAACAGAGTCGGCATGTCTTGGCCGGGGATTGATACATTTGGGATCCGGATCTAAGTCCTTTGGAGTCAGGGATGGATGAGTATAATTCTCTACCATACTCAGACCCACACTTGGGTTGGTCATGTAGAGTCAGGCATGATCAAGTTAGTAATGGGGAATAATCTCCTGCAAAGATTAAGTATGCGAACTAATGATTATTCAAGTGGCATCTTATGTAAGGATCACCCTCTTCTGGTCTTGGAAAGGCGACCGGTGGCTGCATGTGGTAATCTGATTCATTGAATAGAGCATGCAGTGTGCATGAGTGGCTGGGGGTGTGCCAGGGTACTTACAGGTGTTTTGGTGACCCTAATGGACTAAAGTCTTGGCTAAGCAAGTTTTTGTGGTTGCAGGCCAGTTGTCCAAGGTGAATTGACACCTTCTCTGAGAGTTGTAGTTAAACTCATTTATGGAATAAAGTCTCCCTTTTTGTTATACTTATAACAATAATCCTGATTATGCTCCACAGTATCCGTCTAACATTTTGATAGAGTTGTCGTATGATAAATGCTTTATGAATATACATACATACACATTCCTTATTCTTCATGCTAGTAGATGGTCAATAATTTTGGTTTGGACTTTTGATACTTTAGTTATCTGAGTAATGCATTAAGAATATAGCTATATTAATAGTGTCTTGTTGCTTATCTCTATTTGTCCATACTTAGACAATTGTCTAACCCATACTCTCCCACTTGGGCTGCGACATATTCTTCCATGTTGCAGATTATATTAGTTGTAGGGCCTTTCCTTGTGGAAGACTCATCTTGAAAAGATCCTGAAGGGCGTCAAGAATCAAAGGCGGATCAAGCTTAATTTTTAAAACTCATGTATCATTTCTTTATCGATATAGGAGATAATGTAAAAATACCTTTTGTAAGGGTGTAATATTTTGAAATGAAATATTGCTTATCTCACTCCTATGCTTTGATTCTTGGTGCCATATTTACGACTCAGATTTAGCTACTTGATTTTCAAAGGAAGAAAATCATGTGGTTGAATTGGGGAAGTTACAGCCTTTGGGTGTCTAAGTGTCCCTCCGAATGAGGACCCCTTGAGTCCTATTTATAGGCTCCAAGGATCTTGAACGGTCTTGAGAACTTTTGGGTCTTCACGGTCTCGAGACCGTTAAGCATCCTCACGATCTTGGAGGACCGGTTGGGTATTCGTGATCTTGAGACTGTTAAGCATCCTCATGGTCTTGGAGACCGGTTGAGTCTTCGTGGTCTTGAGATCGTTAGGCGTCCTTACGATTGAGTCTTCACGGTCTTGAGACCGTTAAGCATCCTCACGGACTTGGAGACCGATTGAGTCTTCGTGATCTTAAGACCGTTAAGTATCCTCACAATCTTGGAGACTGTTTGAGTCTTCGCGGTCTTGAGACCGTTAAGCATCCTTACGGTCTTGGAGATTGGTTGGGTCTTCGCGGTCTGGAGACCGGTTTGGTTAATACTTTTGTAATTTGTTTTTTTTTTTATTTATCTGTAGGAAGAAAAGAGAAATATCAGTCTATTGATATATTTACAATAAAGCTAGTAAGTTAAGTATTTAATCTAATTTATCTAAGGAAGAGTATGGAAAACTAAGAAAAACTAGTAAGATAACATCACAAAATGGGAGGTTATCACATATACAGATTTAATGCTATTGTTTGGGATGCAAAATAATGGGTATGAGGATTGACATTTTATTTAAACATTAATGCTCAGTTATTAGGATAAATCATCAATATAACTCATCATGATCTAACATACAATATAATTGAAGGGAAAAAGGGAACACATCATGATTAAGATTTTCCCTCTACTTTATGATATGCAATCCAAGACTTCAAGCCGACACATATAATTATCAAATACATGCACTAGTGCTATTCATGAGCATGTAGTTGTAGGGGCTCATCATTATATGACCTACATTTTGTCTCAGGGTCTGATGATGGGTACTCACACATAAGTGTCAGAACATAATATATCACATCTCAGTAGGACTATTGTATAAATCAGAGCAAGACTCTATCATCGAATCCTCATGGTAAAAGATGATAGTTCTTAATTACCACACAGGTGTGACATCTCAAGAGGAGCCTCATAGTGGGGTATCTCTATTTGGACTTAGAGAAATACCTTAAAGGTGACACCACATTTGGTTCTATGAGTTTCCTTCCCATCTCTCCTTCAAACCTGCTAGAGTCGTGAGGAAGAGACACTAGCCATGTAGAAACAATGTTTGGAGAGTGAGATTGTAACATACTAGAACATGATTTCATAACCGTAGAAATTGTAACTCCACGGATTTTATTCCTTTGGGATTAGTTTAGGAGAACATCCCCAACGTGGTGTAAGCTATACCCTTTTGGACCTTAATAGGATGACAATTAGAGTAGTATAATGGATAACCACCAATTGGATATTTTTCATGATAAACCAAAACTCACTTGACTGAAAGAATTGTTACACCTAAATTGATGAGGACAATAATAAAGTGATATATGAATACCAACATATTAATAAATGGCATATTAAGTATTCTTTAGTCTTAATACATTTATATCAATGTATAAATGTCTCAAAAGCCTCATTATTATCAATAATCCAACTAATAACTTTAATAATAATGAGATCAAACTTATGAGCACCTATGGGCATGATGCAATATGCATAAAGGGGAACAATGTAAATTGATAAGATTAAATGAAATAAAAGGGGAAGTTGAGTAAATAATGGGAATAGTTTTAAAAAAGAATAGAGGAAAGTATACCATGAGAAGATAATCATAAAATAATCCACTTTCCAAAATCCTATAGAAAAATGGCTATTAGAATAATGTATAAATATATTCAAAAGCCACTACCCCAATCATGTACCTAACTCCGGTAATGGGTTTATTAGTGCTTAAATAACATGGAAAGTGTTGATATCAACAATAATGAAGGGAAAACCCTAACTTGTAAGGAGTGGGACCTGAGAGGGGATCCACTCACAAACATCACTATTTTTTTCACAAAAGGGGACGAATCCAGTATATTCAAAGTATGATCAAACATACCAAATGTAGAAGTGGAATATAAAATATACAACTATTACAATGCTTTATATTATCACTATCCTTCACCACACTGGGTGATATATATGAAAACTAAACTAAACATAGGATCAACATTGGGTCATCTAACTGCCTCAAATCAGTCTCCCCAAAAGGTTCAACTACTCTTGATGATGTCCTTGTCCACCTTGGTTAAATCCACCTTGACCTACACCTGGGGTTGGAAGCATACCCCAAAAGAGAAGAAAAAAGTGGGAATTATCAAAACATATGCCAGTATGAGCATAAAAATCAAGGATTGAGCAATTCAAGAAATAAAGGACATCAAATAAATAAATCCTCCTATAGAAAAGAAAGGACCACCCAACTGGGTATCAAAAGAATATGAATTTCAAAATACGATAAACAAGAAGAATACTTGCCATTAGACAAACATAAAAGTTGTGCCACACAAGCACACATAAGTTTTGGGCACAAAACCCATTACGAAAACATCAACTTGCATGCATGCGAGATAAGCATAGAACTCGAATAATATAAATAAACAATGGTGGTCAAGGATCACAACTCTGAAACCTGATAGAGAATGACATACTGCCAAACTCCCAATATATATAAAACTGGGCACACAACATGGGTATGGGGCACATAACTTCCATCCCAATAATATAATATGGGCACACAACCCAAAAACCAAAGTACTTACGCTACTCTAAGGCTACTGAATCACAAGGCATGTAAAATGTAGAGGCACATAAAAGTTTAGTATTTTATAGAATAAATAAGGTTACCATCACATAGGTGGACAATGTAAAAAATCCACCAAAAAGTGGGCAAAATTTGAGTTCCATCTCACAATAAGGGACATCATGATTTAAATTTATCGAATATAATTTCATCAAGAAGCAAAGTATAATTTAAAATTCCAATATAGATCAGGAGATATCCAAATAGGTCATCAAGATAAGAAAGAGAAATCTAACCAATAAGATACCTCAAAGAGGATCAAGAGAGAGATAAAGAAAGTAATTTCTCAATATGACTCATGGGGATGCAACATAAGATTAAGAGAGGATAAAATTAGGTTAATTGTTCAATATACAATCTAGGAGATGCAACATACCTCAAGAAGTTTGTCAACTTGTCAAAGTCTAAAACTTAGATCCAAGTTAGGGTTACAAGGTTTGAAACACAGATGGTTGAGAAGGGATCACCATATGAATTTTTTTTATGAGATTACAAATAACTTGAATAGGAGGATAAGGGAGAAGTTAGGAGTCATGTCCCATTAGTCACGTGATTTCTATTTGTCTGAAGGCCATGGGGAGAGTTATATATGTAGGACTATTTGGCTTATCTAATTTTGTTTACTAAGGAAATATATATATATATTGTAAAAGGAGAAATGTTAAACATTCACTAACACATAACAAGAAAGAATAAATATAGAAAAACATCATTCCTTTTCATTTCATTATCCCTATGTTTTTCAATATGTTTTTGCTTTTCCCAACAACTTGATCACATAAATATTGACTACTAAGTATATAATTAAGAGACTAATAAATTTCTTGTTGTGTAATTATTTAATCAATATAAATGCGTATAATAATTTAATGTACAATTGTGTGGGATATACTTACTGAATTTTTTTTGTATTATTCCATTTATCAACCAACTATATACACTTATTCAATCCATTAAGAAAGGACTTCCTCAGAATATTTGTCTTCTCACGTTAGAGTCATTGAAAACATATATAGCAATTTTATTTTAATAAAAGGCATCTATTTAATTAATATTAAGTTATATCTAAATTTCTTTTTTTTTAGGTTAGATCTAAATTTCTAAATTTAAGGCAACCATATATATTGCTAATATATTTTACATTAATTATTTGCATAGTATACATGCACTAGTAAATTTATATATCCAAACTAATTATTGTACACACATGAATTTCAAATCAAAATGGTGTAAACATTATCCATCAAACTATTTTACTTTTATTTCCTTGTTGTTAACGATATTAGGAGGTAATAGTGAGGATTAATAAGGAAATCATGTAGTCAAGATGATTAGTATTTCTTATTTGAGTTAACTAATTGATTATATAAATTTAGTAATGCTTATTTGTTTCCAAACAAATTTAAAAAAAAAATCTTTCCTTTATGATATGCTAACATGATTATTATCATTTATTTATTGCTTTAAGAATTTAGTTCTATAGAGTTTGTTCTAATTTATTAAAATATCTTACATATTCCACATTGTTGCAATTACCTTGGTCACATTGTATTTGGAAAGTAAATACATTTTTAAATTTTTCACCTTGATAAACTTTTCATAGATTTAGTATGCGTGTACACCATTATTTCCCTTTATGTTACACTATTATTGTATTTATTACCACTTCACATAAATTATATACGTATAATCTATACAAGTTTATTTGAATTATTCATTTAATATATTAGATGTTATCTCTTTAATAATAAATTTAATTTTTTTATCTTTTCTTTTATTTTATTTTCTTAAGGAATTTGAGGCATTTAGAAACACTCAAAAGATGTGAAACTATTTTTTTATCATGAAGCGTGTAAAAGATGTGAAACTTGTCATATAAGAAAATTAAAATGTGAGGAGTATGATTTTTTCATTCATTTTCATTTTGAGAATGTTATCATTTATTTAATATTTTGAAATTTAAGTTATATTCTCTCTCCTAAACTAAACTAGGATAGATAAGATTTTCCAATTAATGTGGAAATGCATGCACAGACTAAATTTTGGTTGGCAAATTTTGAGTTTTGCATTTATTTATACTTTTAAAGTCATTAAAAATATTATTTAAAATTTTAGAAAATTTTAATATTTTCTTTTCTAAAAAAACCTAATGATAGTTATTATTGTTCAATAATGTGAAAATGGGCACCCAAGCTAATTGGGACCCTAGGAACATGAATTTCACATTAGATTTAAATTTTAAGATAATCTTTTATGAGTTAGTGTGCCATTAGGAATTTTGGCTTATTTATTAAAGTAATATATATTTATCATCAACACTCACTTAATGGAGTCCTATTAACTCACATTGTTACAAAAAGAGTTATGTCTTATTATACAAAAATTCCACATTTTAATCGTTAAACCTATTTAGTTCACTTTAAGTTAGATGATTGTACATGAAAATTGGAATTGTTATTCTAGTACATGTTTAAGTACAATACTCCTCTTATGTAATGAATTTTAGTTAGCAAAAGAATATATGTAACATATTTCATGACTTTATTTACATGTTGGCACATAATTAAGTTATTATGTAAACCTAAATGTACTATGATATATGTTATTGATTATAGACCTATTGCCACATAATATGTTAAATGTATTAACATTATTCTTTAGAGAAAAGTTACCCTTGTTTGGTCAAATCTAGAAATCGATCTCACAACTCTTCTAATCATGGAATAGAATAAGATCCTATATTTTAGTTATTTACAACACTCCACCCATTGAAAGGATTTTGTCCTTAAAATCTAAACATCCATATATTATTATCCAATTATTCTCCACCTCTTAAAAGGTTTAACCTAATAAGACAACTCTTATAAATATTTTGGTTACTTATACATCTTTTAATCATGAACACTTTTTATGTTGTTCATGCATTTAATTAACATGATATATACACCTAGGATTGAATTTTAGGTCCTTGTGATTCCAACCTAGCAACCCTAAGGTTCACATCTCAAAACTAAAGATTCAGCTACTACAACATTCCACATATTAGAGGGGTAAGGAGGGTACGTCCACCAAACTTTTTTGTAAATACCAAATCTTCCTAGGATAAACACACTAAGGGAGACAAGATTGAAATAGTTAGATTAACTGACTGCTAATGGCTCTGATACCATAATGTAAGGAGTGGCACACGAGAGGGGATCCACTCCACTTAATAAATCAAATAAAATGCAACATTCCATATGCCAAAAATCACTATTTTTTGCAAAAGGTGATGAATCCAATTTATTCCAAGTATGATTAAAGATACCAAATGTTGCAACAGAATATAAAATATCTAACTATTGTAATGCTTGGTATTATCACTATCTTTCACCATGCAATGTGATACATATAAAGACTAATCTAAACATATGATCAACAGAGGGTCATCTAACCACCTTGAATCAATATCCCCGAAAGGTTCAGCTACTATTGATGATGTCCTGGTTCACCTTGGTTAATTCCACTCTAACCTACACCTTGGGTTGGATGCATACCCCAAAAGAGAAGAGAAAAATGGGAATTATCAGCACACCTGCCGGTATGATCATATAAGTTGGGTATTGAGCAATATAAAAAATAAATAACAAAAATAAACAATACTTCTAATTGAAAAGGAAAGGACCATCCAACCAGGTATCAAAAGAATATGAATTTCAAAGGATGATAAATAAGAAGAATACATGCCATTAAACAAACACAAAAGTTGTTCCTTACAAGCACACATAAGTTTTGGACACAAAACCCATTACAAAAATATCAACCTACATGCATTTGAGATAAGTATAACACTAGAATAATATAAATAAACAATGGTGGCCAAATCTCACAACCTTGAAACCTAATAGAGAATGGCGTACTGCCAAACTCCTAATATATATAACAGTGGAAACACAACCCATGTATCGGGCAAGCAACATCCATCTCAAAAATATAATATGGAAACAACCTAAAAACTAAAGTACTTACACTACTCTAGGGATAGTGAATCACAAGGCATGCAACATGTAGAGGTAAGTAAATGTTCATTTTTTTATGGAATAAATAAGGTTGACATCACATAAATGGACAATATAAAACATCCACCACAAAAGTGGAAAAGTTTGAGTTCCATCTCATAATAAAGAACAACATCATTTAAGTTTCTCCAATAGAGTTCCATCAAGAAGCAAAGCATAATTTAAATAGACTAGGAGCTCAAAGTTATTAAGATTAGACTCAAATAGGTTAGCAAGCCAAGAAAGAGAATTTCTACAATAAGATACCTCTAAGAGGCCCAAGAGAGAGATAGAGAAAGTAATTTCTCAATATGACTCATGGGGGATGCAACATACATTAAGAGATGATAAAATTAGGTTAATTGTTCAATATAGAATCTAGGGGATGCAACATACCTTGAGAAGTTTTTCAACTTGTCAAAATCTAAAGATCAAAGTCAGGGCTCTAAGGTTTGAAACACCAATGGTTGATAAGGGATCACCATATGAATTTTTTTATGAGATTACAAGGAACTTGAGAAGGAGGATAAGGAAGAAGGTTATGAGACATGTCCCTTTTCTCAAGTGATTTCTATATTTCTGAAGGCCATGGGGTGGCGTCTATATACATGACTATTTGTCTTGGGTGGCAAGAAACTTATCTACTTTTGTTTACTAGGGAAATATGTAATGTATATTTTAAAAGGAGAAAAGTTAAACATTTGCTAACACATAACAAGAAGGAGTAAATATGGAAAAAACATCATTTCCTTATGTGGACATTTTTCAATATAAATCCCTATTTTCCCAACAACTTGGTCCCATAAATATTGACTACTAAATCTATAATTAAGAAACTTATAAATTTCTCATTGTTTAATTATTTTATCAATATAAATGTGTTTAATAATTTAATATACAATTGTGTAAGATATACTTACCGAATTCCATTTCTTTTATTCCATTTATCAACCACCTATATACACTTATTCATTCCATTATGAAAGGACTTCCTCTCAATGTTTGTTTTCTCACATTAGGGTCATTAAAAATATGTATACCAATTTTATTTCAATAAAAATCTATTTAATTAATATTAAGTTAGATATAAATTTCTAAATTTGAGGCAACTATATATATTGCTAATATATTTTACATTAATTATTTGCAAAGTATACAAGAATTGGTAAATTTATTTATCCAAAACTAATTATTATACTCATGAATTTCAAACCAAAAGGGTTTAAACATTATCTATCGAACCATTTTCTTTTTATTTCTTTGTTGTTAATAATTTTAGGAGATAATAGTGAGGTTTACTAAGGAAATCATTTATTCAAATTATTATTCTTTCTTATTTTAGTTAACTAATTGATTGTATAAATTTGGTAATGTTTATTTATTTTCAAACATATATATAATGGAGTTAAAATATATCTTTCCTTTATGATATGCTAACATGATTGTTTTCATTTATTTATTTCTTTAAAACATCAAGTAGAGGGAATCTAATTCTGTAAAGTTTGTTTTAATTTATTAAAATATCTCACATATTCCACATTGTTGCAATTACCTCATTCAGATTGTATTTGAAAAGTAAATATTTTTTATTTTATTTCCACCATGATAAATTTTCCATAGATATAACACACATGTACACCGTTATTTTCCTTTATATTGCACCATAATTTTATTTAGTACAACTTCACATAAATTATATATGTATATCCATACCATTTGGTTTGCATTATTCATTTGATATATTATATGTTATCTTTTTACTAATAAATTTAAAATTTTGGCCTTATCTTTCATTTTCTTTTCTTAAGGAATTTGAGGAATTTAGGAACACTCATAAGATGTGAAACTTAACCTACAATAAAATCAGAATGGGAGGAGTATGCTTTTGTCATTAATTTTCCATTTTGGGAATATATATTATTTTATTTAATATTTTGTACTTTAAGTTATATTCTCTCTCCTAAACTAAACTAGGATAGATATGATTGTCTAATTAATGTGGAAATCCACATGTAGACTAATTTTGGTGTGATGAATTCGAGTTTAGGATTTGTTTTTACTATTAAAGACATTAAATATGTTATTAAACATTTTGGAGAAAAACTCATATTTTATTTTCTAAATAAAATTTGGACAATTATTATTGTTCAAATAGTTTGAAACATGACATTCAAGCTAATTAGGACCTAAGAAACATGAATTTCACATTAGATTTAAGTATTGGAGATATTCTTTTATGAGTAAAGGTGCCATTAGGAATTTTGGCTTATTAATTAAAGTAGTATATATTTATCATCAACACTCACTTAATGGAGTCCTAGGAATTCAAATTGTTACAAAAAGAGTTATATTTTATTATTTTGCATGAAAATTTCACATTTTACTCATTAAACATATTTGGTCCACTTTAAGTTTGATGATTGTACATGAAAATTCCAATTATTGATATGCTACTTGTTTTAAGTACATTATTCCTCTTATTTAATCATTATGTGAATTTTAGTTAGTAAAGGAAATATATGTAACATATTTCATGAATTTATTTATATGTTGGTGCACAGTTAAGTTATTATGTAAAAATGAGTGTACTATTATATGTGTTGTTGATTGTAGACCTATTGCCACATAATGTGTTATATGTATTAATGTTATTCGTTAAGATATAATTTTACCTTTGTTTGGTCATTTCTAATGAACTTATCTCACAAGGCTTCTAATCATGAAATAGAATAATATTGTAGATTTCAGTTCGTTACACTAATGGACATAAAATGGATATACATATTTTTGGAGAATTAGTTTGTTCTTGATTGAATAATACTATTATGAAATAAACTTACAAGGAATATTTAATTAAATAATGCATTTAGTTGCATATACAAATCATAGAAAGTAAGTAATATGAAGATAATATTAAAATGAATCTTGTTCCAAAATTCAACCATTGATATATATATATATATATATATATATATATATATATATATATATATATTATATATATATATTTATATATATATTTATATATATATATATTTATATATATATATTTGTAGAATAAATATAGA